>CM061231.1:53587192-54212953 GCA_030844895.1 Ambrosia x helenae
TGAGTTTTTAGATCTAGAGTTAGATGGTTTACCTGTTTTTGAAGAAGTAGGGAGTCTGATCCCGATGGAGATATGGCATACTTGGATGCCCTACTTGAAGGTGAACCGACAGACACGACTGAACCTGCACCAGATGAAAGAAATAAGTGTGGGGATCATCCTATGGAAATGGTGGTAGAAGAAGCGCACCATAGCTGGCCCGTGGTAATAGAAGGAACTTCAAAATCAACAACACCACGGGAGAGGGCAAGGAAGAGAAAAAGAAAGGACCGGAACCGAAAGAAGATCAATGGATGGCACGATTTGGAGAAGAAGAAGCCAGTGAAAGTCAAACACGATCAGTCTTCTTGCTATATGCCACGTATCCGGTTCATTCCAAGTAAGTTTAAATTCTGGTGGTTTGACCCATTAAAAATGCTTAAATTATTTTTCACTCCCACCAATAAATCTTCAATTTTTAATAAGAACCGGGTGGAATTAAACGGGTTAGATCGGGTCTAGATAAAAGAAAAGCCCCCTGATTAAGTTTAAGTGTGGGGAGGCTCTGTAGAGTTTGTAAACTTATTTTTATATATTTTTTTTTCTAGCTGTTCATTTTTTTATTTGTGGTCCGTCTTTCGATAGTTGTTCATAGGTTTTTATCTTTCTATTTTATTTTATCTTTGTGTCTTTGAGTATGTTCGCAGGTTTGCGTGTTTGCTTAGGTAGAGGAAATTTCACTATGAGCGGATCCCATGTATCATCTTTATATATATTTTATGAGTGGGAGTTTTGGTAAAGGTTTGGGTAATAAAAGAGAATTTTTCTTAAAAAAAATAAATAAATAAATAAATTAACTTTCTGTGAAAAAAGGCTTTTCACGTAATGTGAGGAGTCTGGGCTGATCTGTTCGCCTCATGCGACCAGCTATTACCCCGGAAAGTTATATTTTTTTTTTCGCTTGCAACGCGTGTTGTGATCACCAGTGTCCTTCACGTTGAGCGAGAACCAGATTTTTTTTTCTTATACCCATTTGGTTCTACCACCATTCACCGCCATTTTGCCAAGCAGGTACGTCTTCTTGTTTGTTGTTATATTATGAGTCTAAGTTAGTAGTTGTGTTTTTTTATTTTTGTGTGGTTCGGTATTATGCTCGGGTTTTGTCTGTTTCGTTTTGCGCAGGTTTGGATTGCACCACCCGTACCCAATCTCCATTCGGGTGATTCCGAAGCTGTTTATCATTTATCAAGGCAAGCCCAGAGTTTACCATTGTGTCAGAGCCGATCGCGAATGAAATGCTATACGATCGAGCTGGATTGGATTAGATTTTTTGGAGCTTCCGCGTTAATAAACCAGCTAAGTCCTTTCCAATTTGCCCTTGTCTTTTTATTTTTGTATTTGGAATTTAGTTTTTTGTTTTGAGTCGTTTTCGATTCCTACATTGAGGGCAATGTAGAGTTTAAGTGTGGGGATGGAAACTGTCGTGTAGTATGTATATAGAGTCGTTTTGAGTCCAAAAAAAAAAAAAAAATCAAAAAATTTAAAAGAAAAAAAAGTCCCTGATTTTGAAGTTTGCATTATATAAAATATGGAAGATGATAGGTAAAGTTAGGCGTCCGGTTTTCAAATAGTATGTATAATAAGAGATTAAAATTGATTGAAAGCGTGTCTGATTTGGGATATGTGGGTAGGCTCAACCGGTAGAAAGGTTTCCTTTGAAAAGTAATAAATTAATTATGTTAGGCTATTTTGTGGGTTCTCATCTAGGAGAAACGGGGAGACCGAAAGCGCCAAAAATAGTATAAGAAGCACCGTTATAAGTTTAAAACTGTTAGAATTTCTAATCACTTTGAAAAAAAATATTAGAAATCAAAGCAAAAATGCTGAAGCTTAAGGTGCCTGACCACTGGGATAGCGACTTGGATTGGTCACACCCTCTGAGTTAAGTATGCTGAGATGAAGAAAAAAAATGCTGAAGCTTAAGGTGCCTGACCACTGGGATAGCGACTTGGATTGGTCACACCCTCTGAGTTAAGTATGCCAAAAAAAAAATTGATTTTAAATTGTCTTGGTTTTCTACATAAGACGGTTGGGAAATGGTCAATTGGTCGTTCCTTTAGCTTCGTAAGCTTGAGGCGGGATTAGGAGGAACTGTGGCTTCCTTTGAATGAGACCCTAGATAGACTAATCAACATGAACTTAACATAAATAAAAAGGGGCTTGGAAACCGGTGTGGGTTTAAGAGGATCAATATACCTCCGATCGCAATCAACACGTTAGTAGATTATTAATTAAGTAACCTATGTTTTGAAACTGGATGTAAACCTAACTGTGATTCCATAGCATAATTCTATTTCAGGGACGAAAAAGAGATAAGTGTGGGGATATTTGATGTATTGTAAAATACATCTATTTCCTGTGTAAAGTTTGTACAGTTTTCGAGTCGTTTAGATAGTGTTTTTATTAGTTTTAGGCTTGTACCGGTCTATTTTATTTAGTATAGGTTGTTTATAGATTTTTATTAGTTTTGGGTCTTTTTAAGTATTTATTAATTTATTTTATATTTTGTAGGGGTTCATGAACGTTGGAGCGTAAACGTGCAACCTTGATCGAGTCAAGAACACCCGAATCTAAAGCACGGAGTTATAATACTACTACTACTACTACTAATAATAATAATAATAATAATAATAATAATAATAATAATAATAATAATAAATAAAAATAAAATAAAAGTAATCGTGACTTTTGTCACATTTAACAATAGGGCCACGGCCCAAACAAGTCCAATTCAAGAAAAAAAAACCACCGCCACATTAATTAGAAGAGGGGTTGCACAATTATATATGAGGGATATTATTTTCTTTGGAGGGTGTGCCGCACAAGATAATTAGTGAGGGGAAGCCAACGAAAATTCTTGTGGAGGATACAGAATTATTTTCAGGACTCCATTAATTGAGGAGTGATATTATTCTTTTGGGAGCCAAAGGAGGAGATCGAACAGAGCAGCAGAAAATATTATTTAGAGAGGCAAGCCAAGGATCAAAGGTTCTAAGCTAGGGAGCGATTATTCGGGTGTTAATCATTCGGTTTTTTTCGTTCCTTTATTATCTTTGTTCTAGACCATGATTGCTGAATTTTTATTTGACTTTGTTTCTCTTTTCAAGATGATTTGTGGCTAAAACTTTTATAGCTACCTAGGCTAAGACAAATAACTATGATTTGATTTAATTTTTCTATGGTGTTTGGAACGTGTTTTGGATTTATGATTCAGTAAAGATTTTGATTTCTCTAGATCTGGTGTATATGCGTATTTATTATTTTCTTATTGTCACTTATTAACTCCACTTGCACTTTTGTGAATGTCTTTCATGTATGAGTGCTAGTTAGGTTGCAGACTTTGTGTAGCAACTAGTTTATGGTCAATAGTCGTGAGTTTACCATAGGAGTGATATTTGGTGGTTAGAAGATTTTAGGTATTCTTCCAAGTTCAATAGCTGTGAGGTGAGGACTTGTTGGTATGTCTAGGTTGTTAAATTGCTAGGTTAGAGGCTTTGTGAGAAGATCTGCCTAGTTTCCCTTTCAACTCCTGCATATCAAGTTAGATCTAGACTTCAATAATTACCCCTTACACCTAGTGTAGTGAGGCTTTCGCGCTGTGAGGTAGATTGTCTAGCGGGTACGCGATCATAAGAGTTAGATAACCTGTGAGGGTTTGTACTCCAACCGGTAGTTTAACAGCACAACAATATTCTAGGGTTTCCCTTTGAGAAGGGTCGAGGGTGTCTAGTTTATTCTTGATGTTTAGTATTTTAAGATCCCGGTTCCATATCAATTCCATAACCATAGAAGCTTATCAGGCATAGTTAGGAGTCTGGTCTAGGTAGTGTCTTGGCATCATCTGAATTCGGCTCAACTAAGTTCGTGTTGTGACACCCCGCATTTTCAGGTAAAATACTTTTACTGAACTCTAGTTAACTTACATGTTCATACATGGCTAGATACTTAACTAGGGTTAGTTAAGTAGGTTTAACATATGTTAGAAGATGCTAACATATGTTATACGTAGGAAAATCCTTGTTAAACACACACATGAGTCCTGTATCCCAAACGTTGGTGAATTATGTGACATACATAACAATAATATATACAAGTGAATTTTGGTGAACATGAAGTACGTGCTTATGTGAATTACATGTTTTTGTGAATGATCGCCTAACTGAAAGGTAATGCGTAGATTATGCAAATTACGTGCACAACATGAATGATATGCTATGTAATAATAAAAATAATGGTTTTTATATAATTTAGCATGGTTAATAATATTGGGTCCGGTATTAGGCTAGAACATGGTTAACGGGTTAAGTTAATGGACTAGAAGGGCCCTAATACCAATTGCTTGGGGAACAAGCAAAGCCCTTTTACAATTAGGAGGCAAGGAAAAAGATAAAAACCCTATCCCTTGCCCCCCTTGGCGCCGTGCAAACCCCCCACCCCCCTCTCTCTTTGTTTTCAAGCAATCAAGCAATCTTTCACTAATCAAGCTAGTTCGGGTTTGATTTCAAGGCTCTAGGGAGTTTAATCTTTTGCAAGGTATACGTTCTTATGATTTTTGATGAATTATAATGATTGAAAAACTTCGAAAACCCTAAAAATAATATATACAAAATCGCATACATGTATGTATAGGAGTTCTTGAATGTTCTTGATGATTTGATGATGATGATGATTGTTATTAGCAGCCATGATTAGGGTTTTCACATGATAATATATGTGTTTTGCCATGATTAATATGGTGTTTAATCAGTACTATAGGTGTTATACATGTATTAGGGATGTTTATGAAGAATTAGGGTTTGTAGATTACTTGGATTGCAAGTTTAAGATTCTGACAGATTTGTTTGAACGTGTTGAAGGGGCTGTAACGGGTTGGTAAATCGATTGTTTTGATGATTTCTTTGCATGATTGTAATGTACAAGGTCTTAGCTTTTCATAATGGGCAAAACCATCGATTTTGGACATCGTATGAGTCGTTTTTGGAATTTTAATTGATTAGGGGTCATATCAGATTTTCGGATTTGTAAATTGGGCTAACTTTAAATGGTCATAACATGAGATTTACAAGGAGTTTGGTTATGAAATTTTTACAGTAGGTCAATACTGGAAAAATAGAGCTTTTCCAAGGGGATTCATCTCGTTTGGATGAATACACAATTTTTAAGAATTTTCCTACTAAACTGACCTGTTGAGGAAATTTTCTGGACACTGCTGTGTTGTACGAATTTTTATAATTTTTGTGTTTGGAATTAAGACAAAACAAAAATAGGTATTGTCGAGTGAATCCCAAATAAAATTCAGTAAACATTTGCGACTTTAATTCATTCGTTAAGTATTTTAAATAAATTGTTTTTCACAGCGCACAATCTGTCCTAAAAACACAGATTGTGTACGGGGTCTTTAAGTGACTATTTGGAATTCTATGTGGTGTGTAATTGACATGTACTTGTGTGGAAACTTGTATGAGATGTATTTGATGCATTAAACTGATAATAATTGCTATGATCACTAACGGGATACGTAGGACATACTTGAGCATGTAGAGTCATTAGGTGTCACTACACGGTTTTGAACTTTTAAAAGTCTTGGATAAACGAGTTACATGGTGTGTTGGTTACGCACGTATACTCACCTAGTGACATTTGTAATAGGGAGTCGGTAGCACGTACTATTCGTGGAATTTGGATTTTCACTTGCGACCAAAGGTGAGTTTCACTACTCTTTTTCTCAAAAGCATGCGTCTCAGGTATGAGACACTTTACTTAACATTTTCTAGTCCGGTTTGGGACTACTTACACATCCCGGGTTCGGATGCCATGGATCCTTATGAGGGTCGGTCACTTTGCTAATTCGCAATTGTGTCCTTGATAAACTAAACCATTTCTATCATTTTGTAAGTCCTCACGTACCGAATGAGTTGCCAGGGTTGGCAAGCGGGTTATTAGTTGATAGCGCTATTAGGTTTTACAAACCTCACACCGGCTCGGGGAGCGCGGGCGTGAACTATAACTTACGAAACATTATCATTGTGGATAGACAATGATGTCAGGCATACGGCACACTTATGTGGCTACACGTACATAGCAGTTCGGTATAATCGGTTAGTTATCATGAATGGGTTAGCTACCCTTGACATGCGATGAACTAGTGGTTACACGGTGCGGGGCACCAACACAACTTACTACTTACGTGGTTTTGGAAACCAGCGCATTTACATACTCAATTACTTTACTTTGTGAACTCACCAGCTTTATGTTGACACACGATTTACATGCTTTTGCAGGTAGTTAGCTTCCGGTGCCAGGATTAGAAAGCTCTGTGCACTTCACTGCATATGGGGTCTTGGGCATACACATAAATTACATATTATGCTTTTACCTTTTCTCTCATATGGTTTTAATTTGGGCGCGTTGTTTTGCGCATGGTTCTTTTTAAAAGGTTTAAATTTGGTTTACGCTTCCGCAGCTTAACTAAACTTGGTTTTTGAAAACGAACTAAATGGTTTGGGCATTTAGAGTTCGTTCATGTGACTTATGGCTATGGGATCCTGGTTTGTCATGCGCCTCGCGGTGTAAACCCCGCAGTGGAAATTTGAGGGTGTTACAGATTGGTATCAGAGCCATTGGTTATAGTGAACTAGGATTGCATGTTGAGTCTAGTCTATAATCATTATAGCATAAGTTCACTCAGAACTTAAGTGCACAACTAGCTTTTAGCTACTCATACCTACAACATATGATTTCAGGAGGTATGTTATCTCCTAGTTCTAGACCTAAATCTGAACACGTCAATGGTGGGAACCCAGGGTTACACCAGGTGACGCACTACTGGGAGTAGTATCGTAACAAACCTCATGGATGAGGAAACAACAAAAGTACAAGGGAGGGAGCCCTTGCGAGCGTTGTGGCGCACGTACACAGGAAGTTGCACGATGCGCATGACGTGGTACCATTTAACCAAATCAAATTGAAGAAATTCAAATACTGAGGCTTATTCTTTTCACTAAGCAAGGAGACGATTAGTTTCTATTCCTTGTTACTTGATCTTTCTTACCTTCATTCGGAACTCAGACGGGACTGGGTTACACATATAGAATTCATTTCTTACTTTAGTACCTTACGCCTAGTGCTAGCGGGCGAACGTATGACTGCATATCCTTGTTTCTCATGAGCATATGGTAGATTCATGGGAACACATTAGATCGGGGCTTGTTACACACACTCTTGGGGAGTTATGTAAAGCCTGCGACGTAGTGCAACATCACACGGGAAGATGAAACCTACTAATGGCTGATAGCCACGATTGGAGGAACGAGTGGTACAGCTTACCACTAAACTGGCTTACATGGGACTAGAGAAGGAGACTGTACATGATGAGAACCATATAACACTGACACCAAGAAAGAGGAGGAAGAAGGGATGGAAAGGGAACCTGAGCAGGACGAGCATATGGAGAGTGAAGATAAAGGCTCTACTATCGAGACAGAGCGTGGTGACAATTGGCTCTTACTTTTTTTTCTTACCTGTATTTTCTTTTCTTTTCCCTTGTTAACTTAGATAAGACTGAGTTCGTGTAATCAATGATAGGGTGGTTGAAGCCCTCGCATCTGTCCAAGCTAATAAAGACCTATTTTGTTAAACCATTCGTTTCCCCTGACTTCCACATTTGAACTTTCTTATTCCTTGAACGCACATGCTACAATAACAACCTGCCATCATATTTTCAAGCCTTTTTATTGGTCGTAAAGCTATATAACTCCAACAGAACTGAAAGAGACCGTCTGATTGCTTCGATAGTATAAGTCATTTCCATGTGCATTTGCCCCAGGCAGGATGGGGTAATGTATGCTACATGCACACTCGATGAGTTACAGATACTTGGATGGAGAACGTAGCACTCTATGATGAAATCTAGAAATTTGACGGATGGGTTTGAGATCGACGCCTACACTACCAAGCTACAGGAGTTAGATACTTTGTGCTCGAATCTAATTAACCAACTTTGCTAGCGGATCGAATTTCAGACCAAAAGGGTGGGTCCCTTAGATTCGTGGCTTGGTCACTGCAGCTCACCTACCCAGAATCTAACAAATCGTTCATTCTGGCTTGTAAACACACTGATTAGGCTGTTGAGCATAGTACTTTTTCCGAAGCATGGAGCTTCATCATCTACTTTTGGTGATAGTAGGAGAACGTCGGATAGTGTGAGGTACAAGACCTTCAATAAACAATGACCACAATGGTAACAACAACAATGGGGCTCGTGGACTAGCAATTGTGATTGGCTTTGGGGAAGCTAGGACTGATAACAATGTCGTGACGGGTACGACACTCTTGCTTCTATTTTATATGATACTGGTGCGGACTATAGTTTTGTGTCATCAAAACTTAGCAAACAACTAGGGATGGTTCCAACTCTTCATGATACCCCGTACACCGTAGAGTTAGCTGATGGAAAGCCTGTTGACGAAACCCATATTCATCGTGACTGTAAGCTCGAGTTGGATAGGCAATCGTTTGCCATCAACATTCTACCTATCACCCTTGGAAGCTTTGATCTCGTGGTTGGCATGGACTGGTTGTCCAAGCAACACGCTGAAATTCTCTGTCAGGAGAAGATTGTTCGTATTTCCCCTCCCAAGTGTAGAACTTTTATCTATACAGGGTGATCGTGGTGGTGCAATGGTGGGCATCATCTCCTATCTGAAGGCCCAGAAGTGTATTCGTAAGGGCTGTCCAGCCATTTTGGCTAACATATCTGATACTCGAGCCGAAACCGAAACTAGAATTGAGGACATCCCAGTGGTCCGAGACTTCCAAGATGTCTTCCCAGAGGAACTACCTGGACTCCCACCCGTTCGTCAAGTGGAGTTTCAGATTGACCTTGCACCTGGAGCAGCGCCAGTTGCGCGCGCACCATACCGTTTGGCACCAGGGGAGCTTCAAGAACTGTCTACCCAACTCCAAGAGCTATTGGATAGGGGTTTCATTAGACCCAGTTCTTCGCCATGGGGAGCTCCAGTTCTGTTTGTTAAGAAGAAAGATGGGAGCTTTCGTATGTGCATAGATTATTGGGAATTGAACAAGGTAACGATTAAGAACCGATATCCTTTACCTCGTATTGATGATTTGTTCGACCAACTGCAAGGGTCGAGCTTCTACTCTAAGATTGATTTGAGGTCGGGGTACCATCAGCTGAGAGTCCGAGAAGAGGATGTGGCGAAAACGGCGTTTCGAACCCGTTACGGACATTATGAGTTTTTGGTTATGCCATTTGGGCTAACTAATGCACCTGCGGTGTTCATGGATCTAATGAACCGTGTGTGCAAGCCTTACTTGGACAAATTCGTCATAGTATTCATAGATGACATATTGATCTATTCCAAGAGCAGGGAGGAGCACGAGCAGCACTTGCAGTTAATCTTGGAACTACTGAGGGATGAGCAGCTGTATGCAAAGTTTTCTAAATGCGATTTTTGGATTCGGGAAGTCCAATTCCTTGGGCATGTGGTCAACGAGGTAGGAATACATGTGGACCCAGCCAAGATTGACGCTATCAAAAAGTGGGAGGCTCCTAAGACCCCTACTGATGTGCGCCAATTTCTTGGTCTCGCGGGATATTATCGCAGGTTTATTGAGGGATTTTCTAAGATCGCTCAACCTCTTACCGCCCTAACGCAGAAAGGTATTACGTATAAGTGGGGAGATGCCCAAGAATCTGCCTTTCAGCTACTAAAGTCCAAACTTTGCAGTGCACCGATATTATCGTTGCCTGAGGGTACAGAGGACTTTGTAGTATATTGTGATGCGTCTATCCAAGGCTTAGGGTGCGTACTGATGCAACGTGATAAGGTGATTGCATATGCATCGCGACAACTAAAGGTCCATGAGAAGAACTACCCCACTCATGATTTGGAACAGGGAGCGGTAGTTTTCGCTCTCAAAATCTGGAGGCACTACCTCTATGGAACCAAGTGCACAATTTTCACTGACCACAAGAGCCTTCAGCATATATTTGACCAGAAGGTACTAAACATACGACAACGTCGTTGGGTTGAAATTTTGAACGATTATGACTGTGCCATCAAGTATCATCCAGGGAAAGCTAACGTAGTAGCTAATGCCCTCAGTCGAAAGGAAACGAAACCCAAAAGAGTGCGAGCCTTACAACTCACCATTCACTCTAACCTTCCTGATAAGATACGTGAAGCCCAGAGTGAGGCATTGAAGGAAGAAAACATCGGGCTTGAGACCCTACATGGTGCAGATAAGCACTTAGAACTGAGAACAGACGGTCTGCAGTACTTCATGAATCGAGTCTGGATACCACGATTTGGGGATCTCAGACAACTGGTGCTCGATGAAGCACATACCTCTCGCTATTCGGTACATCCTGGTTCGGACAAGATGTATCAAGATCTTAAGACTCTGTACTGGTGGCCAAACATGAAAGCCGAGATAGCCACTTATGTTAGTAAGTGCTTGACTTGTGCGAAGGTTAAGATTGAATACCAAAAACCTTCAGGCCTACTCCAACAACCAGAGATTCCAATGTGGAAATGGGATGGAATTTCCATGGACTTCATTACAAAGCTTCCTAGAACGCCAATGGGCCAGAACATGATTTGGGTTATCGTGGACCGTTTAACCAAATCGGCCCACTTCCTGGCAATAAAAGAAACGGATTCGTTAGAAAAGCTGGCGAACCTATACATCAAGGAGATAGTCTCTAGGCATGGGGTGCCTACTTCCATTATATCTGATCGCGATGGGCGATTCACTTCTCGTTTCTGGACTACCCTCCAAGATGCTTTAGGAACTCGTCTTGATATGAGCACAGCCTATCACCCACAGACGGATGGACAAAGTGAACGCACCATCCAAGCATTAGAGGATCTGCTACGAGCATGTGTGGTGGACCTTGGTAGTAACTGGGATAAGCACTTGCCCTTAATCGAATTCTCTTACAACAACAGTTACCACACTTCGATACAGTGTGCGCCTTTCGAGGCACTCTACGGGCGCAAGTGTAGGTCTCCTATCTGTTGGACTGAGGTTGGGGATATCCAACTAACAGGTCCCGAACTCGTGCACGAAACTTCTGAGAAGATAGTGCAAATTAGAAACCGGATGGCTGCTGCTCGGGACCGACACAAAAGTTATGCTGACAAACGTCGAAAACCTTTGGAGTTCCAGGTTGGGGACAAGGTTTTGTTAAAGGTGTCACCGTGGAAAGGAGTGATACGCTTTGGGAAACGAGGGAAGTTAAATCCCAGATACGTCAGACCTTTCGAGATCGTTAAAAGGATTGGTCCAGTAGCTTACCAGCTAAATCTACCAGATGAACTCAGTGGAGTACACAATGTATTCCACGTCTCAAACTTGAAGAAATGCTTATCTGATACGACACTGGTAGTACCACTGGAGGAGATCCAGGTGGATGATCAGCTGCGGTTCGTGGAAGAACCAGTGGAGATTCTTGAGCAGGGCGTCAAGAAACTCAGACAAAGTACTATACCTATTGTCAAGGTACGGTGGAATTCCCGTCTAGGACCGGAATACACGTGGGAGCGCAAAGATCAGATGCGGCTCAAATACCCACACCTCTTTACTGAACCTGAAATCGTACATAGATCCAACGCGGAACATAAAGCAGCTCTTTCAAAGTGAATTTCGGGGCGAAATTCCTTTCAACTTGGGGATGATGTGACATCCGGGAACCAAGCACACATTTTTATAGCTGGCTTTACTGTTTACTTGCTGAATTTCGGGACGAAATTCTTTTCAACTTAGGGATGATGTGACACCCCGCATTTTCAAGTTAAATACTTTTACTGAACTCTAGTTAACTTACATGTTCATACATGGCTAGATACTTAACTAGGGTTAGTTAAGTAGGTTTAACATATGTTAGAAGATGCTAACATATGTTATACGTAGGAAAATCCTTGTTAAACACACACATGAGTCCTGTATCCCAAACGTTGGTGAATTATGTTACATACATAGCAATAATATATACAAGTGAATTTTGGTGAACATGAAGTACGTGCTTATGTGAATTACATGTTTTTGTGAATGATCGCCTAACTGAAAGGTAATGCGTAGATTATGCAAATTACGTGTACAACATGAATGATATGCTATGTAATAATAAAAATAATGGTTTTTATATAATTTAGCATGGTTAATAATATTGGGTCCGGTATTGGGCTAGAACATGGTTAACGGGTTAAGTTAATGGACTAGAAGGGCCCTAATACCAATTGCTTGGGGAACAAGCAAAGCCCTTTTACAATTAGGAGGCAAGGAAAAAGATAAAAACCCTATCCCTTGCCCCCCTTGGCGCCGTGCGAAACCCCCCACCCCCCTCTCTCTTTGTTTTCAAGCAATCTTTCACTAATCAAGCTAGTTCGGGTTTAATTTCAAGGCTCTAGGGAGTTTAATCTTTTGCAAAGTATACGTTCTTATGATTTTTGATGAATTATAATGATTGAAAAACTTCGAAAACCCTAAAAATAATATATACAAAATCGCATACATGTATGTATAGGAGTTCTTGAATGTTCTTGATGATTTGATGATGATGATTGTTATTAGCAACCATGATTAGGGTTTTCACATGATAATATATGTGTTTTTCTATGATTAATATGGTGTTTAATCAGTACTATTGGTGTTATACATGTATTAGGGATGTTTATGAAGAATTAGGGTTTGTAGATTACTTGGGATGCAAGTTTAAGATTCTGACAGATTTGTTTGAACGTGTTGAAGGGGCTGTAACGGGTTGGTAAATCGATTGTTTTGATGATTTCTTTGCATGATTTTAATGTACAAGGTCTTAGCTTTTCATAATGGGCAAAACCATCGATTTTGGACATCGTATGAGTCGTTTTTGGAATTTTAATTGATTAGGGGTCATATCAGATTTTCGGATTTGTAAATTGGGCTAACTTTAAATGGTCATAACTTGAGATGTAAAAGGAGTTAGGTTATGAAATTTTTACAGTAGGTCAATACTGGAAAAATAGAGCTTTTCCAAGTGGATTTATCTCGTTTGGATGAATACACAATTTTTAAGAATTTTTCTACTAAACTGACCTGTTGAGGAAATTTTCTGGACACTTCTGTGTTGTACGAATTTTTATAATTTTTGTGTTTGGAATTTAGACAAAACAAAAATAGGTATAGTCTAGTGAATCCCAAATAAAATTCAGTAAAAATTTGGGACTTTAATTCATTCGTTAAGTATTTTAAATAAATTGTTTTTCACAGCGCACAATCTGTCCTAAAAACACAGATTGTGTACGGGGTCTTTAAGTGACTATTTGGAATTCTATGTGGTGTGTAATTGACATGTACTTGTGTGGAAACTTGTATGAGATGTATTTGATGCATTAAACTGATAATAATTGCTATGATCACTAACGGGATACGTAGGACATACTTGAGCATGTAGAGTCATTAGGTGTCACTACACGGTTTTGAACTTTTAAAAGTCTTGGATAAACGAGTTACATGGTGTGTTGGTTACGCACGTATACTCACCTAGTGACATTTGTAATAGGGAGTCGGTAGCACGTACTATTCGTGGAATTTGGATTTTCACTTGCGACCAAAGGTGAGTTTCACTACTCTTTTTCTCAAAAGCATGCGTCTCAGGTATGAGACACTTTACTTAACATTTTCTAGTCCGGTTTGGGACTACTTACACATCCCGGGTTCGGATGCCATGGATCCTTATGAGGGTCGGTCACTTTGCTAATTCGCAATTGTGTCCTTGATAAACTAAACCATTTCTATCATTTTGTAAGTCCTCACGTACCGAATGAGTTGCCAGGGTTGGCAAGCGGGTTATTAGTTGATAGCGCTATTAGGTTTTACAAACCTCACACCGGCTCGGGGAGCGCGGGCGTGAACTATAACTTACGAAACATTATCATTGTGGATAGACAATGATGTCAGGCATACGACACACTTATGTGGCTACACGTACATAGCAGTTCGGTATAATCGGTTAGTTATCATGAATGGGTTAGCTACCCTTGACATGCGATGAACTAGTGGTTACACGGTGCGGGGCACCAACACAACTTACTACTTACGTGGTTTTGGAAACCAGCGCATTTACATACTCAATTACTTTACTTTGTGAACTCACCAGCTTTATGTTGACACACGATTTACATGCTTTTGCAGGTAGTTAGCTTCCGGTGCCAGGATTAGAAAGCTCTGTGCACTTCACTGCATATGGGGTCTTGGGCATACACATAAATTACATATTATGCTTTTACCTTTTCTCTCATATGGTTTTAATTTGGGCGCGTTGTTTTGCGCATGGTTCTTTTTAAAAGGTTTAAATTTGGTTTACGCTTCCGCAGCTTAACTAAACTTGGTTTTTGAAAACGAACTAAATGGTTTGGGCATTTAGAGTTCGTTCATGTGACTTATGGCTATGGGATCCTGGTTTGTCATGCGCCTCGCGGTGTAAACCCCGCAGTGGAAATTTGAGGGTGTGACATGTGCCTCTAGTTCAGTTTAGTAATTTTAGTTAACCTTTATTTTATTGCAATTTATTTTTCAGTAAAACCCCCCTTTAAAGTAATAAATTAATTTAATCAGTATTTAGGATAAGTAATCGAGTCTAGTTTTCGTTTTCCATTAGAGTCTCGTGGGTTCGATATCCGGACTTACTTTAGCTATACTAGAGTCGATAGGTTCACTTGCCTGTCAGTAGTTTAGTTTTAGAGAGTCTAGAGTATTACTAGGTGTCTAGTTTTAGGTTTAATTTAGTTATTTTTATTAAACTACTTTTAGCACATCAATAAGCCATGTCAAGCAAATAATTTAAGTATTAAAGTTTAGCAATTCATATGTCTATCGTAAGTTTAAGTCTACATGAAAAAGCATAATATGTTGAATCGACATAATCAAACCTCCGACTAGTTTAGGTCCATCCCGTCATCCACGGTTCACCTTAATAATATGTTGGAACGATAACAATCACCCACGCTACCTATGTAGGAGGTACACGTATCCGGGTGGGATTGTCAATCCAATAGATCTATTATTGAGTATCGCCGGCTTGGCCATAGCTAATGATTGTGTAATGTTGAAACTCGTTGAAACTCGTTGAAACTCGTTGAAACTGTTGTTGTCTAATTCATGTGGCATTAAAGTTTACAACTAGACATGCATGTAGAATTGCTTAAGTATAATGTTGCAAGTATGAAGAATTGCATAAACATGGTTACGTAAACTCACCTGAAATTCACTGTGTAAGTACTAGCAAGTAGCAACAAGTCTGAACTTGGATTAATTGAACTCTTGTATCCTATTACAAATAAATGATGCCTTAAATTCTAATGCAAACAAGCTTGTTTTTGTTATGGTTGTAAAGATAGTTTATCCAACTACCTAGACTCGTATTGTAAACAATACGTGTCTTAATGTGTATAGCTTAACGAACCGATGGTAACTTGGTTTGGTTTTACAAGAATATATACGTATGTGTAGTTACTTGGAATAATTCTTTAATATATCTTTCAATGTCTCAACTTGACGTTATGTCAACAACAATTTCTGGTTAAAGAAATAATATTTACGTAGCTTGATTCGAATGTTAATTCGTCTCGTACCTTGGATAGTATATATGTTTCTAGATGTTAACATATACATATGTTTCTATGTATTTATTTATAAATGTTTCTATTTTAACAAGGTGAGGTTTGGAAGTTAAGAATATCATTTATAAAAACACAAATTTCGTTTACACGTAATTACAACATGAAAGCACGATTTGTTTCTTATATTTTATAAAAATTTGGGCAGAGTTTCCTCTGTTTTTGTAAGAAACCGACAACTCATGTTGTCTATATTATTCCCAAAATCAATAGTCAAATTTCACAACACGCAACATTATTTAACTAAGTTATTTTACTCGACGAATGGTTTAACTTAAAACGCTAAAATAATGAGAAACTATACATTTCGACAAGTGATATGTAGACATATGTAGTTTAACCTTTAAGTATCCTCGCGACATTAAGTATATAATAAGTTAGTTATTTTCCGTTCCTTCGAGTCACTAAAAAAAATAGTTTTTAGTCGCAATCGGTTCGGTTCGCTTACACTTTTAGAATAAGTATTTATATACAATATACACGAAAAATAAATAAATAAATAAATAAAAATAAACTAAGATCGTGGCGCGCGTTATACCTTCCCGCGAACAACTCTCGAATCGAATACGCATTCGTCTAGAACTAGAGTTTAACCAACTTTGACTATGGTTGACTGCTGTTGACCGAATCGAATCTTGACCAAAACTGACTGGCGTTAACCCGAACAGAGAATAGAAGACGAACAGATCTGACCCGCAACATACTGACCCGACTCGGGAGTAACCAGAATCAGAATCAAATGACCGAAAGTCCATCAGTCATCAAAAACCCGATCTGTGCCCCTCGTCGTCTTCTACAACCTAGCACCACCGTGGAACACCCATTGAGAACTCGCCCTTGGTCGAAGCATCAACCCAACTGAAACACAGCCACGAGACCCAGACAAAACCCGTCTCCAGTCACAAAACCCATTCCAAAACGGAACCTGCAACCCGAAACAACAAGACAGATCGGAAACCCGATCCCTTTCAACATCGCTTCTGTCCTCCTTGTGGTTGAAACAAAACCATCCTTGGCCTGTCGTCGATCATTTACAGGAAGGGGAGAGTTGGCGGCAGATTATGGTGGTTTGCGGTGGCTGTTGTTAGCGGCCAGGGTAGTAGTTCGGGTGGAGGGCCGCTACAATTTAAAAAGGTCAAGAAGGAGACGGTTGCTGCTGTATACAGGGAGAGAGAGGGATGACGAGTGCCGCGCTGTGGTTGTGTGGCTGAAGGGAGGGGCGGCGGCGTAGGTGGTGGTTGTCTGTGTGGCGGCGGCCGGAGCAGAGGGATGAGGAAGGGTTTGAGATGGAAAGGAGGAATGAGGGAGGATGAGGTAGGTGAGTTTAATGGTGGTGGTGGCTAGGGTTATGATAATGAAGAAGATAGGTAGGAGATGGAGGAAGGAAGGAGAAGATGATTTAAATAGGTAGGGTTTGTTAGGTGAGTTAGTGGACACCGCGTATACGAACACGCTACCGACTCGGGTCTCGTTATGAATTAAACTCATTTAACCGCTAAAATATATATTTTGTTAAATTTATTTATGTAAACCGACTTAAAACGAGTGGTTGGACTATATATTTGTTATAATATCTTTTTAGTCGCGTTTAGAAATTTACAAGGATACTGGTCGGTTTTCCAGTATGTTATTACTTACGACGCATTATTTGGCGAATTTAAATAATTAAATTTATTAATGAATAAGGATGTATTTCTTGTTAACGAGATATTATTGTTAACGATTTAAAATTGTTTTATGAATAAAATATTATTATTATTATATTATTCGAGAAACGCTGGGCGTTACACCAAATATTGTAAAAATTTGAACAAGTTGAAAATGAGTGAGTGTCGATGGAGAATTTAGAGACTAGATATTATTCCTATGGAAAAAAAAAATTTATTTTCAAAATTGGTTTTATACATAAAGCAAAAGTTGTTAAATAGTACAAGCTAAGTTGGCTTTGATTAAAATATTCCCGTTAGTTGGAGATTTCAAACATGACATTAGGTTTTGAAGATCAAGGTTCTATTAAGTGATTTTTAATAGTTTAAAGCATTATATAGATAATTGTTTGTTACGTCAATAAATAAACAATTGAGTTTAAGTTCGAGGACACTTTTTGACAAAAATATGTACTTTGTAAAGTTACTAGGTAATGAAAATACAACAAGATTTAGAAATCTTTAGTTTGTGCTAAGGTATGAGGTTATAGTTTTTTTTTAAAATAAGTAACATGTGGAGAAATGAAATAATATGATTTGGGTAGGGTGTTGAATATTTAAAAAGTGTCTAAGATGGTAAGGTGAAGTGTGATTGTGAAATCCATAGATGGTTATGAAATGAGATTGATTTAAGCTGTAAAATTTTGAGATTTTAGAGCTTAGTTTAAGGAAAGTGAGTGTAATGATTTATTCATTAATTAAAACGAATAAACGAAAACGTTGACTTATCAAAACTTCTAGATTCTAATAACATAATGAAGACATGCTTTAGCCTATAAGTGAACACTCATCTCGAGAATTCCCAGGTAGGCATCCGAGTCCCTCGTCTGATTGGGATATATGCGCAATGCCAGTACTAGAAAGAAAACTCAGAATACAGGCGTTCACCCTTCCAGATTGCACGTGTTCGTTATTAAAATCTAGAACTTCGACGAGATCTTCAAGGTGGTTCAGGCTAAACCTGAGGATTTGTCCTATTAGTCTAAGAGTAGATCTTGTGATGGAGAACAATCTTCTTGTAGGGACTAAAGTAGGCATAAGAAGTAGGAGGGAGATAGAGAATAGAAACAAGTAAGGTTGCAAGTAAAGGAGAAAGTACTGGTTAAAATCCTATGGTTATAGACTAGATTACTTTTTTTTCTAATAACCTAATTCCCTATAACCATGGCTCTGATACCAATCTGTAACACCCCAACCGATGGCGGAAACATCGGGATGTCACGTATTGATGATTGTTCAGTAGCTCATGGTGAATAATAAATTTCATTAAATGATTTAAATAAATTACATACAATTGTTCTACAAGAATTCGTACATCAAAATGAATAATACTATGCACACATCTTCAAGCATTAATTCAAATCTTCAAGCAAGTAGAACCTGAAACATGTTAAGTTTGAAAATACTTTGGGTCAACAAAAGTTGGTGAGAATACATAGGTTTTTGAATATAATTGATAACAATAGTTTGTACAACAATCACAGTTGTATGATGATAGAGTATGATTCTGACATGTAACAATGCGTCTTTGTACAATCAAACCTTGTGTCGACTGATGACTAACTCGCAAGTTAGTTAAATGTTGTTACTGTTATCGATCATCCCTGAATTTATGCGGGGGGTGGGTTTGTCAGACCTGTAGCGCTATAATCTAAACAGGCGGCTTGATCATTGTTAATGATTGTACTGTGTCTTTTTGTTACAGTCAAATGATAGTATGATAGTGTAATTGAGTCACAAGTAAGTATGAGTAAATGATAGTATAAAATGTTTAAACATGTTTCACCCCAAAAATGTAAAAGAGAAAAGGGGCTATGTAAACTCACATTGGCTAAGGTGAATTATCCTCTAAGTGTTGTGAATGTATGCAAGGCGAACCCCAAAGACTCAACAACGTAACTAGTCGAAAAAGAAAGAATATCAAGCTTCCAATTCGCCAATTACAAGAGCTTATAATCAAAGCTTCAATTGTAGAAGTAATAGACTATAGAAGAAGGGTATGAAGGAAAGTTTAATCGGATTGAAACAATCGATTTAGAGGTGCAAAGTATAATGGGTCATAGGTGGGTTTTATACTAGTTTTGGATTCAATTAGCCATTAAAATTGGTCAACACCATAAAGTAAGGTTTTATGATGAATTGACTATTTGACTCAAGGCTTTATTTAAAAAAAAAAAGAATCTTGTATGTAAAAAAAAAAAAAATTTAGAATCATATTATTATTATTATTATTTATATACCTTTATGTATGTATATAAGTTGTGAGTTAGGATAAATAAAGACTTAGGCACATTTGTATAATATTAATGATAAAGGTGTAATAAAAAAAAAATATATATATATATATATATATAAGGGCTTTTTATGTATTAAAATTTTGGGGAAAATTTTGCGATGTTACAGATAGAGACACTGATAGCAAGAAAGAAGTTACCACCTGCTACTAGCTCGAAATCTCCGGTCGCTGCTCCAGCCTCAAAGAAGCAGAAAACCACATCTACTTCAGGTACATAACAGGAAGCTGATTTACCTGTTGATGCATTCAATGAAGCATTAGATAACGTTCTGAATAAGATTAAGAAGGGTAAACTGCCAGAGGTTGCTGAAGTCTCAAAGAAAAAGGTTACAGTTGATAGTGACGTGATGGATACTGTGAACCGGAGACTTACTGAAATGATGAATTTGATTAATAAGCAGCAGACTGAGATTGCCCAACTGAAACAAAATGACTCAAAGATGCTTGATGTAGTTGTTTCAACACATGAGAATAATGAAGAGTTGAAACAGAAGATCAAGAAGTTGCAGAAGGATAATAAAAGGTTGTTAAAACATGAGCAGAGAAACACCAGACGGATAATAGCTTTGAAAGATGAAAACAAGAAGCTGAAAGAGAGTAACAAAAACATGGATAATCTGATCAAGGATTTATACTCTCGAGCTCCTCAGCTGAAAGAAGGAGAAGAAGATAAAGAGCAGGAAGAGGAGCAAGTTGATTTTGAACTGTCTGATGAGGATGAGGAGGATGATGCAGATCTTGATGAAGATGCTGGCAAAGCCCCTAAGAAGAAGAAGGATGATGATGATGATGGTTCAAATGATGGATCTGGTGAAGATAACAGCTCTGCATCTGATGATGATGATGACAATGATGATGATGATACAGACAGGTATACGTATGAGAAGAGAGAATCTGGAAAAGAAGGAGAATCTAGTTCTAAAGCACCTGGAGGATCAGTAGATGATGATACGATCTTTTGGAACGAAAAGCTGAAGTCAATGTCAGAAGAAGACAAACAGATGTATCGCCAGATGCTCACTGATCGAGTCTGGACGATTGACATGACTAGCTGATTTTCTGAGATCTTTGAATCTCGTGACAGGATGTTTGAACTAGAATACAATGATCCAGATTTGGAAGACGGTGAAGTCTCGGCGGCGATGGCAAAAGAGATATTTGAGGGTCTGGCAAAACAGGTTGGCAAAACTGTTGAAGAATTATTAGCTGATAACCAGATTCCTGATCTAACTGAAAAGGAAGCTGGAGATCATTCTGATGATCGTGATATACCTGGTTTTGAAGATATAGAAGTTGAAGATGTGACGAGTGAAGAGTATCCAGAATATTTCAAAAGAGACAAGAATTCTGGATTTACTGCTTTCACGGATGAATTGTTAAAGGAAGCCGAGAGACGAGCAAAAGAGAAAAGTGATATGTTTGTTAATGAGATATTCGGAGGGCATGAGAAACCGTTTATCAGACAATCCGACAGTTTGAAAGAGTTATTGAGGGAGTTAAAAGAGAAAGAGGCGAATCGTCCTAAACCCGAAATTCAAGGTAGCTTTTATAAATTCTACAACGACATCTTCAAAGGAAAAGCGTTGGGATGGAAATTTATAAAGCAACTGAAGTGTGTGGCAGTGAAGTGGGAGAAGGGGATCCTATATTTTAATAGATTCCATGATTTGAAGACTCTTCCATATTGGGGAATTCGTGACATTTGTCGACACAAGATGAGAAGATGGCTAGGGAGAGCAGGACGAAGTGGAACCTCTTTGAACCTCAATATCCCAAAAGGATTGTTCACAAGAAGACTATTGACGATATAACTGGTTTGCCCAAAGTGACCTTAAAGTATAAACCACCGAAGGTGTTGAGGCACATTCCATTGCTACAGATTCCTCAACACTTCGCCAAAGACTTTATCTGGTGGTACTACGACTGGAAGATCGCAGAAGTTGTTATTGTTCTGAAGGATGGTGATAAAAGTTTCAAGAAAATACACATTTTTGATCCCATGTGGTTAGTGAATTGCTCACATGAGGACATCATAATGTTGTATTACAATCCTATTTTCAGTGATGTTAAAGATGCTGAACTGGCTAGTAAATACCAGCGAGTGGTATTTTGTGTTTTGCTCATGATATCAACACCGGATGCGACTATGACAAAAAGCTCGGCAAGTTTGTGAAAGTTCAAGAGATTTCTGAAGAGAAAAAGAAAAAGCCGAAGCAAGTGTTTGAGAAGGTGATGACGTCAGAAGAAAAGAAACTTTTGAGGATCAAGCTGATGAACAAAAGAATGGATGAGGAACGAAGAGTTAAACAATCCAAGCAATAGTCGAGGGGGAGTTTGTAGATGCATTTATTCGACTAATGCTTTGGATTTACAATAAACATATGTTAATAGTTTGAGTCGAATGGGCGAAGGAGTTTTAATATGGGCAAAGGAAGAAATCAGAAGGTGCGAAGGAAGAATATCATACGAAGGAGACACAGGAGGCGAAGGAAGATTTTGTTAGTTATGTATTGCTTCATTCGACCAGTCTGTTTGGTCGAATGTGCACGTTCGCACGAACACTGTGGGCGAACGTGCAGCCTAAAAATAGGTCAAGCTGATTTTTGAATGTAGTTTTTTAGCATTATTATTCCCTCCAAGTTCAGTGTGTCTCTCTAGTGTTTTTGTAAACTTAATTCACGTTGTGTCCTTCATGTTTTGATCTTTTTAACGTGTAATTGAGTCTTGATTATTAATAAGAAAAGCTTTGAATGATGATTTACTTGTTTTGATCTAATTGATTATCATTTTGTGATTGGTTTAGGGTTTCCGCACCTAAATCAAACTTGTTTGATCATTTCTTTGTTGATTTGTCGATCCTTTTAGCACATACAAACCATAATTTGCACTCAATAGCACCGGAGAGCTCAGTTAAATCTAACTCTACATCGGATGATGAGTCAAACACCTCTAGTGTGGGAGACCCCTATTCTAATGTTAGACCTGTACTGGAAAATGAAGAAGGTGTAGTTGCTGCTGATGATTCTGATTCAGAGGATGAATAATTTGAGAAAGTTTCTGAAAAGATGTGTGATATTTCTGATGAAAATTACATAATCACTAATGAACCTGTTTCACCATCTCAGATTGTGCATCTCATGGCTAACGCTCATAGAAAGAATCAATCAGTTAAGCCTATTGAGAAGAAAATTGAGAAAAAAAGTGAAAATCAAAATGAATCTTGTGATAAACCTGTTAAAATTTTCTATCGGATGGAAGGATCCGATAAGATAATTTCTGATGAAGAATATCCAATAAAATTTTCTAATTATTCAAGAATTGAAAAGATCTGGCAGGAGAGTACCATTTGGTTCCCGAAACATGAGCGAACAAATGATGTACCTCCAGAAGTTTTAAAGAAAATTTATTTGGATGTTCCTAAAGAACCAAAGGTCCATGTCACATAATTTATTAAACCAAAAGAAAAGTCAAATGGTTTTCTTGAGCCGACTTACTCAAAGGACCCAGCTCCTGAGAGTTTAAGAAGAAGGTGTGTGGATGATCAATATCCTATCACTAGTTATGCAAAGTCGAATGCCAAGAACAATTTTGAAGAGTACCGTGCGTGTTTTAAGTGCGGGGAGAGAGGGCATTTACTTGCTCACTGCCCGTACGTAAGGCACAAGAGGCACGAGGTGGAAATGAAGCAGAAATATGAATGTCTAGTCGACAATCATTGTTATCCACAAAGACGATTTGTCCCTCAACCAGCACCTTTTTATAATCAAAGCAGTTATTTTAAAAGGAGGGAAAATCGTCCGATGACATATGATCGACGTAACCAGATAGCTACTGAGAAATCTCTTAAGAAACCAATGGTGAACTCAATGGTTGATAAGAAAAAGGATCCTATTAAACCTGCTGTCAAATCACAGTTGGACCTGTCTTTGTTAAATCAGAGAAGGTAACCAAGAAAGTTTCGTTCAAAGAAGAAGTAAAGAAACCGGCTAAGACCCCAAAATCTCAAATCCGGATCTTGAAACGATCTGAACAATCTTGGTCACCAAAGGGTTCTGAAGGTACTTCAACTTCACAACAAAATGTGAAATTAGAGAATGAAAAAGGTTTGAGTGATCAGAAAAAGATCAATTCAAATCAAACTGTTTGTGAGAAATCTGAATCATTGAAACAAATTGTTCAAAGACCCAAGACCAAACAGGCTTGGGTCCCCCGAAAAATCTAATTTCTTTACTTGATATGTGCAGGGAGCTTCAGCTGGCCCTGTGAGCAGTCTTTGGATTGTTGACAGAGGAGCTTCTGGTCAAATGACAGGGGATCTTTCGCTACTATTCGATATCAGAAATATCAATGGAGGTTATGTAGCGTTTGCAGGAAACAAGGGAGGTTATATTACCATGGAGGGAGTGTCAACAATGGTATTGTGAGTTTTGAGAGAATATCTTATGTGAAGCAAATCGATTTCAATCTGCTCAGTGTTAGTTAGATATGTGACAAGCAATTTTCTGTATTCTTTGACGACAAATCTTGCTAAATACTCAAGTCGGGATTCGAGTTACCAAAAGAGTGGGTGATGTTAAAGGCACCGAGAGTGAACAACTTGTACATTCTCGACATGTCTAAAGCAATGGTTAGTGTTTATGGGATGAAGATGCATATAGATGAATTTGAGATGATGCGACTATGCATATAGATGAATTTGAGATGATGCGACTGTTTTTCACTATTTGAAAGTTGAAGATGCTTTTGATGGGTTTTAGTTTAAGCGACTTTTTGATTATGACTTGAAGCTACTTTCAGTTTGGTTGCTCGATTATGAACCTGCTGGTTGTGAATGGGGGAAACCAAAAATGTACACGTCAATGCAGTAATATTTTGCAGAGAAAAAGGGGGAGATAATTATTTCTTTGGTAAAATTATTAGAGCATTGTTCTCTGATAAATTAGATGTGCGAGATTTTGTTGAAATATTTTT
Source organism: Ambrosia x helenae (assembly GCA_030844895.1). Taxonomy (NCBI): domain Eukaryota; kingdom Viridiplantae; phylum Streptophyta; class Magnoliopsida; order Asterales; family Asteraceae; genus Ambrosia; species Ambrosia x helenae. The sequence goes on from CM061231.1 coordinate 53,611,888, forward strand.
GCAATGAAGCTGGATGTTCGTTACTGATTAGTTGAAGATTGAACCTTATCACATGCCGGTTACTTGGGTCCTTTATTAATCAGGCGTAAATTCTTCATAGGAGGAAAGATGCAGATTATGGTGGATATAAAAGTAATTTGGATAGATTTACATTGAGGGGGAGATTGGATGTGAAAGGTTTCGGGTATTTTGTAGATTTATGAAGATAGTAGACAGAGTCAGACACAGCTAATTGAGAGACGAAGATCAAGTCTTATCAGAGAAGAATTGAAATCATCAGTCAAGGGGGAGTTTGTTAGTGAATGTTTTGTGACTGATGATTATCAGTGTTTGTCAGAGTTGATAGCATCTTTCAAGGGGGAGTTTGTTGGTGCATTTGTGACCGTCGCTATGCAACTCATGTGGGCTTAGATTTAATGTATTAGAGTGGGGGCATTATTGTGGTAGCCCAAGCGACATGCCTGAAGCCCAGCCCAAACTTAGTTAATTAGTAAGCCTATATATATTTGTAAGGGTTTAGGGTTTCTAAAGAGAGAGTTGCAACAGTCTCTAGGAGAAGAATACTGTGTGTGGTCTAGTCCAGGTTGGCCTGAGGTTGAGCTCACCTCAGGCCGGCGTCCCATTCAACAACGTATGTATGTCTGTATGTATGAAGAATCTGTGCCGACTTGTTTTATCAATCAATAAAGTAAGATTCTTGGTTTTACACATATATTATTTATCGTTTTATATATTCGGTTTGACGTCTTGTGGAGATAATCAGGAGCGATTGGTGATGTAGTATTGCTCCGACACGCTTTAACAGGATTATAGAGTTCTTGAAGAGGAGTAGAGTAATTGACGCGATTGCTACACCTGCTATTATTTACCGCGATCACCAACAGGAGTTCTGGACTAATGCGAAGATGGACTTCTAGGAATGCGAATCGTCACTCGTTAGTACGATTCAGGGGCAGCTGGTAATTGTCTCTGAGAACGACATCAGATAAGCGTTGAAGTTAGATGATGTTAAGACGGATCCCAGAGAGTTGACGTGGACTGAACAACGGAAATGCTTTCTACGAATGAAGTATAACGGACCTATCACTGACGGTTCGTTGCATAAAGGAAAGCTATGTCCTCAGTTCAAATATCTTGCACATGTGATGATTCATGTTTTCGGTATCAGCAGCTGATGGATATGATTTGATGAGAAAGAGCATCAGCTCATTGATGGTGGCTTTAATATTGAACAAACCGTTCAATATGTCTGGGATGCTGATGGAACACATGTTAGAACCTGTGAGAGGGTTAAGGAGCAGGAAATTCTTGTTATATCCTCGATTTCTTCAGATGATCTTTGATGCTAAGTACAAGAAGTTGAAGAGAGATTCTAAGAAGATTATTGTTCAGGAGCACATGAATCTGAACACGCTTGCTAGGATGAAGGCGTATAAGGGTGTGCCATTGAATGAACGACCACCGATGAAGAATCTATTTGGTCACCTGATCAAGTTAGATTATATAGACCTAGGTAAGGATAAGGTGAGAACTGCTAACAGTGATTCAGATGAAGACAATCCATTACATCCAGTAGACCCTGATGCTAAACGAAAGCGTCAAGTGGTGAATGTTGGAGCAAAAAGTGGAAAGGGTAAGGAAAAAAGAAGCTGAAGCTGAAGCTGAACCAACCAAGAAGAAAGTTTCTAGAAGACATAAGAGTATGGCGAAGAATGGGTTGCATTTGGTAGATGGGGCGTCTGTAGATTCTGAAGAGACGCAAGAAGATGAGAGATGGGATTCTGACGCAGAGACAGTGAAGAGCACCACGCCCAAGGCCACTGTGGCTGGTGAGTCTGTCAGTCTCAACAAGTCGTTGGAGGAACAGAGAACTAAAAGCCCTATTCATTTAAACGAAACTGATGAGGGGTTAGGCTTGGGATCAGGGGATTTTCCTGGATCGCCAATGCAAGGGGAGAAACAAAAGAAACCCCAATTTAAGAAGAAGGAGAAGGTTTTAAGACCTATGGAGAAGAGAGCTAGAGAAATAGAATCATTGATTGCTGGCAAGAAACTACCACCAGCATCTAGCTCAAAATCACCGGTTGCAACTCCAGCTGCAAAGAAGCAGAAGACAACATCAGGTACTGAGAAGGAGATTGATTTACCTGTTAATGAGTTTAATGATGCACTGGATAGAGTGCTAAAGAAGATAAAGAAAGGAAAGTTGCCTGCTGCTGCTGAAGCTTCTACACACCAAGGTCCCAGTTGATAGTGATGTGATGAATGCTGTGAACCAGAAGCTAGCTAACATGATGAAAATAATTAATCAGCAGCAAGCAGAGATAGAGCAATTGAAAAACAACGACAAGAAGATGCTAGACGTTGTTGAAACATCTCATGACAATCAGGAAGCAATTGAAGCGAAGCTTAAACAACTTCGAAAAGAAAACAAGAAGTTGTTAAAGCATGAACAGAGGAACACCAGGAGATTTATTGCGTTAAAAGAGGAGAACAAGAAGCAGAAAGAGAGTAACAAGAACATGGATAACTTGATTAAAGACTTGTACTCTAGAGCTCCTCAACTGCAAGCTGGTGAAGAGGACAAAGAGCGAGATGAAGAAGAAGTTGATTTCGAACCATCTGATAATGAAGAAGAAGATGATGTAACACCCCAACCGATGGCGGAAACATCGGGATGTCACGTATTGATGATTGTTCAGTAGCTCATGGTAAATAATAAATTTCATTAGTTGATTTAAATATAATACATACAATTGTTCTACAAGAATTTGTACATCAAAATAAAAAAATACTAGATACACATCTTCAAGCATTAACTCTATTCTTCAAGCAAGCTATAACCTGAAACACGTTAAGTTTGAAAATATTTTGGGTCAACAAAAGTTGGTGAGACTTACATAGGTTTTGATAATTGAATAAAAACTTGTACAATTCGAGTGTCATGGCAAGTCTAGTCCATATGTGAAAACAAAACCATCGGGTAAATCGATTGCATAATCAAACCTTGTGACTAGAATATTGTGGTCCATCCCATACGCATATGGTTCACTCGATTTTGTTATAAAATTCGATAACAATCACCCACGCTACCTATGTAGGAGGTACACGTATCCGGGTGGGATTGTCAGTCCAATAGATCTATCATTGTATACCGTCGGCTGATCAATGTTAATGATTATGCTAGAATAATGTGCTTACCCTAGTAATGTTTAAGACATAATGCAACATAGAATAACACATAGACACTTATGATTGAATTGTAAATTGAATGTTGTAACATGTTTCACCCCAAAATAGTGAAATGGAAAAGGGGCTATGTAAAACTCACCTTAGTGTTAGAATGGAGACCCTTGTTATATACGTAAATGTGGCTCGTGTGTATCCAAATATCACCCTATTTCAAGATAATAAATAAGTGTTCGGGAAAACTTAATAAGTCTAAGTTTTCTAGTCTAAAATGTGCTAGGGTTCCAAATTTGGGGATTAATAATTGATTTATGACTAAATTTGAATAATTGTTAACAACTTAAATAAATAAAGAAATAATTAATAAAAATATTTTCTGACCATTATTTACTAAAAGTAGTTGGATTATAATATAATAAATGTGAAAATAATTTTTATAAAATTATTTTCTTAATTAATGAATATTTATATATTAATACTTATTTGACAAAACATAGACTTAATATTTAAAAATATTAAAATTTATAAATTTCGAATCAAAAATTTATATTTCTGATCTAAATGATTAATAATAATTTATGTGAAATTTTGATGTAAAAATAATGAAAAATGAATTTATTATGATTTATTTATGATTAAAATAAAAAAAATCGGTTTAAAAATATTAAATAAATGATTTTTCTGTAACAAAATTTATTTCTGAAATGTTTATTGCTTTATAAGTTTAGAATAATGGAATTTTATAAAGTCGTTTTGATATTTTTATAGAATTTTATAATTATAATTGAAAAAACTTGTAATATTTATTATATATATTAAATAATTAAATTTTCTGAAAATAAAAGTTATATAATAAATTTTATTAGTCATATAGTATAAAATAAATTTTGTAGAATTTATATAACACAATAACTATTTTAAATGCAATTTACATTAATAGTACAAAAGAAATGAATAAAAATGAAAAAAAAAATAAAAGTGCAGCTTATGGTAGTCAAACCCAGGCCTTTGGCCGGTTCCCACGTCTTAATACACAAGGCTGATACCAACTGATCTGTGGATCAGTTGGTGATAACTTTCCATTCGTTTAAAACTTATCAGTGTCTACGCATGTTGTTCATCCCCAAATCATAAGAAACATGAACCCTAGTTTTCAATAACGTTAATTAGCAACCAATAGCCCCTGAATCGTTAGGGCTATTGTTTGTACAGGGCCGATTAACAGTACCAAAAGAATAATTAATACTTACAATGTATAGAAACGCGATTTGAAGCGGTCAAACGTATAGTCAACAGAGGTAAAAAAACGTGGATTTGGAAGGTTTATAGGTGAATTCGTGTATTGAGGTGTGATTATCGGTAGTTTTAGCTCGCGTGGATGCAAACAATTTATACTAATCCTACGAATACATAAATTTAGAAGTTTTTGTTAGGATTTGAGTTTGATTGTTTTGATTATGTTTAACTAAGAATGATATGAGTGATATGAATATAGATGGAAAATGCAGCGGAATGATAAACTATTAATCAAAACATGAGAGTAATTGTTTTCTGATCGAATGCTTTCATTTATCTAAAAGATTACAATCATACAAGTACTCCCCCTCAGCCTGATCACACAGTGATTGTTTGTCTGAGAGAATGTTTGTGTGTGTGATGCAATAGAACAGTACAAGCACTGTTCTATTTATAGACAAACCTAAACCACTGATGACCTAGGCTGACGTCACCTTAAGACAGTGACCTCTAACAGAATAACAAACATAAAACATCTGCCTATTACAAACTACTGTTACATTGAAAACACTAAAGGTAAACTACTGTTGTAGGAAAACTCTGATGGTCTTGTATCCTCTGCTGGAGCCTAAGTGCTGTTGGCTCCAGCAGTGCTTTAGTCTTCAGTACTTGGATCAGCAGTTGTTCTTCATCAGACCTTTGGTCAGCAGTTGTTCTTCATCAGTGTTTATTCAGCAGTCCTTTGTATCAGCAGTTGTCATAGCAGTTGTTTGGATGGAACAGTTGTTAGAGTCAGCAGTCTTTTGGGAGAAGTATGTTGTAAGGACTGTTTATTGTGTGGATCAACTGTTAGCATGTTTTGGCTTTTCAATCATCTGTTCTTCTCCAGGTCAGCAGACCCAACAATCTCCCCCTAGAACAGATGATGCCAAAACTCAGCTTTATTTACTGATCTTTATTTCTCATCAGACTTTCTCTGATTTGACCTTTGAATTGTAGTTCAAAGTTCAGAGCAAATAAGTCTTCTTCATCTCTTTCAAGCTCTAGATTTAGCAATGTTTGAAGATCATTTGCACATAGGCTGTATGCATCATCCATGCTAATTTTTTGAACTCTTCCATCTGACCTGAGCAGAGTCAATTCATGGTTGTCTTTGTTGACTTTCCATTTTAGAATTTTTGAGTCAGTGGATTTGTTGAGATGAACTTTTATTTGGGATGAGTTAGGTGATGGAGGTCTTCCAATGAGTTCCCTGAGTTTCTCTGTTGTGTGATCAGAGAAGACATGTATTTGATTGAAGAGCCCTTCTTTGATAAATGTATTAGCAAACTTCTTCTGATCTTCTTCTTACATTTCTTTCTTTTTCTTGAACTGTCTTCTTGCAGCAGTTGATAGATCAGAAGTTTCAAGTAAGCTGTCTAAGGTAAAAGTCTGCTGGGGTCTCTTCATCAGTGGCTCATCAGGATAGACAGGTTTTCTAGGTAGGCTGGGATCCTTCTTTCTGTTCTCTTCAAGACTCTTGTATGTCTCAACCAGCCTCAGCTCAGACCATCTAGAAACAGACCTCATCTCCCCATAATTAGCAGCTACTATCTCTTGTCTCATTCTTTTAAACTTTAAGGCTCTGACTGGGTCTCTGCCTTTGCCAAAATTAGGAGTAGAGACTTTAGCTTTGGGGTCTTTGGCCAACTCTTCTATTCTAAGAAGTTCTTCTCTTAGTGCATGAGTGGTCCAGCCAGCAAACTGCTTTTTGGTTGCTTTATATGGCTTGGTTGCCAAGATCTGTTCTAGAAGAGAATCCCTAACCTCCTTTTCCAAGTCAACACTGAGAGGCATGGAAGACATGGAGTTGCTCAGGGTCTTAGCAAAGTCCTCAATCCTTCTGAGTTTGCTAAGCTCTGCTGAATGGATGCCCTGAGCAGTCTTGTCATCCTTCCCTTTGCATCTCTCCTTAATGATGGCATCTACCTGTTCACCCTTGTATTTAAGATATGTATCAATGTTTAGGGGAACAGGGAAATTTGGGAGAGAAGGGAAAGATCTGTCAGATGGTTGTTCAGTATTGTAGAAGGATTGTAATTCCCCATTGAGTAGATCAAGTTCAAGGGGATACTGAACAACCAATGGTGTAATGGTTGGTGGTGGTCTATGGGAACTGAATTTGGATGTGTGTGGTGAGAATGATGAGAGTGGAATAGCTATAATAGGGGTGGATTGTGCAGTTGAGGTGGTATTTGGTGATGTGTGTATGTTTTCATCTTGTACAACAAAGGTTGATTTTCTCTTCCTTGTGTACAAGATTTTAGGGGATGGTGATTTGGAAGCAGTGGTTGGATTAACATCTGTTGACCTTTTAGTAGGACCAGCAGATGTTTGGGATTTGGTTGGTGATGTAGGTTTGGGTGTAGGTTTGGTGGTTGTATGTTTAGATGTGCTTGTAGGTTTAGGTGCAGTGGTTTGGGGAGCAGTGTTTTGGGTGGTTTCAGTGTTTTGGGTGGCAGTGGATGTAGCGGCAGTGGTTTTGTCAACAGAGGTTTTTAGCTTAGATGGTGGCTTTCTACCATGTCTAGCAGGCATTTTCATCCTTTTTGAGGATCCCACATCTTCAACCTCCTGCTGTTGTTCCTTCTTGAGGTTCACCAACAACTCTGCTTTAGCTTCCAAGGTGTCAGCCCTTTTTATGTTTGGACTGAGCAGCCTTTTCAGCTTCTTTGTTTGCTGTGTTGTCTACTGCTTTGCTTCTATCAGTGGTTTGTTGTGGTGCTGATGGTGTTGCTTGTTGTTGTTGTTGTGGTGCTGTTTGACTAGCCCTGGTTTGTTGGCAGACTTGGCTTTACCCTTTTTAGAAGGTGGACAACCAAAGGGATCTAGCTTTGGTAGCCTATCTCTGCCACTCTCCCCCTTTTTGGCATCATCAGCCGTGAAGACATCATCATCTTCATCCCTAAAAATGGTAGTAGGGGCAGAGCCAGTGGTCTTCAACAGGTGATCTTTGATGGCTTTAATGTCTGCATGTGTATCTTTGTACCTTGCATCCACCATGTTTCTGGTTTCAGCCATATATGTTTCATGGTTCTGATCAGCTAGTTTTCTGTGAGCTATGATGATGGGGGAAACGGATTTCCATAGCTCACTAGCTATATCAGCTGTTGATGGTTGACTTTTGGAAAGATCTGCTATGGAACCCAGTATAAGCTTGACATCAGATTTGATGTCAGCTACAGAGGTTTCAATTGCTTGAACTCTGTCCGTCAATTCTTGGTATTTTTGACCCATCTCCTAAGTTAATAGGATCATCTGAGTCCCTACCAGTGGTAGTTCTACCTGATTCAGTCCTAATAGGTGAATCAGATGCCCCTTTTTCTTGGTACTGGGGACTTCCAACTGATTTTGGGGACACTATAGTGGCCTCATCAGTTGTTGCCTTCAAGGGAGTCTTAGCTATGTAACCACTGTCCTGGTGTGAGACAATGGTCTCTACATCAGTAGTGGTTGCTCCACTTGAAAACTCACCTAGAGTTACATTGAACTCAGGTGGTGTAACCTCCTCTACTGTTTGTGGGATGGCAGATTGAATGTTCTCAGGACCAGTTACTTGTGAGGGTATGCTCTCAGTGATAGGTGGAAGAGAGGAACTGGGATTTTCCTGAGATTTCTCAATTGCCTCAAACAGAGGTTGCATGGTTTGTGGAACATGATGTGATGGTGAGGGTGGAGGAGTAACAAGAGAATTAGCCCTGGGAGAGGGGCTTGTGAACATTTGGCCAAGTGACTCAAATGTATCATGATGTGTTTCCCCTTGGCTTACAACATGATCCTTTTGGGAGGATTCATGAGGAGTTTGGTCAGGTTGAGGTATGTCCAACTGTTGTGAGGAAGTAACAACAGTGGCTTCAGGTTGCTTTGGTGGTGCAACAGAGTTATCTTCTGGTACCTCATCATCCAGAAGTCTCATTTGTGGTTGAGTGGTGGTTTTTGTGGATGGATGTTTTCTTTTGGAAGTGGCTGGTGTGGGTTTCACAGCACTGGATGTAGTGCCATGATCACCAGGAGCAGTAGGCTCAACAACAGAGTTTTTGACAACAGTTGTTGTCTTTGTCCTCTTTGTTTGTGTTTTTGAAACTTTGGACACTTTTGACACTTTTTCTTGGGTGCTTCCATCCAGCATTCGAGTGAAAGTTTCATCAGTTAAGCTTTTCATTTGCATTGCCTCACCCTTTTTGAAAACTTTTTCTGGTAAGGCCTTTTGTAGGATTACACTAAGAATTCTTGGGTAAATTAGAAAAGCATTGTTTGACCCAGACTTAATTGCTTTCACATTTGACACTAGGTCCATGAACAATCCCTGGGAAAGATTGAAGTCAGAGTTTGACAACATGGCATAACCCAGATATTGCATCCTTAATGGAATTTCATTGAAGGATGTGGACTTAGCAGAGACACATAGAAGAAGAGTATGGAAGAAAAATTTCATGACTGGTGGGAAAAACTTTTTGAAAAGAGTTGACCCAGTCATCTGACCATCATACCCTCGTTCTTGAAACTCAGTGTGAAGCTCTGTTTTTGTGAAGGAATCCTTACCTGCCAGGTCATTTAGTGAGAAGGTTGTGGATATGATTTCAGGGGTAATGACGACACTTGTTTCTCCAATTTTGGAAATAATGGAAGTAGGCTTTTTGTCTTGTAATAAGAACTCAGCATTCAACCAGAACTCTTGGAGAGTATCAATGTAGATGGGGGCGTCAGCGGTTAAGATGGGTAGATATTTGGAATTTAGAAGAATGTCAATGGTGGAATGGAATGATGTGTTATCATCTGTTTTAACCAGATATGGGAGACAATTGTGGGTGGCTTTGGCTTGAAGATCCATTTTAATGGATTCCGAAGGTGAAAATGAATGAAATCTGATTGAGGGTTTGAGAATGGAGAAGGCGGTTTCAGTATTTTGAATACAATGAGACAGTGTAACATCTGTTGTGGTAAAACAGGGTTTTTATAGACTCAAAAAAACCGCTGATGTGGCCAAACCTCTGCTTGTAGGAGCAGACGTGGCAATCATCTGATGGATAAACATCTGGTGGAGAACAGCTATTTTGGCAAACAGCTGATACAAACAGCTGATGGAACCAACTGTTGTAATAATTTTTTTTATGTATAGATATATTATAGATATAGCGAAACAGTTGTTTTATCTGATCAGATGTTTTGAAACAGATTTTTCAACCAACAGTGGATATGAATGAAACAGTGGTTGTTTTATCTGATCAGATGTTTGAAACAGATTTTTCAACCTAAAAGCTATTTTTAAGGAGAAATTTTGATTTTCTGAAACATTTAAAAAAAAATTGTTTGTTTAATCCATGTTTAACATACCAATTCTAGAAATCAGATTTGTAAAGGTAGATGTGTCTAAAGCTTTTGTCAACATATTTGCCAACTGATCCTCTGTTGGAACATGGTGCAGAGAAATCAAACCTTTCTCATAGCTGTCTCTGACAAAATGATGTCTTATGTCAATGTGTTTGGTAGTGGAATGAGAGACTGGATTCTTGATGATATTTTCAGCAGCTTGACTATCCAACATAAGTGGAGTCTGTAGTGCAGTTATCCCAAAATCCAGTAATTGATTTTGAAGCCACATGAGTTGGGCTGTACAGCTTGTAGCAGCAATGTATTCAGCTTCAGCTTTTGAGGTTGAAACAGCTGCCTGCTTTTTGCTTTGCCAGGAGACTAAGGCATTCCCTAGAAATTGGCACCCTCCTGATGTGGACTTTCTTGTGGTGTGACAGCCAGCAAAATCACTATCTGAATAACCTGAAAGCTCAATGTTTCCATTAGCAGGATACCAGATACCAAGTGTGGGAGCACCTTTGAGGTATCTGAATATCCTTTTCACAGCAATATGGTTTGACTTTCTGGGTGAAGCCTGGGATCTTGCACAGACACAGGTAGCAAACATGATGTCTGGCCTAGATGCAGTTAAGTACAGTAAAGACCCAATCATGCATCTATAATGTGTTTGATCAACCAGTTCATCCTTGTCATCTATAGTGAGTAGCTTGACTGTACTCATGGGTGTACTACATGGCTTGCAATCATTCATCTCAAATCTGGTTAATAAATTCTTTACATATTTGTTTTGGTGAATGAATGTGCCATTTTGCAGTTGTTTCACTTGAAGACCAAGGAAACACTGAAGTTCACCCATGGCACTCATCTCAAACTCTGCTGTCATGAGTTTTCTGAACTCTTCACACATTTGGTTACATGTGGATCCAAAAATGATGTCATCCACATATATTTGAACAATCATTAAGTTTTTCCCTTTCCATTTTAGAAATAAAGTTTTGTCAATTTTACCTCTTGTGAAGCCAATGGATAAGAGAAATGTGGAAAGAGTTTCATACCAGGCCCTTGGTGCTTGTTTGAGTCCATACAGAGCTTTGTTGAGCTTGTAGACATAGTCAGGATGGAATGTGTCTTCAAAACCAGGTGGTTGACATACATAGACTTCCTCCTGAATTTTGCCATAAAGGAAAGCACATTTGATATCCATATGATACACCTTTATGTTGTGGTTGACAGCAAAGGCTAAAAATAGTCTGATGGCTTCTAGTCTTGCTACAGGAGCAAAAGTTTCATCATAATCTATTCCTTCTTCTTGTTTGAAGCCTTGAACCACAAGCCTGGCTTTATTCTTGACAACAATACCCCTTTCATCAGTTTTGTTTTTGAAGACCCACTTTGTTCCTATAGGACAAACATCCTTAGGTAATGGTACAAGCTCCCATACTTGTTGTCTTTTAAACTGAAGGAGTTCTTCTTGCATAGCTTCTACCCAACTGTTGTCTTTCAGTGCCTCTTGGTACTTGACAGGTTGTGTGAGAGATAGGAAACCTGCAAAAAGACAGATATTGGAGGATTGGCTTCTTGTGAGCACACCCTCTCTGATGTTGCCAATGATCTGGTCTGGTGGATGAGCTCTTAAGTAAATAAGATCTCCCTGATATGGTATGATGGCATTTTGAGGTGAAGGACAGAGGTTTGGCGACTTTGTTGATGTAACATCTGTTTGCACTTCTGTAGTGCCATCAGATGTTTGGAATGGTAGTGGGGGAATGGGTCCAAGTGGTGTAAAACTGGACTGACTTTTGTCAACAGATGATTGACTTTTGTCAACAGATGATTGTTCAGTGGTTGTGAGAGGTGAAACAGTGGTTTGAGGGTAAGACTGGCCAACAGTGGTTGACTCAGCTGTGGCAGAGTTTTGACAATTGTTTTGAACAGCTGCTCCCTCTGAAGCAGAATAGATTTTGTAGTGACTGGGGATCACAACATCTGTTCTGTAATCTTGTTGTGGAGACTGTGGAATACCTACATTGTTAGTTTTAACAGTGATATCTTCAAATTTGAATTTATCTAAATCAAATAGTTCAGCAGGATTTGCTGGGATTTTTAGAGATGAAAGTTCATTGAACTTTACATTCAGAGTTTCTTCTATTGTCTTGGTCTTTGTGTTAAACACTTTATAGGCCTTGGCAGTAGAAGAATATCCCAGAAAATAACCACAATCTACTTTGGCTGCAAATTTTGAAATGGAATCTTTGAGATTTAAAATGAAACATGGGCAGCCAAAGATTTTGAAAAATGAAATTAATGGTTTGATTTTGAACAAAATTTCATAAGCAGTTTTTTGATGTCTAGGGTTGATCAAGACTCTGTTTTGAACATAGCAAGCAGTGTTTACAGCTTCTGCCCAGAAGGACAATGGCAAACCAGAATCTACTAGCATGGTTCTTGCAGCTTCTATAAGAGTTCTATTTTTCCTTTCAACCACCCCATTTTGTTCTGGTGTTCTTGGGATGCTGTACTGCCTCACAATCCCTTTTGATACACAGAAATCATCCAACTCCTTATTTTTAAACTCTGTTCCATTGTCACTCCTGAAGACTTTCACTGGCAAGTCATATTGGTTTTCAACTTTGGTGACAAAGTCCTTCAATATACCTGCAGTCTCATCCTTAGAATGTAAAAAGTAAGTCCATGTAAACCTAGAAAAATCATCAACTATGACAAGACAAAATCTTTTTCTTCTTAGACTCATGATTTTAACAGGGCCAAACAAGTCCATGTGCAACAATTGTAGACATTGACTGGTTTTGGACTCATCAATGGATTTGTAAGAGCTTTTATGTTGTTTTCCTTTTAAACAGGAAACACAATGCTCATCATATTTAAATTCTTTTGATGGTAAACCTCTGACAAGGCTCTGTTTGGAGAGTGTGTTGATAGTGTTAAGGTTGGTGTGACCCAATCTCCTATGCCACAATTCTGTCTCCTTTGTGGAGGCAGCAGAAAATAGACAGACATTTGCCATAGGATTGTCCTTTAACATATCAACAACATACACATTGCCACTTCTATGAGCAACAAGTTGTGCTTTGCTCTCAGCAATGATGGTATCAATCTTTTTCACCACTTCTGGCCCAATAATCTTGCAAGTTTTCTTTGTGAAGAATGAGCCATAACCTTTGTCACTCATTTGTGAAACACTCAGAAGATTAAACTTGAGATTATCAATAAGATTGACATTTTCAAACTTGAGTTTCCCAGCTTGTACAGTCCCTGACCCCAACACCTTACCTTTTGAATCATTACCAAAGGATATATCACCCCCTCCATGAGCCAAGAAGTCCAGAAGAAGGGCTCTACATCCTGTCATGTGCCTGGAGCCTCCACTATCTACATACCAAAGACTATCTAAACAAGCAGAAGCTCCTTGCACAGCAGTAATGGATTAGTTTTGGTGAGTGTCCAAAGCCAAGTTGGCTTTGGATGGGTCCTCAGACTTTTCAGACTCAAGCTTTGGAAGATGATCAGTGGTTTGAACTAATTTTTGAATCAAGTTCAACAACTGCTGCTGACCATTTGCCAGTGCTTGAATGTCAACACTTGGGGCAACAGTTGTTTGATCACTTCCAGACAGATGATAATACCCATAGGGATTTCTGTTCACTCTTGGTTTAGAGGGTCTTTTTGGTTCCTCATAAACATGTGGCAGACTATGACATGGTGGTTGTCCATATCCTCTTGGGTATTTGCTTGTGGGTGGAGCATCTGTTACTTGGACATCCCTAGAAGCAGATGTTTCAAGACTTTTAGTAACAGATGTTTGGACAGGGGTGAAAGTCTGTTTGGGCTTTCCTTTTAAAGCACTAACCCCAGGATTTGCAAGAGTTTTAGCTTTGTATTCTTGTATTTTCACATCAAAATTTTTGAGATACAAGCACTCTTTGGTCTTGTGATTCTTTTTCCCACATATTGAACATGTGGCTTTGGAATCACATACACTTGTTCCTTTGTTAATGTCATATGCTTTTAGAAGAAAACAGTTTTTAGTGACATGATTCTTCTTTTCACAGAAATCACAGAACAAGTGGACAGTCTTTTCTTTCTTCTTCCCTTTTTCAGCCTTCTTTTCAGCAGATGTTTGAGCATCTGCTGGAAGGTTTTTCAAGGGAATGACTTTTGCCTGAGGAGCTGTCTTTCCTTCAGGTGTTTTAAAATCAACAGGTTTAAAATTCTCAAGAGTATCACACTCATCAGACCAGGTAGGTTTAAATTCATACTTTTCAAGTTCAGTGAATGATGAGGAACCTTCTGGTTTTTCAAGAACAATTTTCTTACCATTTGGTTCAGTGATTTTAATCTCTTGACCCTGTAGGTTTGTTGGAACTATCTCAACAGACTTTTGACTCCTTTTGTCAGTGTTTTCAAAAGCTGGAGCAGTGGTTTCAAAACCAAAACCAAACTTCACATGAGTTTTGGTTTGTTTGTTGAGTAGCATCTCAAATCCTCTACGTGATTCCACCCATTTCTCACATTCAACTTGGGTGGACTCAAGCTCACTTTTACAACTCTGATATTTTGCTATCATAGTTTGGAGTTGGTCTTTGGTTATGGTTGCTTCATGTTTTAAGCTGCTTATTTCAGATTCCTTTTCAGTTAAACTTGTTTTTAAATCTTTTGAAAGTTTCCCAAATTTAACTTCATCATCTAAAATTTTCTTTCTAAGGTTTTCATTCACCTCTTTGATGTTAGCAAATGCTATTACACATCTATCAGAACATAAATCCTTATGAATTTGAGGAGATACCTTAGCAGCAGCCATCAATGCACAATCACACTTGCACTCACAATCATCAGATGCACCCTAGGGATCTGAGAGATTCACAACCTCTTCTTTAGGTTTTTCACCTGTAACAACTTCATCAACAACATTATTAGTCACAACATTAGATTCAGTCACCACCTCCTCAGATTCAACCTCATCAACCATAGCCATGAAACAAAAGTTTTCTGGTTCATTTTCAGCTTTGGCAACTAATGCAAAATTTTCAATTGTTAACTCATCTGGTAGACTGCTCCAATCAACAAAGCCTTGTGTAAAGAAGCTCTGTTGACTGGTCTCTGCAAGAGCAGAGGATGAAGCAACAGTCTCTTGCACAGGTGCTTGAGCAACAGGTGTTTGCACATAGTGGATCTGAGGAACAGTGGTTTGGACATACTGGACAGGAACAGTGTTTGAGGACTGTGCAAAATGAGCAGTGTTTTGCACATTTGGTCCAGGGGTATTATAGGAATTTTGATAAGTGTTGGTTTGAGGTTTTTGATTTGGATAGGTGATTATAGGTGTACCATGTTGACTCCTACATTCCCTAGCAAAATGACCAAGTCTATGACATTTGTAACACTTTATCTTTGATTTATCCAACCCAACCTTTGATCTGCCAGTTAACCCTGGAAACCTTCTCCCAGTTTTCTTGTAAAAATTGTTAGTTCTTACACTGAGAAGGGCCAATTGGTGCATAATGTCCATTTCTTCCAAATCATCAGGGTCAAAGTATTTCAGGTCATCATACTCAAAGGATATGTTATCAGATGCCTGGATATCACCACCACTTGCTGTGAAAGCATAGTTTGGTGAATAAGAATCAGAGTTAAAACCTGAGTTAAAACCTGAAGTTATGTCAATGAAATGATCATAACTCTGATCCTTAATATTTCCAGGCACCTCATCATGACCCAAAAGTGTTATATTCCCAAATACATAATCATCAGACACTTTTCCAGAGTCCTGGAGCTTCTTTTTTTGGTTAAGCTCTCTCTCATAGGTCAAGAGCTTACCATGAAGCTGGGTCAGTGATAGGTCCTTAAATCCAATCGAATTTCTCATAACAATAGCAATAGTGTCCCATTTGTCTGGTAATGATCTTAAAAACCTATGGTTCAAGGTTGAATGAGGGTAAGTAAGACCAACCAGTTTTAGTTCACTAATTAAACAATTAAACCTCTCAAATTGTTGAGTTAATGACTCT
This sequence comes from Ambrosia x helenae, assembly GCA_030844895.1. NCBI lineage: Eukaryota > Viridiplantae > Streptophyta > Magnoliopsida > Asterales > Asteraceae > Ambrosia > Ambrosia x helenae. The sequence goes on from CM061231.1 coordinate 53,627,691, forward strand.
CCTTTGACATGACTGAATGTTTCATATTGTTGGTTAAGTATTTCACGATTGTTTTCAATAACCTCCTCAGTCCCACCAAATTGTTCTTTCAGTGCATCCCACAACTCCTTTGCACTGTTACAGTGTAACAGCCCAGCATATATATATCATTGGGTAGAGCCATGGCCACAATACTGAAGGCCTTAGCATCTAACTCAATTTTCTGAAAATCCTGATCGGAGTAGTTTTCAAGTTTCTTTGGCTCCTGAACCTTGGGATCTTCAGTACTCGGTACCATCGGAACATGTGGTCCGAAGATAACTGACTTCCAACACCCAATGTTCTATTGAGCTAGAACATGGCTCATCTGACGTTGCCAGATATTGTATTCAGATCTGACAAGCATCGGTGGCTTGTTGTTCGTGCCATTGTTATGTGGATCGTGATTGATTGAAGCCATTCTCTGATTTTTCAAAAAACAAAGTCTGTTTAAAAACGGTTGAAACGAAATTATACTATTACTCTGTTTTCAATCCAACAGACAAACGATATCAATAATTGTGAGCTGATCTGTTTATATTAAATTGATTTGTTAGATCGAATTTAATTGACCAAGCTCTGATACCAATTGTTAGGATCTGAGTTTGATTGTTTTGATTATGTTTAACTAAGAATGATAAGAGTGATATGAATATAGATGGAAAATGCAGCGGAATGATAAACTATTAATCAAAACATGAGAGTAATTGTTTTCTGATTGAATGCTTTCATTTATCTAAAAGATTACAATCATACAAGTACTCCCCCTCAGCCTGATCACACAGTGATTGTTTGTCTGAGAGAATGTTTGTGTGTGTGATGCAATAGAACAGTACAAGCACTATTCTATTTATAGACAAACCTAAACCACTGATGACCTAGGCTGACGTCACCTTAAGACAGTGACCTCTAACAGAATAACAAACATAAAACATCTGCCTATTACAAACTACTGTTACTTTGAAAACACTGAAGGTAAACTACTGTTGTAGGAAAACTCTGATGGTCTTGTATCCTCTGCTGGAGCCTAAGTGCTGTTGGCTCCAGCAGTGCTTTAGTCTTCAGTACTTGGATCAGCAGTTGTTCTTCATCAGTGTTTATTCAGCAGTCCTTTGTATCAGCAGTTGTCATAGCAGTTGTTTGGATGGAACAGTTGTTAGAGTCAGCAGTCTTTTGGGAGAAGTATGTTGTAAGGACTGTTTATTGTGTGGATCAACTGTTAGCATGTTTTGGCTTTCAATCATCTGTTCTTCTCCAGGTCAGCAGACCCAACAGTTTTGACCCGTATTAACTATTATACGCGTATAAGGGCTTGGAAATTGGAATGTTTTGAATACTAATTGCGTGAAGATTAAGCTTAAAGGGTCGGTCAACATATTTCCATAACTAGATTTCATAAAAACGCGGTTTAAATCACTCGATTCGGAAAGGATTGAACTGGGTGTTGACTTTCTTGGTTGACTGTTCTAAATAAGGAGGGTTTAAGTTTAATTAGAGTCTAGTTTTTTACCAACAAATACTATGTAGGCTAGTGGTAGAGCTGATGCTTGTTGATTCCCAACCCCGATCAGACCCGGGTTCGAGTCTGTTCAACAACATACCCTTTTTTTTAAAGCAAAGGAGAAGGAAAGGTGGGCCAGATATGGGGTTTGGGCTTCGGCTATTGGGCTGGCTTTGATGGGTCAGATCACAAAGAGGGCTTGGGCATGATATGTTGTTGGTTTTGTAAATAAAATTGATAAATCCACTTCTAGGACATCCGATTATTATTGTTATTTTTATTTATTATTATTATTAGCATAAAAAAATGTATTATATATATATATATATATATATAAGTTGTGAGTTAGGAAAATAAAGGCTTCGGCACATTTGTATAAAATTAATGATAAGGATGTATAAAATAAGGGCTTTTACGTATTAAAATATGGGGAAAATTTTGCGATGTTACAGTCTCCCCTACTTTTGGAAACTTTGTCCCGAAGTTTATTGAAAACACAGGGTTGAAGGTGATTGGGTAGCAATTAGGACAAGTGTAGTCTAGAAAATTTTGTGTTAAAGCACGACATGAATAGAATAATCTGTTTCGAATAATTTGGATAAGAGGTTTGACATGTGAGCTTTAAGGATTGGATTAGGTTCGTCTGAAATAGCAAGAAGAATAAGAATCTAGCAAAACACTAGACTTAAGTTTTAGAAATCCTAAAAGAAATGCATGAGTTGATTGAATATAGAAAAACTAAATGAACTACTAGGGAACTAGAGTTTATAATTGGTTATCTACCTTGATAGAAGTTCACACTACCTTAATGTACCTGTAAATTCATGATTACGTTCCGGACCGTAATCACCAATTTACCTTACATTAGGGTTTTGTGTCCTTCTATGACTCTAACACACATGTAAGTAATGCAAAAATAATCCTGTGGTTGAACCTTTGTATTAATGAGTCTAACTGTTGAGCAGGAAAAAGACTCCTACCAGTTAGTGAGTAGGATCCTCTACCGATTGTTGAGCAGGTTCGATAGCCTCCACCAGTCGTTGAGCAGGTTGTAGGGCCTCTCCCGACTGTTGAAAAGGCATGATGACCTCTACCAATCGTTGAGTAGGTTATTTGGTACTCAACTAACTGTTGAGCCGGTACTTTTGGTTAAGTGTAGCATTTATTGCAAATTTTATGTAAGCAAGTTTATAAGTATAACGAGTATAGTATGTGAGTTATAGTTGTATAGATTTAGATATTGATATAGCAATTAGTTCACATTCAAACAAGCATGCATCCAAGTGTTATGATCATACTAGATAAACGACTCTCATGTAAAAGACAAAAATTTCGATACTTGAATCAAAAAGCGTCAATACATAGAATTTTAAAAAGCAAATAACATTCAAATGGTGGAGCTTGTTGTTAAGTAGCTGGAGGGTCCCTAGCAGGATTATTCTGAGCAGTAGGGGCATTAGCAGGAGGAATTCGACAAACATTCACGAGATGCCCATACTTTTGACAATTAGTACAATGACGACAAGGCACATGAGTTGGGTGGTGATACTTGTAGGTGTTACACAAGGGATGGGGTCCAGTATATGGTTTCTTGGTGGGTGGAGGAGTGGTATCTATTGCGAAATTCCTGGCCTTGCGCCTTCCATTGCTTGAGGACTCAGTTTCAATTTCGATAGCTGGTTGAGGGGTATCCTTCACAACAGTTTTCTTTTCCCCTTTCCGAGTCAGGGTTCCTGCTTTCACATGGTTATCTGTTAGGGTGGCCGCCAAACGCTTTGCTTCCTCGAGAGTAGTAGGGTTCCTTCCCCACATCGTGTCCTGAATCTGCATGGGTAATCCACCAATGTATTTCTCAATAGCAATGGGGAGAGGTGTGACCTTGTGAGGTAACAGTAGGCTTAACTCGTGAAAACGAGTGTTGTAGGCTAGGTTTTCTCCACTGTCTTGGGCAGGATCGTGAAACTCATCTTCTAGCTTCTTGATTTCATTACGAGGGCAGAACTCCACCTTCATAACGTCTTTAGCTTGCTCCCAAGTCATGGCTAGCGCGACTTCAGCTCTACGGGTCCTTTTCTCTTCATTCCACCATGTGAGTGCCCGCTTGTGAAGAACACTCATAGCATAACGAACTTTAAGGTTATCGGGACACTCACTATTAATGAAGGTATTCTTGATACCCTCGAACCATTGTAGGAGACTAGTAGCTCCTTCGTCCCCGCTAAACTTAGGAGGATTGCAGATATTGAAATGTTTGAGGGTGCAGGCTGGGTGAGCGTTCCCATTTCCATTTTCATTATGATTCCCATTATGATTCCCATTGCCGTTACCATTGCCGTTTCCAATCATTTGGATGATTTGAGCCACCAAATTAGGAACCAGAGTTGCTATTTGTTGCGCATTTGTTGGGTAATGATCGCAGCCAGTTGGTCATCACCACCATTGTTGTTATTGTTATTGTTGTTGTTGTGGTTGTTGTTGTTGCTGCTCCCTTCCTCGTTTTCGTTGCCATTGATAAGGCGAGTGCTGCGACGAGGAGGCATGATCTGTAAGAGATACAATGAAGGTTCAATGAGACATGGAATGAATGAGGGATAATGAGGTAATATAAGGAATGTAATCATTTATCCATTAATTAAAATGGATAAACGAAAACGTTGACTTATCAAAGATTCTAGATTCTAATAACATAGTGAAGACACGCTTTAGCCTATAAGTGAACACTCATCCCAAGAATTCCCAGGTAGGCATCCGGGTCCCTCGTCTGATTAGGATATATGCGCAATGCCAGTCCTAGACAGAAAACTCAGAATACAGGCGTTCACCCTTCCAGATTGCACGTGTTCGTTATTAAAATATAGAACTTCGACGGGATCGTCAAGGCAATTTAGGTTAGGACTTGAGAATCTTGTCCTATTAGTCTAAGAGTAGATCCAGTGATGGAGAGCAATCTTCTTGTAGGGATTAAAGTAGGGATAAGAAGTAGGAGGGAGATAGAGAATAGAAATAAGTAGAGAAGCAAGTAAAAGAAACAAGTACTCGTTAAATCCTATGGTTATAGACTAGATTATTTTTCTAATAACCTAATTCCCTATAACCATGGCTCTGATACCAATCCGTAACACCTCAACCGATGGCGGAAACTTCGGGATGTCACGTATTGATGATTATTCAGTAGCTCATGGTAAATAATAAATTTCATTAGTTGATTTAAATATAATACATACAATTGTTCTACAAGAATTTGTAGATCAAAATAAAAAAAATACTAGATACACATCTTCAAGCATTAACTCTATTCTTTAAGCAAGCTATAACCTGAAACATGTTAAGTTTGAAAATATTTTGGGTCAACAAAAGTTGGTGAGAATTACATAGGTTTTGATAATTGAATAAAAGCTTGTACAATTCGAGTGTCATGGCAAGTCTAGTCCATATGTGAAAACAAAACCATCGGGTAAATCGAGTGCATAATCAAACCTTGTGACTAGAATATTGTGGTCCATCCCATACGCATATGGTTCACTCAATTTTGTTATAAATTCGATAACAATCACCCACACTACCTATGTAGGAGGTACACGTATCCGGGTGGGATTGTCAGTCCAATAGATCTATCATTGTATACCGTCGGCTGATCAATGTTAATGATTATGCTAGAATAATGTGCTTACCCTAGTAATGTTTAAGACATAATGCAACATAGAATAACACATAGACACTTATGATTGAATTGTAAATTGAATGTTGTAACATGTTTCACCCCAAAATATTGAAATGGAAAAGGGGCTATGTAAAACTCACCTTAGTGTTAGAATGGAGACCCTTGTTATATACGTAAATGTGGCTCGTGTGTATCCAAATATCACCCTATTTCAAAGTAATAAATAAGTGTTCGGGAAAACTTAATAAGTCTAAGTTTTCTAGTCTAAAATGTGCTAGGGTTCCAAATTTGGGGATTAATAATTGATTTATGACTAAATTTGAATAATTGTTAATAACTTAAATAAATAAAGAAATAATTAATAAAAATATTTTTTGACCAATATTAACTAAAAGTAGTTGAATTATAATGTAATAAATGTGAAATTAATTTTTATAAAATTATTTTCTTAATTAATGAATATTTATATATTAATACTTAATTGACAAAACATAGACTTAATATTTAAAAATATTAAAATTTATAAATTTCGAATCAAAAATTTATATTTCTGATCTAAATGATTAATAATAATTTATGTGAAATTTTGATGTAAAAATAATGAAAAATGAATTTATTATGATTTATTTATGATTAAAATAACAAAAATCGGTTAAAAATATTAAATAAATGATTTTTCTGTAACAAAATTTATTTCTGAAATGTTTTATTGCTTTATAAGTTTAGAATAATTTTTGTGGAATTTTATAAAGTCGTTTTGATATTTTTATAGAATTTTATAATTATAATTGAATAAACTTGTAATATTTATTATATATATTAAATAATTAAATTTTCTGAAAATAAAAGTTATATAATAAAGTTTATTAGTCATATAGTATAAAATAAATTTTGTAGAATTTATATATCACAATAACTATTTTAAATGCAATTTACATTAATAGTACAAAAGAAATGAATAAAAATGAAAAAAAAAAGTGCAACTTATGGGAGTCAAACCAGGCCTTGGGCCGGTTCCCACGTCTTAATACACAAGGCTGATAACAACTGATCTGTGGATCAGTTGGTGATAACTTTCCATTCGTTTAAAACTTATCTGTGTCTACGCATGTTGTTCATCCCCAAATCATAAGAAACATGAACCCTAGTTTTCAATAACGTTAATTAGCAACCAATAGCCCCTGAATCGTTGGGGCAATTGTTTGTACAGGGCCGATTAACAGTACCAAAAGAATAATTGATACTTACAATGTATAGAAACGCGATTTAAAGCGGTCAAATGTATAGTTAACAGAGGTAAAAATCGTGGATTTGGAAGGTTTATAGGTGAATTCGTGTATTGGGGTGTGATTATCGGTAGTTTTAGCTCGTGTGGATGCAAACAATTTATACTAATCCTACGAATACATAAATTTAGAAGTTTTGACCCGTATTAACTATTATACGCGTATAAGGGCTTGGAAATTGGAATGTTTTGAATACTAATTGCGTGAAGATTATGCTGAAAGGGTCGGTCAACATATTTCCATAACTAGATTTCATAAAAACGCGGTTTAAATCACTCGATTCGGAAAGGATTGAACTGGGTGTTGACTTTCTTGGTTGACTGTTCTAAATAAGGAGGGTTTAAGTTTAATTAGAGTCTAGTTTTTACCAACAAATACAATGTAGGCTAGTGGTAGAGCTGATGCTTGTTGATTCCCAACCCCGATCAGACCCGGGTTCGAGTCTGTTCAACAACACACCCTTTTTTTTTAAAAGCCAAGGAGAAGGAAAGGTGGGCCAGATATGGGGTTTGGACTTCGGCTATTGGCTGGCTTTGATGGGTCAGATCACAAAGAGGGCTTGGGCATTATATGTTGTTGGTTTAGCAAATAAAATTGATAAATCCACTTCTAAGACATCCGATTATTATTGTTATTTTTATTTATTATTATTATTATTATTATTATTATTAGCATAAAAAAATGTATTATATATATATATATATAAGTTGTGAGTTAGGAAAATAAAGACTTAGGCACATTTGTATAAAATTAATGATAAAGATGTATAAAATAAGGGCTTTTACGTATTAAACTTTTTGGGAAAATTTTGCGATGTTACAGATGAGGAGTTAGATGATGATGCTGGCAATACTTCTCAGAAGAAAAAGAAAGATGATGGTGACGATGATGGTTCTGATGATAATTCTGGTGAAGGAAATAGCTCTGCTAGTTCAGATAGTGATGATGATGATGACGATACTGATAAATACAAATGTGAGAAAAGAGGATCTGGAAAAGGTGAAGGAGGATCCAGCTCAAAAGAGATAGAGTCTGGACGATAGATATGACTAGCAGATTTTCAGAGATCTTTGAATCTAGTGACAGGATACTTGAGTTGGAGTATAACGATCCAGATTTGGAGGATGGAGAAGTTTCTGCGGCGATGTCAAAGGAGATATTAGAAGGTTTGGCGAAACAAGTTAGGAAGACGTTGGAGGAATTATTGGTTGATAATCAAATTCCCAACTTACCTGAAAAAGAAGCAGGTAATCACTCAGATGATCGTGACGTGCCTGTATTTGAAGAAGTTGAGATTGAAGACATAACTAGTGAAGAATATCCAGAATATTTCAAGAAGGATAAAGATCTGGATTTGCTGAGTTCACTGATGAATTGTTGAAAGAAGCCGAGAAACTTGCTCGTGAAAAGAGTAAGAGATTTATGGAAGAAATATTTCCAGGGCATGATAAACCGAGCACAGAACAATCTGATAGTTTGAAGGAATTATTGAGGAAACTGAAGGAGAAAGAAGCAAATCTTCCTAAGACAGAGATTCATGGAAGTTTTTACAAACTACACAATGAGATGTTCAAAGGAAGAGCGTTGGGATGGAAGTTTGTGAAACAGTTGAAGTGTGTAGCTGTTAAATGGGAGAAAGGGATACTTTATTTTGAAAGATTCCATGATCTGAAGACACTTCCATACTGGGCGATTCGAGATGTGTGTAGACATCAGTTGACTGGATCTGTGAACGATCATATTGCTTATTTTGCTGATCGCATGTCGAGAGAAAGCAGGACGAAATGGAATTTATTCACTCCTCAGTATCCTAAACGGATTGTTCATAAGAAAGAGATTGATGAGATAACCAGAATGCCCAAGGTGACGTTGAAGTACAAACCACCAAAAGTGTTGAAACACATTCCGTTGATGCAGATCCCTCAACACTTTGCTAAAGATTTTATCTGGTGGTACTATGACTGGAAAACTGAAGAGGCTGTGATTGTTTTGAAAGATGGTGTGAAAGATTTCAAGAAGATACACATATTCGATCCTATGTGGTTGATTAACTGCTCACATGAGGATATCATTATGTTGTATTATAATCCGATTTACAGTGAGGTGAAGGATTGTGATCAAGCAAGCAAATACCAACGTGTGGTATTGCTGTGCTTTGCTTATGATATAAATGCTGGATGTGATTACGACAAGAAGTTTGGTAAGTTCGTGAAGATTCAAGATGTTCCTGATGTCAAGAAGAAGAAGCCGAAACAAGTTTATGCACCGGTGATGACCTTAGAACAAAAGAAGCAATTACACATAAAGCTGATGAACAAAAGAATGGACCAAGAGCGTAAACAATCCAAGCAATAGTCGAGGGGGAGTTTGTAGATGCATTTTGTGCGACTAATGCTTTGGATTACATTTAACATATGTTTTTGTCATCAGTCGAACGGTCGAAGGAGTATCCATATGGTCGAAGGAAGTTTTATAAACGGTCGAAGGTGACTTGAAGGTGCGAAGGAGAACTGGAGGTCGAATGTAGAAATAGATTTTTATGTATTGCTTGGTTCGACCAGTGTGTTTGGTCGAACCTGCACATTCGACCATACTATATGGGCGAATGTGCAGGCCTGTATAAGGCCAAGTTCATTTTTGAGAAGTAACTTTTTGACATTTTGTTTTCCCTCCGGTCAGTGTTCTCCCTAGGGTTTTGAGTCAACTTTGTTCACGTCTGTTCTTGATTATAAACATCTTTTTAACGTGTAATTGAGTTTGTTTATGAATGAAATGAATGTTTTAATGATGATTTCTGCGTTTTGTTGATATTATTATCATTTTGTAACTGATTCAAGGATTCCGCACTTGAATTAGTAGACTTGTTTGATCAACACAATTGTTTTTGTCAATTCAATTCTTCTACAGTAGTATTTTTAGTGGATTGCATTCCAAGATCTCGGTAGAATTTCTCCTTCCATTGTTGATAACCAGTATGCTCCTTTACCGGCCACGGAATCGATTAGATATGGTCCTTCCCATTTAGGAGCCAACTTACCATCACTTGAAATCTTCTTACCCTTATGTTTTTGTTGTATGCTTTAGCAATCCTTTGTTGATAGGTTGCCATCCTTAAGTTAGCAGCATCCCTTAGTTCATCCACAATCTCCAAATCTTGCAATAAGGCTTCTAAGTTGGTTGTTGCATCCTGAAGATGTCTTCTGGCTGTAGGCATGACCATCTCTGTTGGCAGCATTGCTTCTGTTCCAAAGACCAAGGAGAAAGGTGTTTGATCTGTAGCATTCTTGGAGGTAGTTCTGTCAGCCCAAAGTACAAATTGAAGTTCATCTATCCATTTCCCTTTCTTTTCTCCAAGCTTCTTCTTCAAATTGTTGACAATGATCTTATTTGATGTTTCTGCCTGACCATTAGCTTGAGGATGTACAGGTGTTGAGGTTTATCATCTTGATACCCCAACTCTCACAGAAGTCAGTTGTCCTTTTGCTAATGAACTGAGAACCGTTGTCGCAAATGATTTCAGCTGGCACTCCAAATCTTGTTAGGATGTTCCTCTTGATGAATGACACCACTTCTTTATCTCTAACTTGTACGAATGCTTCAGCTTCGATCCATTTTGAGAAGTAATCAGTCATTACTAACATGAACACCTTTCCCCTGGAGCTATGGGTAGTTTTCCTACTATATCCATTCCTTATTTCGTGAAGGGCCATGGTGAGATAATAGGGTGTAAAGGTTCAGTAGGATGATGAAGGATATTGGTATGTCTTTGGCATGGATCACACTTTTGGGAATATGACATGGCATCCTTCTTCATAGTAGGCCAGTAGTATCTTGTCCTTAAAGTCTTCGAATAAAGAGAGCTTCCTCCAGTGTGATTCCCACAATCTCCTTCATGAATATCCTTGAGAACTTCATTTGCTTCTTCTTTGTTCAGGCACCTCAAATATGGACCTACAAGAGATTTTCTATACAAAATATTGTCTATAATAGTAAATTTTGATACCTTCATCCTGAAAGCTTTTGCATTTTCTTCCTTAGGGATGACATCTTCTTGTAAATATCTTATTATAGGAGTCATCCAAGATGAATTATCTTGAACCTGAGTGGTTAGAACAGTATTATCCTTAGGATGCACCGTCTTATCCTCAGGCTATTCAGTGTTATCCCCAGGATGTGCTTCACCATCCTCAGGATGACACTCTTCAATTGCTGGCTTCAGAATGTGGATAATGGGAATCTTGGATCCTTCAGGTAAATTTAAAGAAGATCTTAGATTTTCCAAGGCATCAGCTTCAGCATTTTTTTCCCTAGGTACGTGTGTTAGTGTGAATTCTACAAAAGAAGTTGATAATTTTTTTTACTATTTCAAGATAAATAGCTAACTTTTGACCTTTTACTGCATAAGATCCATTAAAATAATTAGTAATCAATAAGGAATCAACAAATACTTCTAAATTTGAAACATGCATATCCTTAGCAAGTTGTAAACCAGCAATGAGAGCTTCATATTCTGCCTCATTATTGGTTGTTTGAAATGCACATCTAATAGCATGGGGTATTATTTACCCTTGTGGCGATTTTAGTAGTAATCCTAACCCTGTACCTGTTGCATTTGAAGCACAATCAGTGTATATAGTCCTTTTTTCTAAATTTTCACTCAATTGTTGAACTTCAGACTCTACTTCACTTAGGATGTCACTACTGAAATCAGCCACAAAATCTGTTAGAGCCTGTGATTTGATTGCATTTCTAGGTTCATATACCAAGTCAAAAGCACTCAATTTCACTGACCATTTTTCCATTCTTCCTGACATTACTGGTTTTCTATGCACATTTTTAATAGGGTAATTAATTTGAACATGTATCCTATGTGTTTTAATATAATGCCTTAACTTGGTAGATGCCTTTATCAAAGCTAAAATGAGTTTTTAAAGATCAGAATACCTAGTTTCAGCATCTAATAGGGTTTTACTTACAAAGTAGATAGGATGTTGTTTCCCTTCAAAGTCTTTCACTAAAACTGCACTTATTGCATTTCCAGAAAATGCAAGGTATAACTTGGGAGGTTCACCATCCTCAGGTGTTATCAGGAGTGGAGCTGCTGCAAGATACTCCTTCAGCTTCCTCAGTGCATCCTCATGCTTCTGTCCCTAGTCAAATTTGCTATTCTTTTTCAGGATATCATAGAATTCCTTGCATTTTTCTGAGGACTATGGGATGAATCTGTTTAGAGCTGTTATCCTGCCAGTTAATCTTTTTACATCCTTGACATTTGTTAGGGATTTGAGGTCAATGATGGCTTTTATTTGTTCGGGACTGGCTTCTATCCCTCTTTTAGTTACTAGATATCCCAGAAACTTTTTAGCACCAACTCCAAAAATGACATTTGGCTAGGTTTGGCTTCATATTGTAGGCATCCAGGATGTCAAAGGCTTCTTTGAGATCCTGAAGATGGTTCTCCGCTCTCTTGGATTTAACCACCATGTCGTCAATGTAAACCTCCATGGTTTCCCCAATATTTTCTTTGAACATCATATTCACTAGCCTTTGGTAAGTTGCACCTGCATTCTTTAGTCCAAATGGCATTGCTATATAACAATAAATACCTGATGGGGTCATGAATGCGGTATCCTCTTGGTCGTCCAGTTCCATTTGGATTTTTTGAAATCGTGAGGATGCATCCATGATTGTTAAGATCTCATGGCCTACTGTGGCATCAACCATCGAGTCTATGTGTGGTAGTGGAAATGGGTCTTTAGGACAAGCTTTGTTGAGGTCTGTGTAGTCTACACATACTCTCTATTTCCCATTTTTCTACTGTACCACCACCACGTTTGCCAGCCATCTTGGGAATTTGACTTCTCTTATCATCTTGGATTTTAGTAGTCTATCCACCTCTTTTTGTATGATGGCATTCCTTTCAGGTGCAAACTTCAGTCTTTTCTGCTGGATAGGCTTGAAGCTTTTGTCAATTCCAAGCTTATGTGTGATGACATATTTGGAGATGACAGTCATATCTTCATGCTTCCAAGCAAACGTCGACATCCTGCATTTTAAAAATGAAATTAAAGACTGTTTAATGTCATTAGGGATGTTCTTACCGATCTGCACAGTGACATCCTTGTCATTGTCATCGAGGCAAACAACCTTTACATCCTGGTCAGGGTGTGCTTTGACATCTTGAGGATGGCATTGTGCACACTTCTGTAATTGCTATGCTTGTCTTGACGAAGCCTTCATTGATATTGTATAGCAATCCTTGGCTTCCTGTTGATCACTGTTTACTTTGACGACTCCCCATGGCATTGGTAGCTTCACACATTGGTGATATGTTGAAGTGACTACCTTCATGTCATGTATCCAAGGTCTTCCCAGGATTACATTGTAACAGGATAAAGAATCTATCACACAGAATCTTTGGATAGAGTTTTCCCCCTCTACATATACTGGTAGTTTGATATCACCTACTTTGCTCTTGGTCCCTCCACTGAAGCCAACCAAGACTGAGGATCTGGAAACTATTTCAGTTTCTGGAATATTCATCCTCTTAAGAGCTTATAGCTGGATTATGTTGACTAAACTCCCACCATCTACAAGTATCATGTGAACAAAATGATTAGCAATATATAAAGTTATAACTAAACCATCATGGTGAGGGTCAAGGATATTCTCTCAATCTTCTTCTTCGAAGCTAATCACTTTTGATGTTGTTAGGATGGTGGTTTTTGTGGGTCTTTCTCCTTTCTTTGATTTCATCTCTCTTTCATGCCTTTTAGCTGCTGAGTAAGATGTTCCACAAATGTCTGAACCACCTGAAATAAAGTTAATTATGCCAGCATCCTTAGGTGGTGATGCTGCTCTTTCTGGGATGCTAGTGCCATCCTAAATCTTCGGCTTCTTTATGCCTAGGAGATCCTTAAGATGACCCTTACTCAGAAGATATGCTATTTCCTTTCTCAAGGCAATGCAATCTTTAGTAATATGGCCAAAATCTTCATGTAAGACACACCATTTGGATTTTTCCTTCCATCCTGGCTTGTTTTCTTTCCCTGGACATCTTCCTTTGTCTCCAAGATCCTTCATAGCGTACATTAAACCTGTTATATCCACAGAAAAACAATAGTCTAGAAGTTTAGGGCAATCCTCTTCATCGTCATCCTCAACCACATTGACTAGTTTATTATCAGGTCTAGCATATGGTTTATGCTTGTAGGGTTCGTATGTGGGAGTGGACTTCCGATTAGGATTGTTGTATCTTGAGGATGCTTCTATCATCTCTTGTATCATCTTGTGATCCTCAAGTCGGATGAACCTTAGAGCCCTATTTCTGACTTCATCCAAGTTTCTACGAGGATTCATCACCAATTCTTAGTAGAAAGGTGAATCTCTTTGTAGTCCCATCTTAAATGCTTGTACTGCCGTTGTGACATCCAAGTTAGTGATGTCAAGTGCTTCCTTTCCGAATCTGGTGATATATTCTCTTAGTGATTCTCCCTGTGGCTGAGTTACTCTGTACAAATCACTTGTCAAACATTCAAACGTTCGACTATAAGAAAATTGATTGTTAAACATATTAAACAAATATGCAAAAGAAGTAATAGAATAGGGAGGAACACTTAGGAACCATTTTAAGGCTGGACCAGCGAGGGTGGAGCCGAATCCTTTACATAAGCTTGCTTCCTTGAAATCAGCAAGGATTGGATTTATTTCCATCCTTTCCCTGTATTGTGCCACATGCTCTTCAGGATGTGTGGATCCATCATAAAGCTTCATGATTGGAGTTTGAAATCTCTTTGGAATCTCTGCATCACATATATACGACATGCTGAGGATACTTCGTGGATAGGCTGTATCATCTCTGGTGCACTTGATACCATATCCTTGTTCTTTTGACGCTCCCTTTCCAATTGTGGGCTTATACCTGTATCCTGCAAAGAAGCAACATCATTAGTAGCAAAAGTACTTGAACTTAAATTGTTACCGTTATTGGTATATCCTCGGGATGGTCCAGGTGTATATCCTGGATCCCTGATTGTTGTCATCCTGGGTGCTATGGTAGTTTCAGGAGCAGAGAATCCAGTGCGCATGGGGATGAAATCTCCTTGATGAACACCCCTAGGGATGCCAGAATTGAAATCCAACACTCTGGGTTGTAGTGGTGTCCCCATGTCTTCAGTTGGCCTCTTTGAGGATGTTTTGAGAGATTGTATTTCTCTCACCAGCATCCGGTTTGTGTCCTGCTGTTGCTGTATTTGATCCTTCACCAATGCAAACATGGAAAGGATTTCATCATTTGACACGAAAACAAGAGGAGTGGATCCAGATGTCCCCAATACTGGTCTAGGTGGAATTTGAGAAGTAGAACTTTTTGAGAATGCAGGTGGGGGTGGTAGTGTTGCATTTCTGTTAGAGGTTGAAGATGGCATGGACGAGGAAACAGATTTATGGGAGGAAGACATAGTTGTCAAGATTTGTAAAATGAGTTAATTGAGAAAAGGTTTTAACAAATTTTTTTGTTAAAATAGCACCACTTGCCCCACGGTGGATGCAAATTGTCTTGGTCAAAAATTACTTAGTAAAAATAATTTTGTTTTCCAAATCAAAAAATGTGAGGTAGAGTGCTATTAGTGTCGAATATGCTTAAAGTCTAGTTTTATTCTGAAAATGGTGTGTTCAGATGTAAGAAAAATAAATAGGTGACAATTATGCTCAGGATGGCTATGGTAAAGTTGAGGATGGATAGTTATATCCTGAGGATGTAACTGTAAGGTAAATTGAAGAAACAAGTAACATAAGTACAAGTACACAGAGAACAACACTTGATGTACGAGGAAAGCCCTTGATCAGTTGTTGATCACCGGCACAAAACCTCGGGAGGAGTCTAAGCCCCTGCCTTGTTTGTTAATATTCAAAATGGGTAAAAAGGATACAACTTTGGATGAATGATGGACGAGTATTCTATGATTACAATGAGTGTGCTAAGTGTGTGTAAGTATCAGAGTATTCTATGATGAGCAGCAGCGTGTGTGTGTTATTCAGGTGAGTCTAATGTGTCCTATACTCATCAATCATCCCCTTATATATAGTCACATGAAAGTAAATGAGAGATCCCGTGTAATCCGCTACTCAGTTAAGTTCTTTGAAAACTTCAAGTGACCGTTGTAGCTGTTTCAACTGAATATTGTCGTTGAGTAACAGTTTCCTCCTCCTTCGCCTATATTTAATGCTTGCCGGTTACAAGTTTGACTTCTTCTTTGAGCTTGGACTTGGCTTGCAGGTGTAACTCATTTATCCTTGACTTCTTTGACTGGGTATAGCAATATAGACGTTGTAGGAGAGTTACAAGTTTATAATATATGCTGATTGTACCTACAATTATGTCATAGAAAGATAATTTGTTAGTCCATCCTCAGGATGTGCACATGCTGAAATACAGTTATATCCTGAAGTCTGTTGAGTCCTATAGCATCCTGAGGATGCTACACTAAGAATATGAGGTAAAATCATCCTGAGGATGTTCACCACCAACAGCTACTGATGTGTGTAAATGTATATATAAAAATAACACAAGCTTTAATTAAAACGACTCACCTAAAAACTACACACGCACGGCAAGTGTACCGGTCGCAAAGCAGTAAACAGATAAGACCGAGTATCGAACCCAAAGACGCGAATGCAACTCAAGATCACAACCTATACCGAATACTAGCCTAAATAAATAAATACTTAAATGGGGGGTTAAACTAATAACTAAAAACTTAGAAGAAACTAAATATAAATAAAACAACCTCGACTGCTTATGGGAACTAGGAGCTAGGAGAAATCGGATAGGAAGAAGGTTGGTTACTTAGGTAAAATCCCTAGACACTAGCAATAAATCCTGAATCTGGTAATTAACTTGAGACCCTATTCTTACCTAATAAACCTCCTGTCAAGGATAGCTCACTAGACTTAAGGCGGGACAAGTGTAGAAATGCTAAGATGGATCTGGATCGCCCTAGCGTACCAAAATCCCACAGAAATCAGATTAAAACCTCTCCTGGATTAAAACCCTCAAACTATGAAGCAGACTTAAACTCTACTGAAGAAAACCTAGGAAAACTCTAAACACGGACAAGTAGCGACTCCCGCCCTAGCGCTTGCCAACTACCGAACAATGCCTAGTTAGTTACCTAGCAAACTCGAGTTAGATTTCTTACCCTCAAGAATGGACTGCACGCCTTAGTTAATTTATTATATTAGTTTGTTATACTTGTGTCGTACTCCAACTCCAAATACTAGCACGCTAACCTAAATTGACGAACTAGATTGATTTCAAGACCTAGGGAGTATCTCTACATGCCTAGCTCCACAAAACCAATAAACAAACTTCAAATAAAAATAACACCAACACACATATATCAAATCCAACAATAAAATTAAAATCATGTAATCTTACACATCAAAATTAAAAACCAAGAATCATTAAAAACTGCAAATTACGTGTCTAGTTCATAAACCTAAGCAACCATAAAAGTCTAGCTACTCATAATATTTAGAAACATAAATTCAAAGTTTATAAAAAACAATTTCATCATGTCTATAAAAATATAGAGCGAAAACTAAACCTAACCCAAGGCTCGTTGGCTATTGATCTTTAACGTGCCCGTGGCCTTTTCTCCTTCCGTACCCGTTCGCTCGTCACCGTAATTTGGTCGGTGCCTTTGTGTCTGTATGTGCGAATGAAAGAATTCCAATTCTTGTTCCAAGTAAATTAATTCTTCGATCCCCTTTTTTATTATTTGCGGCCGCCTCTTCTATTCTTTAGATTCATTATGGGCCTTGACCATGTTCCAAATTCACTATATATTTCTTATCATATTATTATTATTATTATTATTATTATTATTATTATTATTATTATTATTATTATTATTATTATTATATATAGTATTATGACTTCATGCTCTTGACTCGGGTGTTCTTGGCTCGACCAAAATTTCTCGTTTATGCTCCGACGTCCATGAACACATGTTCTCAAGTGTTCGTGTCTTAATTAAAATTCTTTCGTTTTGAGCTCACTTTCCACGAACACCTATAAAATAATAAAATAAATAAATAAGTACTAAAAACTAATAAAAACTATACAATGATAAAAATAGACAAACCAACGAATACACGCCTAAAACTACTAAAAACTATATACAAAAGACTCAATTTATAACTCAAAATACATAGGAGAATAGATGTGTTTTACGACACATCAGCTACTATTAGCAAAACTTAATTCCATAAATTAGAATAACGTTTGGGATTTGGTTGAATAACCTAGAGTTATTCATAATTAAACTTGATCCGAATAGGAACGTTATAAGATAAGATTGATTGTAAAATATTATACTCAAGAGGGATTAGATTATCAAAGAATCTTCTTATCTGTGTTGCAAAAAAAAAAATCTTTGATGATCATTACCGTCCTAGTAGTTCATAACAACTAAGAGCCACATTAGATGGACATTAAAACAACTTTCCATAACAATGACCTACATGTTTATTAAACAACCTAAAAGTTCTAAACTGAAGGTTAAGAACACTTAGTCTGCAAGTTAATAAAATCCATTTATGGGTTGATGCAAGCATAAAATGTATTGGAATCATAATGAAATTCTCTTCATCAAGAACTAAGTGGATTAAGGAACCTACCTCAAGATGAGTGGGAACAACTAATGAAAACTTGTCCTTACATAGATGACGTTTCTCTTGACAAGTATATGTTACCTAAGTCAAAGCATTATTCATGCATATTTTAACATGATGAATATCGGGGTTTCCTCTTACGTGATAGGAATCAAAATATACTGAGATAGACCCAATGGGATATTAGTTTCATCCCATAAGTTGTACTTTAAGAGGGTCCTTACACATGTAACATACAACATTGCTCTATTTTTAGAGGATAATAGGATAAATGAAATTATTACCTTATGCTTCGTTAATTAGAAGACTTATGTAAATTTAATATATCCTTGTTTATGATATTGCTTGTATTGCTTAATACTAGACTTGTCTAGATTATTGAAAAACAACTAATGGAACATTACAATATCTTTAAGAAACAAGAGACTATAATCTAAAGAAGAGGTGAGAACTTAAAGTGATTGACTACTTTTATTCTAAGTTTTTTATATTCAAAGGAAATCAAGTGTCAATTCTGGAGTATATCTTAACATCAGCAGACATGCCATAAATAACCCATGGAGGAGTCATAAGGAACTGTTAACAACAACCTAAGTTATAATGACATAATGTGTTGCTGATCACAATAAAATGGTCACTAAATGTTGTTGGTAAATTTATCAGTTGACTCATAACTTAATAACTTTATTTGAATAATATATTGAAGACTTATGTGATAAAGTCGTGTTGCTGATCACAATAAAATGGTCACTAAATGTTGTTGGTAAATTTATCAGTTGACTCATAACTTAATAACTTTATTTGAATAATATATTGATGACTTATTATGATAAAGTCAGCTACCATAATTTCTCGAACAGTTGCAGTTTGAGATGAGTTGTATTAGAGTTCAATACAAAATTATTCTTTGCTTATTTTAAGAGCAAGTAGAGGAAATCGGAATTTTGTATCGAATGCATTCATGATATGCTTATAGATTCAATAACTAAAGATCCATTACCTATAAGTCTCACTAAGGGCCAAATAAGAGAAAATGGTTTTACTATTGACCATGTACAACTGCATATCGTACTATGAATGACTAATGATTAATTTTTCCTCATTTTGATTTGTTTGTCTATTAGTATGTGATAACTCACAAAATTAACATATAAAACAGGCCTAAACAGTTGCATAATAGGATACAATTAAGGTTATATTATTATATTTGATACCTAATTCGTTCCTATTTGTATTTATCAGGAAAATGGAGCTCCAAGAAGGAAACAAAGGATTTCCAGATAAAAACAAGCAAAATCGGGAGATTCATGAAGATACAAGACTTTCAGTCAGTTCACTGTATGTTTTGAAGAAAATCCCGAGACTTAGACAATGTAAAATCAGTCCCGGAATGACCAAGCACGCCCACGCACACTTGCACGAAGGTCCTGCACGCAAGAGAACAACGCAACAAACTTGGAGAGCAAGAAATCAGAAGTAGCAGCAGCAGCATTGGCACGCCCGTGCCAACATCCCTGGCATGCCCGTGCATAGACAGAAAGGACAGATAGAGTCAGCCATGCAGCAACATAACCTACGTGAGATAACGAGCACGCCCTTAACACTCTTGGGCACGACCGTGCTTCCCCTGGAGCTCTATAAATAGCAAGCCAACCCCCACCATTTGTTCATCCCTTTTTGTGCTCTCTTGGGCTAACTACCAAGCTTCTTCTAGAGATCTTGGGGTCCTTTGGGAGGGCTTCTGGTCCTCCTAACATCCCTTAATGGTTAGGCTTCGACCTACCTTGATTAGCTTGGCCAAGAAGAGGATCGTAGAATAGTATGCAATAAACATCGAGGGTTGTGAGGATCCTGATGGAATACATATCACTTGGAGATGAAGAGTTGGTCTATGAGCAGCCATGATCCTTGTGTTGATCATTTTTATGGTTGAATCTTTCTATTATTCACGAACCCGCTTCAATTTGTAGACTTTTATTATTATTAGTACTACTTTATTTTTAGTTATTTGTTGTGTTATCTTCTTATAATCTTTATTTGTTTATCTATGTGACGGGTTTGAATGATGATTAACTAAATGACAACCTTAACTTAATTAATTAAAGGTATAATCGGCTTCTGGTAGTCCCGAGCTAGATCCAAGGCGACGAAACCGGTAGTGAGACAGATCCTTCGGGCTTCTGATATCCAAACCGGATTCCAAGCAATGGCTTCTGAAGTGGACCAGATCTGAGTCTGACATTTCTGGTTCACTATTGATCTTTTGTATCATACGCCTTTTGGATTATGTGCCACCTTTGTTAAGGATTTTATTCAGTTTGGGAGGTTATGAATTAGGTAATTAAGTTATCATTTATCTAAACCAACTTAATATTTAATTGATAAATAAATAATAAGTGTCACTTAAAAGATAAATAAAATAAAGATTCTTTATCTAGTTCTCGTCAGTACAACGCCGTTAGACAATGGGGGCCCACCTTCCTAAGACAGCCGTAAGAGAGACCTTTCGGTACGGAACGCGAGAACTAAGGGAGGTGTACAGTGTTTAGGTTTGGGAATGAAGCCTCCAATCCAAGAAGACGATAAGTTCGAGGACAAGAGAATTGACCGCGCTTTGAGTAGCCCGCTATACATGAGGACCTGGCGAAGTACCCCATGTGGACGAACGCCGGAGAGGTTCTACATTCTACTCAGTAGTCGCCTTCGCTTCTCTATCAAGGAGTCAACACTTCAAGATCACTCACTTCTTCCACACAATTAACTAACTTAAATTATTAATCTTAATAATAAACTTAACTAATTATACGGAGGGTCCTGAGATGGGCATATCTATCTACTATTTTAATTTATCTTTTATAAAACCAAACCTTTTTCAAACACTATTTTTATTAAAGAACCCCTTCATTTTATTTTTCTTTTTAAAACCCGATCGATTAATTGATGAAAGGTTGAGTAGGGGAAAGTGTGAACCTTGGAATACGATACTCAATACTTACCCCAGAGACTATACTATGCACGTCAGGTTCTCTGTCTATGTGTTGGTTTTAGATTCTAAAGTAATTATTGATTACTTTATAAATTTAAAACTTTGTTAATGAGGGTTTAGTGAAATCAGTCTTTTCCCCCAAACCACTGTTTTGGGATTGTTAAATCAAAGTTTTTGGCACCAGGGAAATTGACACCTTTTTAATACTAAAACCAAACGCATCAAAGTTTTTGGCGCCGTTGCCGAGAAAACACAATGGTTTCCAAAGAAAGACCCTAGTCAGTTGATTGTTCGGTTTATTTTTTCTTTTTCATTTTTATTTTCACTTTATTTTTGTTTTTGTTTTTGTTTTCGATCTTCTTTATTTTTCTTTTTCATTTTAGACTGAATTACAAGTTTTGTCCTTTAAGTTTATACCGTTTTTCAACGACTGTCCTTTAACTTTAAAATTGATTGGTTTTGTCCTTTATGTCTAAGAATACTGCAAACTTAGTCCTTTAACGCTAACTCAGTTAGTTTTTCTCGTTAAATCTGAACATGTGCAAGGCACATGAGGGTATAATTGTCTTTTAACTATTCACCACCACTTCCTACTTCTAGCAGCAGCACCACCACTTCCTACTTCTAGCAGCACCACCACTTCCTACTTCTACCTACACCCCACATTCCGGTCGCCGACTACCACACCCGTCTGCCAGCCCACCCCTGCCACCATCAACAGCAAACCACCTGCTAAACACCCTAAACCCTAACATCAAAACCACCAGCCCCAAAATCCTGAACTGAACCATTACCCGATGATCGAATGAGACTACCAGATCTTTTATTATCCCGGATCTAAAACCTTACGTGAGGTGTGGTGCTTCACCGAAGAAGAAACCTTTCTCTCTCTCTCTCTCTCTCTCTCTCTCTCTCTCTCACAGCTAGCACCACCACAACAAGTGCCGCCACCACCAACCCAAAACCAGCTACCGCCGTCACCACCAAAACAAACCTTTTATCCTTTCCACCACCCTCCACCGTATCCCCCTCCTACCGACCACCACCAACTCCATCGAACCCCACCATCTTCGTCTGACCACCACCAACCCCACCATATTAACCCCAAATCTTCATAAAACTCTATCCCCAAAATCTTTGTTCAAACCGAAGTACAAATAAATAGGGATGGAGGAGAGATGTTTCAGATCTGGTGGTGAGGGAGGCGAATACTCTGTTTTTGAATGATTGTGTCGATGGTGGCAGTCCTTGTTGAATCAGGGTTAGAAGCAGAAATCACATCCTTGTTGCCGATGGTGACTAGAGGAGAGATGAGAGAGAGACAAAGGGGAAGGCGGCGGCAGGCAGTGGTCTGGTGTGGATGGTGGTGGTTACTTTTAGCTTGAATTCCTACGTATTAGAATAAATAGATGTGTGGAACCGATGGAACGAGTGATCGAATTCATTGATGTTGCTCTCTTTTCTGCACATAAAGTACGCAACTCTTGGGAGAAGTGACAAAAGAGAAGAAGAAGGAGGGTAAAATTACAATACTACCCTCATGCGCAGGTCACGTGATCAGATTTAACGGAGAAAATTAACCGAGTTAGTGCAAAAGGACAAACCATGTAAGATTTTAAAAGATAAAGGACAAAACCAATCAATTTTAAAGTTAAAGGACAGTCGTTGAAAAACGGTATAAACTTAAAGGACAAAACTTGTAATTCAGTCTTCATTTTATTTCTGCTTTATTTTCGATGATTGCGGTTGTCTCTAATTTTTCTTTGCAGGTTTACTTCCGGATTGGCCACCTTGGAGAATTCCTGTGAAGGACGCCGAGACCACGAATTTCATCAACTTTTATTTGGAGGGTTTTTATTTCTTCTTTATTTTCGTTAGATGCCAGATTGCCATTCCTTGAAGATCGCCATGTAAGTACCGGAAAATGTGGAAAATGAGACCAGGGGAAGTTTTTCAAAAATTTAAAAGTTAAATTTTTTTCATAATTAAAATTGGGTTTTAAAAATTATTTTGGGGAAACCCGACTAAAAATTTTTAAATCGGACCCTTAAAAACAGTTTTAAAATTGAAAAACGCGAAAACAGGGAGTCGAACAGGTGAGCACGCCCGTGCCCCTTTCATGAGAGCGCTCGTGCTTTGCGTGTAGAATCAGATTCGGTTATTTAAAAAGTCCCTTTGACTTTTTCAAACCCATTTCTTCTTCCCTAATCGCACCTCCGTCGCCACCCACCCTAAACCCACCATTTTTCACCACTTTCCTTCATTTCAGGCTTCATTCTTCACCATAAGGTATGTATACTCGACCCCTAACATCTTTTATGTGTTTTATGTCCAGATATGTCTGTTTCCTTGAGCTTTTGAGTAGTTAGGGTTCTTGATAAAAATCTTAGGTTTCTAGTGTTTGGGCCCGAATCTTTGCATGAAACTGTAGGAGAATGATTAGGGAAGCACTAGGATTGTAATGTTGTTGAGATTTTTGAAGAACCTAGCAAAAAAATTTTTTAGGAAAACTAACGGGTTTAAAAAACCGTCGCATCAGTTACGAGCACGACCGTGCACAGTAGTGTGTTGAAGGCGTTCTTGACTAGAAAACCATTAGAAGTTTCCCGCGCATCCAGTTTGACCCACCAGACTAAGCACGGTCATGCACCTTTGGTGCAGGGGCGTGCTCAGTCCGTAAACACACCAGAACTTTTTAAGTTTTAAAATTTAACTGGTTTTTGCAGTATAAAATCAGTTTTAGGGTATTTTAACAGTTGAACCAGTAGAAACCCAGACTGCAGACTGAGCCGCATGGCCGTGCTCCTTCCATGAGCACGGGCGTGCAGCCACTGAACCCAGACTGTTTATTTTTTGCAAGAATTTTTAAATTTTAAAGCTGAACCGATTATGTTGTACGTTACAGGAAATGTCAAGGAGATATGTTACACTAGAGCTGCAACCCCACCAGATGACTGAAGCGGATGACTCCATCCCGGAGGATACTCATCCTTGGTTATACTTTAACCAGGAAAATGAAGAACTGGAAGCTTAAAAGCGGCTGCCTATCCTTCAGCTTAAGCAGATTGGAGAATATCGTCTTGTGGATTACGACTCTGTGAGGTCTGTGGGATTGGATCCTTGATTCTACAACATGATATCATCCCACTGGCACCTCTTCTTCCAGATGTCTGAGTGTACTTATCGGGAGCCAACTCTTGAGTTCTTAGCTTCATTCTCTTATGAGGCGCCAACTACATCAGAAGAAAGGGTCACGAGACAGTGTATGCAATTTAGGTTGGGAAGGTGTTGGTATGTAATGACATTGGCAGAGTTCAGGGTCATACTTGGTTTGTATCAACAAAGAGAGATTCAGTCACCACTATTAACTGAAATCTTGTTCGACTGCCCAGCAATGTTCGTCCGAAAGATTTCTGGACACAAATCTCTGAAGCCCCCTACACCACGAGGAGGCGTAAGAGATCCAGTTTTCTGGACCCTCTACATAGGTGGTTACATTTGATCTTGGCCAACAGTTTAGGATGTCGCACGGACGGTATGGACAGAGTATACGAGCGGGAGGTTTTGTATCTTTTCAGCATTATAAGAAACTGACCCTATAACCTTGCTCATGCGATAGTCAAACTCTTCACTAAATGCTGGGGACCCACTGCTTCCGGCCACATTTTCAGAGGACCTTATATCACACTCCTATTCACCAGTCTGGAGGCAATTCACCCACATAATTTAGATCTTCGGACATGAGGGATATTGGGGTTACATATTGGTTTGAACAGGTTTTGAGGTTGATAGATAATAAGAAGACGTTGTGGTATGAGGACCATGAGTACAGAGAGACAGAAGACGCAGACGATGCAGAGTCATCAGCCACAGCTGCAGCCAGGCCACTGCCGGATTCTATGCAGGGTCGATAGAGTCAGCCATGGAAGGGTCTGTTACGCAACATTTTGGACAGACTTGATACGCTTATGACTTCGTGCACCTGCTCCAGCTCCAGCTCGCATGCACATCACTGCCACTCAGATTGATGTTCTCTCCCTGGTTGCTCGGTGATTCTCGGCACTGACTGATGGTTTGTGACATGATACACTATTTTTCTTTTCTTTTTATTTTTCTTTTGTTTGTGATTATTGATGGTTGTATGTTGACACATTTTGCATGCTCAGTGCATGCCTGGACATGTTCCACCACGCTAGTGCCTAAGCACTAGTATCCATCCTAGGACCGTAGATTTGTTTTTATTTATCTTTGTTACTTTTATTTTTCTTTTTCTAGTTATTTTAGGATAGGTCGGGGAAAACTAGATATTTTGAAGCCACCATTTCGACGTCTCTATGTGGAGTATGCAGGTTTCGCTCACACGCGAGAGGATTCGTCGTTATCAAGGGAGTGTTAGTTTCTCTTGCTTTTTTCTCCATTTCCGCACTTAAAATTTATACCAAAATTTTAAGTGTGGGCTGGACCCTTTTTGCTGCTTATTTTATTTTATCTTGTGCGTCATTTGTCATTGATCGTGCGTTATCTGGTACCCTCTTAGCAGTTTAATACGCGTAGCGTCATTCACGGTCACTTTTGACATATTTGTATAGTCTATTAGGCTCGTCCTAGTGATACCTATTAGGCATTTATGTCGAACGGTTCACATTAAAAGACGGTCGAAATAGGTGATGTTAATTAAATCCATAGATCCATTTAAAATAAAATAAAGTACAAAAATAGGTTGCATGGCACGTAGAAAAACACTCCGAAATTTATGCTTAAAACTGGTACCTTATCCTACCAGATTTTCCGTGTGTGAGTTTTTGAGCCTTTTATCAAGCACCACATTTACATCTATATATATATTTTGCTAGTTTCTTTTGGCCTGAGAGATGTCCGACCTTAATCCGACTCAGTTAGAACTTGTGTGTTTATGCATTTTCTTGTTTTAAAACCGATAACTAGATTAAAATGATAGAGGCAATTAGGTTTCACCCCAAAAATAAAATCCTTTCCCCTTAGAAAACCCTTTGAGCCTTAGCCTTTCATTTCTTTCACCCAATAAATGAGTCTCGATAATGCATCACCACAGCAGCTTCAAGAATTTGTCATCACCAAGGGCGTGACACCGCAAGTTGAAGAAAAGGCGACACCGTTGACAAAGGAGGGAACAACACAAGACGGGGCCAAGAGGGAGTTCTTCTAAAAAAAAGTAGTTTGAGATCCCAAAATATATCGGGAGCCCAATAAATAGAGAGAGCCCCACAAAAAGAGAACCCAAAAAGAAAGTTCTTCAAAGATATAAATTTGGTGTTTGACCGGTGAGACCTTAAAAAACTGGAACTCTGCTCTCTCTCTCTCTCTCTCTCTCTCTCTCTCTCTCTCTCTCTCTGTGATCTCTCATCTCTCTCTTGCTTTCCCCCTCGCTTTCTCAAGATGCACCCGCTGGACGAACACTTGCTAGGATGTTTCTACTTCGCTGAGCCATGTCTGCCCCGTGATATGTTACAAATTATTTTCCAGAATACGGCAGTCGAAAGAAAACTGTGGAGAAAGATGGAACAGAATCCACCCTTTGTGGACAGTCAAAGAGCGCTGCAAAAAGACGGGCCAAGAGATATGATAAATGCAGAAAATGTGGCCACTGGTCTCATGAAGGGGCATGCAGGAACAAATCAACCCACTCACAAAACGAATACACTCTTCTAATTCATGAGGGTGCTATTTGATACCAGGCCGAGCGAAAGGTCAGAAAGGGAAGTAACGTTGACTACGCTATAAAGAACGAGATAGCCATGATGAAGGACCTCGGAATTAACACCCGACTCCTTTCAGAGATCGCCACTAAGAATGTCGCACAACGTCATAGTCACCCTTTTCCACGCCTTGCTTCTTCATCATCATCCCAGCCTTGACGCTTCCTTGTGATTCGGTGACTCATCCCCTTTAATTTTAGTAAAAAAAAGGTTATTTTATCTTTTGCACCCCTACATTACAACCCGAATAAAAGTCCTCTTGATTATTCTTACTTATTTAGTTTTGAGACGAGGACTTGATAGGCATACAAGCCTATGACCCTAGTAGAGTTTGTTACAGACTTGAGTGTTCACGCCCAAAACTCACCAAAATGATAAACCCGAGTGTTAAGTGAACATTGTGAGCAGGTATAGGTTAGAGCATAATCGTACGGGTTAAGTAGGCGTGTCATGTGATTTTATTTTTCTCGTAAATAAATTAATAAATGGATTGAGGGTTTGTTAATTACAGTCCGTTTTAGGTGCACTCGTGGTTGATTGCTTGAGGACAAGCAATGGTCTAAGTGTGGGGTATTGTGATAACTAACAAAATTAACATATAAAACAGGCCTAAAAAGTCTCATAATAGGATACAATTAAGTTATATTATTAATATTTGATACATAATTCATTCCTATGTGTATTTATCAGTAAAATGGAGCTCCAAGGCGGAAACAAAGGATTTCCGGGTAAAAACAGGCAAAATCGGGAGATCCCTGAAGATACGAGACTTTCAGCAAGTTCACTGTATGTTTTGAAGACAATCCCGGGACTTAAAAAATGCTAAAATCAGTCCCGAAATGACCAAGCACACCCACGCACACTTGCACGAAGGTCCTGCACGCAAGAGAACAACGCAACAAACTTGGAGAGCAAGAAATCAGAAGCAGCAGTATTGGCACGCCCGTGCCAACATCCCTGGCATGCCCGTGCACAGACAAAAAGGACAGACAGCGTCCGCCATGCAACAACAGAACGTATGTGAGACAACGAGCATGCCCTTGACACTCTTGGACACGACCGTGCTTCCCCTGGAGCTCTATAAATAGCAAACCCTCACCATTTGTTCATCCCTTCTTGTGCTCTCTTGGGCCGACTGCCAAGCTTCTTCCAGAGATCTTGGGGTCCTTTGGGAGGCCTTCTGGTCCTCCTAACATTCCTCTATGGTTAGGCTTCGACTTACCTTGATTAGCTTGGCCAAGAAGAGGATCGTAGAGTAGTATGCAATAAACATCGAGGGTCGTGAGGATCATGAGGGAATACGTATCACTTGGAGATGGAGAGCTTGTCTATGAGCAGCCATGATCCTTGTGTTGATCATTTCTATGGTGAATCTTTCTATTATTCACGAACCCGCTTCGATTTGTAGACTTTTATTATTATTAGCAGTACTTTATTGTTAGTTATTTGTTGTGTTATCTTCTTCTAATCTTTATTTGTTTATCTTTGTGACAGGTTTGAATGATGATTAACTTAATAACAACCTTAACTTAATTAATTAAAGGTATAATCATCTTCTCGTAGTCCCGAGCTAGATCCAAGGCGAGGAAACCAGTAGTGAGACAAATCCTTTGGGCTTCTGATATCCAAGCTGGATTCCAAGAAATGGCTTCTGAAGTGGACCAGATCTGAGTGACACATTTCTGGTTCAAACCAGATGATTGAGTGATCATCTTGGCAATGGATGGTTTCCCTACGGGCGCACCACTGATCTTTTGTATCATACGCCTTTAGGATTATGTGCCGCCTTTGTTAAGGATTTCATTCATTTCGGGAGGTTATGGGTTGGGTAATTAAGTTATCATTTATTTAAACCAACTTAATATTTAATTGATCAAAAAATAATAATTGTCACTTAAAAGACAAATAAAATAAAGATTCTTTATCTAGTTCTCGCCAGTACAACGCCGTTAGCTAATGGGGTCCCGCCTTCCTAAGACAGCCGTAACAGAGATCCTTCGGTCTTAACCGTTAACCTATTCGGGGATACGGGTTGCCAGGATAAAGAGACCTTTCGGTATGAAACGCAAGAAGTAAGGGCGGTGTACGGTGCTCCGGTTTGGGAATGAAGCCTCCAATCCAAGAAGAAGATAAGTTCGAGGACCAGAGACTTGACCGTGGTTTGAGGAGCCCGCTATACGCGAGGCCCTGGAGAAGTACCCCACGTGGACGCACGCTTGAGAGGTTTTGCATTCTACTCAGTAGTCGCCTTCGCTTCTCTATCCAGGAGTCAACACTTCAAGATCACTCACTTCTTCTACACAATTAACTAACTTAAATTATTAATCTTAATAATATACTTAACTACTTATATAGAGGGTCCTGAGATGTGCATATCTATCTACTATTTTATTTTATATTTTATAGAGAGAATGTAGGATCGACGAACGTGTCACCCGACAATCACGAGGGCTATATTCAAGGTGCGGAATCCCTTGGATATGTCTCAATAACAGAAACGAATATGAAACAATGAAAAACGAGTAATTAAAACACACTAATGGGTCAAAAGATTCACGTTTATATCATTAAACAGAGCACGAGTGTTACAATGATCAAACCTAGCAATCTTGTATGCGCTTAGGATCGTCAAATCTGCAAAGAGATTGATCAAACAAGTTTGATTCAGGTGCGGAATCCCTGAATCAATCACAATAATGATAATCAAACAATCAAAACACAGAAATCATCTTTCAAAGGTTTTTCTCATTCATAAACAACTCAAATTGCACGTTTTAATAATGTTTACAATAAGATAAAACGTGAAATAAGTTGACACAAACACTAGGGAGAGACACAAAACAGTAGGGAATAAAATGACCAACAACTTACTTTCAAAAATTGCTTAACCTATTTATAGGCCTGCACATTCGCCCATATTGTATGGTCGAATGTGCAGGTTCGCCCAAACACTTCGTGCGAACCAAGCATTACATAACAATTAAAACTACATTCGCCCCTTTGTCTCTCCTTCGTATATATTCTCTCCTTCGCACCAAAAAATTTCTTCATTCGCCCACAGTTTTTCACCTTCGCCCATTCGACAATCACCACTAACACATGTTTATGTAATCCAAAGCATTAGTCGCACAATAATGCATCTACAAACTCCCCCTCGACTATTGCTTGGATTGTTTAAGCCTACGTTCTTCATCCATTCTCTTGTTCATCAGCTTTATTCGCAATAATTTCTTCTCTTCCAACGTCATCACCTTTTCAAATACTTGCTTCGGCTTTTTCATCTTCGCTTCAGGAACCTCTTGAGCTTTAACAAACTTTCCTAGCTTCTTATCATAGTCGCATCCGGCATTAATATCATGAGCAAAGCACAGAAATACCACATGCTGGTATTTACTTGCTTGTTCAGCATCTTTCACATCGCTGAAAATGGGATTGTAATACAACATAATGATGTCCTCATGTGAACAATTCACCAACCACATGGGATCAAATATGTGTATCTTTTTGAAATTCTTGTCTCCATCTTTCAACACTATCACAGCTTCTGCAATCTTCCAATCGTAGTACCATCCTCGAATACAGGTACGTCACGATCATCGGAATGATTTCCAGCTTCCTTTTCAGGTAGATCAGGAATCTGGTTATCAGCCAACAATTCTTCTAACGTTTTTCCAACCTGCTTCGCTAAACCTTCAAAAATCTCTTTTGTCATCTCCGCCAAAACTTCACCATCTTCCAAATCTGGATCATTATACTCTAATTCAAGCACCCTGTCACAAGATTCAAAAATCTCAGAAAATCTGCTGGTCATGTCAATCGTCCAGACTCGATCAGTAAGCATCTGGCGATACATCTGTTTATCATCTTCAGACATAGACTTCAGCTTTGCATTCCAGAAGATCGTATCATCATCCACTGATCCTCCAGGAGCTTTAGAACTAGATTCTCCTCCTTTTCCAGATTCCCGTTTCTCATACTTATATTTGTCTGTATCATCATCATCATCAAATGCAGAGCTGCTATCATCACCAGATCCATCATTCAAACAATCATTATCTCCATCATCCTTCTTCTTTTTAGGAGTCTTTCTAGCATCTTCATCAAGATCTTCATCATCCTCCTCATCATCATCAGACAGTTCGAAATCAACCTGCTCCTCGTCTAGATCTTTATCATCTTCACCTTCTTTCAACTGAGGAGCACGAGAGTATAAGTCTTTAATCAGATTATCCATGCTTTTATTACTCTCTTTTAGCTTCTTATTCTTTCCCTTCAAAGCTATAATCCTTCTGGTGTTCCTTTGCTCATGTTTTAACAGTTTCTTATTATCCTTCTGCAACCGTTTAATCTTCTTTTTTCAATTCCTCATTCTTCTCATGTGATGTAACCACTACATCCAACATCTTTGAGTCATTCTTCCTCAATTGGTCAATCTCTGTCTGCTGCTTGTTTATGATATTCATCATCTCAGCAAGTTTCCGGTTAACAGTGTTCATCACATCACTATCCACTGTAACCTTTCGAGTGGAAACTTCAGCAACCTCAGGCAGTTTACCCTTCTTCATCTTTTTCAGTACATTATCTAATGCTTCATTAAAAGAGTCAACAGGTATATCAGCTCCCTGTTCAGTACTGGAAGAAGTTGTGGTTTTCTGCTTCTTTGAGGCTGGAGCAGCAACTGGTGATTTCGAGCTAGAAGCAGGTGGCAACTTCTTTCCTGCTATCAACTATTCAATCTCTCTAGCTCGTTTCTCTGCGGGCTTTATCACCTTTTCTTTCTTCTTGAATTGGGGCTTCTTTGGTTTCTCCCCCTGAACTGGTGAACCAGGAAAATCTCCTGCTCCCAAACCTAAACCCTCATCCTCTTCATCCAAATGAATAGGGCTATTTATTCTCTGTTCCTCCACAGATCTATTCAAACTGGCAGACTCACCAGCCACAGTGGCCTTGGGCGTGGTAGTCTTTACCGTCTCAGTATCTGAATCCCAATGTTCATCCTCCTGCGTCTCTTCAGAATCGACTGACGCTTCATCAACTAGGTGTAACCCTTTCTTAGCCACAGTCTTATGTCTTCTTGACACTTTCTTCTTCTTTGCAGGCTCAGTTTCAGGAACAACTTCAATCCTGATTTCTTTCTCTTTCCCTTTCCCACTCTTTGCTCCCACATTCACAACCTGTCGCTTTCGCTTTGCCTCTGGATCAACAGGATGTAATGGATTGTCTTCGTCTGATGCACTATCAGCATGCCTTACCTCACCTGTACCTGGATCCTCATAGTCAATCCTCGCCAAATGTCCAAATAAACGTCTAACAGGTGGACGTTCATTCACCGACAAGCCTTTATAAGCCTTCATTCTTGCTAGTGTATTGATGGACATATGTTCTTGAACTATAATCTGCTTTGGATCCCTCTTCAACTCTTTATACTTGTGATCAAAAATCATCTGAAGGAATCGAGGATACAACAAAAACTTCAAATTCCTTGTGCCTCTGACAGGTTCCAACAGATGTTCCATAAGCATCCCTGATACATTGAACGGTTTAATCAATATCAATGCAACCATCATTGAGCTAATACTCTTTCTCATCAAATCATAACCTCCAGCAGCTGAACCGAAGACATGGATCATAACATGCGCCAAATACTTGAATTATGGACAAATCTTTCCCTTGTGTAACGAACCATCAGTAATCGGCCCGTTATATTTCATCCTTAGAAAGCATTTCCTCTGTTCGGTAAAACTAAGCTCTCTGGGATCAGTCTTTTCATCTTGAAGCTTTAAAGCTTCCCTGATATCATTCTCTGAAACGATAACCAATTTTCCTTGAATCTTGCTCACCAGAGATGATTCACACTCCCAGAAATCCATTTTAGCTTCTGTCCAAAACTCTTGTATCATGTCTCGATAGATAATGGCAGGTGTAGCAATTGCATCTATCACCCGACTTCTCTTCAGAAACTCGATAATCTCTGTGAACTCAGTATGCTTCTTTACGTCCCCAAGATATGCACAACAGTTATGTGCATTCTCGAACGGCAACAGTTCTTCATTTCCTTTCTCAGCAGCTTGTGCAGATGATCCAGCTTGTTCAGTAGGTTTTTCTTGTTCAGACATGGTATAAACTGCAAAATAAAACAAGTAAACACGTTAAAAATCGACAAGATAATCAAAAATTGAAAAATTGGTTTTTGATCACTTCATTCGCCCAAACGGAGGTGCGAATGAGAGTTTCTGGGGGTACGAATGTGAATTTTATAGTTGCGAATGTAAAAAGTTTTTGAAAAATATTTCATTTGCCCATTTTAACTTCATTCGCCCAAAAAGAACATCTCCTTCACCCAGATTTACACTTTCGACTGTTCTAAAGGTGCGAAGGGACTGTTCTTCAATTCAAATTTTAAATTTTGAAAATCAGTGATTATAAACTTGTAATTTTGATTCATAATGCACCTTCTCCGATTATCGTTTCCTAATCATCAATTTTATCAGTTATTTATTGAATTAGTGTTTTATAACAAAAACTAGGGTTTGAATGACTTTAAACAATCGATTATACATTCTGATCATGTTTAAACCATTGTTTTTGCATATTCTCCCCCTAAAACACTCATTCAATGAATCCTTTTCAATAAGATGATCAATTATCAACTATAAATCCCTGTTCTATAACAGTTAGGGCTTTGAACACAAAATCGCTGATTAAACATTCAATAATGGATATTAACCTGTAAAAATGAATGGAAAATGATCAAGAACAACAGACGAACACAATGAGAAGGTCTAAAAAGCACGAGCAACAAGTGAACTTTAAATCAGAAAATTTGAAAAAATTTTGTAAGGGGTCGAATGAGCAGATAAGTATATATATATAGACTTCTCATTCGCCCGTTTACCTCGGTCGAATGTGAAGCTTATGTCTCCTTCTCCCCTAATGAAAGGTACGAATGAGACATAAGGGTTCGAAAGAGAAAACAACTAAAGAACTCACACATTCGCCCAAAATGAAACGTACGAATGAACAAGAAATTCCTCCTTCGACCCAATCGAATGGGCGAAAATGAATCAGGAATTTTGAAAATGTTACCAAATCTCAAAATCGAGTCCCGTTCAAAATATTTTTCAACTATTAATCATCCGACAATCATATTTTCTCAATTAAAGATGACAAAGCTCAAATGGTTCATCAAGGTTTAGAAAATCGTCATCAACCACCATCAGCTATCAAAAATAAGATAGAAATGTAAAATCTTTTTGGATTTGCTAAAGTTTATGTTAAAATACACCTAAAATCTTTTTGAGTTTTGTAATTTTTGACGAGAAAATAAAATGCAAAATGTAAAGAGAAAACACTAAATGTTTTTTGATTTCCGGTAAAGGGATCATATCAGTTATTGAGAAATCTGATCACACCGTTGATCTTTTGATTATTATCATTAAAGACAATGTGTGATCTGGCAACTGCTGATATTGTGATCCACATAAACTCACATGCAGACTTTTGTGCAGTGCTTTAGACTGATACTATTATGTATAGTATAAACATAATTGTCTGTGGTTCCCACACATACTACATACTCCCGTATCAAGAAGTAAATGCACAAAGACTCATTGTAAAGCGTGATTATGCTTTCGTTGTCTGTAATTTACAAGGTATAATGCACAGAGGTATATAGGTCAGCAAATTAATGCAGCAAAGTAACATGTGCACTTTACCAGGTTGAGGACTGATATTAATCATGATTTGCATCAGTGATTAACACGATGTAACAGATAATCTTTGATCATCATAAAACATATAAAGTTCCTCAATTCGGTAACTTTAGGATTCGGCATAAAGCTCATTTATAAAGACACCCTATCTGATCTAGGTCCGTAATGACTTACAGCAGAAGATCAGAGAGGCTATCCCCAGACAACTGATAACATAATGACCCTAAACCTCCGAGTTTTGTACAAATACCTTATCAAACGAAATTACGGTACTAAGAACATATGCCAATGAGGAGTTCATCCACACATCAATTCGTTTGATATGTATGTATCAGGCACGTAGTATTAGGTCTACGAAGCCTATCAGCAAATCACACAGACTCAAACACACGCCCTATATAGCATTACATTTCTTAGAATGTGTCAGATCCCACCTGATGTACAATCATTTCCCCTTTTTCTCCAGGAAATCATTTCTGATTTTTATAAATTTTTGAATTTACTGTTCCTAAGGATAAGCTGGAGCATTTCAAATATGTGACTGTCCAGATATCGTTTGTTCACATAAATTTGACAGCATTAATCTAAGGGAAGAAGATATAGCAGTCAGCAAAGAAATTTTCTAATTTTTATGGATTCTGAAATTTTTCAATGTTTTTGGATTTTTGAAATTTTTCTGAAAAACAGTAAAAATTAGACTAAAAATCGATAAACTGAGGTGTTTCTTTAATACCATTAGCTTTCAAAAGATATTCAAATCTCGATTTATCAAAAGCTTTGGTAAAAAGGTCTGCGTGTTGGTAATCAGTGTGGATTTTGACCATATCGATCAACTCTTTAGCACAACAATCGCGGATAAAATGATATTTAATCTGGATATGTTTAGCCTTTGAGTGATTTACTAAGTCTTTTGTTATTGCGATTGCGGCTTCATTATCACAGTAAATAGGGGTTTTAAGAAATTGCAAACCGTAGTCCACCATCTTTTGTTGAATCCAAAAAACCTGTGAGCAGGAGCTCGATGCTGAAACGTATTCTGCTTCACATGTGGATAATGCAACTGCGGTCTGTTTCTTGCATTGCCAGGTCACGAGCCTGCTCCCCATAAACGAGTTAAAAAAAACACTAGAGAGAGTTTCTGAAAGTGGAGGGAATAATAATGACCAAAAGTTACATTCAAAAATCAAACTTGTCT
Organism: Ambrosia x helenae; assembly: GCA_030844895.1. Lineage (NCBI taxonomy): Eukaryota > Viridiplantae > Streptophyta > Magnoliopsida > Asterales > Asteraceae > Ambrosia > Ambrosia x helenae. The sequence goes on from CM061231.1 coordinate 53,663,461, forward strand.
ATTTATAGACTGCACATTCGCCCAAATTGATTGTGCGAATGTGCAGGTTCGCCCAAATCATCTGGTCGAACCAAGTTCTACAATAATCAATAAACACATTCGTCCATGTCATCATCCTTCGCACCTTTCTTCTACCTTCGTACCTACAAAATGCTTCCTTCGCACCAACGAATTCTCTCCTTCGCACCAACGATATTAACCAAAACATATGTGTTATTCAATCCGAAGCATTAGTCGCACTTTTGCATCTACAAACTCCCCCTCGACTATTGCTTGGATTGTTGTCGTCGTTCTTCGTCCATTCTAATGTTCATCAGTCTGATGTGTCGTTGAATCTTCTGTTCTTTTGTCAACAACCGGTTCATGAAATTGCTTTTGCTTCTTCGTTTTCAGTTCAGGCACCTTTTGCTTTTCAACAAACTTTCCCAGCTTCTCACCATAGTCACACCCAGCATCGATATCATATGCAAAGCACAGAAATACCACACGTTGGTACTTTCCTGCTTGCTCAGCATCTTTCGCATCTGAATAGATCGGATTATAGAACAACATGATAATATCCTCATGTGAACAGTTTATTAACCACATGGGATCAAAGATGTGTACTTTCTTGTAGTTCGTCTCTCCGTCTTTCAACACAATCACGGCCTCTGCAATTTTCCAGTCATAATACCACCAGATGAAATCTTTGGCGAAGTGTTGTGGGATAGACAACAAAGGAATCTTTTTCAACACTCGCGGTGGTTTGTACTTTAACGTCACCTTGGGCATACCAGTAATCTGATCAATATCCTTCTTGTGAACAATTCGCTTAGGATATTGTGGTTTAAACAAGTCCCACTTGGTTCGGCTTTCTCTAGTCATTTTCTCAGCAAAGTAGGTAATCTGACTATTTGACGCTCCCGTTAAACGGTGACGACAAATATCACGGATTGCCCAATAGGGAAGAGTCTTCAAGTGATGAAACTTGTCGAAATATAAGATCCCCTTCTCCCACTTTACTGCAAAGCATCTCAATTCTTTAACAAACTTCCAGGCCAATGCACGACCTTTGAAAATACCATTATGAAGTTTGTAAAAGCTTCCTTGAATATCAGCTTTCGGACGATTGTTTTCTTTTTCTTTCAATTTCTTCAAGAATTCTTTCAAACTTTCCGACTGCTCGAACCGTGGTTTGTCATGCCCTCTAAAGATTTCGTCTTCAAACGCTTTGCTCTTCTCTTTCGCTAGTTTCTCGGCATGGTTTAGCAGTTCATCTGAGAAGGAAAATCCACAATCTTGATTAGTCTTGAAGTATTGTGGATACTCCTCAATCGTAATATCTTCCATTTCAACTTCTTCAAACGCAGGAACGTCACGGTCATCAGAATGATTCCCGGCTTCCTTTTCAGGTATCTTAGGAATGAAGTTGTCAGCAAGTAATTCTTCTAAAGTCTTTCCTACTTGCTTTGCTAAACCCTCAAGTATCTCTTTTGAAATTGTCGCAGAAACTTCCCCATCTTCAAGATCAGGGTCATCAAACTCCAACTCGAATAGTTTATTGTTCGATTCAAATATCTCTGGAAACCTGCTAGTCATGTCGATCGTCCAGACTCGATCAGTGAGCATTTGGCGATACTTGTTCTTATCATCTTCAGACAGTGACTGCAATTTCTCGTTCCAGAATATATCATCATCAACATTCTCTCCAGGAGCCTTAGAGCTCGACTCACCACCCTTATCTGAATCACGCTTCTCATATGTAAACTTGTCAGCGTCATCATCATCATCATCACTACTATCATCAAAAGCAGAGCCGTTTCCATCACTCGAACCATCATCTGAACCTCCATCATCCTTATCATCTTTCTTCTTCTTCTTTGTATCGTTTCCTGCATCTTCATCAAGTTCATCATCTTCTTCTTCATCAGATAGTTCGTAATCAACCTGTTCTTCTTCTCTTTCCTTTTCTACTTCACCAGCTTGAAGTTGAGGAGCTTGAGAGTACAAGTTCTTGATCAAATCATCCATATGCTTGTTACTCTTCTTCAACTGTTTGTTCTCCTCCTTCAAGACTATGATTCTCCTGGTGTTTCGTTGCTCATGCTTCAGCAACTTCTTATTTTGTCTCTTCAACCTCTTAATCGTCTTCTTCAAAGCTTCATTATCATCTGCTGATGTGACTACGACCTCCAACATCTTCTTATCATTCGACTTTAACTGCTCAATCTCAGTTTGTTGTTTGTTGATAAGATTCATCATCTCTGACAATCTCTGATTAACAGCACTCATAATGTCACTATCCACCGAAACTTTCGTCTTCTTTGGTGGTTCAACAACATCAGGCAGTTTGCCTTTTCTGATCTTCTTGAGCACGTTATCCAATGCCTCATTAACCTCATCCATAGGAATTTCTTCAGTCTGTGGTGTGCTCGATGTTGTCGCAGTCTTTTGCTTCTTTTGAGCTGGTGCAATAACCAGTGATTTAGAACTAGTAGCCGGTGGTAGTTTCTTACCAGCTATCAACGATTATATCTCTTTCTTCCTCTTGATACTCGGCTTCTCCTGTTTCTTCTTTTCTTTCCTAGCAGCTTGCACAGGAGAACCAATAAACGTCTCATCTACATTCAAACCCAACTCTTCTTCATCAACAGGAATAGGACTTTTGTTCCCTTGATCTTCAACGTTCTGGCTAGCAGACGCACCAGCCTCAGTGGCCTTGGGCATGGTTGTCTCTACCGTTTCAGCATCTGAATTCCAACGTTCATCCTCTAGCGTCTCTTCTGAATCAATAGACGCTTCATCAACTAAATGTAATCCCTTTTTCGCCATCGTCTTGTTTCTTCTTGGCTTACTTTTCTTCTTCTCAGGTTCAGAAACTTCTAACCTTATCTCCTGTTTCTTTGTCTTTCCAATCTTTGCGCCGACATTCAGAACTTGTCTTTTGCGTTTAGCATCAGGATCAATATGATGTAACGGATTATCAGGATCATAATCACTGTTTACATTCCTCACAAGTCCTTCACCCGGATATGTATAATCGACTCTAGCTAGGTGTCCAAATAAACGTCTTACTGGAGGACGTTCATCAACTGACAATCCCTTATACGCTTTCATCCTAGCGAGTGTATTCAGCGACATATGTTCCTGAACAACTATGTGCTTAGGATCTCTTTTCAGCTCCCTATACTTGTTGTCAAACACCATCTGGAGGAAACGAGGATAAAGTAGAAACTTAAGATTCCTCGTGCCGTTCACAGTCTCCAGTAAATGAGACATCAGCATGCCTGAGACATTGAACTGTTTGTTCAATACTAAGGCAACCATCATAGAACTGATGCTCTTCCTCATCAAATCATACCCTCCAACTGCAGATCCGAATACATGAATCAAAACATGTGCCAGATATTTAAATTGAGGGTACAGTTTTCCCTTATGCAATGAACCGTCAGTGATTGGTCCATTGTATTTCATTCTGAGAAAGCACTTTCGCTGATCCATAAAAGTAAACTCCTTTGGATCTGTCGGCTCATCATTCAAGTTCAACGCTTCTCACAGATCTTCTTCGCAAACAATGACTCTTTGTCCTTGAATCTTGCTCATCAAACACGATTCGCACTTCCAGAAGTCAAGTTTAGCATTCGACCAAAATTCTTGTATCATATCCCTGTAAATAACCGTCGGAGTAGCAATGGCATCAATCACCCTGCATCTCTTCAGAAAATCAATAATGCCAACGAACTCTGTGTGCTTCTTTACATCTCCAAGATACGCACAGCAGTTATGCGCATTTTCAAAATCTAACTGTTTGGCAGGTTGTGATGATGATCCAGCTTGTTCCGTTGTCTTCTCTTGTTCAGACATCATTAAATCTTCAAAACAAGCAAAAACACATGTTAAAAAATCGACAAAATTTCAAATTGAAAAGTTTTGGTAACAAACCTTCTCTTTCGCCCAAACGGGGGTACGAAAGAGATATAACAAGGTACGAATGAGAAATCTGAATGGTATGAATGTGTCAATTTAGAATAAAATTCCCATTCGCCCAAACAATCTACATTCGACCGTTTGATTTTCTCCTTCGCCCATTCGTACTGGTCGAAGGAGTCTGTTCATAATTTTGAAATTGAGTGATTCTGAACATGTCCATTTGATTGAAACCAAACCTAATGATGCCGATTAACAATCCTAAACTAACAGATTCAACAATTATGTATTATATTTGTGTTTTCACTTAAAAACACACATACAATAAACCCTAAGCAACAATTGTTACAATTATGGTGATTTTAAGCAGTTTTGATCAGTTAGGGCTCGTATAAGAAAACAGAGATTAAAGCCTTGAATCCTTGATAATAACCTGTGAATTAGAGTGCAAAATGATCAGTAAGATGTGGCGAACAAAATGGAATGATTTAAAATAAATGAGCAACAAGGTGAGTTTATGATGAAAAATCTGAAAAAAAAATATGGAATGGGTTCGAATGAGCAGATGGGTATATATAGGCACACTCCTTCGCCCATTCTATACATACGAAGGAGAAACTTTTGTCTCCTTCGACCCTAGTGAAAGGGTTCGAATGAGACAAAAGGGTTCGAATGAGATAATGTTCATGAACACTCTCCTTCGCCCATATAAAACATACGAAGGAACATGTAAAATCCCACATTCGACCAACCGAATGGGCGAATGAGAAATGGGATTTTTTAAAATTTTCCAAATCTCAAAAACGAGTCCCGGTCCAATTATTTTCCAACTTTTAAGCATCCAACAATCATGTTTTCACATTTTAAAAGTTACAAAGCTCAAATGGTGTATCATGGTTTAGAAAATCGACATCAACCACCAACAGTTATCAAAAATAAGATGAAAAAGAAAAATCTTTTTGGATTTTCTAAAGTTTATGCTAAAACACACCTAAAATCTTTTTGAGTTTTGTAATTTTTGACGAGAAAATAAAATGCAAAAATGTAAATGAAAAACTGTAAATGTTTTTGGGATTTCCGGTAAAAGGATCATATCAGTTTTTGAGAAATTTGATCACATCGTTGATCTTTTTGAAATTATTATCATTAAAGACAATGTGTGATCTGGCAATTGCTGATATTGTGATCCACATAAACTCACATGCAGACTTTTGTGCAGTGCTTTATACTGATACTGATATTTATAGTATAAACACAATTGTATGTGGTTCCCACACACACGACATACTCCCGTATCAAGAAGTAAATGCACAAAGACTCATTGTAAAGCGTGATTATGCTTTCTTCGTCTGTAATTGTACAAGATATAATGCATAGAGGTATACAGGTCAGCAAATTAATGCAGCAGAGTAACATATGCACTATACCAGGTTGAGGACTGATATTAATCACGATGTGCATCAATGATCAATACGATGTAATAGATAATCTTTGATCGTCATATAACATGGAAAGTTCCTCAATTCGGTAACTTTAGGATTTGGCATATAGCTCTTTTATAAAGACACCCTGTCTGATCTAGGTCCATAATGACTTACAGCAGAAGATCAGAGAGGCTATCCCCAGACAACTAATAACATAACGACCCTAAACCTCCGAGTTTTGTATAGATACCCTATCAAACGAAATTACGGTACTAAGACCATATGCCCATGAGGATTTCATCCACACATCAATTCGTTTGATATGTATGTATCAGGCACGCAGTAATAGGTCTACGAAGCCTATCAGCACATCGCACAGACTCAGACACACGCCCTATATAGCATTACATTATTTAGAATGTGTCAGATCCCCACTGATGTACTATCATTTCCCTATATACTCCAGGAAATCAGTTTAGAATTTTCTGATTTTTATAGGTTTTCGAATTTACTGTTCCCAAGGATAAGCTGGAGCATTTCCAATATGTGACTGCCCAGATATCGTTTGTTCACAGAAATCTGATGGCATTAATCTAAGGGAAGAAGATATAGCAGTCAGCAAAGAAATTTTCTAATTTTTATGGATTTTGAAATTTTTCAATGTTTTTGGATTTTCGAAATTTTTCTGAAAAGCAGTAAAAAATTTAAACTAAAAAGTGATAGACTGAGGTGGTGATCACTCCTGTTTTTCTTTAATACCATTAGCTTTTAAAAGATAATCAAATCTGGATTTGTCAAAAGCTTTGGTAAAAAGATCTGCGCGTTGGTAATCAGTGTGGATTTTGACCATATCGATCAACTCTTTAGCATAACAATCACGGATAAAATGATATTTAATCCGGATATGTTTAGCCTTTAAGAAATTGCAAACTGTAATCCACCTTCTGTTGTTGAATCCAAAGAACCTGTGAGCAGCAGCTCGATGCTGAAACGTATTCTGATTCACATGTGGATAGTGCAACTGTGGTTTGTTTCTTGCATTACCAGCTCACGAGCCTGCTCCCCATAAACTGACATCCAGCCGTTGTGGATTTGCTGTCTTTGTCACAGCTGCCCCAATCTGCATCACTAAAAGCGATTAGGTCAAAATTATCATCATGAGGGTACCAAAGTCCTTTCGATGGACAACCCTTCAGATATCTAAGGATACGCTTGACAGCTGCAAGATGACTCTGTTTCGGCTTCGATTGATATCGCGCACAAAGACATGTCGCAAAAATTATATCAGGTCTAGACGCTGTGAGATACATCAGAGATCCGACGATTGCTCTGTATGTAAATGGATCAGTCAGCTCCCCCTTAAGGTCAACTCCAATCCCGTGATTGGGCTGTATCGGGGTATCCATCGGCTTCGAATCATCCATCTGGAATCGGCTCAAGACTTCAGAAACGTATTTCGTCTGGTGAATAAAGATCCCCGTTGGTCTTTGCTCCACCTGCAAGCCTAGGAAAAACTGCATTTCTCCCATTGCGCTCATTTCGAACTTTTCCTGCATAACTTTTTCAAATTCTCTGCACAGTTAGTTGACCCGAAAATAATATCATCAACATAAATTTGTACAAGAAGCAAATCATCTCCTGCTCGTTTCGTGAACAGTGTGCAGTCTACCAGTCCGCGTTTGAATCCTTTCGAGAGAAGATACATGCTCAGCTCCTCATACCATTGTCTCGGAGCCTGGTGCAACCCGTAGAGAGCTTTGTTTAACACATAAACCTTATCTCGGTGAATAGGGTCCTCAAAGCCTGGCGGTTGACCTACATAAACTTCCTCTTTGACCACACCGTATAGAAATGCGCTCTTTACATCCATCTGATACACCTTAAATTTCTTCCATGATGCAAACGCTAGGAACATTCGGATAGCTTCCAAGCGTGCAACCGGTGCATAGATTTCACTGTAGTCGATTCCCTCAACCTGATGAAAACCTTGAACGACCAAACGAGCTTTGTTTCGCACTATGACTCCTCTGTCATCCTTCTTGCACTTAAACACCCATTTGGTTCCAATTTTCTTTCTTCCAGGGGGCAAATCTGTCAGGGTCCATACACCAAGTTTCTGGAATTGTAATAACTCCTCCTGCATTGCTTCCACCCAGGCATCATCCAAAAGAGCATCCTTGTAAGTTCGCGGCTCGACCTGCGAAACATAACAAGCAAACGACCAGTCATTTTGAAAACCAGATTTCTGTATTTTGGCATATAAAGCAAGGTTACCAATATTTTCTGGTGCTTGAGCATTTCTCAGCTGCCCTCTTGTCATCACGCTGCTACCAGGATCACCAATAACCTGTTCAAGCGGGTTTATCCGATGTATCCGAGATTCCGGATAATCAGGTACTTGTACTCTCGTTTGAGCTGTCAAATTCTCTGTAGAAACCAGATCATTACCCACATTCGATGTTGAAGCATCAGTATTAGTTGGGTTCACCGGTGGTGTCACTGTAGCGTTGTCCAGAATAGCTTCACTTGTTGCATCATCGTCTTCATCTTCTGAATTTGATGAATTAAGCGTTGTGGAAGCCTCTTGGAACACCTCTTCTTCCATCACAGGAGCAGTGGTATCATTAGAAGCTGCTTGAGGATTTACCGTGATCGGACGCACTAACGGTGAAGTCACGGCGTTTTCGACCTCGTAATATAAGCGAAGTACAGCTTCTTCAACCATGCTATCTAGATTGAATGATTCAAAGAAGTCTTTGTAATCAAACATCCAATTTGGTCCTCCACCCTGTATATTTTGTGTATATCTTTGAACTTCGACGTTAGCCCACTCCTCGACTTTTCTAGTTCTTTTGTCGAATACCCGTTTTAATGGGGTTGCATATCCAACAAAATAACCTTCTTCAGCCTTTGGTGTGAACTTCTCCGAAGGATTCAGCATTGTACACGGGGCACCAAATTGTTCTAGATACTCCAGATTTGGCTTGCGTCGGTTCAACAGCTCATAAGAAGTCTTGCCAAACTTCTTCACTGTCAAAACACGGTTAAGAGTATAACATGCGGCGTAAATAGCTTCGTTCCAGAACATGACTGGAAGATTTGAATCCGCAAGCATAGTTCTCGCCGTCTCTATTAGAGTCCTGTTCTTTCTCTCTGCGACACCGTTCTGCTGGGGTGTATACGGAGCGCTATATTCATGATGAATTCCTTTGTTTGCACAAAGATCCTCCATCTGAACGTTTTTGAACTCCGTCCCATTGTCACTCCGGATTCGTTTGATCTTCAGACCATATATATTTTCCATACGTGTAAACAGAACCTTCAGGTTGTCAAAAGTGTCGCTTTTCTGATGCAAGCACATGACCCATGAAAATCTTGAATAATCATCAGTCACCACAAGACAGTACAACTCCCCGGCATGACTTTTACGTCAGACTGGACCGAATAAGTCCATATGCAAACGCTCAAGCGGAAACTCAACAGAATTGACTTTCTTTGGTCTATGGGATTGTTTGTGCTGCTTTCCCTTTTTGCAACTAACACACTTGTCATTCAAATGGAAGTGTTTCACATTAACTCCCGTGACAAGTTCATTCTTCACTAACTGGTTCATCTTTCTCAAATGGATGTGTCCCATTCTCCTATGCCACATAATGGATTCTTTTTCTGTAGCCTTAGAGAGGAAACACGTGACTTGGCCATGGGTGGTCATTGCTTTGGACTTATCGAGAATATACAAGTTGTTTACTCTCGGTGCCTTCAGCATCACCCACTCTTTCGGAAGCTCAAAACCAAGTTTCAAGATATAACAGGATTTGTCATCAAAATACACAGAAAATTGTTTATCACAAATTTGACTAACACTGAGCAGATTATAGTCTATCTGTTTCACGTATGATATTCGCTCAAATTTCACGACCCCATTGCTTACACTACCCTCCATCGTAATGTAGCCTCCCTTATTACCAGCAAATGCCACATAACCTCCGTTAATGTTTTTGATATCAAAGAGTAGCGTGAGGTCCCCTGTCATGTGACCAGAAGCTCCACTGTCAACAATCCATAGGCTGCTAACAGGGCCAGCTGGAGCTCCCTGCACATATAAGGTAAAGCAGTTAGATCTTTCGGGGGACCCAAGCCTGTTTGGTCTTGGGTCTTTGAACGGGCTGTTTCAAAGATTCTTTCAATTCACAAACATCTTGGGTTATTTCAACCCCTTTCTTTTCACTCACAATTTTCTTTTTCTCACTCTTCTCATTCTGTGAAGTAGAGGCTCCTTCAGATTCCTTAGATGACCAAGATTGCTCAAATCTTTTCAAGATCCGTATCTGAGATTTTGAAGCCTCAGTCGGTTTCTTTACTTCATCTTTAAATGCAACCTTCTTGGTTACCTTCTCTGATTTAACAGAGACAGGTCCAACTGCTTGTTTTCCATTAGGTTTAGGAGTAACCTTTTTGTTATCAGCAGTTGAGTTCATCACGAGTTTCTTAGCAGATTTATCAGTGGTCATCCGGTTGCGTTTATCATACGTCATCGGACGGTTTTCCCTCTTGTTGTAAAAATTGTTTTGATTATAAAAAGGTTCTTGCTGAGGGTAAAACCGTCTCTGTGAATAACCGTAGTTGTCAACCGGATAATCATGATGTTGCCTCATCTCCACCTCGTGCCTTTTGTGTCGTACGTACGGGAAGGCGGCAAGTAAATGTCCCCGTTCCCCGCACTTATAACACGCACGGTATTCCTCATAGTTTTCTTTGATCGGCGACTTGGAAAAGCTAGCAATGGGATATCGATCAACCATGCATTGTTTCCTTAAACTCTCAGGAGCTGGGTCCTTCGAGTAAGTCGGTTCAATAAAACTGTTTACTTTATCAACAGGCAAAACAAATTGTGTGACATTGACCTTGGCATCTTTATCCGAATAAATTTTATCTAAAATTTCTTGAGGAATGTCATTGGTTCTTTCAAATTTTGGAAACCAAATCGTACTTTCCTGCCAGATCTTTTCGATTTTTGAATAATTGACAAACTTAATCGGATATTCATCATCAGATAAAATCTTATCGGAGCCTTGCATCCGATAAAAGATTTTGACAGGTTTGTCACACGATTAGTTGCTCAATTCATTGGATTTTTCAAATTTAAGCTCATTTTTCTTTTCAACCGGTTTCACCACATTTTTCTCAGATTTAGTTTCATTTTTCTTTTCTACCGGTTTAACAACATGTTTCTCAATTTTCTTTACCTCTTTCTTTTCAAAACACTTACCAACAGACTTTTCATTTTTCTTTACCACATTCTTACGATGAGCATTTGCCATTGGATGAATGATCTGAGACGGTGAGACTGGCTCAGTAGTGATTATATGATTTTCATCAGGGATATCACTTTCATTTTCAACCGTCTCAGATGGTTCATCTTCTTCATCTGAATCATCAGCAGCGACCACACCCTCATCATTTCCCAGTACTGATCTCACATCAGAATACGGATCCCCGACACTGGAAGTGTTAGGCTCGTTTTCTGATGTGGAGTCAGAATTGACTATAGTCTCCGGTGGTATTGCATGTAAATTGCGGTTCTCAAACAATACCGGAGATGGGACCGCCTTATAGTTTGCACTATTCGACTGGGAGGGTTCTTCTATGATATGGTCGACTACATATGCTATGTGCTTGTAACTCTCTAACTTCTTGTTTACTTTTTCAGCAAAGCACTTGATGGTTGCCATTTCTAATTTAGTGTTTTCCATTTCATTGATGTAATTATTAATGGCAAGTTGTTTAATTGACAATGTCTTTTTAAGTTCAGACACATCCTTTTTATAACCATCAAGAACTTTGTTGAAATCTTTTAAATCTTTTTGATAAATCTGACAGTTGATTTTGGCACTCTCAAGTTGGACCTTAAGAAGCTTATTTTCATCAGTCAGTTTTTCAAAATCAACACATTTATCACATTTAACACACACTTGAGATTGAGTTTCAGAACTTACCGGTTTAGGAGGTTCTGTCATTGCCATCAAAGCGAAGTGAGCTTCCTTTCCTGCGAAGAATTTGGAGTAGTCAATCTTGGTGCACGCATCATCCACCATACATGACTTGCGGGTCATCAGGAAATCAGCCTCAGCTAGCAGTTGGTCAATGTCATCATCCAGTGAATTCACACTAGCCTCTGAATCAGATTCACTCTCCATATCCGAGTAAGCTGAATCGTATTGGTCTCCAACATGCGTGACAGAATCAAGAATCATCCCCGATTTCTTGTCTTCACTCTCAGCAATCACATCCTCATTCACTTCCTCAATTTTCAACTCCGACACTTTTTCAATCACAACCTCCTCTTCAATCTCCTCATTCTCATCCAAACTCATCTGTTGTGCCACACAAGCCACGTTCCCAACAGTAATCTCCTCCACCCCCAATTGCATACCCGTCCAATCAAAACCTTCATCTTTCTGAATTACAAGTGCTTGGTTTTGATTGTCAGTTTGGTTTTGGTTTTGAGTGTTAGGTGTAGAGATAGGAACAATAGTTCGGTTTGGATTTTGTTGAGGTTGGTTTTGAGTTGTGGGTTGTCTAGTGTTGGTATTTTGTTGACGGTTCTGATAATTGTTTTGTGGTTGAAAGCTTGAGATGTTAGGACTGTTGTATGACACTTGATTTTGGTTTTGGTTTTGTCTGTTTTGGTATGTTGAATTGAATGGGTTTCGATTACCTTGCTGTGTTGGCTGTGTGCACTCTCTTTTAAAGTGACCCTTCTCTCCGCAATTAAAGCATGTAACTTTTGCTTTGTTGAATCCGTATGTGGTGTTGGGAGAAGTTGAGAGGTCAGTTATGCCAGTCTTCTGAATAAAGTCAGTGGCTCTCCTCATAATGCTTGCAAAAGCCCACTGAATGTCCATCAGCTCCATCTCCTCTTTGTCGATTTGAGCATAGTCCTCATTGGTGAGATTGTTGTTTCCAATTTGACTTGCAACCAAACCGTTGTAAGAAGCAACCATAGCAGATACAAGAGCAACATGTTGTTGAGCAATTTCAACAGTCACATTGTTAAGATTCGATGTCTCTAACACAATCGGATTTTGACTTGATTGTGCTTGAGTAATCTGCATCTGATTCATGTGAGGAGGATATTGTTGTTGTTGTTGAGGTTGACTTGATGTGTAGCATGCAGCTTGTTGTAATGGTGAAAAAGGTGGAATAAAGTTTGGTGTTTGATAAGATTGTTGTGTGTATGATGGTGTGTAGGATGAAGTTTGGGCAAGGTAGTTGATGGGTACTTTTGTTGGTTCAACAACGTTGGATACACATGCTATGTGAGGAGCAACATTAGAAGTGGTGCTTGAAGCAGAAAGAGAGTTAGATGTACCACTCACATATAGATCAGGATTCTGTGGAATCTGAGCTCTCTTAGCTTTTCTCTTCTCCTCCATCTCTTTGTTTTCCAGCTTTTGAATGAACTCGTTAATAGTCCAATAGTCATATGCATCCTTTTCCTTCAACACTTCAATGTGTTGGTTCCAGTAGGGTGGTAAAGCATCGGCAAATTTATCTACTAACTCCGACATTGGTAAGCTGATCTTATAGCTCGACAGTTCAGTGAGCAAATGCCAATACCGTGGAACCAACTCTTTTAGGGTCTCATTACCCATGTAACTGAAGTTTTCAAATTCCTTCCGAAGCTCTTCCATCCTCAGCTTCCTTGTCTTCTCATTTCCATCATGTCGATTTCTCAGCATATCCCATAGTTGTTTGGAAGTTGTACACGATCCAAACTAATGCAATAAATCAGTGTTGATCGCCTGGGATAGCTGAGAGAATGCCTTCTTCTCTATCGCAAACCTCTTCTTCTCATCATCCGCCAAATTCTCCAAAGGTATCGGTTCTCCAGTATTCTCCAGAATAGGAGCAACGTAACCCTTCACAATCATTTGCCATGCCTCGGCTCCCTCAAGTCCTTGTCCCTCAACATGGATCTTAAACTTCGTCTTCCAAGAATTGTACTCCTTCATGTCCATTAGCTTTGGTGGACGATTGCCGCTTCCAGAGGATAGATCATGAATAAGAGTGGATATGGCATTGGTCATCTGCGAATGAACTGCTGCTGCTGCAACTCCCCAATAGTTGTCAATTGGTTGTTGTAATGGTTGAACAACTTGTTGAGGAGCCGAACTAGTCATTGCCATATAATTGATTGGCTGTGATGGTTGACTAGTCTTCTGAGCTGCAATGGACCACGGATCTTGTGTTGTCTGCTGTTGTGGTGCTTGAGTAGGTCTAGGCGTTGTTGGGAAGTTCCACATCTTGTCCTGCAAACGATTAAACACGAAAAGATTAAAAATGTTTTAAAACAGGATACTCCTTCGTACAGTCGAACGTGCGAATTAGAAATAAAGTTCTCCTTCGACCGTTTTTGATTGATACGAATGTGAACTGAAATAACAAAATCTCCTTCGACCGCTTTCGTCCCTCTTTCGACCGTTCTCCTGCTCCTTCGACCGTTCGATCAGGCGAAGGTGATACAACTGGGCGAATGAACAAAATAAGCAATCAAAGTCTACTTTCGACCACTATAACACCTCCTTCGACCACAAAATCCCTCGTTCGACCCAAAGAAATTCCACTTTCGACCAAACTCTCTCTTTCGACCCCTGAGATTTCAAAAACGGTTATTCTTTGAAAATCCGTTAATTTTGATCATGTTTATCAAATGTTGATGGATTTTGATGATCTAAATCAGGTTTTGAATCGGAATTGATTTGGAACAACTTTAATGAAGAGAATTATCCAATTTAACCTCAAAATCAAGTTGTAATCAATCAAAATCTTATCACATCAGTTTGTTCATTGAAAACAGAAACTTTTTGACCAAAATTGGGTCCAAATCAACTGAGAGACTATTAATTTGTGGTTGTTTGATCCAGAATGGCTCTGATACCACTTTGTATGTGCGTGAAAGGATCGTATAACAACAAAGAATGATCAAACAAGTTAGTTTTAGGTGCGGAAACCCTAAAACTATCACAAAATAATAGTCAAACAGATTAAAACACACAGGTCATCATTTTCAAAGGTTTTTCATTAATTAATCACTCGATTACACGTTGAAATATAGTTACAATCAAGGTATGAACGATAAACGAGTTAAACAAAACACTAGAGAGAGTTTCTGAAAGTGGAGGGAATAATAATGACCAAAAGTTACATTCAAAAATCAAACTTGTCTATTTATAGACTGCACATTCGCCCAAATTGATTGTGCGAATGTGCAGGTTCGCCCAAATCATCTGGTCGAACCAAGTTCTACAATAATCAATAAACACATTCGTCCACGTCATCTTCCTTCGCACCTTTCTTCTACCTTCGTACCTACAAAATGCTTCCTTCGCACCAACGAATTCTCTCCTTCGCACCAACGATATTAACCAAAACATATGTGTTATTCAATCCGAAGCATTAGTCGCTCTGAAGCATTAGTCGCACTTTTGCATCTACATGTTCAGTATGTAGACCTTCTCCCGGTGAATAGGGTCTTCAAAGCCTGGTGGTTGACCTACATATACTTCCTCCTTGACCGCACCGTAAAGAAATGCGCTCTTGACATCCATTTGATACACCTTAAATTTCTTGTATGATGCAAACGCCAGAAACATTCGGATTGCCTCTAAGCATGCAACTGGTGCATAGATTTCGTTGTAATCGATTCCCTCCACCTGATGAAATCCTTGTACAACCAAACGAGCTGTGTTCCTTACGATCACTCCTCTATCATCCTTTTTGCACTTAAACACCCACTTCGTTCCAATTTTCTTTCTTCCCGGGGGCAGATCTGTCATTGTCCAGACGCCAAGTTTCTGAAACTGTAACAACTCCTCTTTCATTGCTTCCACCCAAGCATCGTCCAAAAGAGCATCCTTGTAGGTTCGCGGCTCCACCTGCGAAACATAACAAGCAAAAGACCAGTCATTCTGAAAACCAGATTTTTGTATTTTGGCATATAAAGCAAGATTGCCAAGGTTTTCTGGTGAGTTCGCATTCCTCAATTGTCCCCTTGTCATCACACTGCTACCAGGATCACCAATAACCTGCTCGATCGGGTGAATTCGATGTATCCAAGATTCCAGATAATCAGGTACTTGGACTCCCGTCTGAGTAGTTAAGTTCTCTATAGAAACCAGATCATGACCCACATTCGATGTTGAAGCACCATTGGTAGTTGGGTTCACTGGTGGTGTCACTGTAGCATGATCTAAGATAGCATCGCTTGTAACGTCATCATCGTCATCTTCTGATTCTGATGAATTCAACGTTGTGGAAGCTTCTTGAAATACTTCTTCTTCAACGACAAGAACATTCGTATCATTAGAAGCTGCTTGAGGATTCACGGTAATCGGACGCACTAACGGTGAAGTCACTGCGTTTTCGACCTCGTAATATAAACGTAGTACAGCCTCTTCAACCAAGCTATCTAGGTTGAATGATTCAAAGAAATCTTGGTAATCAAACATCCAGTCTGGACCGCTCCCCTGTAAATTCTGAGTGTACCGTTGCACTTCAACGTTAGCCCACTCCTCGACTTGACGAGTTCTTTTGTTGAATACCCGTTTGAGCGGGGTTGCATATCCAACAAAGTATCCTTCCTCAGCCTTCGGTGCGAACTTCTCAGATGGATTAAGCATAGTACAAGGAGCTCCAAACGGTTCTAGATACTCCAAATTCGGCTTGCGACGATTCAACAGCTCATAAGAAGTTTTGCCAAACTTCTTAACCGTTAAAACGCGATTGAGAGTATAACAAGCTGCGTAAATTGCTTCATTCTAGAATATTACTAGAAGATTTGAGTCCGCAAGCATTGTCCTCGCCATTTCAATTAGAGTCATGTTTTTACGTTCCGCGACACCGTTCTGTTATGGGGTATATGGAGCACTATATTCATGATGAATTCCTTTGTTTTTCACAAAGATCGTCCATCTGTGCATTTTTAAACTCCGTACCATTATCACTCCTAATCCTCTTGATCTTGAGACCATAGATATTTTCCAGACGAGTGAACAGAACTTTCAAGTTGTCAAATGTGTCGCTCTTCCTGTGTAAGCACATCACCCATGAAAATCGTGAATAATCATCAGTCACCACAAGACAGTATAACTCCCCAGCATGACTCTTACGCTTGACAGGTCCAAACAGATCCATGTGCAAACGTTCAAGTGGTAGTTCAACGGAATTAACTTTCTTTGGTCTATGGGATTGTTTGTGCTGCTTCCCCTTTTTACAACTCACACACTTGTCATTTAGGTGAAAATGTTTGACGTTTACGCCTGTGACAAGTTCATTTTTCACCAATTGATTCATTTTTCTGAGGTGAATGTGCCCCATCCTCCTATGCCACATAATGGATTCTTTTTCTGTAGCCTTGGAGAGGAAACACGTGACTTGGCCTTGGGTGGTCATTGCCTTTGACATATCGAGAATGTACAGGTTGTTCACTCTCGGTGCCTTTAGCATCACCCACTCTTTTGGTAATTCAAACCCCGGCTTGAGTATGTAGCAAGATTTGTCGTCAAAGTACACAGAAAATTGCTTGTCGCATATCTGACTAACACTCAACAGATTGTAATCTATTTGATTCACATAAGAAATTCTTTCGAAGCTCACAATCCCATTACTCACACTACCCTCCATGGTAATATAGCCTCCTTTGTTCCCGGCAAACGCTACATAGCCTCCATTGATATTTCGAATATCGAACAGTAGCGAAAGATCCCCAGTCATATGGCTAGAAGCTCCACTGTCAACACTCCAAAGACTGCTAACAGGGCCAGCTGAAGCTCCCTGCACATATCAAGTAGAAAAGTTAGATTTTTCGGGGGGACCCAAGCCTGTTTGGTCTTGGGTCTTTGAACTGATTGTTTCAAAGATTCAGTTGTCTCACAAACATCTTGGGTTTTATCAACCTCTTTCTTTTCACACAAAACTTTTTCTTTCTCAGATTTCACATTTTGTGAAGTTGAGGCACCCTCAGAACCCTTTGATGACCAAGATTGTTCAGTCCGTTTCAAGATCCGGATTTGAGATTTTGAGGTCTCAGCCGGTTTCTTTACCTCTTCCTTGAACGATACCTTCTTGGTTACCTTCTCTGATTTAACAGAGACAGGTCCAACTGTTGGTTTGACATTAGGTTTAGCAGGAACCTTTTTATTTTCAGCAGTTGCATTCACCAATGGTTTCTTCAATGGTTTCTCAGTTGCTATCCGGTTGCGTCTATCATAAGTCATCGGACGATTTTCCCTCCTTTTGAAATAGTTGTTTTGATTATAAAAAGGTGCTTGTTGAGGGAAAAACCGTCTTTGTGGATAACTGTGATTATCAACCGGACAATCATATCTTTGCTTTATCTCCACCTCGTGCCTCTTGTGTCGTACATACGGGCAGTTGGCAAGTAAATGCCCCCTTTCCCCGCACTTAAAACACGCACGGTACTCTTCATAGTTTTCCTTGATGTTCGACTTAGAATAACTAGCAATGGGATATTGATCAACCATACACTGTCTTCTTAAACTCTCAGGAGCTGGGTCCTTTGAGTAAGCCGGCTCAATAAAACTATTTGACTTGTCTGTTGGTTTAATAAATTGTGTGACATTGACCTTTGGGTCTTTAGAATTATCCGAATGAATTTTCTTTAAAATGGCTGGAGGAATATCATTGGTTCGTTCATGTTTCGGAAACCAAATGGTACTTTCCTGACAGATCTTTTCAATTTTAGAATAATTTGCAAATTGAATCGGATATTCTTCATCAGACATAATCTTATCGGAGCCTTGCATCTGATAGAAAACTTTTACAGGTTTATCACAAAATTCATTTTTCTCATCATTTGATTTTTCAACCTTCTTTTCAACAGACTTAACAACATTCTTTTCAACATTCTTAACCACTTTTTTTCAGCATTCTTAACAACTGACTTCTCAACTTTCTTATCAACATTCTTTGCTGATTGATTCTTTCTTTGAGCATTAGCCATGGGATGGACAATCTGAGATGGTAAAACTGGTTCAGTAGTGATAATGTGATTTTCATCAGGAATATCACTCACTTTTTCAACAACCCTCTCAGACTGTTCATCCTCTTCATCAGAATCATCAGCAGCTACCACACCTTCATTGTTTCCCAGAACAGGTCTAACATCAGAATACGGGTCTCCGACACTGGATGTGTTGGACTCGTTATCTGATGTAGAGTCAGGTTTGACTAAGCTTTCCGGTGCTATCGCATGCAAATTATGGTTTTCGAACAACACCGGAGCTGGGACAGCTTTGTAGTTTGCACTACTCGACTGTGAAGGTTCTTCTATGATATGATCAACTACATAAGCAATGTGCTTATAGCTTTCAAGCTTTTTGTTTACTTTCTTGGCAAAGCACTTGATGGTGGCCATTTCCAATTTTGTGTTTTCTAAATCGTTGATATAGTTGTTTATGGCCATTTGTTTTAAAAACAGTTTTTTTCAATTCAGAAATATCTTTCTTATAACCATCAAGTACTCTATTGAATTCTTTTGATTCTTTCTGATACAATTGACAATTGATTTTTGCACTCTCAAGTTGAACCTTGAGTTGCTTATTTTCATCTGTCAATTTATCACAAATTTTACAATTCTTAACACAAGTTGAATTAGAATTAACAGTAGATTCGGTACTTACCTGCTTAGGAGGTTCTGTCATTGCCATTAGAGCAAAATGAGCTTCCTTCCCAGCGAAAAACTTGGAGTAGTCAATTCTGGTGCAAGCATCATCCACCATGCATGACTTCCGAGTCATCAAGAAATTAGCTTCAGCAAGCAACTGGTCAATGTCGTCATTGATGTGTGTAAATGTATATATATAAATAACACAAGTTCTAATTAAAACGACTCACCTAAAAACTACACACGCACGGCAAGTGTACCGGTCGCAAAGCAGTAAACAGATAAGACCGAGTATCGAACCCAAAGACGCGAATGCAACTCTAGATCACAACCTGTATCGAATACTAGCCTAAATAAATATATACTTATGTGGGGGTATTTTAAACTACTAATTACAAACTTAGAAGAAACTAAAATAAAACAACCTCACCTGCTTAAACGAAACTAGGAACTTGGAGAAATCGGATAGGAAGAAGGCTGGTTACTTAGGTAAAATCCCTAGACACTAGCAATAAATCCTGAATCTGGTAATTAACTTGAGACCCTATTCTTATCTAATAAACCTCCTGTCAAAGATAGCTCACTAGACTCAAGGCGGGACAAGTGTAGAAATGCTAAGATGGATCTGGATCGCCCTAGCGTACCAAAATCCCATAGAAATCAGATTAAAACCTCTCCTGGATTAAAACCCTCAAACTATGAAGCAGACTTAAACTCTACTGAAGAAAACCTAGGAAAACTCTAAACACGGACAAGTAGCGACTCCCGCCCTAGCGCTTGCCAACTACCGAACAATGCCTAGTTAGTTACCTAGCACTCTCGAGTTAGATTTCTCACCCTCAAGAATGGACTGCACGTTTTAGTTAATTTATTATATTAGTTTGTTATATTTGTGTCGTACTCCAACTCCAAATACTAGCACGCTAACCTAAGTTGACGAACTAGATTGATTTCAAGACCTAGGGGGTATCTCTACATGCCTAGTTCCACAAAACCAATAAACAAACTTCAAATAAAATTAACACCAACACACATATATGAAATCCAACAATAAACTTAAAATCATGTAATTCTACACATCAAATTAAAAACCAAAAATCATTAAATACTGCAAATTACGTGTCTAGTTCATAAACCTAAGCAACCATAAAAGTCTAGTTCATAATATTTAAAAACATGTTCACAAAATAAATAAATATAGCTTTAACCATGTCTATAGAAAAAATAAATGAAAACTAAACCTAACCCAAGGCTCGTTGGCTCTTGATCTTTAACGTGCCCGTGGCCTTTTCTCCTTCCGTGCTTGTTCGCTCGTCACCGCTTGACCGGTTGACTTTTGCTTATGGCTGTGCGATTCCAACTATCTCCTTGGAATTCTCTTTGTGAATGAATATTAATTAATTCCCCCTGTATATTTGTAATCCCCCAATCGCATGAATGAATGGATATTATATATTCAATCCTCTAGTTGTGCGCCCTAGCAGTTGTTGAAGCCCAATATAGTATGTTGCCCTCCAATCGATCCGTCAATTGTGCCATCCCCTTTTGGGTCTTGACTTTGTTTAAAGTCTAAATTATTATTATTATTATTATTATTATAACTCCATGCTCTTGACTCGGGTGTTCTTGGCTTGACCAAAGTTCATCGTTTACGCTCCGACGTCCACACGAACACCTACCAAAATAAAAAATAAATAAGTACTAAAAATGACTCAAAAACTATACAATAATAAAAATAGGCCAACAAACGAATACACGCCTAAAACTACTAAAAACTATATACAAAAGACTCAATTATAACTTAAAATACATAGGAGAATAGATGTGTTTTACGACACATCAAACATCCCCACACTTAAACCTTCTTCGTCCCTGAAAAAGAATTATGCTATGGAATCACAGTTAGGTTTACATCCAGTTTCAAAACATAGGTTACTTAATTAATAATCTACTAACGTGTTGATTGCGATTGCAGGTATATTGATCCTCTTAAACCCACACCGGTTTCCAAGCCCCTTTTTATTTATGTTAAGTTCATGTTGATTAGTCTATCTAGGGTCTCACTCGAAGGAAGCCACAGTTCCTCCTAATCCCGCCTCAAGCTTATGAAGCTAAAGGAACGATCAATCGACCATTTCCCAACCGTCTTATGTAGAAAACCAAGAGAATTTAAAATCATATTTTTTTTGGCATACTTAACTCAGAGGGTGTGACCAATCCAAGTCGCTATCCCAGTGGCCAGGCACCTTAAGCTTCAGCATTTTTTTTTTTTTTTCATCTCAGCATACTTAACTCAGATGGTGTGACCAATCCAAGTCGCTATCCCAGTGGCCAGGCACCTTAAGCTTCAGCATTTTTGCTTTGATTTCTAATTTTTTTTAAGTGATTAGAAATTCTAACGGTTTTCTACTTATAACGGTGCTTCTTATACTATTTTTGGCGGTTTCGGTCTCCCCGTTTCTCCTAGATGAGAACCCACAAAATAGTCTAACATAATTAATTTATTACTTTTCAAAAGAAACCTTTCTACCGGCCGAGCCTACCCACATATCCCAAATCAGACACGTTTTCAATCAATTTTAATCTCTTATTATACATACTATTTGAAAACCGGACACCTAACTTTACCTATCATTTTCCATATTTTATATAATGCAAACTTCAAAATCAGGGACTTTTTTTTTTTCAATTTTTTTTTTTTTGACTTAAAATGACTTTATATACAGACTAAACGACAGTTTCCCATCCCCACACTTAAACTCTACATTGCCCTCAATGTAGGAATAGAAAACGACTCAAAATAAAAATAAATAAATTCTGAATACAAAAATAAAAAAAATAAAAAAAAAACGAGGGCAAATTGGAAAGGACTTAGCTGGTTAATTTTTCTTCGTAAGCTCTAGTCCAACCCAACTCGATCGTATAACATTTTGGTCGCGATCGGCTCTGACACAATGGTAAACTCTCGGGTTGCTTCAGTATAACGTACAGCTCCAGAATCGCCCGAATGGAGATTGAGTACGAGCGGTACAATCCAAACCTGCACAAAATGAAACAAACAAAACCCGAGCATAATACCGAACCACTCAAAAATAAAAAGACTCAAACTACTAACTTAGACTCAAAATATAACAACAAACAAGAAGACGTATCTGCCTGGTAAAATGGCGGTGAATGGTGGTAGAACCAAATGGGTAGAGAAAAAAAAATTATGGTTCTCGCTCAACGTGAAGGACACTGGTGATCACAACACGCGTTGCAAGATGAAAAAAATATAACTTTCCGGGGTAATAGCTGGTCGCTTGAGGCGAACAGGTCAGCCCAGACTTCTCACATTACGTGAATAGTCTTTTTTCAGAGAAAGTTAATTAATTTTTTTTTTTTTTTTTTAGAAAAAATATCTTTTATTACCCAAACCTCTACCAAAACTCCCAATCATAAAATATATATAAAGATAAATACATGGGATCCGCTCATGGTGAAATTTCCTCTACCTAAGCAAACACGCAAACCTGCAAACAGACTCAAAGACACAAAAAAATAAAAAATAAAAACCTATGAACCACTACCGATTGACAGACCACAAATAAAAAAAAATGAAAAGCTAGAAAAAAAAATAAATAAATAGGTGTACATATAAATTTACAAACTCTACAGAGCCTCCCCACACTTAAACTTAATCAGGGGGCTTCTCTTTTATCTAGACTCGATCCAACCCATTTAATTCCACCCGGTCCATATTATTTAGAAAAATTAAATTAGTGGAATTGAAAATTATTTTATCGGATTTAAATGGGTCGGACCACCAATATTTAAATTTACCTGGACCAAACCTGATTCTTGGCATGTAATGAGGGGACTTATTGTCACTGCAACTCCTGACCCTCACCCTGTGTCGGTCCAGATGCCTCTTCGCCTTCTCCCGTGGTGGTGGCCATGGTGGTGGCACTAGTAGCAGTGTAATATCCAATGCCTGCATGGGCTGGCTGTGGTGTTCTTCTTGTTCCACCACTGCTTCTTTCTCATCTTCCTTGTTTGGTGACATTTGTTCAAAATCTTTGTCCACTTCTGGAGCTGACATATCAACTAACTTGTCACCAAACTCTGCTTCCTTATCAGCTGCTTCTTCAAGCAGGTCAGTGGTATCTTCCTCTTCCACCACTTCTTCCTCAAACAGCCAGCCTGTGGATTCTGAAAAATCCATATCTTCCTCAGCCTCCCCTATCTTCTCCATCATGGCTTTCCTATGCGCGTCCCAAGCTATCCTTTCTATCTCCTCATCATCACTCCAGACATCTGCCTCCCAAGGGTATGCTACTGAACTAGAGATCTGGCAAGGCTGCTCATCCTGCTGAACCAAAGGTGGGACTAAGGCGTCCATTATGGTCTCTGGCTCTAACCCTGAATCCTGCAAAATATCATCCTCACAAGACAAGTGTAAAGAATCATATGGGTCAGTTAAATCATGCACAGAATCAGATGAGTAAGGACAAACAGTTTTAGCAGCGGGACTAATACAATCAGGTAATCTAAGTGTTACCATCTCGTCTGGGTCATCATATGTGAAATTAACCTGCTGAACTGGAGGTGGGACTTCAACGTCCATTATAGTCTTCAGTTCATCCACCTGAGTCTGTAGCCTCTCAAGTGCCGCATCTTGTTCCCTCAAATAGTCGGTGAGCTCGGATAGCAAAGAACGCATTTCCTCGAGCATGAGTTCTTGATTAGCAAGGAAGGTGTCACGCTTAGCAAGAAGGGCGGCAAAGTCGGGCCTAGTGTGAGACGAGACATCCCGATAATCGGGATGTGGATACAAATGTTGGCTAGGTGGATACTCTGACGAGCTACCACTATGCCTGTCCTCATACATCATAGCTTGCAGATGATCAAGCCTATTTGTTA
Source organism: Ambrosia x helenae (assembly GCA_030844895.1). Taxonomy (NCBI): domain Eukaryota; kingdom Viridiplantae; phylum Streptophyta; class Magnoliopsida; order Asterales; family Asteraceae; genus Ambrosia; species Ambrosia x helenae. The sequence continues at coordinate 53,687,380 of CM061231.1, forward strand.
TTCTATCTAGTGACTCAGATGTTGCAGGGTTAAACCACCGGTTAGCCTGCGGGTATGAAGGCTGGTATGACTGATATGGCTGCGGCTGCAAATACGTGTTAGAATAATAATCCGTGGAATACCCCGATGAATATGAATGAGGGCATCTTATGGTAAAATGGGGTCCTCCGCAGATCTCGCACATGATAAAAAAAATTTATTTATTATGAATCAAAAATAATAATAAGAAGAAAAAATGAAAAATAAAAACAAAAATTATTCACAAAATAGTTGACCAGAAACGGATTGGATAATTCTCAAGAGTGCTAATTGCGTCCCCGGCAACGGCGCCAAAAACTTGATGTGTGTAAATGTATATATATAAATAACACAAGTTCTAATTAAAACGACTCACCTAAAAACTACACACGCACGGCAAGTGTACCGGTCGCAAAGCAGTAAACAGATAAGACCGAGTATGGAACCCAAAGACGCGAATGCAACTCTAGATCACAACCTATACCGAATACTAGCCTAAATAAATATATACTTATGTGGGGGTATTTTAAACTACTAATTACAAACTTAGAAGAAACTAAAATAAAACAACCTCACCTGCTTAAACGAAACTAGGAACTTGGAGAAATCGGATAGGAAGAAGGCTGGTTACTTAGGTAAAATCCCTAGACACTAGCAATAAATCCTGAATCTGGTAATTAACTTGAGACCCTATTCTTATCTAATAAACCTCCTGTCAAAGATAGCTCACTAGACTCAAGGCGGGACAAGTGTAGAAATGCTAAGATGGATCTGGATCGCCCTAGCGTACCAAAATCCCACAGAAATCAGATTAAAACCTCTCCTGGATTAAAACCCTCAAACTATGAAGCAGACTTAAACTCTACTGAAGAAAACCTAGGAAAACTCTAAACACGACAAGTAGCGACTCCCGCCCTAGCGCTTGCCAACTACCGAACAATGCCTAGTTAGTTACCTAGCACTCTTGAGTTAGATTTCTCACCCTCAAGAATGGACTGCACGTTTTAGTTAATTTATTATATTAGTTTGTTATATTTGTGTCGTACTCCAACTCCAAATACTAGCACGCTAACCTAAGTTGACGAACTAGATTGATTTCAAGACCTAGGGGGTATCTCTACATGCCTAGTTCCACAAAACCAATAAACAAACTTCAAATAAAATTAACACCAACACACATATATCAAATCCAACAATAAACTTAAAATCATGTAATTCTACACATCAAATTAAAAACCAAAAATCATTAAATACTGCAAATTACGTGTCTAGTTCATAAACCTAAGCAACCATAAAAGTCTAGTTCATAATATTTAAAAACATGTTCACAAAATAAATAAATATAGCTTTAACCATGTCTATAGAAAAAATAAATGAAAACTAAACCTAACCCAAGGCTCGTTGGCTCTTGATCTGTAACGTGCCCGTGGCCTTTTCTCCTTCCGTGCTTGTTCGCTCGTCACCGCTTGACCGGTTGACTTTTGCTTATGGCTGTGCGATTCCAACTATCTCCTTGGAATTTTCTTTGTGAATGAATATTAATTAATTCCCCCTGTATATTTGTAATCCCCCAATCGCATGAATGAATGGATATTATATATTCAATCCTCTAGTTGTGCGCCCTAGCAGTTGTTGAAGCCCAATATAGTATGAATGGATATTATGAATCAAAAATAATAATAAGAAGAAAAAATGAAAAATAAAAACAAAAATTATTCACAAAATAGTAGACCAGAAACGGATTGGATAATTCTCAAGAGTGCTAATTGCGTCCCCGGCAATGGCGCCAAAAACATGATGTGTGTAAATGTATATATATAAATAACACAAGTTCTAATTAAAACGACTCACCTAAAAACTACACACGCACGGCAAGTGTACCGGTCGCAAAGCAGTAAACAGATAAGACCGAGTATCGAACCCAAAGACGCGAATGGAACTCTAGATCACAACCTATACCGAATACTAGCCTAAATAAATATATACTTATGTGGGGGTATTTTAAACTACTAATTACAAACTTAGAAGAAACTAAAATAAAACAACCTCACCTGCTTAAACGAAACTAGGAACTTGGAGAAATCGGATAGGAAGAAGGCTGGTTACTTAGGTAAAATCCCTAGACACTAGCAATAAATCCTGAATCTGGTAATTAACTTGAGACCCTATTCTTATCTAATAAACCTCCTGTCAAAGATAGCTCACTAGACTCAAGGCGGGACAAGTGTAGAAATGCTAAGATGGATCTGGATCGCCCTAGCGTACCAAAATCCCACAGAAATCAGATTAAAACCTCTCCTGGATTAAAACCCTCAAACTATGAAGCAGACTTAAACTCTACTGAAGAAAACCTAGGAAAACTCTAAACACGACAAGTAGCGACTCCCGCCCTAGCGCTTGCCAACTACCGAACAATGCCTAGTTAGTTACCTAGCACTCTTGAGTTAGATTTCTCACCCTCAAGAATGGACTGCACGTTTTAGTTAATTTATTATATTAGTTTGTTATATTTGTGTCGTACTCCAACTCCAAATACTAGCACGCTAACCTAAGTTGACGAACTAGATTGATTTCAAGACCTAGGGGGTATCTCTACATGCCTAGTTCCACAAAACCAATAAACAAACTTCAAATAAAATTAACACCAACACACATATATCAAATCCAACAATAAACTTAAAATCATGTAATTCTACACATCAAATTAAAAACCAAAAATCATTAAATACTGCAAATTACGTGTCTAGTTCATAAACCTAAGCAACCATAAAAGTCTAGTTCATAATATTTAAAAACATGTTCACAAAATAAATAAATATAGCTTTAACCATGTCTATAGAAAAAATAAATGAAAACTAAACCTAACCCAAGGCTCGTTGGCTCTTGATCTGTAACGTGCCCGTGGCCTTTTCTCCTTCCGTGCTTGTTCGCTCGCACCGCTTGACCGGTTGACTTTTGCTTATGGCTGTGCGATTCCAACTATCTCCTTGGAATTCTCTTTGTGAATGAATATTAATTAATTCCCCCTGTATATTTGTAATCCCCCAATCGCATGAATGAATGGATATTATATATTCAATCCTCTAGTTGTGCGCCCTAGCAGTTGTTGAAGCCCAATATAGTATGAATGGATATTATGAATCAAAAATAATAATAAGAAGAAAAAATGAAAAATAAAAACAAAAATTATTCACAAAATAGTAGACCAGAAACGGATTGGATAATTCTCAAGAGTGCTAATTGCGTCCCGGCAATGGCGCCAAAAACATGATGTGTGTAAATGTATATATATAAATAACACAAGTTCTAATTAAAACGACTCACCTAAAAACTACACACGCACGACAAGTGTACCGGTCGCAAAGCAGTAAACAGATAAGACCGAGTATCGAACCCAAAGACGCGAATGCAACTCTAGATCACAACCTATACCGAATACTAGCCTAAATAAATATATACTTATGTGGGGGTATTTTAAACTACTAATTACAAACTTAGAAGAAACTAAAATAAAACAACCTCACCTGCTTAAACGAAACTAGGAACTTGGAGAAATCGGATAGGAAGAAGGCTGGTTACTTAGGTAAAATCCCTAGACACTAGCAATAAATCCTGAATCTGGTAATTAACTTGAGACCCTATTCTTATCTAATAAACCTCCTGTCAAAGATAGCTCACTAGACTCAAGGCGGGACAAGTGTAGAAATGCTAAGATGGATCTGGATCGCCCTAGCGTACCAAAATCCCACAGAAATCAGATTAAAACCTCTCCTGGATTAAAACCATCAAACTATGAAGCAGACTTAAACTCTACTGAAGAAAACCTAGGAAAACTCTAAACACGACAAGTAGCGACTCCCGCCCTAGCGCTTGCCAACTACCGAACAATGCCTAGTTAGTTACCTAGCACTCTCGAGTTAGATTTCTCACCCTCAAGAATGGACTGCACGTTTTAGTTAATTTATTATATTAGTTTGTTATATTTGTGTCGTACTCCAACTCCAAATACTAGCACGCTAACCTAAGTTGATGAACTAGATTGATTTCAAGACCTAGGGGGTATCTCTACATGCCTAGTTCCACAAAACCAATAAACAAACTTCAAATAAAATTAACACCAACACACATATATCAAATCCAACAATAAACTTAAAATCATGTAATTCTACACATCAAATTAAAAACCAAAAATCATTAAATACTGCAAATTACGTGTCTAGTTCATAAACCTAAGCAACCATAAAAGTCTAGTTCATAATATTTAAAAACATGTTCACAAAATAAATAAATATAGCTTTAACCATGTCTATAGAAAAAATAAATGAAAACTAAACCTAACCCAAGGCTCGTTGGCTCTTGATCTTTAACGTGCCCGTGGCCTTTTCTCCTTCCGTGCTTGTTCGCTCGTCACCGCTTGAACGGTTGACTTTTGCTTATGGCTGTGCGATTCCAACTATCTCCTTGGAATTCTCTTTGTGAATGAATATTAATTAATTCCCCCTGTATATTTGTAATCCCCCAGTCGCATGAATGAATGGATATTATATATTCAATCCTGTAGTTGTGCGCCCTAGCAGTTGTTGAAGCCCAATATAGTATGTTCCCCTCCAATCGATCCGTCAATTGTGCCATCCCTTTTGGGCCTTGACTTTGTTTAAAGTCTAAATTATTATTATTATTATTATTATTATTATTATTATTATTATTATTATTATTATTATTATTATTATTATTATTATTATTATAACTCCATGCTCTTGACTCGGGTGTTCTTGGCTTGACCAAAGTTCATCGTTTACGCTCCGACGTCCACACGAACACCTACCAAAATATAAAATAAATAAGTACTAAAAATGACTCAAAAACTATACAATAATAAAAATAGGCCAACAAACGAATACACGCCTAAAACTACTAAAAACTATATACAAAAGACTCAATTATAACTTAAAATACATAGGAGAATAGATGTGTTTTACGACACATCAGTCATCCAGTGAGTTAACACTAGATTCAGAGTCAGAATCACTTTCCTCATCAGAATAAGTGGAATCAAACTGTTCTGGAATATCAGCAACAGTATCCATAACCATTCCAGTCTTCTTCTCAGCACAAACAACATCAACATTCATCTCATCATTCACCTCTTCAATCTTTAACTCACTCATCTTCTCAGACACAACCTCTTCTTCAACCTCCACGGTTCATCTAAGTTCATCTTCTGTGCCACACAAGCCACATTACCAGCTGTAATTTCTTCCACACCCAACTGCATACCGGTCCAATCGAAACCCTCATCCTTCTGTATCACCAAAGCTTGATTTGGGTTTTCAGTTTGGGTTTGTGTGTTTGGTGTAGATATGGGAATGATTGTTCGGTTTGAGTTCTGTTGTGTTTGGTTTTGGTTTTGTGATGTGGATTGTCTAGCATTGTTATTTTGTTGGTTATTTTGGTGGTTTTGATAGTTGTTATGAGGTTGAAAGCTTGAAATGTTGCTGGAACTTTGATATGATACTTGGTTTTGGTTTTGAGTTTGACGGTTTTGGTATGTAGAGTTGAATGGATTTCGATTACCTTGTTGTGCTGGTTGTGTGCACTCTCTTTTAAAATGGCCTTTTTCACCACAGTTGAAACAAGTTACTTTGGCTATGTTGAAACCATAAGTGGTGTTAGGAGAAGTTGAAAGATCTGGTCTCCCGGTCTTCTGAATAAAATCAATGGCTCTTCTCATGATGCTTGCAAAGGCCCACAGTATATCCATCAATTCCATCTCTTCCTTGTCGATCTGTGCATAGTCCTCATTGGTCAAATTGTTGTTCCCAATTTGACTAGCAACCAGACCATTATATGATGCTACCATCGTTGAAACTAATGCTACATGTTGTTGAACAATCTCAACAGTAACATTATTTAGATTTGAAGTCTCCAACACAATCGGGCTTTGGTTCGGTTGGCTTTGGTTAAGTTGAATTTGGTTCATTTGAGGGTTGTAAGGTTTTTGTTGTTGAGGTTGGCTAGCAGAGTAACACGCTGCTTGTTGCATGGGTGAAAATGGTGGAATATAGGTAGTTGTTGTAGGATATGATGGTGAGGTATATGAAGATGTTTGAGCAAGGTAGTTGATTGGTTGTTTGGGTGGTTCAACGATGTTAGATACGCACGCGATGTGCGAAGCAACATTGGTAGTAGAACTGGAAGTAGTATGGGAAGAAGATGTACCACCAAGATAAAGTTCCGGATTCTGAGGAATTTGAGCCCTCTTTGCTTTCCTCTTCTCCTCCATCTCTTTGTTCTCCGGTTTCTGTATAAACTCATTAATCATCCAATACTGGTACGCATCCTTCTCTTTCAACACTTCAATATGCTTGTTCCGATACGGTGGCAACGCATCGGCAAACTTGTCCACCAGTTCGGACATAGGTATGCTAATCTCATAGCTTGACAGCTCTGTGAGTAAGTGGCAATACCTTGGAACCAACTCTTTCAAAGTTTCGTTACCCATGTAACTAAAATTCTCAAACTCTTTGCGAAGCTCCTCCATCCTTAGCTTCCTAGTCTTCTCATTCCCATCATGTCAATTTCTCAACATGTCCCACAGCTGCTTAGAAGTTGTGCACGAACCAAACTGATGCAGCAAATCTGTGTTGATAGCTTGGGACAATAGAGAAAACGCCTTTTTCTCAATAGCAAACCTTTTCTTCTCATCGTCTGCTAGATTCTCCAAAGGAATAGGCTCTCCCATGTTCTCCAAGATCGGAGCAACATAGCCTTTCGCAATCATTTGCCATGCCTCAGTTCCCTCTAAACCCATACCCTCCAAATGGATCTTGAATTTAGTCTTCCACGTGTTGTAGTCGACCATTTCCATCAGCTTAGGTGGTCGGTTTCCACTTCCAGATGACAAGTCTTGAATAAGCGTTGATATGGCATTAGTCGTCTGTGTGTGAACCGCTGCTGCTGCTACTCCCCAATAGTCGCCAATCGGTTGCGGTTGTGGTTGCGCAACATGTTGAGGAATAGAACTAGTCATAGCCATATAGTTGATAGGTTGTGATGGTTGACTAGACTTTTGGGCAGCAACCGACCAAGGATCCATGGTTGTCTGCTGTTGTGGTGTCGTGTTGGGTCGTGGTGTAGTCGGAAAGTTCCACATCTTTATCTGAAAATGTTTAAACACGAAAAGATTAGAAAAGTTTAAAACAGTTTTCTCCTTCGTATGAATCGAGTGGTCGAATGAGAGAGAATGTTCTCCTTCGACCGTTTTCAAAGATACAAATGAAAGATATAACAAACACAAATCTCTTTTGACCGTTTGGATTTCTCCTTCGACCGTTCGAATGGTCGAATGAAACAGATATGGTCGAATGAACACCAATACACTAACAAACTCTAGGTTCGACCACTTAAAACACCACCTTCGACCAAAAATCCTTTGGTTCGACCGTTTAACACACACGTTCGCCCATTTCTCCCTAGGTTCGACCCTGCACTTTCAAAAACGGTTATTCTTTGAAAATCAGTTGATTTTGATCAAATTTTTCAAAAGTTGAAAGAATTTGATGATTTTAATCAGGTTTTGATTCAGATTTGATTTGAAACAAGTTTAACAAAGAGAATTATCCATGAAAACAAGCTCTAATCAATCAATTTATCACCAATTCAATGTTATCAATGAAAACAGAAAGTTTTTTTATCAAAATAGGGTCCAAATCTGCTGTAAAATTATCAAATTGTGGTTGTTTGATCCATAATGGCTCTCATACCACTTTGTATGTGCTTAGGATCGTCAAATGTACAAAGAGATTGATGAAACAAGTTTGATTCAGGTGCGGAATCCCTGAATCAATCACAATAATGATAATCAAACAATCAAAACACAGAAATCATCTTTTAATGGTTTTTCTCATTCATAAACAACTCAAATTACACGTTTTAATAATGTTTACAATCAGATATAACGTGAAAATAAGTTGACACAAACACTAGGGAGAGACACAAAACAGGAGGGAATAAAATGACCAACAACTTACTTTCAAAAATTGCTTAACCTATTTATAGGCCTGCACATTCGCCCATATTGTATGGTCGAATGTGCAGGTTCGCCCAAACACTTCGTGCGAACCAAGCATTACATAACAATTAAAACTACATTCGCCCCTTTGTCTCTCCTTCGTATATATTCTCTCCTTCGCACCAAAAAATTTCTTCATTCGCCCACAGTTTTTCACCTTCGTCCGTTCGACAATCACCACTAACACATGTTTATGTAATCCAAAGCATTAGTCGCACAATAATGCATCTACAAATCTCAGACCTGGGGAGGGTGTTTGGAGAGTGTGTGCGGCAAGAACTAATGATTAGGGCAATGATTGGGCCTATTTATACCTCCCGTACTCGTACAGGTCAGTATTGGTGATTAGGATCGTATAAGACATGTAACAATAGCGATTAGGCCTTAATCACTAGTAGAACTAGCGAATACAAGTCTACTCGCATGCAATATAGGCGAATAGCCTTATAATCTCCTATACCATCCTCCTAATCGCCTGCAGGGTCCCAAACACCCCAAAACGCGTATAAACGACTCCAAACACCCCGAAACTCGTCCAAACAACATATATACTAGCCTAGGGACATCATGCACTTACAGACTCCCCCTTGGACCAGGCTAGTATACGTACAGAGATTACATAAGACATCGTTTATAACAAACACCAACAACTTTACAGACTCAAAATTGAGAACATACATAACAAACATAACATAACAAGACACGCAGCATCTTCAGTCTTCATCAAATAGACATCGTCCTGATCCTTGAAAGTCTTGACCAGTCGCATCCAGCATGTACTTTGTTGGCGTGACAAAAATGAATCACCCTTTGAAACTTCAAGGCTTGATCAGCTTCAGCCTTCAAATGCTGTATGGGATACAGGAATAGTGTCTCCACGTCTTTCTCTGAGCAGTTTATCAGCCACATCGGATCCCATATCCTGATTTTCCTGCACGGGTTTGGGGAGTTGCTCAAGACTATCACTGTTTCTGTTGTTGCTGCATCATAATGCCAGTAGTAGAACTTAGAAGAGAAGTCTTGTTCAACCGGGACCAATGGAATCTTCGAAGCAGTTTCAGGTGGCTTGACTTTGTGTTTCCAGATAGGACTCTTTGTGACGGGATGAAGCTTGTTTGTCTTGATAGATCTAGGATACTGTGGTTTGAACTTATCCCATTCTCCAGCACTTTCTCTTTTCAGAATATTGTAGAAGCCTCTAAGATCACTGATAGCCTCATGATACAATGGATAGTGTAATCTAACTAGATCACGAACATGCCAGAACGGCAGACTGAGAACCTTCTTGTACGGTTGAAAATAAAGCAGACTGTCCTGCCATTTCACTCCCAACATCCTAGCATGTTTGATGTAGGCCCAGCTGATCACACTTCCCGACATCTTCACCAACTACTTCTTGAATATAGATGCTTGTTCTGGATCTTTCTTCTTCTCAGACTCACCTCCATATGGAAACCAATCTGGATACTTCTGCTTGATCTTGTCATGTCTTTCTTTTACTTTGTCAGGAACAGGAGTAGGATCAGACTTGAGCTTTTCTTCAGCCTCTTTAAGCATCTCCTCGGAGATATTAGGTATCCCGGTGCTAGTATCACGAACTACATACTCGGGAGTAGGGACACTGGTTCCATCTTCCATTTCTACCTCATGGTTGTCTGGATGCAGTTCTGGAGGAGTGTGACTTGCACCGGAAGATTCTCCCGGTGTCAAGCCAAAGATCTTTTCTAAATCCTCAGGTGTAACCTCAGGAGGTATTTCACTTTCTTCTAGATCATAATCGGAGGACTCAGGAGGTACGTACAAGTTACCATCATCATCATAAGCAAAATAGCTGTTTAAAGGCTTGACAATCTCTACTGCAACTATTGCTTGCTTCAGTGTATCTCGGAGTTGCTGAATCTTGCTCTTCATATGATCAGGCTCCCCTGAGCAGAAGAACCTGCTGCGGGATCCTTGCCTTGTCTGTCATGGCTCTTCTTTGTACGCTTAGATCCAGATCCAGCTGATGATCTACCACCACCTGTGGCTCCAGGATCACCACCATCACCACCCTTACCAGCATCATCATCACCATCATCTGACTCATCATCATCATCGTCCTCATCATCATCTTCTTCATCATCATTATCTTCATCATCTTCATCACCAGCACCAGCCTCTGCTTCTAAACTAGTACCACCAGTGAGTCTAGGTTGAGTTCCAGTCAACTCATCTATCCTAGCTCTCAGCTCTGTGTTCTCTTTCTCAGTTTTGGTGATCCTTCGTTCATTGTTCACATTAATCAATCGAAGTTTGTTGTTCGATGCCTCTACACCTGCAAGTCTCTCTAAAGTGTTTTGGTTCGACTGCATTAGCTGCTGATGAGATTCCATTAGCAGCCTGTTCGATTCTATAACCTACTGATTAGACAATGTGAGTGCATCAACTGTCGATCGCAGCTCTGTGTTCGACTGAATTGTTTCCCCGATCAGCTTAAGCATTGCTGTCTCATTCTCTTCAATGTTAGCATTCTTCGTTCTTAACTCCGCTATCTCACGTGTCTGCGAGGCAACTATAGCAGTTAACTCGCTGATCTTTCGTTGAAGTTGTTCATTTGTAGCAGAAGTTGAAGAAGAGGTCTGATCGGTTGACCTGGAAGCCGTAGGTCGGACTTCTTGTCTCATCCTCCTAATCCTGTCACCAATAGGATTGGAAACAATCTGTGAACTAGTCGCTGCTTCGGTAACTGAGGCTGGCTCAGTGAAGATTACCGAAGTAGGCATCGACATTGTGACTCTGGCAGGCATAGCTGCACTAACAGAAATAGGGACTGATGATGTTGTTGTTGCTATTGTTGTTGTTGTTGTTGTTGTTGTTGTTGTTGCTGCTACATAAGAGGATTGAGTGTCTTGAGCCCCAAATGCTTCAGGAAGAGTAAACCGTCTCTTTCTTAAAGTCTTCTCCATTTGAGGTTTATGAGACATCGTCTTCTTACCTCGAACACTATCCTTCTTGGCAGTCGTCATATGTCTCTTTGCAGGAGGTGACGTCTCAAGCTGTGTATCTATGTCTGCAATTAACTCCCACTCTCCCACAACATAAGTAGGATCTTCAGTAAGAGCTCTAATCGCAGCTGCACTAGCTAACTCCTTTGCGGCCTTTCTCTTTGCTCTTTGCTGTTTTCCGGCAAAAGTATCGGGGGAATCGCTTTCAGTGTCATCTGAGTCATCATCTGCATCAGTTATGGTAACTGGTGCGTCTTCATCAACATGTGCCTTTCCTCTATCAGATTGAGAGGCTTCAGGTTCTTGTGCAGCACCAGAAGGTTCTGAGAAGTCTATAACATTCGGATCAAACTCATCTTCATTACCTTTAGTTGTATCAGTGATCCTTCCTGGGGCGTTCTCTCCTAACTCATTTGTCTCACGCCCTATATCATCTCCCTCTTTAAACACCAACCTGTGAATACGGAAGTCATCCTCTGAATCGTTGTCATCATGTCTCCACCTATTGCCTGGTGGTGACACATAATCTTCTTTCCTCAAATGCCCATATATCCGTCTGCTTGGAGGATACTCAGATTTTGGTCGATTCTTGTAACTCCTCATCCTGTTCATTTCTTTCTGAGCTATATCTTTAATCACCATATACTCAGCAGGATGCTTCATCAAGTCAGGTATTTGTCTATCAATGATCATCTGTAGAAACCGAGGATAAACTATGAAAGACTTCTTCGTCGACTTTTGTAATATGATCTCTTTCAAATGATGCAGGATCATCTTGGAGAAGTTGAATGGCTTGTTGAGTGTCAAAGCGACAATCGCAGAGGCCAACGTGTCCCTAATAGCATCAAAAGTACCTTTTCTCAGACCAATGCACTTCAGAACTACATGTGTCAGATACTTAATCTCAGGCGGAAGCAGCCCTTTCATGAGCATCTGTTGTTTGTTGACTTTTCGCAAATACTTCATCCTTAGAAACCCGCCACGAATCAAAATGGCGTCAAATACTATGGGATCAGCATCAGTATCGCCAAACTGTAATTCTTCTCGAATAATCTGTTCTGTAATAATGACCTCCTTTCCTTGTATCGAACTGGTGATCACGATCGGAACAGCTTTGTAGTCAACTTTGGCGTTTTTGAAGAACTCCAGCAGGCTGCTTGGTTATCGCGTAGTGGATTCTTGACCGCTTCAAGAAGTCAATAACGCCCTGAAAAGTCTTGCATTTATCCATGGTAACAGGTCCGAGAAAAGCACAACAGTTGTGTTGGGAGATGTTTTCCAATTCTCCATCCTGAACATAAAAACACGTAATAAGTATACCACACAGATCATATACGCATAAAACGGACAAAAACGAACAACAATGGACAAAATTTTACCAACAGCCTGCTATAGGCGATTACATACTTGTAATCGCCCATAATTATACACGAATGGCTCTAATCGTCCAACTGTACATGCGATTAGAAGACCCAACTGTCCACTCGTGTCACTGTTGAGCTAATCTCCTGTATTTATACATGATTAGAGTGTATAAATCACCAATCGCGTACTGTTCATGCGATTATAAGAACAGGTTGTCCATTCGCGTCACTATTCATGCGATTAGGGATCCTAATCGCGTGAATAGTGCTCACGTTAACCAAACATCATCAAATTCCAATATGGCTCGATTTGGGTCCTGATTCTTGTCTGTCTAAGCCCTACGAAAACCAACTAAGAAAAACCCTTTGATAATTTTCGTTTACAGGTCAGTTTATCGGGTCAATTAACCGGTTTTGACAATTAGGGTTCTTCAAGATTTGAAATTGGGGCTTTTGATTTCTAGGTGTTATAGCTTAAAATTTTGGTACAATAAGAACCTTAAGGTGCCGATTAAACAACCCCAAACAGCATTTTTCATGAACAATCAAGTTTTTAACCCAAACGATCGATTATAGGTCAACTAGGGTTTCGGCCTAAAAACAACAGATTTAACCATTCAAAGCAACAAGTTTGGATCTGAAAATTTGAGAAAGTGTTACCTTGATGGTGTAGAACAATATTCTAGAATCAAAATAACACGGGCAACAAGGTTTGGGATCGGGCAGATTAGAGAGAAATGGTTAACACTTGAGAGGTTTTGAAAATAATGAAGAGAATTTGTCCAAGTGTTGCTTTTATACCTGTTCCCAGTCGCCAGTCCTTACTAGCGAGTAGGTTCACACTCGCTTGAACAGGGACACGAGTAGGATGCCAATCGCTTGTATCAAGACACGATTACCCACTAATCGCCTATAACTCTTATTCACACAAAATAATAGGACAATATGGCTAATCGCATATAAAACACACGAGTAGGACAAGATTCACACGATTTGCATTATAATCGCCCTCAGTGTTGTGAGTGAAGGATTTTAGCTAAAACAGGATTATACTATCATACAAGTCACAAAACCAGGTGCGGAAACCCTAGTTCTGAACAAATTGATAAAACACAAATCAAAACACAATCAAGGTCATTTTCAACATCATTTCATAGATTAACTTCATTCAAATAAGCTTTTACAATCAGTTTTATGTTAATTTAGAACACACACACAATATCTCAAAACACCTCTGAACCTGACCTCAACACAGACACAAATGACAACTCTATTACATAATCAAAATCACAAAATCTATTTATAGACACTGCAGGTTCGCCCCTTGCTTCTGGTCGAATGTAGGCATTTTCCACATTCGCCCATTAACCATGGTCGAATGTGTCTTCTTGTTGGTTCCAATCTTCCTTCGCCCATTGTCCATCTACCTTCGCCCACTATAATCTACCTTCGCCCCTTATGTTTACCTTCGGCCAAGCTCTAACACATGTTAATTATGTTTATCCAATCCTTAGTCGCAAAACGCATCAACAAACTCCCCCTCGACTATTGATTGGATAGTTTTCTCTGTTGGTCCATCATTTTGTTCATCAACTTGATTCTGAGCTGTTTCTTCTGCTCAGTAGTCATTGGAGGCTCAAATGTTTTCTTCACTGGTTTTGACACATTAGCTATCTTCACTGTCTTACCAAGCTTACCCTCCAAATTACTTCCTGCATTGATATCATACGCAAAACAAACTCCAACCACTTGAGTGTATTTTCTTGCTTGATCAAAGTCTTTTGGTTCATAGTAGATCGGATTGTAGAAAAGCATGATGATGTCTTCAAACGTGCAATTAATCAACCACATAGGATCAAATACATGAACATGCTTGTATTTATCCTTTCCATCTCTCAACACGATCACCGCTTCCGCCTTTCTCCAATCATAATACCAGAAGATAAAATCAGCACTAAAATGCTGTGGCATCAGCATCAACGGTATCTTCCTCATCACATTAGGTGCTTTGTAGATCAAAGTAACTCGCTTCAGATTGGTTTGTGGATCAATATCCCTATGCACTTTTCTTCTGGGATATTGAGGCTTAAATCTGTTCCATCTCGTACGACTTTCCCAAACCAATTTATCTGCGCACCAACCGACATGTGATCCATTTACTTCGGCACCTGACATTGGGAATCTGCATAAGTCTCTAACCGCCCAATATGGTAGAGTAAGCAAGTCACAAAATCTGTTGAAATACAGGATTCCGGTTTCCCATTTTGCAGCAATACATTTCAGCCTGCCTAAGTAAGTCCACCCGAGAGCTCTGCCTTTGAACTTGGCATTATGAAATCTGTAAAAGTTACCTTGAGCTTCAGGCTTTGGTCGGTTCTCATCCATTTCCTTCAATTTCTTCAAATAATTCTTCAACTCATCAGACTGGTTAGAAGAATCTTTCTTATCAGTACCAAATACCTTCTCCACAAACTCTTCACTCCTTTTCTGAGCTTTTTGTTTTGCTGATTTATTTGGTATCTCAGTGAAATCAGGAAATACTTCATTTTCATCTGTCTGTCTGAAGTATTGAGGGAACTCTTCATGAGTTATATCTTCCATCTCCACTTCATTGTTCTCAGGAGTCTGCATATCATCTGAGTGACTTCCAATATCCTTTTCAGGAATATCTTGAATCGACTCATCCATCATAAACTCCTCAAAAGTTTTCCCTACCCTCTGTGCAAGACCATCTAGTATTTCTTTTGCCACAGATGCAGGTAATTCCCCTTCTTCAAGATCAGGATCTTCATATTCCAATTCATATCGCATATCATCAGTTTGGAATATCTCAGCGAAGCATCCTGTGAACTCAATGGTCCACTCTCTCTTTTCCAACATATCTTTATACAGTTGTTTAGCTTCATCAGATAGAGATCTCACCTTTTCATTCCAGAAAATACTTTCATCTGAATCAACGTTCCCACCTTTCTTTTTAGAACTTGATTCTCCAGTATCTTTCTTCTTTGGTGTTCTCTTCTCATAAGTAAATCTGGAAGTATCATCTCCTCCATCATGATCACTACCACTGCTAAACTCATCTCCTTGCTGTTTCCCAGCACCTTCAGCATCATCATCATCATCATTGTTGTCATCATCATCATCATCACTTTTCTCCGATCCATCATCATCCTCATCATCATCATCTTCTTTTTCAGATTCAGAATATTCAAAATCGACTTTCTCTTCCTCTTCTTCTTCATCTTCTTCACCTTCCTTCAACTGAGGTGCCCTGCTGTAAAGCTCGTCAATCAAATTACTAAGGCGATTGTTTTCACTCCTTAGCTATTTGTTGTCTGCCTTAATCAGCTTAATTTTGCTCTTGTTTCTCGCACACTTTCTTTCAAGTTTTTCATTCTTTGCTTCCAACATTTTAATCTTATCATTTATATCATCCTGATTAGCTTTCGAAGCAACCACGATCTGAAGCATTTTCTCCTCATTTTGCTTAAATTTATCAATCTCAGCCTGTTGAGCAACTAACATCTTCATCATATCTTCCATTTTCTTATTCACTTGCTTCATAACATCGTCATCCACAGTTACTTTCTTCGACTTTGATTTGGATGGCTCAACTTCAACTACTTTCTCCTTCTGAGGCTTTCTGAACATATCGAGCACTTTATCCAAATCGACATTGAATTGATCGATTGGTAAAGTCTCTGCCTCTTTCGTTTTCTTCTGCTTCTTGGCGACAGGTGAAGATAGCTTAGATGGTGTACCAGCATCAGGTACTCTTTTACCCTTCAATAACTGAGCTAACTCTTTCTCCCTCAGCTCTTTTATACTCGACTTCTTGGCCATGGTCTTTTGCTTCTTTGTCTTTCTAGGCAAATTAACCACCACAGTATCTCCAACACTCAACTCTGCTAGGTCAACACCTAGACTCTCATCTTCAACAGATTTCTTCCTTCTCTCAGCTTCTTCAATCGACTTATTCAAGGATTCAGACTCACCAACCATAGTGGCCTTACGTTTGGTGGTCCTCACGTTTTCATCATCAGAATCCCACTGCTCATCAACCTCAGTCTCCTCTGAATCTACCGACTCTTCGTCCACCAAACCTGATCCTTTCTTTGCTGTCGATTTCTTTCAAACCACTTGTTGCTTAGAACTTCCCTGATCCACAGTCTTTCCCTTGCCCTTCCCTTTGGCTCCAGGATTGACTACTTGCCGTTTCCTCTTAGTGCTTGAATCAACATACACTAAGGGATCATCGTTGTCCGAGTCACTGTTATCATGCCTTGCTTTGTTCTTGCCAGGATCAGTGTAATCCGGACGAGCCAAAGCACCAAATAATCTCCTGTTAGGTGGCTTCTCACTATCAGGCACACCTTTGTAACCCTTCATTCTCATCAAAGTTCTAATGTTCATATGATCTTGACCTAAGATCATAGTCGGATCCTTTTCAACATAGGATACTTATAGTCAAAGATCATCATCAGAAATCTCGGATATAACATGAACTTCTTGTTCTTTATTCCTTTCAACATCTCCAGCATATGATCAAGAATCATCCCAGATACGTTAAATGGTTTGTTGAGTGTCAACGCAACCATTAACGAACTTAAACTCCTTCTCATGACATCATATCCACCGCTCACACACCCAAATACGTGGATAAGAACATGTGCAAAATACTTATACTGCACTCCCAGCTTCCCCTTATACATAGATCCGTCAGTAATTGGACCTTTGTGTTTCATCCGTAAGAAACACGCTTTCTGCTCTGTCCATGACAACTCCCTGGGATCTTCACTATCTTCAAACTTTATCTGTAACGCTTCCCGAATGTCAGCTTCAGTCAAGAACATCTCCATATCCTGAATCTTGCTCTTGATGATCGTTTGATTCTCCCAGTAGTCATACTTCGCATTTTGGTAGAAATCTTCAATGATGTCTTTGTATATGATGGTTGGTGTGGCTAATGCATGACTATTCTGCTCCTCTTCAGAAACTCTATGATCCCGGTGAACTCCGTATTCTTCTCTACATCACCGAGATATGCGCAACAGTTATGCGACCTTTCAAATGGCCAACTGCTTGGAACAGACGTTTCTGCCTCTGTCACCGGATCTGGAACTGTAATCTCTGCTGGAGTTTCCACATTTTCTACTGGTGCTTCAACATTCTCAGATTGATCAGCCATCTGCACATTAAAATCAAACAATCACGTCAAAATACAAAAACGACAAAAATTACAAAAATTCTGGTCAAAAATATACTGCACATTCGCCCGTTTTGGAATGGTCGAATGTGAGATAATTTGGTCGAATGAGAAAATTATGGTCGAATGTGAAAATGATCTGAGTAAAAAATCACTTTCGTCCAAATTGTTCCACCTTCGTCCAAACCAATTCCACTTTCGCCCGTTAATATCAACCGAAGGTGAAAAAGTTTTCCCCCAAAATTTGAAATTCTGCCAAAGTTGTTTTTAACATGTAATATTGATCCTAATATGACCTAACATGACCGATTAACACTCGTGTATTACCAGTTGTCCTCAAATATCAATTTACATCAGTTTTAAAAGAAAAATTAGGTTAAACAGTCTATTCAATCGATTAAACAATCAAAAGGTGTTTAAAACCTAATTCCTTTATTCTTCTCCCCCTAAAACTGATGTGGATTGAATGTCAAACAAAATCAAAAATTATTAAACATCCTAAGACCCCTAAATTGAAACCCTAGGTCCGGTTTAAAGTCACGACGATTCTGATCTGCAATGATGTCCATTACCTATGAAATTTATCTCAAAATGATCAGGAATAAGCAGAGAACAAATCAGTAAATCAATAGAAACACGAGCAACAAGGTCTGGTTATGAATGAATTTTTTTGAAAATTTTGAATGAATGACTCGAAAGTGAAGTGACATATATATAGATGGACACCTTCGCCCGTTTGGGATGGACGAATGTGGGTGAAGTCCACATTCGCCCCAAATGAATGGCACGAATGTGAAAAATGTCCACCTTCGCCCCTAATTAAAGACCCGAAGGTGAAAAATGTACCCGAGAGTGGAATTGACACCCGGAAGTGAAAAATTCCACATTCGTCCAAAATCAAAATGGTCGAAGCTGATGATTTTTCCACATTCGACCCAATTAAGGGGCGAATGTGAAATGGAAAAATCTGAAAATTTCACCAAAACACGAATTCGAATCCCGTTCAACATTTTTCAATCCGTTAAACTTCCAAAACTCAAATTTTCACTTTTTGAATGACACAAAGTCCAGATGGTGTTATCAAATCTCAGAAATTGACCATCAAGCATCCCCGGTTATCAAAAATAAAGCAGAAATGCAAATCTTTTGGGATTTTCTGAAATTTTATCAAAACACACCTAAATTTTTTTTTTTTTTTTTTTTTTTTGGATTTTCTATCTTTTTGACAGTAAAAGTAAAATGCGACAAAGTAAAATGCATTAAAGTAAATGAAAGCAGTAAACATTTTGTGATTTCCGGTAAGAGGATCATATCAGTTTTCTGAGAAATCTGAACACAGCGTTGATCTGTTTCAATATTATCATTAGAAACAATATGTGATACGGCAATTGCTGATATTGTTGTCCACATAAACTCACATGCAGACAGTTACGCAATGCTTTAAAATGATACGAATTATATGTATTAGACTAACACATTGTGGTTCCCACACACACGACATACTCCCATATCAAGAAGTAAATGCACAAAGACTCATTGTAAAGCGTGATTATGCTTTCGTCGTCTGTAATTGTACAAGATATAATGCATAGAGGTATACAGGTCAGCAAATTAATGCAGCAAAGTAACATATGCACTATACCAGGTTGAGGACTGATATTAATCATGATTTGCATCAATGATCAATACGATGTAATAGATAATCTTTGATTATCATATAACATAGAAAGTTCCTCAATTCGGTAACTTTAGGATTTGGCATATAGCTCTTTTATAAAGACATCCTGTCTGATCTAGGTCCGTAATGACTTACAGCAGAAGATCAGATAGGCTATCCCCAGACAACTAATAACATAACGACCCTAAACCTCCGAGTTTTGTACAAATACCCTATCAAACGAAATTACGGTACTAAGACCATATGCCCATGAGGTGTTCAGCCACAAACGCGTAGCTTGTTAAGTTTGTATCACTAATGCACGCAATATTTAGTCTACGAAGCCTATCAGCACATCACACGTAATCAACATACGTCTCATTAAACTATACAATTCTTTAGCCTGTGCCAGATCCCCACTGATGTACTATCATTTCCTCTTTTTATCCAGGAAATCATTTTGGTTTTTCTAATTTTTACGTATTTTGAAAATTTTTCAATGTTTTTGGTTTTTCTGATAAAATGACTCCCCCTAAAATAAAGAACATATTTTCGGGTTTTTAATTTTTCTGAAAAACAAAACAAAAATTTTGAAAGAAACAATCCACTTGAAAGCATCAACTTCTTTGAGGATTAAGCAACCCCTCGAAAGCATCAACTTCTTTGAGGATTATGATAGTAAAGAGAAATTCCCAATTAGCAAAGAGAAATTCCCAATTAGCAAAAATTTAAAACTAAAATTAAAAAGTAAAAAGCGATAAACCGAGGTGCCGATTAGTCCTGTTTTTCCTTTATATTGTTTACTTTTAAAAGATATTCAAAGCGGGATCTGTCAAAAGCTTTTGTAAACAAATCTGCACGTTGGTAGTCAATATGGATTTTGACCATATCTATCAATTCCTTAGCATAACAATCACGGATAAAATGATATTTAATCCGGATATGTTTAGCTTTAGAATGATTTTCAGTATTTTTAGTTAATGCAATTGCGGCTTCGTTGTCACAGTGTATAGGGGTTTTAAGAAACTGCAAACCGTAATCGACCATCTATTGTTGGATCCAGAGCACTTGCGAACAGCAACTCGAGGCTGAAATGTACTCGGCTTCACATGTAGACAGTGCGACGGAAGTCTGTTTCTTGCATTGCCAGGTAATTAACCTGCTCCCTAAAAACTGGCAACCAGCTGTTGTTGATTTGCTATCTTTGTCACAGCCGCCCCAATCTGCATCACTAAACGCAATAAAATCAAAATCATCATCATTAGGGTACCAAAGTCCTTTTGATGGACAACCCTTCAGATATCGAAGGATACGCTTGACCGCCGTCAGATGACTTTGTTTCGGCTTCGATTGATAGCGAGCACAGAGACACGTTGCATACATAATATCTGGTCGAGACGCTGTCAAATACATCAGAGATCCGATGATTGCTCTGTATGTAAATGGATCTGTCAGCTCCCCCTTAGCGTCCACTCCAATCCCGTGATTGGGTTGAATCGGGGTATCCATCGGCTTAGAGTCCTCCATCTGGAATCGGCTCAAGATGTCGGATACATATTTCGTCTGGTGAATGAAGATCCCGTCGGGTCTTTGGTCCACCTGTAAGCCGAGGAAAAACTGCATCTCCCCCATAGCGCTCATTTCGAACTTTTCTTGCATAACAGTTTCGAATTCCCTGCACAAAAGTTCGTTAGTTGAACCAAATATAATATCATCAACGTAAATCTGTACTAGAAGCAAGTCATCTCCCGTCTTCTTCGTAAAGAGGGTGCAATCGACGAGGCCGCGCTTGAATCCTTTGGAAATGAGGTATGTACTTAGCTCCTCGTACCACTGTCTTGGAGCCTGGTGCAAACCATATAAAGCTTTGTTTAGCACGTAGACCTTGTCCCGGTGGATTGGGTCCTCAAAGCCTGGTGGCTGCCCGACATAAACCTCCTCCTTGACTTTCCCGTACAAAAATGCGCTCTTGACGTCCATTTCATAGACTTTGAATTTCTTGTATGAAGCAAACGCAAGGAACATACGAATAGCTTCAATTCGAGCTACTGGTGCATAGATTTCGTTGTAATCAATCCCTTCGATTTGATGGAAACCCTGCACGACCAATCTGGCTTTGTTGCGAACAATAACTCCACGATCATCCTTTTTGCACTTAAACACCCACTTAGTGCCTATTTTCTTTCTTCCCTGCGGCAAATCTGTGAGCGTCCAGACTCCCAATTTCTGGAATTGCAATAACTCCTCCTGCATTGCCTCAACCCAGGCATCTTCATTCAAAGCGTCTTTGTATGTCCTTGGCTCTACCTGTGACACATAACATGCAAACGACCAATCATTTGACTACCAGATTTCTGAATTTTGGCATACAATGCTAAAGCACCAAAACTCTCTGGCGAATTAACGCTTTTTAGCTGCCCTCTGGTCATAACACCATTTCCAGGATCACCGATAACTTGCTCCAGCGGGTGAATACGATGAATCCGAGATTCCGGATTAACAGGTACAATAACTCCCGTCTGAGCAGTCAAGTTTTCTACAGCTTCCTGATCATGACCCGTGTTTGATGATGAAGCAACATCTGGATTTGGAGTTGGGTTCACAGGTTGCGCCTCTAATTCTTCTGCATGTTCAAGAACGGCTTCTTCAAATTGTTCATCTTCAGATTCTGAAGTGTCTAGTGAAGTTGAAGCCTCTTGAAACATCTCTTCTTCTTGTATAGGAGCACTGGTATCATTAGAAGCTGGTGGGGGGTTTACGGTGATTGGAAGTATCAACGGTGAAGTCGCCGCGTTTTCACACTCGTAAAGTAATCTGATAACAGCTTCTTCAACCAAGCTATCTAGGTTGAATGATTCAAAGAAATCTTTGTAATCAAACATCCAATCAGGGCCCGTGCCTTGCAAATTTTGAGTGTATCGTTGAACTTCCACGTTAGCCCAATCCTCCACTTGACGAGTTCGCTTGTTGAATACCCGTTTGAGCGGGGTTGCATATCCAACAAAATATCCCTCCTCAGCTTTAGGACTAAACTTCTCACCTGGATTCAACATCGTGCATGGCGCCCCAAATGGTTCTAGATACTCTAAGTTCGGCTTTCGTCGGTGTAACAGTTCATAAGATGTTTTTCCAAACTTCTTCACTGTTATAACCCGATTTAATGTATAATTTGCTGCATAAATCGCCTCGTTCCAGAACATTACTGGAAGATTTGAATCAGCGAGCATTGTTCGAGCGGCTTCAATTAGAGTCCTATTCTTTCTTTCAGCAACACCGTTCTGTTGCGGGGTATACGGAGCCGAATATTCATGATGTATCCCTTTGCTTTCACAAAGTTCATCCATCTTTGCGTTTTTGAACTCCGTCCCATTGTCACTCCTAATTCTTTTTATCTTCAAACTGTAGATATTCTCCAATCGAGTGAACAAAACTTGTAGGTTGGTAAAGGTGTCACTTTTGTTCTTCAAACACATCACCCATGAGAATCTTGAATAGTCATCAGTGACGACTAAACAATAAAGCTCTCCAAGATGACTTTTGCGCTTGACCGGTCCAAAAAGGTCCATGTGCAATCGCTCAAGCGGCATCTCAACAGAGTTAACTTTCTTCACTTTATGGGACTGTTTGTGTTGTTTGCCTTTCATACAACTTACACACTTGTCGTTCAGATGGAAATGTTTCACGTTTACTCCATCGACAAGTCCATTTCTCACCAATTGATTCATTTTCCTCAGATGAATGTGCCCCATTCTGCGGTGCCACATTATCGATTCTTTTCTCGGTCGCCTTGGATAGAAAGCATGTTATTTGCCCCTGTGATGTCATCGCCTTGGACATGTCAAGAATATAGAGATTGTTGACTCGAGGTGCCATCAACATAACCCACTCCTTTGGAATTTTAAAGCCCGGTTTGAGAATATAACATGATTTGTCATCAAAATGCACAGAAAATTGTTTATCGCATATTTGACTGACGCTCAACAAATTATAGTCTATCTGCTTGACATAAGAAATCCGCTCGAAACTCACAATCCCATTACTCACACTTCCTTCCATTGTAATATAACCTCCTTTATTCCCCGCGAAAGCTACATACCCTCCATTAATGTTTTTCACGTCGAACAGCAATGCAAGATCCCCGTCATGTGGCCTGAAGCTCCACTATCAACAATCCAGAGACTGCTAATAGGGCCAGCTGAAGCTCCCTGCACACAAAAAGTAGACATTTAGTTCTTTCGGGGGACCCAAGCCTGAGTCTTGGGCCTTTGAACATTGGTTTTCAAAGAAACATTCTCATTGACTTTTTCAACAACTTTCTGTTTTGGATCAATCTTTTTCTGATTGTTCAAAACACTTTCATTTTTCTCACTTATCTTCGAAGTAGAAGCTCCTGGAGTACCATTAGGTGTCCAAGATTGTTCAGGCCTTTTAAGAATACGAATTTGAGATTTTGGTTTCTCAATTGGTTTCTGAACATTGTTACCAAAAGTAACTTTCTTGGCAACCTTATCTGAATTAACAGACTTAGGTCCAACATTTGATTTGACAATCGGTTTTTGTGGAACCTTTTGTCTTTCAACTGTTGTGTTCACCACAGGCTTTCTCCAAGATTGTTCCATAGCTATCCGATTTCTTTGATCATATTGGATTGGACGATTGTTCCTCATTTGAAAATTGTTTTGATTATAAAATTGTTGTTGTTGAGGAACAACCCGTCTATGTGGTGGAACATAATGATCAATCGGCTTTCTCATGGAGTTTCTAACTTCAACCTCATGTCTTTTATGCCTTACATATGGACACTGAGCAAGTAAATGCCCACGTTCTCCACATTTAAAGCATTTTCTATATTCTTCAAAAACATAATGAGCATTGGTGAAGCAAATGATCTAACAGGATATTGATCATTATACTGTTGATTCCTCAAACTCTCAGGAAGTGGTCCTTTCGAGTAAGAGGGCTCATGAAAACCATTTGCTTTATCATTTGGTCGAATGAACTCGGTGACATGGACCTTTGGTTCTTGAGGAACATCTGAAAACAATTTCTTTAAGATTTCTGGTGGAATTTCGTTTGTTCTCTCGTGTTTTGGAAACCAAATAGTGCTTTCTTGCCAGATTTTGTCAAGTTTAGAATAGTTAACGTTTTTTATTGGAAATTCCTCATCAGCAATGATTTTATCAGATCCCTCCATCCGATAAAACACCTTGACAGGTTTGTCACTTGGTTCATTCAGCTCATTCTTTTTAACAACATTCTTAACACCATTATCTTTCTTAACATCATTCTTTTCAGACTTTTTATCGCGATTAGCATTTGCCATCGGATGAACATGATCAGATGGTGATACTGGTTCAGTAGTAACAATGTGATTTTCTTTTGGAATCTCACATTCATTAACAGTTTGATCACTACCAGTATCATCATTCTCAGAGTCTGAATTCTCACTTTCAGCATAAACACCCTCATCATTCAAGCCTAAAATCGGTCTCACATCGGAATGAGGATCACCAATACTCGAGGTATTAGATTCCATTTCCGATGATGAGTCTGATTTTACCGAACTCTCCGGTATAACTTGGTGATAGTTATGGTTTTCAAAAAGAACCAGAGATGGTACAGACTTGTAATTGGTGGTGTTATCATCAATGATATGGTCTACCACATAAGCAACATTTTTATAACTTTCCAGCTTTTTGTTCACTTTCTCAGCAAAGCATTTTATGGCTGCCATTTCCAACTTGGAGTTTTCAATTTCATTGATATAGTTGTTTATTGCCAATTGTTTCAATGACAAAGTGTTTTTCAAGTCGGAAATGTCCTTTTTATAGCCATCTAATACTTTGTTGAAAGCATTCAACTCTTTGCGAGTAGATTGACTGTTCATGATAGCACTATCACGTGAAATTCGGAGTTGTTTATTCTCCTCAGTCAATCTATCACATGTTCCACAATATTTATCACTCATAACATCAGTGCTAGATTCAGAACTTACAGGTTTTGGCGGTTCAGTCATGGCCATCAACGCAAAATGAGCTTCCTTTCCAGAGAAAAACTTGGAGTAGTCAATCTTGGTGAAAGCATCATCAGCAATGCACGACTTCCTCGTCATCAAAAAGTCAGCTTCTGCCAGCAACTGATCAATATCATCATCTAAAGAATCAACACTTGCCTCTGTGTCTGATTCGCTCTCAGAATCTGAATAAACTGATCTACACTCTTCAGGAACATCAGTAACAGAATCAATCACCATTCCAGAACTCGTTTCCTCATCCTTAACCTCAACAGGTTCATTCTCCACTTCCATCTCAATCTCAGAATCATCACTTTCACACTCCTCAGTTTCTTTCTTCTCATCAACTGCCACCGACTCTTCCATATCAACATGATAAGCAACACATGCCACATTCCCACCAGTAGTCACTTCCTCAACTCCTATTTGCATACCCGACCAGTCAAACCTTTCATCCTGTTGAGTCACCAAAGCTTGGTTCTGACTCGCATTCTGTTGAGTCTCATTAGGTGTAGTGATAGGTACAACCGTTCGGTTTGTGTTGTTAGGAGATTGGTTTTGAATCTGGTTTTGAGTGTTTGGTTGTCTGTTTTGGTTGTTAAAGTTTCGGTTTTGGTAGTTGTTATTTTGGTAAGAAACTTGGTTTTGTTGTTGACGGTTCTGGTAATTTGCATTGAAAGGGTTTCGATTACCTTGTTTAGGTGGCTGGGTGCATTCCCTTTTAAAATGTCCTTTTTCTCCACAATTAAAACACGTAACCTTCTCCTTGTTGAATCCGTAGGTTGTGTTGGGAGAAGTTGCCAAATCAGTCCTACCAGTTTTCTCAATGAACTCTGTTGCTCTTCTCATGATACTCGCAAAAGCCCATTGAATGTCAATGAGTTCCATCTCTTCCTTGTCAATCTGTGCATAGTCTTCGTTGGTTAAGTTGTTGTTCCCAATCTGACTAGCCACTAACCCATTGTAGGATGAAACCATTGCTGAGACTAATGCAATGTGTTGCTGAGCAACCTCCACAGTCACATTTCCCAAGTTAGATGTATCCAAAACCACCGGTTGTTGATTAGGTTGAGTAACTTGGTTTACTGGTTGTTGTGATTGGTTAGCGGTGTAAAAACCTGCTTGTTGCATTGGAGAGAATGGTGAAATGTAGGAATTGTATTGTGGTGGTGTGTATGATGGTTGTGAGTAGGATGATGTTTGTGTCAAATAGTTGGTGGTTGGTTTTGATGATTCCATGACATTGGAAATACATGCAACATGTGGTGCAATGCTTCCTGAGCTCGAGTTACCAACTGGAACTGAAGTGCCTCCAAAATACAAACTAGGATTCTGAGGAATCTGTGATCTTCTAGCTTTCCTCCTATCCTCCAACTCTTTGTTCTCCAGCTTTTCGATAAACTCTGAAATAGTCCAGAATTGATAAGCATCCTTCTCTCTTAGAACTTCCACATGCTGATCCCATTGTGGTGGTAAAGCATCTGCAAACTTATCCACCTGCTTAGTCATTGGAATCTGTACCCCATAACTAGACAATTCAGACAACAAATGCATATATCTAGGAGTTAGTTCTTTTAGAGTTTCATTATTAATAAAAGAAAAATTCTCAAACTCTTTGACCAATTCTTCCATTCTCAGACTCCTGGTCTTCTCATTACCATCATGTTTCCTCTTAAGCTTATCCCAAAGCTGCTTTGATGTAGTACATGTCCCAAACTGATGCAACAGGTCACTTGTGATTGCATGTGTCAATTGGGAAAAAGCCTTCTTCTCCACCACATATTTCTTCTTCTCGTCCTCAGTTAAGCTCTCCAAAGGAATCAGTTCACCTGTATTCTCCAAAATCGGTGCTGTGTAACCTTTAAGAGTACCCGTAGTGGCAATGTTATCCGGCGTTTTAGGCCACCATAGCGCCGGGAACACCGCCCCCCCAGGCGCTATGGTGGCGTTATGGGGTATAAATGTTTTGAAGGTAACGAGCGTTTTGGGTAGCATTTATTAAACTTGACCGTTGCAACGGTCATATAGCCGTTCAATAAATAATTAAAAAAAAAAATTTATTCTAGTCTATATATATATATATATATATATCCATTCTATATTTCTACAATACACACATACAATACACACATACTTTTACTCTCAAAAAAATTCAACACACAAAAAATCATTAAAATGTCGTCCCCTCCTAACTCCGATGATTCGTTTATGGATCTATATAATCGGTTTTTTAAAGAAGACGACGCGGAAGAGGAGGCGGCCGTTACGAGTGCGGTTCAACTAGCGTGTAGCGCGGTTGAAGCTATAGGTACTTCCGTCCCACGGCCGATATTGTCTAGGCAATATATAGAGCGAGACCGTGTAGCCGCCAATGAGCGTTTGATGAATGACTACTTCAATGCCGATCCGGTTTACCCCCCTGATTTGTTTAGACGAAGATTTCGGATGCGTAAAAACTTATTTTTGCGCATCACCGGAGATTTAGAGAACAACTATGACTACTTTAAGCAAAAACCCGACGCTAGAGGGTGTTTAGGATTCACCGCAATTCAAAAGGTGACTTCCGCAATACGTGTGCTCGCCTACGGGAACACGTACGATATCAATGATGAGTACTTGAAGATGGCGGAGAAAACCACACGCGATACTTTGGTGTATTTCTGCTACGGTATTTACAAATATACATTTGATTTACAAATATACATATAGTACGTACATATTTTTTATATTTACATTTGATTTTTTTAGGTATATGCCAATTATATGGAAAAAGATACTTGAGAAACCCGACATGGAGCGACCTTCAACAACTATATGAAGCGCATGTTCAAAAACATGGATTACCCGGTATGATTGGTAGTATAGATTGTCGTCAGTGGCGATGGTATGCTTGTCCAACCGCATGGCGAGGTCAACATACACGCGGTGACCAAAAGGGACCAACGTTGGTTTTACAAGCAGTTGCCTCACAAGACATGTGGATTTGGTCAGCCTTCTTTGGTCTAGCCGGGTGTATGAATGACATAAATACTTTCCAGCATTCGCCATTGCTAGAGTCTTACATTGGCGGAACAATACCGAAATGTGGGTTTTATGCAAATAATAATTACTACGAGCATGGATACTACTTGGCGGATGGTATATATCCGGAGTATTCAATGCTTGTCAAAACGTTTAGTCAGACTCAAGATGAAAAAAGGCAATATTTTAAAAGAGCTCATGAGTCTGCAAGAAAGGACGTTGAGAGGTGTTTTGCCTGTCTTCAAGCACGATGGCATTTTGTAAGAAATCCTTGTCGTATGTGGGAAAAAGAAAGGATTAGAATGGTGATGTATGCTTGTATCATAATGCATAATATGATACTTGAAGACGAAGGAAAGACAATATGCCCAAATTATGTAGCAGGAGAAGATGTTCCAGGGACGCAAGCGACACAGCAGGAGAGATTCCAAAACAGTGCCATGTTGCGTTCCAAGGAGTTACATAACGCGTTGAAGGCGGATTTGGTGGAGGAAGCATGGTCGATTCGCCCGATTCATCAGAGCCAGGAAGAAGAAGAAGAAGATGATGATAATGATGATGAATTTTATGAAGAACAAGGAGAAGAAGAAAAAGGAGAAAACCAAGAAGGAGACGACGACGACGACTAGTTTTTTTAAGTATTTGTAACTTTTTTTAAGTATTTGTTGTTTTTTAGTATTTGTAGTTTTTTTTTTAGTATTTCTAAGTTTTATATATTTAATGAAAAATAATTTAAACTATTTAATATTCTTTTATTTAAATAAAAAACAATAATTAACCAATCATTACCAATCATTTATAACCCCAACATAACCCTCCTTCCCACTACACCCTCTTTTTCCATAACCCCAACATAACACCTTTTCTATTACTTTTTAATATTTTAATCCTATAACCCCAACATAACTATCCACCACTACACATACCCTAACAATCATGCTCCATGCCTCTGCTCCATCTACTCCCATGCCTTCCAAATGGATCTTGAACATGGTATGCCACTGATTATACTCTTGCATTTCCATGAGCTTCGGTGGCCGAGTTCCACTACCTGTAGACAAATCCTTAATCAAAGTAGAAATAGCATTAGTGGTTTGAGTATTTACCGCCGCTGCAGCTACTCCCCAGTAATCAGATTGTAGTGCCGGATGTGCTACACTTTGAGGCATCGTGCTCGTCGTTGTCATGTAGTTAAGTGGTTGTGAAGACTGTGTGTTCGTCTTTTGCGCTGCCACTGTCCATGGGTCCATCGTTTGCTGTTGTGGTTGTGTTGTTGCTGATCCCGGAGTAGTTTGAAAACGCCACATGATCACACACTAAGAAAATCTCAACACTTAGAAAAATTTTTCAACAAAACCCTAGGTTCGCCCGAAATATTCTAAGTTCGTCCAAAATGATCTAGGTTCGACCAGAAACTCCTATATTCGTCCAAACTTTATCACTCTCGACCCTTCTGATCCTATGTTCGCCCAAACAGTAACACCCGAACGTAGATATGACCAGAATGTAAAACAGAATAACAAACTTTTCACTTTCGCCCAAAACAAACTGGTCGAAGGTGGGATTTTGTACCCGAAAGTGAAAAATTCTACACCAAATTTCAGATTCGCCCACTAACTACTCAGGTTCGCCCACTTTTCAACACTTTCGACCACTCAACTCAAGTCAGGTTCCAGGTTCGCCCACTCTGATCAGATCTCATTTTTGAAAAACGGTTATTGTTTGAAAAACGGTTATTCTGATCTCAGATTTTCAAAAGTTCATGGATTTGAATGATCTCAATCAGGTTATGTTTCGGAATTGATTTGGAACAACTTTAATTCTTGGAAAATTTGAATTCAACCACAAATTCTTCTTTAAATCGATCAAAAACACTTAAAAACAATGTTTATGTAAAAACAGATGAATCTAGGTCAAAAACATGTCCAAATCAGCTCTGATTTTATCAAATTTGTTGTTGTATGATCCTCTACGCTCTGATACCACTTTGTGAGTGAAGGATTTTAGCTAAAACAGGATTATACGATCATACAAGTCACAAAACCAGGTGCGGAAACCCTAGTTCTGAACAAATTGATAAAACACAAATCAAAACACAATCAAGGTCATTTTCAACATCATTTCATAGATTAACTTCATTCAAATAAGCTTTTACAATCAGTTTTATGTTAATCTAGAACACACACACAATATCTCAAAACACCTCTGAACCTGACCTCAACACAGACACAAATGACAACTCTATTACATAATCAAAATCACAAAATCTATTTATAGACACTACAGGTTCGCCCCTTGCTTCTGGTCGAATGTAGGCATTTTCCACATTCGCCCATTAACCATGGTCGAATGTGTCTTCTTGTTGGTTCCAATCTTCCTTCGCCCATTGTCCATCTACCTTCGCCCACTATAATCTACCTTCGCCCCTTATGTTTACCTTCGGCCAAGCTCTAACACATGTTAATTATGTTTATCCAATCCTTAGTCGCAAAACGCATCAACAAGTGTCACACGATTTATCCACTCGCCCACAACTACATGCGATTAGAGCACTAAAGACATATATATTTTTCCCACAAATTACCAATTTGCCCCTACAACACCAAGTCTCACAGTATTGACCCGTTAAGGTTCAAAACATGCGTTTTTCACCCCGTTTCAACACATGACACTGATGACGACTCATGACTTTGAAAAACTTTCATTTTCGACCCCTGTACTTAAGAGATAGTACGGTTTTGACCCGACAAAAACACAATTTTCAACTAGTTGATTTTCGGCGATTTATTTTTGAAGAAGGAAGATTACAATGGATTAGGATTCCATCATCGGCAATCAAGAATGATTAATTAAGCAGAACTAAGCATAAATAAAACAAAACGGGAGATCAACTAACTGTACACTATCATATTTTTTCGAGTTTCAACGGTTAGGGAATCATATCAGTGTACGGACTTTACTAGAACCCTTATATTTTCAGTTTTTAGTTTAAATTACCAATAAGCATCCTACAACAACTGCTGATATTGTTGTCCACCTAAACTCAAAATCAAGTTTTATCGCTAGGCACTTTAGATACGTTAAGGTAATATTAAGACTGATGAACAAGGTGTTCCCCGCCACGCGACACATTCCCGTATCAAGTCATGCACAAAGCTTCCTCGTAACCGGTGAGTAAGCTGTTGTCATCCGTATTTTACAAGGAATGGACTCAGTGGTGATCAGCTCTGCAGAAACGCTGCAACAAAGAGACCAGTGAGATCCAAACCAGGGTTCAAGTCAAATGCCGTATATTTGATTTCTCACGGTACGATGCTTTAGGTATATGATTTGATACCTTAGAGCGAATTCTCTTTGAGAATAGGGTTTTGGCATATATGAATTTTTTTTGCTCTTTTAGGATTCCAGGACGTCTCCTGATCAGAATTTATTCGTTTTTTTTATTTTTTTTTTCAGGAAACGACATAGATGTGTCTCAGTCGTAGGCTACGACCCCAACGTACGACACGTGTGCCACTCCTATTTATTCTGAGAGACGTCCAGTTCACCCCGGATGTTCCAACCTCTTAAAGACCATGAAACCTTGGATTTTGGCATGCTATCAAATGAGATTTCGGTAACAAGACCATATGCCAACGCACGTTGATCCACACATGTTTCAGTTGATTTAGGTTTATATCACCGTGCCGAACTTGGAAATGATTTTGAGCCTACCGACACATCATTGTAGAGGCTACTTATCAGTTCCAATATTTTTAAGATGATAAGAGTCCAGACAGTCCGACTAATTGGTTAATATCATCTTCCCATTTTCACCAAAGAAACTCATTTTTGCATTTTTGAATTTTTTTTTATTTTGGGATTTTCTCTTTTTTTTAAATTTTTTTTGCATTTTCTGATGTTTTTGTATTTTTCTGAATTTTCTCCCCCTAAAAATCTAAAAATTTGCGAAAAGACAATATTTTTGGATTTTTCTAATTTTTTTTAAAGAAAAATATTTACAAAAACGATTACCGATAAGGATCTAATCCTGCTTAACTTTAATGTCATTTAAGATTAACAAGTATCATGCTCGTAAAAATATTCCTCCATATGGTTATAACAATAGTCATTAGTTTCTTTTTTAAGTCACTTTTTGTTTCTCGACTTATCTTTTCGTAACAATTTTGTCATTCTCATCACTCGAAACATTATATGAATCTGTAACGTATACATCATAAATACACACATACATACACACACATCATAGCGACATACATAAATATTTACTTCAAATTTGGATATAATATATATTATATTATATAATATATCACATCTATGCATATACATCAAGACGAAAAATATTTCAATAAAAATACATTGTTATTCTTATAAATAATATTTTTAGTATTGTATTAACATTACATGAAATCGATTACAATAACGCGTAAAAACGAATAGTGAAAAGAATAATAAAGATTGCTTTTTATTTTTTTAATTAATATACAAACGGTTCTTGTGGTTCTTATATTAGAACCGTGGGTTTGGAAACGACCCGGCCCGGAACCGGAACCGATAATTCATAGAAATCTAGAACCGGAAACCGACCTATAAATTTAAAAAGGTTCGGGTCCAAAATTCTCACGGGCTGGGTCCAAGGTTCCTGTGAGAGTCCGAACCATGAAATGCTCACCCCTATCAGCAGTGGGTAGTGGCTATGACTTTAAAATAAAAGGAGCATTTTATTCTGAGTAAATAAGTGACTACTTTGACTTTATTTACAAAGTTGGTTAATCTAGTGACGTTTGCAACGGTTACAATTAAGGGTTGTACAATAGTAATGTCGGTAGTGGGTAGTGGCTATGACGTGTAGTTTCGGACGTTCGTATTCACGAATGAGGCGGCGATGGAAAGCCGAGGGCAAACCGAGTACTCACCAACCGGAAAAACCAACGGGCGTGTCGCGGGAAAAAAGAAAGAGCGGTGAGCTACGGAATTCGTTTGGCGACCGAAAAGACGGAATAACAGGGTGTTATTATCTTTTTGGTAGTTGATGTTCATGGTGGTGAACGGTGGTTCGGGTCAACCGTACAACATGGAATACCGTTTGGGAAGGCGGCGATGACCAGTCAGTGGTGATAAACTTCATAGCACTAACAAGTTTCAATCCATGTAAGATCAAGACCTGGTTCTTCCCGCCAAGGATAAAAATGGAAAACCGGTGTAGGTTGTTCTTTTTTGCAGAAGTATGTATTCGGAATTTGCAAATAGACAGTCGAAAGAAGATTCGTCAAAGCGGGGTGCTTTGAATCTTGTCGTGTCTAGTAAGGAAAGAAGAAAACGGAAGAAGCGGGGAGCTTGTTTTTTTTCTTTGATCGGTGGTCAAGAACGGGGTAGTTCTGGTGACCCCGGTAAGACGGAGATATGAATCTTGGTCGAAGAATTGACGTTGTCAACAACAGTGCTGATGTGA
Source organism: Ambrosia x helenae (assembly GCA_030844895.1). NCBI lineage: Eukaryota > Viridiplantae > Streptophyta > Magnoliopsida > Asterales > Asteraceae > Ambrosia > Ambrosia x helenae. The sequence goes on from CM061231.1 coordinate 53,721,166, forward strand.
AGAAACGGTCTAATTCAAGATTAAGAGGGAGAATGAAGACGTTAATCTTGAATTAAGAGATAAAGATCAAGACTCAAATGGAAGCGAAGTTTGAAATGAGTGATCTTGGAAGGTTACATTATTATCTTGGCATAAAAGTAATTCAAGGTTCTAAAAGGAATTGTGCTCAAGCAAATTCAAGTGGAACATATAAGCGTGAATCTACAAAGGGCGGATATTCTCACTAAAGCTTTGCCAAGATTAAAGTTCAATGAGATGAAAGGACTCATTGGAGTCACAAGATTAGGGGGGTAAATATAAGATTAATCTTGTGAAGGTTTGTATAAAAGGAACAAACCTAAAGGGTGTTTTTGAGATAGTTCTTACGTCCTAATAGAAATCCTAATATAAGTCAAATAGGTCTCTTATTAAATAAATATTATTGTTTAGATAATTGTTATAAATCCTTGTTAAGTTAGGATTGTAGGCTTAAACGGATCCTTTGTAAGTCTTTAAAATCACATCACATCAAATAATAAGAGGAAGTTTTGGCTTAATGTCTTTGGTAACAATATTCCAACATATATAACACATGTCATAAGGTCCCAAAATATTTGAAGATTTACCCAGCATGTTGCTCATAATTATTCTATCCGTTGGGTTGCTCCGGTTCGGTTTTGCATCAATAAACACAACTTGTCTTTCCGCTGATGAAGGTTTGTAATACATCGTTATCCTCGTGATGTGGTGTTAGCAGTGCTTGTTCAAGTTAATCTGCTTATTATCTTTTAATATAATTTTCTAAAATCTTTTCTTTATTGAAAAAGACTTTTTATTTTATTTGTAAGCAGTGGTTTGTTTAGGAAGTATCATGCTCTTAAAACCTCTTGTCACCTGGATTAATGCGCGATAATCCGAGTAATAGTTTTAATAAGAAATCCTAAACACTACTCGACTGGTAGGTATGAATTAGTCTATGACGATTCATGTTTTGTGTTCAGGTAATCTAGTAATCTATTAATCTATTAATCTATTAATATATATATATAAAAGAATTGAACATTGCTGACGTGGCGTGTAATGGTGTCTTCAACCTATCCATGAAACTGACACGTGGCATCATAATTGAAAAATTTTAGTGTTTTTAAATTATTTCTTTTTTTAATTAAATTAAGTTATTTTAGGAAAAAAGAATTTAAAAATAACTTTAAAATTTTCTCTCTCATATTTCCTCCCATAATTTTTAAACGTTTATATCTTTTATATACGGAATTTTTTAAAGAAAAAAATTACACCAAATTAACGAGCGTTTTATTATTTTTAAAACGAGTACCATAGTGCTATATAAAAAACGGAGAAAAAATCGACTATTTTTTGTGGGGTTTCGTTCATACAGGAAAAAAACACACAAAGTGTTCATGTTATTCATTAATCATGTTTTTTTCTTTTAAACCAGGTTCTTATCTACGATGTTGAAAATCAGCCCAATCGCCATGTTATCATTGGAATTTTACTAGGTATACTTCATCAAGAGAAGCTATGAGAAAGAATCGCGCAACACTGCAACACATGGTGTCAGCTTATAGCAAAGTTATTTTTTTATTTATTTAATTACAAGAGTAATAATTATTACTATTAGTATTAGTATTATTAGAATGGTTATATTTTTCAACCCCGGGAAGAATTGATAGTTGCTGACGTGGCGTTCAATGGTGGCCTCAACCATCTCTTGATTATGCCACGTGGCATAATGAGATGCAATGGTTACAACTTCCAACTTAAGTGTTTATTTAGTTGATTAGGTTAGGAATTATAAGAGCCATTAGAATGTGAGAAATTAGAGAGATGTGATGAATTTTTTGAATAGTTGCAGCTTACATAAGTGATTCTTTAGATGATTACTGATTATGTTTTAGATTAGGGAATATGAGTTATTACTGATTAGAATACTATGAACATGCAATGATTGAAAGATTTTGTGGTTAGTTAACTTGAGCTATTTGCAATAGGTTACCACGTAAAATTAAATTTTTCAACCTCAGGACCTTCCCGGGGTAATCAGCTAGTGCATTATATGAGATTGTAAGGAAATTAGGTAAAGATTGGGCGTTCATGTTGTGATTGGGTCGGTACTTATAATGGCTCATATGAAAATATTGTACATTGCGACTGTGAACAAATCACTGTATGCCATGTTACTAGCATGTAATTTTCTTGTCCCTATACACTCTCGACTGAATTATATAAAAATGTTATAGAACATATTATGTCGTCCCCATCATTTGGTGGAGTGGCATGGGAAAATAAGATAATAGTTTTAGGTCATTCGGTCTCAAGTTCGAATCCGATCCAAAAGGGTTTTACCGCAGTGGTCGGGCATTTGTGCGGTGGGTTTTTTCCCCAAATTGATGGACTTGGGCTGCCTAGGGGGCACCTGTTTGTCAGTGCTAACCCACTGTCAGTTTAGGTGGTATTTAATTGGTTGTTAAAAAAAAAGAACATATTATGTCATTCCAGATATCATTAACTGTTGTTGTGTACTTGTGTTTGATCAAATTAATGATAAAACATTATAAAAATAAATTTAGAAGAACAATTTTAAAGTAAAAATAACATTTCCGTCATACTTTTAAGGGAAAATCACTAAAATAAATATTGACCTATCTTAATTACTAAAACAAACTTGTTTACCGGCTAAATCCTAGGGGGTTATGGAAAACAATAAAAGTAGTCGTCTATACCTGTCTTAAATGGCTAAAATGTACACGTTTAAAATTTTGGGCCCCAACCTTTAAACCAATTACAAATGTACACATGAAATAAAAACTGAAACGGCTAACATTTTACCCATACAACTTCAGGACGCTAATATGTTGCCTTAAACTTAATCTATCTGACACACCTTGAAGTATATGACACATATCTTTGAAATATCTGAAATGGATTTAAACGGCATACTCATGGCCGTTTCATTTTGAACTGGCTTAACTGCCCTTGACGTTTGCTAAATGGATCTGTTCAACAGCTCACGGCTATTTTTCAAGTCGTGTTTCAACATCTAGAAAGAGATTAAAAGGAGAGGAAACTGTTGAAATTTAGGAAGAAGATGAGGAAGAAGGCTAGAAGTTAGGGAGAAGAGGTAGGAAACAACTAGAATTTAGGAGGGAGAAGAGGAAAATGCTAGAATTTAAGGGGTTGAGAGGGAAAAGCTAGAAGTTTGGGAGTAGAAAAAAAACGGCTAGAATTTAGGGAGGAGAAGAGAAAACGTCTAGAATTTAGAGAGTAGAGAGGGAAAGGCTATAAGTTCGGGAGCAGAGAGGAAAATGCTAGAAGCCTAGAAGTTTTGGAGTAAAAAGGAAATGGCTAGAATTTAGGGAGTAGAAAAGAAAAAGGTTAGGGAGAAGAGAGAAACGGTAGGAAATTGCTATAATTTAGGGATGAAAGGAAGGAAAGGCTAGCAGTTAGTTAGAGGAGAGAAACGAGACTAGGTATGTAGGAAACATCTAGACTATAAGGACAAGCCAGAGTAACCGCTAAAAAGTGAGAATAGAGAAACGACTTGGTATGTAGAAAACGACTAGACTATAATGACGAGCCCGAGTAACCGCTAAAAAGCCACGCTACGAGTCAGGCAAACCTCATAAACGGCTTAGAAAATAAAATCCCCTATATATTACCCGCTAAAGGGTTGTAGTAGGCACATATTTGTTTGGATATCATGGCTATAGGTTAGCCAATTGAACACATGTCATGATTTGCATGTCTTATTTTTTCATAAATACCCTAGGATTTAGCCGTTGAACATTTTATTTTGGTAATGAAAAATGTTCTTGTTTTTCCTGAACAAACTTTTTTCATATATCTCTTAATTATAAAGAACTCACTCCATATCTATACTATATATAATGCATGAGGATAAGTATTTTAAGATACCTAAAAGTTAAGAACTTTTTTCTCATTGATGCATAATGTACAACCCTAAAATGAGGGTAATTTAGTCATTAAAAAACTTTTACACTTCTTATTCACATTATTAAAATTGTTGTTTTTTCATATTATAGTACATTAATTTCTATGTTACATTATAACACATATTTTATCATGTCATATTAAATTTATCTATTCTGAAGAGCTTTCGGGATATAAGAGATGAACATTATGTTGAAGTCTTTATAGCAATTACTAGTCACGTATTTACATAGATTAGTAACTGATGCGTTGGTTAAAAGACGTGTATAAATGCATCTATAAATGAGTTTTAAGGAATGTTAAGTTGTCAAATGGTGTTGCTTCGATATTATTATGTTATTTCGGGATTAGATGACTAAAGGAGGCAAATATGACATTTTGGAGTTGCTTGGGCGAGGTACGGAAGCATAAACACGCAAGAAAAGCAAAATCCAAAGTTGAAAGATGATCTGGCGTAGGATACGCCAAAAGTGGCGTAGCCTACGCCACTTGCGTAGGCAAGGAGCAACAGGTTGGCGTAGGGCAGCAGAAAATGGCTCAGGCAAGAAGGACTTGGCGTAGCCTACGCCAAAACTAGCGTAGGATACGCCAAAGGCAGATTTCAGCCAAAACATTCCTTTTTCGAAGCAATTATGATTGGGAGCTGTTTTATTGTCGAAAATTGTGATCTAGGGCTGGCATTCAATCATTCCTAAGCACAAAAACAAGACACTTTTCATCCAAGATCCATCATATAATAATCTTTCCAACCCTTTTGAAGAAATTATGAAGATTCAAGAGAAGATATTGAAGAAGAACACTATGGCCATGCTTGGCTAAAACATTTGTATTACACTTGGGATGTAGTCTTTTGATATCTAGGGTTTGAACACATTGGGTATTGTTCTTAAACTTTTGTTTATGTTATTGTGTGCTTGAATTAACTGTGTTAATTGGTGATTAATCTTATGCTAAACTCATTGTAGTTAATTGATCTTGTGCCAATTTCTTGTGAGAGAAGCATGATTCCTTACGTTAACACAAACATAGGATTGTATGTTTTAGGTAATGAAGTATAGTTTTAATCTATCTTGATATTGATAAAACTTGATACCTAAGCCTATTGAACAATCACTCCATTAGTGCCAATTACATTATTATTGTTTACCCAATTGTTAAAGCCCTAGTATTCAATTGCTGAATCCTGAGTGTAATCATTTTAACCCGATTGTTTACAACTTCATTTTTATTTATAATTTCAATTAATTATTAGTATTATAAACAACAATTTAAAATCAAAAAATCTTAAATGAACAAATTGCAATCTTCATAAGTCACATAGCATATTCATAAGTAGTACGTTTCAATCAACTAAACAACACTCGCTGACCACATGCTCCTTGGATTCGATACCTTATTTACCCTAACTACATAGGTGAATTAGGTTTTGCAAGACCCTAACGACAGGTCATCAAATGGCGGCGTTGCCAGGGAGCTAGTGTGCTTAGTGTTTAGAGATTAGTTGATTTTGTGATAATTTGTTTAAGTGTTTGTTTGGTTTATTCTCTATATTTTCTTTATTACGCGAGTGTGTTACTTATGCAGATTACAGGTAGTGCATGCATACAAGACATTCAAGGAGGACCTCTCCTTTAGTGTTTGAGCCGGAAATTGAAAGAGTAGCAAGAAGAAACTGACAAAACCGGTTAGAGGAGCCGATTCCTTCTAACCCTCAATCACCACTTACACACCAAACCTTGTCTTTTGGAACCGTCCAAATGGCAACTTCAAATCAAAACCGCCGCTCAGGTGAAAACCGCATACCACCCACTCCACCACATACAAACAGAGCTCAACACCCACAACACCCACCACTTCAATCGAATCATAACCAAATTCCCAACACCCGAATTGTTAATCAAGGACCCTCTATTCAAAACCGTGGCAATCCCACATTCGACCCTGTGAACAGATTCAATGAAGGAAGATATGATGATCTCGAGGATAACATTGATGAACTAAGAGAAAATATCAATGATAATGAACCCTTTAGTGTCCCAAGTTATCAGTCATCAGAGCAAGTCAGCGTTCACACATACAATTCGGGGGAAGATGAACAGTCGAAAAGGGAGTTTATGAAGAAGAAGATGGTTGGGGATATGGCAATGGTAATGGTAGGCATGAAGATGAAGAAGACTACCAAAGTGATCATCACTCCAATGTGGGTGCACACCATAATGTGGGAAATGAAGGGTATTATAATCATGACTTTGTCAATCGACCGAGGCAAAACCCAAGAGGGCACCGAAATCATCAGGGTAATCATTATCGGAATACACATTATGTTGGTCAGGCAAATAGAAGACCCCCTGTGAGAAGGCAACAGAGAGATGAAGAGGTTGATGCACCCTGAAGAAGGCCTCATGTTCCGATGCAAGGGGTTAATAGTCGGTTTAGACCACTTGCCTCCGAGAATGAATCACCCATTGTACCTCCACCTCCAGGAAGAAGATCTTTCGATTGTAAACCGAACTATATTAACATTCTTCCTCATTTTCATGGGATGGTTACTGAAGACCAATACGATCATCTTTCTGAATTCAAAGCAATGTGCGGTACTATGGGAGGTCACAATTTCTCCTTAGATGAAGTTCAGTAAAGGTTGTTCTGGTTCTCCCTCAAGGATAAAGCAAAGACTTGGTTTCTTACTTTGCCTGCACACAGCATCTATACTTGGGGAGAGATGCAACATGTGTTTTTGGATGAATACTTCCCTAGTTTTAAGACGGATGGGGCACGATTAGAGATTTGTTCCTTTCAACAGTTACAAGGGGAACCACTTCATGAAGCCTTCACTCGTTTTAAGGAATTAATTCGGAAATGCCCACACCACAACATTGAATTATGGGAATTGGTTAACAGCTTTGTGAACGGGTTGAGTAAGGAGGAAAGAAAGTACTTAAAGTCCACTAGCAACGGAACTTTATTATCTAACCCGGAGCAAGAAGACTGGGATTTTTTGGAAAGAATGAGCAAGAACTCTAAAGCTGAAGAATCCGCAGATAGAAGAACCAAACATCCTATTTCAAGGTCTGCTTCAGATGTAGATGCCAATGCCAAAGGTCGAATTGCTACTTTGGAAAGAGAATTGGCTTGTTTGAAGAAGAGAGAAGTTCCAGCAGGACCATATACAGTATGTGGGGTATGTGAAGCGATGGGACATAAGACTGATGAATGCCTGGAAAATTCGGTTCAAGAAACTGCTGATGTGAATCAAGTGTATGGAGGTGAGAAGAAATATGACATGAACTCCAATACTTATCATCCAGGTTTAAGGAACCATCCTAATTTCAGGTATGGTAAAGCTTCAAATCAGATAAATCCAAATTTTCAACCAAACACTTAAGGGGGTAACCAAGGTGGATCATATCAGAACCGCCAAGGTAACTATAATCAAGTTGGTGTTATCAAAGAAACTATAATCAAGGTGGTAATTATCAAAGAGGGTATAATCAAGGTGGTTCGTCAAGCAATCAAGGTGGAGGTGATGAATCTTTGAGTTTGAAGATGGATGCCTTAATGAACATGATGAAAGAGAACAACAAGGCAAATGAGGTGAGAGACAAGTCTCACGAGGCTCTAGCAAAACAAGTGGGACAACTTGCAGAAGAGATGGCTCAATGGAGAGGAAGCATGGGGAAACTTCCTAGTGATACTACTATCAACCCACAACATCAAGGATCAAGCTCGAAGAACAATCACAACGCCCCCATTAATAAGGTAACTGTTCTTCGTAGTGGTAAGATTGTTGATAATGAAGTTGATAACAAAATTGAGCCACCATCGCCCCAATTTGTTGAAGGGGTGGTGGAAGATGTGAGCGAAGGTGAAGAGGAAATGGGTAAAAATAAAAATGAAAATTTTTCTAAAATATTAAAACCCGTTGAGAGCAAACAAGCTAAAAAGGCTAAGGAAAAGGGTATGGAGGGTAATACCATCCCTTATCCCGATGCATTGTTGGAGCCATCTAAAAAAGTGGTTAAAAAAGGGGGTCCGCAACAAGAAGAGTTGTGGGAAATTTTTAAACAAGTAAAAATTAATTTACCACTTTTAGATGCAATAAAACAAGTTCCTTCTTATGCAAAGTATTTAAAAGATTTGTGTACCTAAAAGAGAATTCACAAAATCCCAAAGAAAATTGATTTAACCGAAAATGTGAGTTCTTTTCTTTCGGGTTCACTTCCACCAAAGTTGCAAGATCCGGGGGTGCCCATCATATCCATTCAAGTTGGAGAATTTAAAATGACACGGGCACTTTTGGATCTTGGAGCTAGTGTAAGCATCTTACCGGGTAGTCTCTATGACTGATGTGTCGTAAAACACATCTATTTTCCTATGTATTTTGTATATTATTTGGTCAAGTTTTTATTTGTTTTGTGTCATTTTTATTAGGTATTTATTTATTTTATTATTTTATAGGTGTTCGTGGAAAATGGGCTCAAAAGGAAAGAATTTTAATTGAGACACGGACACTTGAGGGCATATGTTCATTGACGTCGGAGCGTAAACGAGAAAGTTTGATCGAGCCAAAAACAACCGAGCCAGGAACATGGAGTTATAACAATAATAATAATAATAATAATAATAATAATAATAATAATAAAAAGAACAAAGTGACTTGGGCCGAAGCCCAAGCCTAAATCAAAAACTCAAGGCAAAGGCGGTGCACATATAGAAGTGTATATGTTTTGACGGCATAAAAAGAAAAGAAAGAGATATTCATTCTACAATTCATTGAAAACGCACAGAATATTGAAGCCAAGCACCGTCCAACTACGGTGACGAGCGAAAGGGTCCGGAAGGAGAAAAGGCCACGGGCACGTTAAAGATCAATAGCCAACGAGCCTTGGGTTAGGTTTAATTTTTATTAATTTTTTCGCTAGACATACTTAAAACTATGTTTAATTATTTTGTGATGGTATTTTTTAATATTATGAGTGGCTAGACATTTTTATGGCTACTTAGGATGATGATTTAGACAATAATATGATTGAATGACGTTTGGTTTCCGTTTGGATGTGTAGAATTACATGATTTTTATTTTTATTGTTGGATTTGATATATGTGTTGGTGTTAATTTTATTTGAAGTTTGTTTATTGGTTTTGTGGAGCTAGGCATGTAGAGATACCTCCTAGGTCTATAAATCAATCTAGTTCGTCAACTTAGGTTAGCGTGCTAGTATTTGGAGTTGGAGTACGACACAAATATAACAAACTAATATAAATTAACTAAAACGTGCAGTCCATTCTTGAGGGTGAGAAATCTAACTCGAGAGTGCTAGGTAACTAACTAGGCATTGTTCAGTAGTTGGCAAGCGCTAGCGCGGGAGTCGCTACTTGTCCGTGTTTAGAGTTTTCCTAGGTTTCTTTCAGTAGAGTTTAAGTCTGCTTCATAGTTTGAGGGTTTTAATCCAGGAGAGGTTTTAACCTGATTTCTGTGGGATTTTGGTACGCTAGGGCGATCCGGATCCATTTTAGCATTTCTACACTTGTCCCGCCTTGATTCTAGGTTACTAGCCTTACCTGCAGGAGGAGAGTTATTGGATGAAATTAGGGTCTCCAAATGGGTTTCTTCGTCAGGATTAAGTATTATGTCTAAGGATTCTTACCTAGGTAGCCAGACTTTCCCTTGTTTGAATTTTCCATCACTTTAGTTCGGTTTTTATTTTAGTTCTAATTAGTTTTTTAATTTAATTTAATTTAGGGTAATTTAGTTAATTAATAGTTAATCAATTTTTATATTTTCAATTTAAAACCCCCCTTAGTTATTAATTTAAACAAGCAATTCAGTGACAGTTTAATCTTCTGTGTTTAATTGAGTCATTTGGTTCGATACCTGGTCTTATTCGCTTGCTACAAACGAACGGTACACTTGCCGATTGTGCGTGGTTTAGTTGAGTCTAGGGTTTTAACTTGTGCACATTTTTATATATATATCAGCACGCATCAAGTTTTTGGCGCCGTTGCCGGAGACTTTTAATTGACACTTTTTGATTTTACTTGCTTTGTTTTGCTTGTTTACTGCTTGCTGGATTTACCTTCGATTAGCTGTGCTACTTGTGCTTTTAGTCTTAGGTTATTTGCTATCCATTAGTAACTCCAGCGTGGTTTGCACTTTCAGTGTATGCCACATACTTGTTCACAGGGAACACCACAACTCACCAATCCCAAACCACCCACTCACCCCATTCCACTTCCTACCTTCGATATGGCTGATGCGAACATCAGACGTACTGTGCACTCTCGTGCTACTGAGGGCTATACTGGGATTCGTTCTCCCATCACTCGTCCTACCATTGCTGATGCCAACAATTGGCAAATCCCATCCCATGTCTTGACCACTATCATTAATGTCACTCAATTCCATGGTCTTGATGAAGAGGATGCTCATGGACATCTGTCCCGATTTGTGCGTATCTGTGACACTTTCAATCTTTCCCACATCACTAAGGAAGCCATTTATCTGCGTCTTTTCCCATTTACTTTCTCTGGTCGTGCCGCCACTTGGTATGAAACTATGCCTAATAGTTCCATTGCTACTTGGGATGACATGCTTGGAAAATTCTTAAAAAAATATCACCCAGCTTCCAAGGATTCCCGCATTAGGGAGCAGATTCACTCTTTCCGTATGGATCCTGATGAGCCATACTACATGGCTTGGGAGCGATTCCAGACCCTACTGAGTCGATGCCCTCATCATGGTCTTTCTGACTGGGCCCTTGTGGAGAAATTCTACAATGGCCTCACTTTTGAGACTCGAGTTCGTTTTAATACAGCTGCACAGGGTAATTTCATGGAAAAAATGGATATTGATGCAGCTAATGAGTTGTTTGAGAGTTTTGCCTATTCTGAGAGACCACCAAAGCATACTATTGGGAATTCCATTCCCATGACTAGTAACACCTCTCCTACTACCCGAGGTGTTCATCAGATTGCACCTGATACTGGTCTGGCTGCGGTGATTGAGAATTTAACTAGGCAAGTGAGAGATCTTCAGATGAAGTTGGATAGGTGTGAAATATGTAGAGGGGGTCATAACACATCTGAGTGCCCAGTTCAAAGTCGGGAACAGGTAGATTCTCTTAATTCTGGGTGGCTTGAACCACCCTATCAAAACTATAGCCCTGATTCAAACTCCAATTGGAGATATCAAAACTCCAACTGGCAAGGTGGTAACTCTTCTAGATACCTACCTCGTCAGAATCTGTTCCAAGCTCCCAACTCTGGGGGGCCCACTAGTCGTACTGAGTATGACCTTACCACCATTCTACAGATGCAGTCCTAGATGCTTAGTAACATTCAGGCACAACTTGATGAGCAGGACATTTTCAGGAAAGGTCAACAAGCTGCTTTCCAGAACCTAGAGGCCAAAGTAGGAGAATTAGCTAATCAGGTTAGTCAAGGACCTCAGGGAGCCCTTCCTAGTAACACTGTTCCTAATCCTAACTCAAGTACTTCTACATTTAGGCATGCTCAAGTTAAGGCAGTAACTACTAGGAGTGGGTGGAATGTAGTTGGTCCATCACCGGGAGAAGATGAAGAACCTGTTGATGAGGAAATTGAGTTAGAGCCACCATCTGCTAAAGTGCAACCTAGGCTAGTCTCAAAGAGTACAACACAACCGAGTGAGTCGAGTGAGAAAGAAGAGAGTCAAGTCCGTGTTTATAAGCCTAAGCCACCATTCCCTGGTCGTCTAGTGCGGGTTGATGATTCTGAGCTATATGCTAAGTTCGTGGACATGCTGAAGAAACTCCACGTTAACCTCCCATTCATAGAGGCTCTTTCCAAAATGCCAAAATATACCAAGTTTCTTAAAGATCTTCTGACTAATAAAAAGAAACTTGAGGAGCTCTCCACCGTTACTCTTTCTGAGGAGTGCTCTGCTGTCGTACAGAATACACTTCCTCATAAAATGAACGATCCAGGAAGTTTCACCATTCCCTGTTTGATCGGCCACCTCACTCCTAGAAATGCGCTAGCCGACCTAGGTGCTAGCATAAACCTGATGCCCTACTCTCTATTCTTAAAGCTTAATCTTGGGGAGCTAAAGCCAACTAGGATGTGTATTCAGCTAGCTGACAAATTCGTGAAAATTCCTAGGGGCATATTGGAGAACTTGTTAGTGAAGGTGGACAAATTTGTGTTCCCAGTCGACTTTGTGGTGTTAGACATGAAAGAGGACGACACCGTGCCGCTCATTTTGGGTCGACCTTTCTTGGCCACATCGAGAGCACTAGTCGACATGGGTGAAGGAAAACTGAGGCTACGGGTAGGTGATGAGGAGATTGTGTTTGGAGTTGGGCAGAATTATTATGAGGAACCGAAAGAGGAGGTTAAATCTATTAATGTGCACCTACACTATGAACGAGACAAAATAAGAACAAAAGAGGTGCGGGATCCGTGAAAACGACCACAGTATGGTGTTGGTATGGAGGCGGATTTTTATTGGTGGACTAGATGGGGCGGCGGTCAAAGTAAAGGAGAGGTGACGGATCACACTGCTAGGAATTTAGCTTATCAGGTTGCCAAGGATTGCAAACGGGAGCCACCGGATATATTTTGAGGAGAATTGTGTGTATTTGGGAATTCGCCCAAGTTGTAGAGTTTGTATATTCTTGCTTATTTTATATTTTATTTATTTTATTTTTCTTTTATGTTTTGGTTTGTGTCTAGTGTGGGGATTGTCCCGTATTATTATTTGCAGTTTTGGAAGGGTCCTGCCTGTACTCAATCTCCATTCAGGCGGGGTCAATCCAATAATATTTTATTTGTAACAGGACATTCCTAGTCGTCGGTCTATTTTTATTTCATTTTACGTTTTGTCTTTTGAGTTTTTGTTTGCAAGATATATTGCTTACAACCGCGAATGAAATGCTATACGGTTGCTTTGCACTTGGATGGGGGCAGCTCAAGACACGCTTTGCGAGGATGTTACTGCAATATTACCAGGGGAGTCTGTTCCACTTTACTTGTTATATTTATTTTTATCTTCTTTATTTTTAGTTCCTTGTCGCTACACATTGAGGACAATGTGCAATTTTAAGTGTGGGGATGGGAACTGCGTTTTATTATAGGTTGAGTCTTTATTTCAAAAAGAAAAAAAAAAGAAAAAAAATTGTCCCTGATTTTTTGTGCATTTTATATGGAAAATGATAGTAAAATTGGGATTTTTGGTTTTCAAAATATTATATATATGAGAATATAAATAGATTGAAAGCGTGTTTGCTTAAGATGTGTCGGTAGACCCAGCTAGCTTTGAAAGGTCCTAGGATTGTCTTAATATACCTTAATAAATCATGAAATCTTGTGGGTTCTCATCTTAGGAGAAACGGTAGAACTGAAACCGCTGATAGTAATTAGAGGTACCGCTGTAGGTTGAAAGCCCATATGTATTATTAATTAAATGGCACACTTGATCCTTTTTATTAGAATAAATCCGGTGAAAAGTGGCGCCCAAAAAAAAAAAAAAATCCACATGTCCATCAATTGAGCTAGACCAAAAAAAAAAAAAAAAAAAAAAAAAAAAAAAAAACTGAAGCCTCTGATCGAAACTCACTCGAGGTCAAGTTGAAAAAAAATACCAAAGCTCATGCTGTCGCTCTTGGGGATGGTGACTCTGATTGAGACAACCTCTGGGTTAGGTATGAAAAAAAAAAACAAATGTGTCTAAGCTCATAAACTTCATCCATCATCCATCATAAATTTAATTTGTAATACATTAGGGAGTTTAGTTTGCAGTGGTTGGTAAATCTATATGGTTTAACCTTTGCTTTGAAAGCTTGAGGTGGGATTAGGTGAAGCTGGATATCTTGAGTGTGAGACCCATAGATTGATTGTAATAATATGAACTTAACTGCTTTACATGATTGGGGCCTGATTAGCTAGTGGTTGGGTTTAGGTGGACAACAATACTGACAGTTTTAGTTGATGCGTAATTAGATCATAATTAATGAACCTAAAAGTTTTTGAAACCAATAATTCTAATTATGATTCCATTGCAGTCTTTTTCAGGGACGAAAAAAGGTTTAAGTGTGGGGATGTTTGACGTGTCGTAAAACACATCTATTTTCCTATGTATTTTGTATATTATTTGGTCAAGTTTTTATTTGTTTTGTGTCATTTTTATTAGGTATTTATTTATTTTATTATTTTATAGGTGTTCGTGGAAAATGGGCTCAAAAGGAAAGAATTTTAATTGAGACACGGACACTTGAGGGCATATGTTCATTGACATCGGAGCGTAAACGAGAAAGTTTGATCGAGCCAAAAACAACCGAGCCAGGAACATGGAGTTATAACAATAATAATAATAATAATAATAATAATAATAATAATAAAAAAAGAACAAAGTGACTTGGGCCGAAGCCCAAGCCTAAATCAAAAACTCAAGGCAAAGGCGGTGCACATATAGAAGTGTATATGTTTTGACGGCATAAAAAGAAAAGAAAGAGATATTCATTCTACAATTCATTGGAAACGCACAGAATATTGAAGCCAAGCACCGTCCAACTACGGTGACGAGCGAAAGGGTCCGGAAGGAGAAAAGGCCACGGGCACGTTAAAGATCAATAGCCAACGAGCCTTGGGTTAGGTTTAATTTTTATTAATTTTTTCTCTAGACATACTTAAAACTATGTTTAATTATTTTGTGATGGTATTTTTTAATATTATGAGTGGCTAGACATTTTTATGGCTACTTAGGATGATGATTTAGACAATAATATGATTGAATGACGTTTGGTTTCCGTTTGGATGTGTAGAATTACATGATTTTTATTTTTATTGTTGGATTTGATATATGTGTGTTGGTGTTAATTTTATTTGAAGTTTGTTTATTGGTTTTGTGGAGCTAGGCATGTAGAGATACCTCCTAGGTCTATAAATCAATCTAGTTCGTCAACTTAGGTTAGCGTGCTAGTATTTGGAGTTGGAGTACGACACAAATATAACAAACTAATATAATAAATTAACTAAAACGTGCAGTCCATTCTTGAGGGTGAGAAATCTAACTCGAGAGTGCTAGGTAACTAACTAGGCATTGTTCGGTAGTTGGCAAGCGCTAGGGCGGGAGTCGCTACTTGTCCGTGTTTAGAGTTTTCCTAGGTTTCTTTCAGTAGAGTTTAAGTCTGCTTCATAGTTTGAGGGTTTTAATCCAGGAGAGGTTTTAACCTGATTTCTGTGTGATTTTGGTACGCTAGGGCGATCCGGATCCATTTTAGCATTTCTACACTTGTCCCGCCTTGATTCTAGCTTACTAGCCTTACCTGCAGGAGGAGAGTAATTGGATGAAATTAGGGTCTCCAAACGGGTTTCTTCGTCAGGATTGAGTATTATGTCTAAGGATTCTTACCTAGGTAGCCAGTCTTTCCCTTGTTTGAATTTTCCATCACTTTAGTTCGGTTTTTATTTTAGTTCTAATTAGTTTTTTAATTTAATTTAATTTAGGGTAATTTAGTTAATTAATAGTTAATCAATTTTTATATTTTCAATTTAAAACCCCCCTTAGTTATTAATTTAAACAAGCAATTCAGTGACAGTTTAATCTTTTGTGTTTAATTGAGTCCTTTGGTTCGATACCTGGTCTTATTCGCTTGCTACAAACGAACGGTACACTTGCCGATTGTGCGTGGTTTAGTTGAGTCTAGGGTTTTAACTTGTGCACATTTTTATATATATATCAGCACGCATCAATGACCAATACGAATTTGGTCCACTTCAGGAGTCTAACACCACCGTGGTGTTAGCTGACTTGACTCCTAAACTACCTCGTGGGATGGTTACTGATGTGATAGTAAAAGTTGAAGATTTTTATTATCCGGTGGACTTTCTGGTACTTGATTATGTTTCCATGGCCCTAACCAAAAAACCAACGGTTATACTAAGTCGACCATTTTTTGCCACAGCCAATGCCCAAATTAACTGCAAAACGGGCACGCTTGACATGACCTTTGGTAACCGTAGGTTTTTGGTTAAATGTTTTTTCAAATGGGACTAACCCTCTAGTCAATGATGAATGCTATATGGCGGACATTGTTGACGAGTGTATACCTCTATACGACACCGTTGTAGATGAGGAAAACACAATAAAGGAGTGTTTTATGTTTAACAGGTTACAGATGGAGATATTGAAGAGCATGGGGGAGGAGGAAAAGACTCAAGAAGCGATGGCGGTACAGGAAGGAAGACCACCATGGACTCATCAAGTGGAGAGTCTTCCCGATAACATTGATACGAAACTGAAGCCGTCTTTAGTTGAGCCACCACAAGTGGAACTGAAGGAGTTGCCTAAGCATTTAAAATATGCTTATGTTGGTGAAGGCAACACGCTCCCGGTAATCATTGCTTCAAACTTGACCGGGGAGCAAGAAGAGAAACTGATGAAAGTATTGGTGACCCATAGAGCTGCTATTGGGTGGACTGTGGCGGATTTGAAAGGTATTAGTCCGTCAATTGTGATGCACAAAATCATCACAGATGAGAAGGTGATTCCTGCAAGAGATGCTCAAAGGAGGTTAAACCCTAACATGCGGAAGGTTGTGAAAAAAGAGGTGCTGAAATGGTTAGATGCGGGTATCATTTACCCCATCTCAGATAGCCAATGGGTTAGTCCAACTCAAACAGTTCCAAAGAAGGCACGTATTCAATTCGTGAAAAACGACTCAGGTGAGAAGGTAGCTACCCGGCCGGTAACCGGGTGGCGTATTTGTATTGACTATAGGAAGTTAAATGCTGCAACTTCCAAAGATCATTTTCCTTTACCTTTCATCAACCAAATAGTAGAAAAATTAGCTGGACAAAAATTTTATTGTTTCTTGGATGGGTATTCGGGTTACAATCAAATTGCTATTCATCCCGAGGATCAACAAAATCCTTCCTTTACTTGCCCATATGGCACTTTCGCATTTAGGCGAATGCCATTTGGTCTTTGTAATGCCCCCGCCGCCTTTCAAAGGTGTATGATGAGTATCTTTTCAGATATGGTGGGAGAGTCTGTGGAAATCTTCATGGATGACTTTTCTATTTTGGGTCTTCATTTGATTCCTGTTTAAATCAATTGGAAAAGGTTTTACAAAGATGTGTAAAAACAAATTTGGTATTGAGTTGGGAGAAAAGTCACTTTATGGTCCAAGAAGGGATAGTATTGGGTCATGTTGTTTCGAGTCGTGGGATTGAGGTTGATCATGCCAAGATTCAATTCATATCAACTTTACCTCATCCCACAAATGTCAAAGGGATAAGATCATTTTTGGGGCATGCAGGATTTTATAGGAGATATATTAAGGGTTTTAGTGACATTACAAAACCTTTATATAAACTATTATTAAAAGATGCCCCATTTGAGTTTGATGAAAAATGTGTCGAAGCCTTTGATAATTTGAAAAATAAATTGGTTGAGGCTCCAATTTTGCAATCACCTAATTGGTCTTTACCTTTTGAAATTATGTGTGATGCAAGTGGGTACGCGGTTGGGGCCGTGTTGGGTCAACGGGTAGATAGGAAACCCGTTGCTATATACTACGCAAGTAAGACTCTTTCGGAAGCGCAATTGAGTTACACCGCTACCGAAAAAGAGCTACTTGCGGTGGTATATGCTCTAGACAAATTTCGGTCTTATGTGTGCGGTAGCAAAATTATTATTTATACTGATCATAGTGTTGTGAGGTACTTAATGGATAAGAAGGATGCTAAGCGCCGGTTGATAAGATGGATACTCTTATTGCAAGAGTTTGATTTGGGGATCCGTGATAAGAAAGGCACGGAGAACGTGGTTGCAGACCATTTCTCTAGACTGATGATTGAGGAGGAAGACTCAACGAATGAAATTAATGAGTCATTCCTAGATGAGCACTTGTTAGCTGTTTCGACATTACCTTGGGTTGCTAATATTGTTAATTTTTTGGTGACAGGTACAATGCCGGAGCACTGGGTAAGGAAGAAGAGGCTCCACTTTTTGTCCCAAGTAAAACATTACATTCGGGACGATCCTGACCTATTTCGAGTGGGAGCGGATCAAATCATTCGAAGATGCATTCCGGATGAGGAGATCATGAGTGTGTTGAAGCACGTGCACTCTTATGCATGTGGAGGACATTTCAGTGGCCAAAAGACGGGTCACAAGGTTTTGTCTAGTGGGTTGTATTGGCCAACAATTTTTAAGGATTCGTTTGAGTATGCTAGAAATTGCCTACATTGCCAACAATTAGGAAGCATCTCAAGACGTGATGAAATGCCAATGCAACCCATTATGGTTGTTGATGTGTTTGATGTATGGGGAATTGATTTCGTGGGACCATTTCCCAATTCTTTTGGTAATCTATACATTTTGGTGGCGGTAGATTATGTCTCTAAATGGGTTGAAGCTATTGCCACCAAAACCAATGACCATATCGTAGTTTGCAATTTCATTCAACCACATATTTTTTCAAGGTTTGGGTTACCTCGCACAATTATAAGTGATAGGGGATCTCATTTCAAAAACCGGAAATTTGGAAAATTGCTTAAGCGATATGGTGTTGATCATAGGATTGCCACCCCATATCATCCACAAACTAGTGGACAAGTTGAAGTTTCCAATAGTCAAATCAAAGAAATTTTGCAAAAGACGGTTCGTGCAGACCGAAAGGATTGGTCAACAAAGCTAGATGATGCTTTATGGGCCTACCGCACAGCCTACAAAACACCTATTGGAACAACTCCTTATCGATTAGTTTATGGTAGAGATTGTCATCTCCCGGTTGAATTAGTTCACCGGGCATATTGGGCTATAAATAAAGTTAATTTGAGTTATGATGGTGCAGGTCGAGAGAGGAAACTCAAGTTGTGTGAGTTGGAAGAGTTAAGGGATGAAGCTTACGAGATTGCGTCAAAATACAAGGATCAAATGAAAAGAGCTCATGACGCGAAGATTCGTAAGAAGGAATTTGAAGTGGGTCAAAAAGTTTGGCTCTATAACTCCAAGTTGAAGCTCTTCCCTGGGAAGCTCAAGAGTAAGTGGAATGGCCCGTACATAATAACGCGGGTTGGAAAGCTTGGCGAGGTGGATATTGAGGACCGAAAGATGGGTCGAAGCAAACAGTGAACGGGCATCGTCTAAAGCCCTACGTGGAACATCTCACGGAGCACGGTAACATTTTCGAGTTGGTAAGCTTCTTAGAAGGCTTACCAACCTATGAAATCAATTAGAAATATAGGTGCTAGCTTCCATCCCAGGTACGTATTCTAATTGCTAGTATTGGGGACAATACTAATTTTTTTCGGGGGGTGGGAAGCTTAGTTGTAAATTGTACAATATTAGTTTTATTTTTATTTTTATAAGTCAATTGCTAAAGTTTTTCTAAAAAAAAATAGGGGGTAGCGTAGCCTACGCCAAAACTGGCGTAGGATACGCCAGTTGACTTGTGCATACACCACACTTTGCTGCCCTACGCTAAACTGAGTGCCACTCCCTACGCAAGTAGCGTATCCTATGCCAAAAGTGGCATAGGATACGCCAAGTCTAAAAAAGGCTCAAGGAGACTCGGTGTTGAGCGAGTTTGACCGAACCAACATCACAAAAATCCAAGTTTCACAGATTAAAACATATCTAACATAATCAAGACCCTACCAAACACCATTCCAACCATACAACTCCATCTCTTTCATCTAAACCTTCTACACCAAATCCAACAATTTTTATACCAAAATCGCATAATTTTTCAAGATCTACAAAACCCATAACCTAGAATTAGTTAATTTTGACTCGTTGGGGGGCGAATCGAGGGTTAAAAAATCGGATTTTTGTGGGTGTTCTTGTTATTGTCTTATTCTTGCTTCTAGTTATTTTCCTACCCAACAAGCATCATGAAGGTATGTATTTCATCATTCGTATTTGTTATTTTCATCCTCTACATATTATGTGTTCATGTATGTTTAGGAAATCGATGCCATGAGTAATTGTGTTTAGGAAATAATTATTGTTTGGGTAAGAAGCATTGTTCTTTTTAGTTAAAAAAAATAAAATAAAGAAAAAAAAAGAAAAACGATTTTTTTTATAAAAGCAAGAAATAAGTGTGGGGAAGGGGTTATGGAGATGTAGAACACATGGTTATTGAATCTAGGCGATTAGTACAAAACTTTTGATTGCTAGTATATGATCATAACCATAGGATGTCATGCTTGGGTAAAATGTAGTTGATATACATGATAATCTTATTGAGATTGGATGCTAATACTGCATTATTGTTCATGGATGTTGTTACAGAACGTATTCAGAAGAAAGGGCAAGGAACATTGTGAATCTTCTACTCAGCCCAAACGAAAAAAGGGGATTCGGTCCAACCTACGAGACGAATCTGATAATGAGGGAGATGAGATCCAGCATGAGTTGGATCGTGGTGAACAGATGGATGAAGACCTTCCCAACTGGAAGGAAAACTCTAGGTGGTTATCGTCGTTCCCCGAATCGATTAGAACAGCATTGTGATATCAAAAAATGGCATCATTACAACATGGTGCCGAGGGTGTTCTTGTTTATGAAAGAGCATATAATGTGGAACAGTTGAGATTGATAGGATTGACGCAAAAGTTTGAAAGAATTGGTTGGGAAGCGGCTTTAAACTTTTGTGAGAATCGGGGAAAGAAGATTTACATGAAGGCGATAGAGCAATGGATGTCCACCTCGAGCGAGATTTTGGTGATAACCCACCTCACACATTGAAGTTGACTGGAACTGTGGGGAAGAAGAAGATGAACTTATCCTTCGAGACAATGCGTTAAATTGCTAACTTTGACTCTTGTCCAGCAAATGAGTACTATTATATCATTGAAGAATTTTTTTGGGCCAAAACACAATTAAAACACTGACCCAACAAATATGTTTGACAATGTGATTCCAAGAAAAAGGGGAGCTCAATATTGCAGGGAAGACATGGCATGTGAAGCCAGATTCATATTAGGAATTTCATTTGAGAATTTAAAGGCAAGACTCGAGGATAGGTCAAAGGTTAGAGGTTGGGATGTTCGAGTGGTGCATGCAATAATGTTTGGTAC
This sequence comes from Ambrosia x helenae, assembly GCA_030844895.1. Classification (NCBI taxonomy): domain Eukaryota; kingdom Viridiplantae; phylum Streptophyta; class Magnoliopsida; order Asterales; family Asteraceae; genus Ambrosia; species Ambrosia x helenae. The sequence goes on from CM061231.1 coordinate 53,742,181, forward strand.
ACCGCGCCTATCATTTAGGCAATTGGTTTTGATGAATATTTGGGACAGCCAGGAAATTTAAGAGCGAAAAATGATCCCGCATGTTAGACTCTTATCATATCTGATGGAGGCTCAAGGAGTGGTAACAAGGTCTACACCGGCTATTGAAGTGAATGTTGTTAAAATGAACTGGGAAGATTATACCAAGGCAAGATTCACACATGAGCGGACCGCAGAATATCATATCCTTCTTGACAAACAAGGTAAAATTCAGATGATGGCTCTGCGAGAGTATGTTGAGCATGAGGATGATGAAGAGGTACATACAGATGATGAAGAGGAGTTACAAGGGGAGGTGCATGTTGTGAGGGAACGCCCAGTTCGAGAGATGAATAGGCAAGAGATGGAAATGGTGGCAGAAATTAACAGGGCAAGGCCCGCAGGTTACCAAGGTTGGACCTCATTTAAGAAATCTATCTGGTATAGGGTTACATGAACCATGGAACTTGCAAGGCAACGAGAAGAAGCTGCAATAAGAAGATAGCAGGAGCGTGTGGAAAGAGAAGAAAAGCGGGAACGGGATCGAGTGGCGAGAAAAGAAAGAAGAGAAGCAGAAAGGAAAGAAAGAGAAGATAAGCATTGGTGGGCGGCTAACCATGCTCGGGAAATGGATACAGTTAACAGATTCATAGAGGCTGAATAGATCAGGCACCATCAGGATCTAGTAGCGGGACGCCCATACGTGACAGCGGTTCCATATGTTGACTACTCAACCATAAGAGAGAAGCCACAGGAGGTGATTGATCAAGTTAGGTGGCCTCAAGGGGTCTCCTGAAGTTATCTCCCCATTTCACGACCGACACCACCTCCACCACCTGCTGAAGGATCTTCTTCATCTGCTGACCCATTCAGTGATTACCATGGATGGAAGGATGTGATCTTCGGGCATCCAAGCACTCCTTATCCGCCACCGGGTCCGAATGACCCATATTACCGTTGATGTGTGGTCGAGGTAGTACTTTTTTTTGTATAGTTTGTAGACTGGTATGTTTGTTCTTTTCTTTTCTTTAATTTTATTTTGGTGTGTTTTGAGTATGTTTGGAGTTTTCTGTTTTGCAGTTTTATTTTGGTTTCTCTGTTTTGGATATTTTGATGTTTTGTGTGTGAACCCAGATTATACGTCACCAATAAATGTTAGAGTGTTCAGTTGAAAAGGGAGTAACAAGGGAAAGGAAGCAGTAAATTGTGGAAAGCAAAGACTCACTGATGGAACGAAGACATCAACTACTTACCAGGTGCTTTCTATTCTTTAATTATGTGTATGTTGCTAGAATAAGACTTGGGTGAATGTTTGTTTTGGCCTTAGAAGGGGTATGTAGTGGGACGGAAACAAGCATCCTCACATTTATTAATTGGCTACTTGGTCCCCTTATTCATAGCAAATGTACATTGAGGACAATGTCATTCTCAAGTGTGGGGATAGGGGAATAGCCATTTAAATGTGAAAATTTTTAGGACCCTCAAAAAATCAAAATTTTTGTTGAAACAAGCTCAATCTTAAGAAAGCCGTTTCCGCCAGACTATTGGATCATAAAATACGACCCCTAGTCATGGTCATAAACTCTTTAAGTTCCTTGATGTGTTTTTCCAAGGAAGGTTTTTGAAAGATGTGAATTGCCTAGTTAGAAAAGACTAGAGAAGAGTATAACATTCTTGCATATCGGCAGCCCATTTTTCCCTTTAGGTTCAGGAGAGATTATTGAGCCACCACAACATGCTAACACCTTATAAAATTTCACATCCATCGGCATGTTGTGTTCAATTGAATTGAGTGTGCTATTATAGTCGCATAAGGTAGAACTTGCAACTTTTGATACGCCTGCAACTTTAGATCAATTGTGACAGAAGAATGATTAAGGCATTAGGTTTGACCTTTTCATTTTACACCATCTTGATATCATTGACCTGAAAACAATCTCCCCTAGTTGAACAATTTTGAGCCTAAATCTTTCATTTCGATCACCCATTTCAACCCTTTTTACCCATTTTAAACTTTTCTATATTAAACCCAAGTGATGGAAATCCAGATTGAGAATTGTGTTCCGTTGGTAATTAGTAGTTGAAAAAAAAAGCATGAGAACAAATATGTTTCAAGCAAATGGAAGTTCTCATAGAAAAGCACAAAAATATGCTTGAGTTAGTAATTGAAAAAAAAAAGGGGGCGTAACATTGCCTTGTAGTTTAGTAGTTATTTAGTTGATATAATAAAAGTCGGATTTCCATCACTATAGTCACTTTTAAATATTCCCTTCCATACCCTTCGCCTAGCCCCATTACAACCCGTTTTAAGACCTTTTGACTTGTGTTCACTTTTGAGAGTTTGGTGAAAGACGATTGAGTTGCAAGCCTATACTAACATGCCCTATAATCGGTTTTGAGTGATTGGTATGAAATACTAGCGCATTACATGCTAGTCTAGATAGTAAACCGAGTGGAGTAAACCATTGTGAGGGGTGTGCAAAAATGTGAAATCGGATTTAGTTGGATTTGGCTAGGCATTTGTATTAATAATATGTAAAAACCTTGGAATGTAAATCTACTGATAGGCGTAAGTCTTGTGAGTTAGGGTATGACTAGGGACCGTTTTTTGAGAATCGATAAAAAGGTAGGAATTGGTTTGAATTGTTAATTGAGTAAAGTTTACTGATTTGCTTGAGGGCAAGCAAAAGATAAGTGTGGGGATGTGATGGGTTGGTTAAAAGACGTGTATAAATGCGTCTATAAATGAGTTTTAAGGAATGTTAAGTTGTCAAATGGTGTTGCTTTGATATTATTATGTTTTTTCAGGATTTGATGACTAAAGGAGGCAAATATGACGTTTTGGAGTTGGTCGAGCGAGGTACGGAAGCATAAACAAGCAAGAAAAGCAAAATCCAAAGTTGAAAGATGATCTAGCGTAGGATACTCCAAAAGTGGCGTAGCCTACGCCACTTGCGTAGGCAAGGAGCAACAGGTTGGCGTAGGGCAGCAGAAAATGGCTCAGGCAAGAGGGACTTGGCGTAGGCTACGCCAAAACTGGCGTAGGATACGCCAAAGGCAGATTTCAGTCAAAACTTTCCTTTTTCGAAGCAATTATGATTAGGAGCTGTTTTATTATCGAAAATTGGGATCTAGGGCCGGCATTCAGTCATTCCTAAGCACAAAAACAAGACACTTTTCATCCAAGATCCATCATATAATAATCTTTCCAACCCTTTTGAAGAAATTATGAAGATTCAAGAGAAGATATTGAAGAAGAACACTATGGCCATGCTTGGCTAAAACATTTGTATTACACTGGGGATGTAGGCTTTTGATATCTAGGGTTTGAACACATTGGGTATTGTTCTTAAACTTTTGTTTATGTTATTGTGTGCTTGAATTAACCGTGTTATTTGGTGATTAATCTTATGCTAAACTCATTGTAGTTAATTGTTCTTGTGCCAATTTCTTGTGAGATAAGCATGATTCCTTACATTAACATAAACATAGGATTGTATGTTCTAGGTAATGAAGTATAGTTTTAATCTATCTTGATATTGATAAAACTTGATACCTAAGCCTATTGAACAATCACTCCGTTAGTGCCAATTACATTATTATTGTTTACCCAATTGTTAAAGCCCTAGTATTCAATTGCCGAATCCTTAGTGTAATCATTTTAACCCGATTGTTTACAACATCATTTTTATTTATAATTTCAATTATATATTAGTATTATAAACAACAACTTAAAATCAAAAAATCTTAAATGAACAAATTGCAATCTTCATAAGTCACATAGCATCTTCATAAGTATACGTTCCAATCAACTAAACAACACTCGCTGACCACATGCTCCTTGGATTCGATACCTTATTTACCCTAACTACATAGGTTAATTGATTTTTTGATTTAATTAGAGTCATAGTTACCTACACGTTGTCGTGGACACGTCTTGAACTTCGTACGTATCGAAACATCCATTTTCAATAGATTTTATACTGTTACGTTGAGAAAACTATAAAAACGAATACGGTATCAATACCGATAGTTAGACAATACTGGTTAGAATCTCCACGATATACAAAAACTATCACTATACATGTTCAATACGAGTACCTTGTATCAAATTCTTATCCCTAAAAAAAAAACACCTAATACCAAATGAAAATAGGTTTTACTAAAAAATATTTTTTTTTTAAATATTGGTGCACGTTAGCAAAATATGGACGATGCACGTTAGCGAAATAGGACAGTGCACGTTAGCGAAGAGACACCAATGGTGTCCCGGCTTTAATATTGAGAGGAATTCTTCTAACTCTTGTCTCTTGTGCTCAAAATCTTGGGCTACACATTTATATGTTTTTCGATTAGGTCAATACCAAGCTAATATATAAAAAACACTTGAAAATTTTCGGGACTCTTAATTTATGGAGGCCTAGGCTTTGCCTAGGATGTTAAGTCTATCACACCGGCTCTACCCCATAGATTGGTGTTCCATAACCCTTCACGCCATCACATCTCCGCGTGGCCGAAACATTTAATGGTAACAAATTGCCTAAGGCTAGTTGCTATGGTCTAACAACCCCACCAACATGACCGTTAAAATAAAACACCATGTGAAAAGGTAGAGACAATCAAGTGAGATTTAATTCAATCTACGAATGAAAAAATTCCTCATCACTTGTTTGACTTCTGGTTTTTTAACTTTTTTTTAACAGTCAATTACATCCTCACTTCAACACCAATCGCCTCACGGGTAAACAAATCGGAGAACGAGGGTAAACAGAAGGTTAATATAGTGAGCAACAATAATAATTGTGGGGACCATAATATTCAAAATCCAAAAAATAATCGATCTAGTTTTTTTTTTGAAAGATCAACAAAATGATTTTATTCCATACAAGCTACCAGGAAGGTAACCACCACCATGTAATACACACACCAGAAAAATACACGCCTCATCCGATCCAATGCATCCAATACTTGAACCGGAGCCTTGTACAAGGAAAAATAGTACGTTGGGAGAGAGTTTAGTACAGACTTTATCAATGTGACTCGTCCGCCGAATGATAATTTTTTCGCCTTCCATATCGATAACCTACTCCTAAACGTATCTAATACCGGTTTCCAAAATTTGCACAGATTCATATTAGCCCCTACTTGCAAACCAAGATACGAAAATGGGAGCACACCAGCTTTGCACCTTAGTATCCCAGCCATGTTTTCCAACTCATTATGCCCAGCACCCATCGCAAACATGCAACACTTTGACATATTCACCCTTAGACCAGAAACTAAGTAAAAACACCTTAATATTCTCCTTTATTCTTCACATTCAACTCTGACCATTCTCCTAAAAACACAACGTCATCCGCATACATCAGGTGCGAAACCAAAGGCCCTTCCGTCCCACAATGAAGGCCGTGATAAAGACCCACTTCACAAGCCCGCTTCATAAAACCACTCAACGCCTCCATAACGATGACGAATAAGAACGGTGATATCGGATCACCTTGTCTCAATCCCCGGTAACATTGGAACTCTGTAGATGGCGACCCATTAATTAAAACCGAAGCCCTTGCATTACAAACCACAGCTGAAATCCATTTCCTCCATACCGTAGAGAAATTCATTTGTTCTAATATTTTGTCTAAGAATCGCCAATTCACCGAGTCATAAGCCTTATCAATATCAATCTTTAACAACATCCCCACCCGTTTACATTTCCTCATCCAGCCCACCATCTCATTGAGCATTAACGGCCCATCCAAAATGCTCCTACCCGATAAGAACGCGGAATGTTCTGGCCCAATTAACTTACCTATCACCGTCTTTAATCTCGCCACCAACACCTTTGATACCACCTTGCTAAGACACCCAATCAAACTAATCGGTCTAAAGTCTCCAAAGCCAATTGGATCCTTAACTTTGGGTATCAATGCAATAAAAGAAGACGCACAGGCTGGACTGATTACACCATGGTTGTGAAATTCTTCAAACATAGCAACAAAATCATTTTCCAAGCAATGCCAGAACCTCTTGATAAATCTAAAATTGAAACCGTCTGGTCCCGGCGCTCTATCCCCATCGCATGCCCATGCTGCTTCTTTAATTTCAATAATTGAGAACGGCCGACACAACCCCTCGGCCTCCACATCCGATAATCTATTAAGATTCGGGCATACGAAATTCGGTCTTCGTTCCATCGGCTCACAAAACTTAGCTGAGAAAAACTGAAATCCATAGTCTTTAATAACAATTGGACTATCCTCCTATTTGCCGTATTCGAGTTAATAACACCGTGGAAGAAACCTGAGTTTTCATCCCCTTCCACAGCCCACTTAATTCTTGCCTTCTGCTTCAAATCCGACTGTTTTGTAACACCCCAACCGATGGTGGAATCATCGAGGTGCCACGTAGTGACGATTGTTCAAAAGCACATGGTACTAAAATGTAAATATTATTGAATAATCCAAAATTTGTCTTACATGAAAATGGAAAATACATTGTCTAAATGAAATGTAAATATTGAAAGAACTGATATAAAATAAAGCACTAAATGTTCCTTGCTAAAGCACTAGATCAAACTGCACCTGAAACATGTACAAAATAGATTTGGTCAACATATGAAATGTTGGTGAGCATTCCTAGTTTTGATATATATAGTAGGTTGAAAAGTTATACAATTCAAGTGCAAGCTACAGTGCAAATATGTAAACTATGTATCATACAAATGAGCGAAATCAACCCTGTGACTGTATAATGTACTGTATGAAATGTAGTGTACTCAACCAATAAATGGATGATAACTTAACACTGGCCACGGATTCTCCGATGAAAAAGGGGGAGAATCAATCTAGGCGGGTTGTCAATCCAAATAGCGCTATCCAATGTTAAGGTCGGCTTGTACAATGTTAATGATTTCACTAAGTACAAATGTATTCTACATGTAATGTCTAAGCATAAAGCACGTTTGTAAGCAAATGCACATAGTACTAGAATTGTATTGTAAAAATGTGAACTTGTATTTGTAATTTGTATAAGTGTACATGTGACACCCCAAAAATAAATAAAAGCAAAAAGGGGATAGAAAATACTCACAGTTCACGTAATAACTTGAAATTGGACTTGGACAACGAAATATGTGTTGGAACTATCTCAAAGTATCAACCTAAAGAATTTGATAATGCGTAAGGGAAATAACTCTAGGATACATGTATTTCTAGGGCTTCGAATTGGGGATAAACGTTTATTTGTTTATTAAACAAATTGTTTATTAATTATGAGAAATTTAATAAATAAATAAATAAAAGTCTTTTTGTAAAATTTTAAATTAAACATTGTCACAACATAAGATTTTGATTATGAAAATAATTTTTATAAAATTATTTTCCTGAAGATAGAATATTTAATTTAATTATTTCGAATTGTCAAAATACGACTTTAATATCTAAAAATATTAAAATCAAAGAATTTCTGAATTAAAAAATTGTATTTCAGTTCCAAATGAATAGAAATAATTTATGTAAAATTTTGGTGCAAAAATATTGAAATATGAATTTATTATGATTTATTTATTATTAAAACTAACAAAAATTAATTAAGAATATAAAATAAACGGTTTTTTTGAAATAAAAATATTTTCTGAAATGTATATTGTTGTACAAGTTTAGGATAATTTTTGTGAGATTTAATAAAATTGTTTAGATATTTTTATAGAATTTAATAAATATAAATGAATAAAGTTGTATTATTAATAATATATATTAAATAAATTATTTTTGAAAAACTAAAAATTGGATGATGAACTTCATCAGTGGAAGAACATAAAATAAATTTTGTAGAATTTATAAATTAGTTTTAGTATTTTTAATCTATTTAAAAGATTAGAAGGTTAAATGTATAAATAAAGGGGTTTTAAAAAGAAAAAAAAATGCTGTTTATGGGACTCGAACCTGGGTTCAAACCCGGTTCGATTATTTCAGCCAAACACCTCAACCAACTGGTCTGAGGATCAGATTTGTAATACCTTTTGTTTCGAAATAATTTTATACCTTTTAAGCATAAGTGTTCTTCCCCAATATAAACCTTACAAGCCCTAGATTTCAAATCTTAACAATTTGCACACAATAGCCCCTGAGACCTTAGGGCTATTGTTTATGATAGGCCGAATAACAAAACCAAAGCAAGAATCGTTACCTAATATGCGTGAATGGCTACGGATGAACGGTCAAAAGAACAAGTCAAACGTGTATGATTATGCAGATTAGGAAGAGTTTTGAGGTGAAATTGAGAGTAGAGGTTTGTGTTTCGGCATCTTAAGTTTGTTAATCCTTGTTCAATTTATAGGCAAAGCTCGGATTAAATGTTTTAGAATGTTTGACCCGTTTATGTATAATAACGCGTGAAATTCGAGTCAGTTAGGAGTAGATTACGGACAGGAATGTTGGTCCACGAGTCATACGGTCCAAGGTTTCCAAAATCGCTGCAATTAATTGGTCAAAGGCAAAATTGAAGGATGCTTGTGATACAGCTCGCGTAATAGCAGCAGATAAGAAGGAGGGAACAGCAGGTTAGCTTATAAATTAATAGGTGTCTGGATAGAATCAACAAACAATGCCTTGGCCTAGTGGTGGAAACGCGTGTATGTGTGTGGGACGGCTCAGGTTCGAGACCCGGCTGCAGCAAGCATTTCCACTTTTTTATTTTTTTGTTTTAAGGGTGAAGAGGAGGTGGGCCTGGGCTGCAGTGGGCTGCTGTCTGGGCCTGCTATCTGTTCTGGGCTGGAAGTGGGTATTGGGCCGAGCAGCAGCAGCCAAGGGAGAGCAGTGGGCTCGTTTTTGGGCTTCAGAAAAAAGAAAATGGTTGGGTTATTTGGATTTGGGCTCAAGTTTTTGGACTAGGCTATTATTATTATTATTATTATTATTATTATTATTATTATTATTATTATTATTATAAAAATAAAAAGTGACGGATGTCACATGTTTCCTCCTGCCAAATTCTAGCATAAACGCACGATACTCCTCTCTAACATGTACTTCAATCTGAGTAAGCAATCTGGACTCAGCAATCAATTCTAATCTCTCCACCTCACGACTCTTACTCTTATATTCCTCCTCCAACTTAAGTTTTTCCCCTGCCACCCATTTCTTGATTCTGTTTTTTAGAAAATTGAGCTTTGTAGCCAATGCCAAACCCGCATCACCCGAAAAATGAAAGGACATACACACCGGCCTGTTCTCCACTTCCGTTTAGCTTGTCCTTTGTGCCTAAGTCTTGAAAGAAGGCTCGACCTAAAATTGATCCTTTGGATTTGTCAGTTGGCTTGGCCAGTGAAATTTATAACATGTCCAACCCTGGTGTTCCTTGGGATGAGGCAATTGACGTGGCTGAAAAATAGAATGGCAAGATCCAAGGGAGAAGCCGTCGGGTGAGAAAAGGTGTTAAAGTGTCAAGGTTTAAGGTGATGCTTCCAGTCGAGATAATTGATCGGTTAGCATAGTTTTGGGGGTCTATGGTATTTTGCTTAGGTGTTTAGGATTTGGTAATGTCTATTTCGTGATTTTCATTTGTTTTGGTGTACCTCTAGCTTCTTGCTAGTTTGTTGGTGGAATATAAGTTTTCTTCTCCGTTAAAAAAAAAATTACATCCTCACTTATTACCCTTATCACCTGTGGGGGACTCGAACTCCTGCCCTCACCTTGTACACCCTCACCCCCACACCTCTAGGCCAAAGCCTCAATGGCTCTGTTTTTTTAACTTAATTATGGATTAGATTAAATATACAGTGAAAAAAATAAGAAGGTCAAAGAAAAGATATAAAACGGGCATCTACTCATTCAATCACAATGGAACCATCCCATCTAACTCTATGACAGTACTTTTAAGGTTTTTGCATTTTTTGCTTTTTAGCTTTTAGTTTTTAAAAATTGTGTCTTTTTATGTGTTATTGTTTCTTTTTTTATTTTCGTCATTGTGTTATTTTTCAACTTATTGTGTTTTTTTTCCTCGACAATGTATTATATTTCTCGTCATTGTGTTATTTTGTGACCAATTATGTTATATTTCGTGATCCATTGTATTTTTTAATTATTCTCACCCTTATCATTTATTTTACATTGTGTATGATAACTTAACACATTAATTATTTATGTATTACTTTAATTAATAGATAGATACTAATTAGTGAAACTATTACACACGTGAGTGCTACATGGTGGGGAATGGAGCCAATAGGGCGCCATTCTACCACCTCAGCGCCATGTCAAAAGCAGCCTTAATAGGCTCATACTTATTTAACTACCCCCGTGCGGTTCAACGAACTAATATAGAACCTCTCAAATGTTACACACTTTATTCGGAGAACGATAAACTTTCCAGTTATGGCATCTTGCTCAAGTATGGTAATTACCAATTTGTTGCCAAGCTGATTTCCTCCTCCGCGCTCCAATGTCGATTTGCCATTTTAAAATTAAATAGAAAAAAATGAACGTAGAGTGAGTTGGGTTTAAAAATGGAGTGGGCTAGTAAAAAAATTTCAAACCGCGTATTTGAATAAGTAGAGTAACTGCACAAATGTTTTACCAAATTATTTTGGTTGATACGATCTTAGAGGGTGTTTGAGATTGAGTTAAAAAACAACTAATTGATTTATTGACTTCATCAAAAAGCTAAGAAGTCAATAGGTTGTTTGTGTAAACCAAAAACACTTTCTGATTTGGGTTTTTGATATGAGTTGAAAAATTGTTTTCAAGAAGTCACAAATCCTGGATTTTTGTTTTGAATTTTAAATTTTGAAATAAAAACTATAAATCTACCACCTATGCAACCAACCAACCTTTACAATAAGTTAAGCTAAACACTTTTATAAAAAACTTATTGACTTATTGGTTTTTCCCATTACAAAAGTTAATCAAAACACTTCTAAAAACCATAACATAATAAACACTTCTAACCAAACAGCCTCTTAAACGTTACTGAATGATGTTTTGGTTGTTGCGAGATGCAGAAGCCTGAAAGGACAAAACCTTTCAGGCACTCTCCCACCGGAACTCGTCAATCTTCCTTACCTCCAGAATTTGTACCATTCCTTTCTTCTGCTTCTTCCATTCATATATTATTATACTTGTTTGTTTGTTTTTTCGTATTTGACAGTTGAACATTTATGTATCTTATTGTTACAGAGACTTAACTCGCAACTATCTCAGTGGCACTATCCCGTCAGAATGGGGTTCCATGCAGCGATTTTTAAACATGTAATCTCTTTAACATACTATATATATGTGTGTATATTATTGAGGATAATTCAATTAAAGTAGCCGTTTGAAGTCACTCAAGAATCGGTATGCATGGTGCATGAATGAGTAAAGTTTGTTCCTGTTTTATGCTATTCCTAATTACTAGTTAAGTCTGTTTTAGTCATTTGAATATTTCTTTGTTTACGTTGCATGTAATGCCTATATAAGGCTTGGTAGTTGTTGAATAAACTCATCCATTTCAGTAATCTTGTTTGTGATTTTATGCTTGGTTATGCTCTAACATTTGGTATCAGAGCATCTCCAGGTTTCGAATCCTTTTCATTTCTTTTCACACTCACACATCTCTCTCATCAATGGCTAATAATACGAACAATGGTACCCTCAATGCTACTCTTCCCATCTTTATGGGTGAAGGGTATGAATTCTGGAAGATACGAATGAAGAGCATTCTTATGTCCCAAGATATTTGGGATCTTGTGGAGAATGGGTTTAATGAAAATGATGGTGATCGTACCAGGCTAAGAGATCATAAAAGAAAATATGCAAGGGCCCTCTCTTTGATTCAATCTGGAGTGCATGATGAATTGTTTTCTCGTATTGCTGGTGCTGTTACATCTAAACAGGCCTGGACCTTGTTACAAAATGAATATGAAGGTGATACTAATGTCCAAATGGTGAAGTTACAAGGGATGCGCAGAGAATTTGAAACCATTCCTATGAAAGAAGGAAAGTCAATAGGTGATTTCTTATCTAAGGTGGTGAAAATTGTGAACCAGCAACGTGCCTTTGGAGAGGATGTGACGGATCATAAGGTTGTTGACAAAGTCTTGAGAAGTTTACCGGTGAAATGGGATCACATAGTGGCTGCCATAGAAGAATCAAAAGATCTCAGAGTGTTGACCTTTGTGTTGAATTCTGATATGAATCGGATTGAGTTTGTATTTGAACGGTTGGTTTGGAGGGAAATGTATAGGAGATTTAGAGGGAATATATTTGTAAGTTAGTTATAAACATAACATACACCCACAAATGAATGTGTTCGACCCCTATATATACAACCTAATCGGTGTGATGTAAACCGACATGACCCTTGACTTGTGTATTATAACCGCTAACTAACTTGTGACATATCGGTTGGTATATAACCATCACAATCCATTTTGCTAACTTAGGACACCACTAATTAACATATGTACAATATTAAATAACATAAGTTTAGTAAATCAAGATTATGCATTCTAACATTCTCGCCCCTAATCTTGATTTAGTATGAGCTTGATTCTTCACTTGACGATGTGCGGGATCTCTTCTTTGGTGGGAGGTCTTGATCTTTCCACTCGGCGTTTCTTTTCCCTTGATCATAAGCATCTTCTTCATCAACTTGTACTACCATTTCTCTTCCTTTATACTTCAAGTGATACCACTCCATCATCTCTAGGTATCGGACATAGACTTGCCTTAGGGTCGTTGCAATCTCGTCCTTTGTCACTAAACTCGGTAGTCCTCTCCCATATCCCATTGACATAGCAATCACTGCCCAATTGTCATTATTCGTCACTTTATCATAACCTCCGAACACTTGCACTTTGGTATAGAGATCCAACAAGTTTATTGGATAACCACATCCATCTCTTGGAGGCATTGGTGCTTTATTTGTTATCTTTAGGAAATCGTACATGAACCACTCAATGGTTCTCTCAAATTCTAGTTCGAATTTCCTTTTATACCTTTCGACCGTAGTGGTGATGTGAATCAAGTCCATAAACACCACACAATCGTTCAATCTTGTGCTATTTGTTGCATACATAACCGGTCCCCTTTCCATGAACTCCTCGGCTTTATCTTTATTGATCGAAAAGGTTTCAAAGTTTCTGAACACTGCTGCTCGTTCCTTGTCCAGACCAGTGAGTTCGCTTCCGGTTTCAAGCCTTACTATTTTGTTTCTGATGGCCGGTCCTTCTGCAGTCGCATCATGCGCCTTATGTATTTTCATTGTATCCATTTTCTGCACTATATTCCTCTTCTCGGGACACTTAAACGTAAAGTGATCATCACCATCACACACTCTACACGTAATCAATTTTCTAACCCTTTGGATAATCGGCCTTCTAACATAACACACATCCCCTTCAAATTCAATTTCTAGGCCCTCGTTTGTGAGTTTCTCAATACTCAAAACATTCTTTCTAAGCGTTGGTACATAAAAAACAGATTTAATCTTATGAACCTGATTTCCGCTTGTGATGATTACGGTCCCCTTGCCTCTAAAGTATTCCTTCCTATACCCGGTTGGGCATCCTTCGACTCCGAATGATTTGCTAAACAGTGTGAATTGGTTTTTGTCTCCACATCCGTGTTCTTTGCGTGTTAAACTTGCAAACCATATGTCGTCCCAACCCTTCTCATCGGTCCCTTTAACCATAAACTCCGTCTTTCCCATCTTCTTGGGGCACTCGCGTCTGAAATGGAATGGTTGTTTGCATTTACTGCAACACATCATAGGAGGATGTTCTGGAACGTCTTTCTTGGCTTTCACTTGCCGATTAAACTCCTTTTGGGCCCTTGACCATTCACTTCCTTGGACCTTTGATGAAGATCCTATGTTAAACTTTGAGAATTTGATGTTGATAGGATTCTCACAATCCTCTTCTTCGGCCACTGCTTTGCCGATCTTCACTGCCTTCTCGGCATTTCTTTTATGATCACCATGATCACTTTCTTCCTTGGGAACTAACGCTCTATCGTCTTTTCTTCCCATATTGTCAACATCGTCTGATTCTCGAGTATCAAATATGCCACGGGTCTTAGATCTTTGCTCTGATGCCATGTTGAATTCTGATATGAATCGGATTGAGTTTGTATTTGAACGGTTGGTTTGGAGGGAAATGTATAGGAGATTTAGAGGGAATATATTTGTAAGTTAGTTATAAACATAACATACACCCACAAATGAATGTGTTCGACCCCTATATATACAACCTAATCGGTGTGATGTAAACTGACATGACCCTTGACTTGTGTATTATAACCGCTAACTAACTTGTGACATATCGGTTGGTATATAACCGTCACAATCCATTTTGCTAACTTAGGACACCACTAATTAACATATATACAATATTAAATAACATAAGTTTAGTAAATCAAGATTATGCATTCTAACACTTTGATCAACTTATGGGATCTTTGCAATCTCATGAGGCACGTGTTAACAGAGGTAATGACAATGCTGCTGAAGAACAAGCTTTACAAGTTAAAGATGAAGAGACCAGCTTGTTCATAAGAGGAAGAGGAAAAGGAAGTCCAAGAGGAAGAGGACGTGGGAGAGGTAGAGGTATTGGCAGAGGTAAGACCAGCATGCAATGTTATAATTGCAACAAGTTTTGAACACTTTAGTTGAGATTGTTGGAATGAACCTCAAGCCTCTCTAGCCATTGGAAATGAGAATGAGGAAGAAGAAGGACAATTGTTCATGGCTGTGAATGATGATGATGAATATGCTGATGTTGCCTCACCAGTTAATGTAAGTTCTGGCTTCTCTCATGTTTGGTATCTAGATAGTGCTAGTACACATCATTTGAGAAATGTTCATGATGATGAAAATCAGGCTTTTGTAACTACAACTGATAAATTGGACTCATCCAGTATCCGGTTCTTAGACAGTGGTTGTTCCAACCACATGACTGGTCAACAATCTCTGTTTACGAACATAGATAAGACCAATACACTATCAGTTTGAATGGGAAATGGGAAAAGAATTAATGTTGAAGGGAAGGGATCTGTAAAATTAGAAGTTGCAGGTTGCCAAGTACAAAACTTTAAGTGATGTCCAGTATGCACCGGCACTTGGTTATAATTTACTAAGTGTTGGATAACTAATGAAGGCTGGACATAGGTGACGTGTGCGTATATACACATAATTTTACAATGAATTAACACACATTTTGCTTTAATATTTATAAAAATGGTTTAGACCTTAATATTAAAACACACACAATAGGGCAAGTGTACCCTGTCATATATGTAGTAATGTACAGATAAGAACCATATATCGATCCATGGACGCGCGCGGAGCAATGGTACTAAAACTCTGTCCCTGATTTACCACACTTGAACATCACCTTGTTCCTAATGTGACTCAAAAAATAGTAAAGCATTATGAAGAGCTAAACTATAGTGCAAAGAAGAGAAACTAAAACTCCCCTGGTGTCGAAGCAACAGTCGAGTAATGAATGGTAAGAGCATCGACAACGGTGCTCGCCAGTTACCTGCAAAGTCAACATTCTTGACACAACACACACATCAAATCTACTCATCATCATCATAAACATAAGCAAACTAAATTAAAAATGTAAATACTGAATTCAAAGTACAATACAAAGCAAAATGTTCAAAACAAAAGTATTGAAAGCAGATAAAAATAAAATACTAACAATCGCTGGAAATGCAGTGGAATAGGCTACTAGTCATCCCCGTCCCTGTGGTGGTGACCGGAGCTGCCTGGCTGGTCGCCAGGTGGTGCTCCATATGGGAACGTGGGCAGGTTCCTAAAGGAACCCGGATGAACCGACTCCAAGCCGGCAAAAAGGTACAAAAACAAAGTCGTGAAACATATGCATACAAAAAACAAAGTTCCAGCTGTTAGTAATATAAAAAAAGAGGTCCTGGTTGCGCAAAACGGACCTGCGTAAGTTCTGACCTGATTCTGGTTAACCTGCACGGTGCACGGGAGTGCGGGTCTGTTTGGTTTGCAGGTCAGAGGCGGCACTGCCTGGTTTTCTCGGCACACACAGTCGTGCACCAATGTCGCACAATTATGCACCAAGGTCGCACGGTCGTGCAGGTCAGTTCAGCTCGGTGATTCCGAGCTGCACTGCCAGTGCCTGAGCCAGTGCACCTCACCATGCACGGTCGTGCGGGTTAGGTGCACGGGCGTGCACTCCTTGCAGATTTTCAAAAATTTTCAACAACAATCACCCAAATCATCTACATTCAAACTCATAAAACAACAGATTTAGGTGGGGAAGTGCATGGTTTCAACAAAAATCAAAAGAAAGTAACAAACTTAAAACTAAAACAATAAGATTTGTGGGTTTGTTAAAGATTTATGAAGAAAAACCCCCAAATCTTGACCTAGAAATCAGAAAACATATGGATTCAAAACTAAAAACATGTAAAAGATGTGCACTATTATGAAGGGGATCATACCTTGAAGGAATAGCAAGTGAGGAGTGAAGAATCTTGACCAAAAGATGATGTTCTCGGCCAAAAAGAGGAGGAATGAGGGTCCAGCCGGGTGTGCAAGGGTTAGGGTTATGTTTTAGAAGTTAAAGATGCTTATATAAACCCATTTCTGGGCTGGGCTTTTTTGGCCCGCACGGTCGTGCACAAAGGTTGCACGGCCGTGCACAAGCTCTGCACTACCACTTGCACCCCAGTGCTGATCAAGCATGCTGATCAGCTCGGCCCGCACGGCCGTGCACAAAGGTCGCACAACCGTGCACAAGCTCTGCACTACCACTTGCACCCCAATGCTGATCAGGCATGCTGATCAGCTCGGCCTGCACGGCCGTGCACAAAGGTCGTACGGCCGTGCACAACCTGCAGACTTGCAGAAATACACATAATTTTACAATGAATTAACACACGTTTTACTTTAATATTTATAAAAATGGTTTAGACCTTAATATTAAAACACACACAATAGGGCAAGTGTACCCTGTCATATATGTAGTAATGTACAGATAAGAACCAGATATCGATCCATGGACGCGCGCGGAGCAATGGTACTAAAACTCTGTCCCCGATTTACCAGTAAGAAAAGATAGTGAAAGTTTGTTTTAAACTAAATTAATTATAAATTATCTAAATAACATATGTAAGACTCCAAATACAAAATATAACTATATAAACTATAATATACCAATCCTAGCATGTCATCTACATATAATAAGTAATACAGGCGTGTGATCAACATTCCCATTTTCTGATAGTTAGTGTCCCTTTCGGGCATCCTAACATGACAACTATACAGAAAGTTAACACGAATACACACGTTAACCACTTCAAGTCGTTTATTAGCGAGCAGCTGATATGATCTCATGCAGATCTTCTAAAGATAAGTTAGTCATCTGTTAAGAGTATTCTAACCTCACTAATTCAGGAAAGCGATACCGAATACAAAATACAGCCACCTAAACTAGCATAAAGTAGAGCATTTCAGAACCTATTCCATTTTACCAACTTTGAACCCAGATCTAATAAGATCGCTATTTTTACCAAAATAACTACCAAAGATCATTAACCGTGTCAAACACCAGTAACGGCACCATTAAGCTTTTAAAACCCTTTTACGTGCCGACAAGCATTTTTAACCGTTATTCGACTGACTTTAACCAAGCCAATACTCGGTTACAGTTTCATGGCGTAAACTATTTAACAAGTTAACTAGTCTACTACCGGACGATTAAACGGACGGTTTTTTCAACATTTATCCGCCTAACACATTCGACAATCGCCAAAGTCATCCGAATACAACTATAAATCCAACAACAACGAAACAAGGTTGCGCTATGATCATCAAGATCTAAACATGAAAAACGCCAAATTTATACAAAACATGATTACATACTAACGATTGTTTTTTCTACTAACGATTACTAAACATAATTCATAGACGATAATGTACTACATAAATAACACAAACAAGCCAAAATAAACAGATTTGAATCAACTAAAAGCTTAATAGATCAAACCATAAATCTTGAATGTGATGGATTGGATGATGATAGATGATCCGGATGAGTTCCCGAGCTTGTTTCTCGCCTTTACACCAGTTCTTCGACCCTGAAAATCGCCCCAAATAGCCCAGAAATCACCCAACATCTGATCAATAAGTTTTGCTCTGTTTTTATACAATTTTTGATTTTTGTGCATGGCCGTGCACTTTAACTTTTGATGTGACAGGCAAGTGGGAAATTGGTTCCTAAAAATATCTTGGGTTGGGTTGCGGACGGGGTGCCTAGGGTCTGCACGGGAGTGCTGATTTGCTCTGCACGGGAGTGCTGATCAGGAAATGGCTTGCACTCTCGTCTTGAATTGGGTCTGCACTGGAGTGCTGATCAGGAAATGGCTTGCACTCTCGTCTGCACTGGCAGTGCCAGCAGTTGCACGGTAGTGTTGATCTGGTCTGCACGGGAGTGCCACTAGGGTGCACGGGAGTGTAACACCTGCAGATTGTGCAGAATGTGCAGAAACTGTCCGCATTTGATCCGGTTTGCTTCATGGACACCGTTTACGGCCTGTAATCATAAAGATACCAAATAAGTACCAATTCATCGTGTATAAGGCCAAAAACATATATAAATGGGAGTTAAATTGGGGCTTTTATATGTATAAATTGACGCATATCAATAGGCTAATCTTTGATGAAGGGGCATGCACTATCATAAAGAAACAAACTGGTGAGATAGTGTGCATGATTCCTGTTGCAAACAACAATACCTTCCCACTTGATGTGTCCAATTCAAATAATGTTGCTTTTGCAACTATTGTTGATGATTCTTACTTGTGGCACTTGAGATTTGGACACTTGAATGAAAGGAGTCTGCAGATTCTTAGCTCAAAACAGTTGGTTTATGGACTTCCTAAGGTGAGGAACTGGAATGTATGTGAAGCTTGTGTTAATGGGAAGATGACAAGAGCACCATTTCTGTCCATTCAACTCAAACAACAAAGGTTTTAGATCTTATTCATGCTGATGTGTGTGGGCCAATGTCAACCAAGTCTCTAGCTGGAAGCAGATATTTTCTACTCTTTATTGATGATATGAGTAGGATGACTTGGGTGTATTTCTTACAGAATAAGCATGAGGTGTTTGAAAATTTTAAGTTGTTCAAAGCCAAGGTTGAGAATGAAAAGAACAAGAAGATAAAAGCCTTTAGAACAGATAGAGGATGAGAGTTCTGTTCAGCAGAATTCATGTCTTTCTGTGAACAAGAAGGGATAAGAAGGGACTTGACACCCCCTTATACTCCAAAGCACAATGGAATCACAGAAAGAAAGAATAGAACAGTGGGAGAAATGGCCCTAAGTATGTTACATGAGAAGAATCTCAGCAATGTCTTTTGGGGAGAGGCAGTTGCTACTGTAGTGTATCTAAGAAATCTGTCACCAACTAAAGCTTTAGATGAGGCCACTCCATTCCAGGTATGGTATGATAGAGTTCCCTCAGTTCACCATTTAAAAGTTTTTGGTTGTGTTGCATACAGTTTAATTCCAAAACAGCAAAGAAGAAAGATGGAAGATAAGGCATGTAAGTGCATCTTTATTGGATATTCTCAAAACTCTAAAGCTTACAGATTGTATGATACAATAAAAAAAGGGTGATCACCCGTAGAAATGTGACATTTGATGAGAATGCAAGATGGAATGGAAATCAAGATGACAAGTATGGGCTGCTAAGTGAGTTTGTCAGTATATGGCAACCAAATGAAGATGAATCAGAAGAAACAGACAGCACAGGTGATCTCAATGATGCTGGTGATCAATCATCAGGTCAGAATGGTGGTGCCACTCAAAGTAATTCAAGCAGAAGTACAAGTGATCCCAGTAGTAGCAGTTGTGAAGAAGAGAATCATAAGAGCAAGTCCTTGAATCAACTCTATGAAGAAACTACTCCACATGAGCTTGCACAAGTTCAGCAATTGTATGAATGCCAACTAGCTCTATCATCTATGGAGCCTAGGTCTTATGAAGAGGCTTTGTCAAGCAAACATTGGAGGGAAGCTATGGAACTTGAACTTCAGGCTCTAAAGGAACACAAGACATGGTCACTGGTTGATCTACCAGTTGATCAACAAGCAATTGGGCTCAAATGGGTGTTTAAGGTGAAGCTTGATGCTCAGGGACAGATACAAAGGTACAAGGCTCGAATTGTGGCAAAGGGTTATGCACAAGAATATGGGATTAACTATGAAGAAACCTTTGCTCCTGTAGCAAGGTTTGAAGCAATTAGAGTGATTTTGTCTCTTGCTGCACAACAGAAGTGGAACATTTATCAGCTTGATGTAAAATCAGCTTTCTTAAATGGGCCACTTCAAGAAGAAGTCTATGTTACTCAACCTCCAGGCTTTGAAGAAAAGGGAGAGGAGCATAAAGTCTACAAGTTACATAAGGCACTCTATAGTCTAAAGCAATCCCCAAGAGCATGGTATGAATGTATGAATTGTTATTTGCAGCATAATTCTTATTAAAGACTTGTTAGTGAGCCAACTGTGTACATTAAGAAGACTAGTGAAGGTAATATAATTATCATTTGCATTTATGTTGATGATATTATATACACTAGTTCTTTTTAATTGTTGATAGAAGAATTTAAGTCCAAGATGATCAAAGAGTTTGATATGACTGATCTTGGAAAGTTGGCTTACTTTCTTGGTTTAGAAGTTCATCAGGCTGCTGATGGAATATTTGTGTCCCAAAAGAAGTATGCTAATGAGTTGTTGAAGAAGTTTGGTATGACAGGATGCAAAGGTGTTGTGACACCTATGAACAAAGGGGAAAAATTAAGAGGAGATGATCAGGGAGAAGTGAATTCAACAAGGTTTAGAAGTCTGGTAGGGGGTCTTTTGTATTTGACCCATACTAGACCTGAATTAGCTTTTGCAGTTTGATTTGTTACTAGATACATGCATTCACCAACTGTAAAACATTATGGAGCTGCAAAGAGAATTTTAAGATATGTTGCTGCTACTATCGATTATGGATTGTGTTATAAAAGGGGTTGGGGGTGCAGCAGTTAAGTTAATTGGATTTTAAGACAGTGATTGGGCAGGTTCTTATGATGATAGGAAGAGTATCTCAGCATATGTGTTCTCAGTTGGAAGTAGTGCTGTCTCATGGTGTTCAAACAAGCAAAGTGTGGTGGCTCTCTCTTCAACTGAGGCTGAGTATATTTCAACCAATGGGGTAGCATGTCTAGCAGTTTGGATGAGGCAATTATTGAATAAACTTAGTTTTAATCAAGAGCAGCCTACTGAGATATATTGTGACAATGTTTGAGAAATATTTTTGTCCAAGAATGCAGATTGCATAGTCGTAGCAAAAACATATTGACATCAAGTTTCATTATATTAAAAGTTTGGTGGATACCAATCAAGTTGTGTTGAAGTCCTGTCGCACTCAAGAACAGTTGGCAGATTTATTGACAAAAGCTCTTGGACCTGATCAGTTTTGTTACCTGAGAGAGATGCTTGGAGTTAGGAAGATTGAATTAAGGGAGGATATTGAGGATAATTCAATAAAAGTAGCCGTTTGAAGTCACTGAAGAATCGTATGCATGGTGCATGGATGAGTCAAGTTTGTTCCTATTTTTATGCTATTCCTGATTACTAGTTAATGTCTATTTTAGTCATTTGAATCTTTCTTTGTTTACATTGAATAAACTCATCCATTTCAGTAATCTTGTTTGTGATTTTATGCTTGGTTGTGCTCTAACATATATATATATATATATATATATATCCTCAATTTGGATCTTAAACTGTTGTGTTTGTGTTATATTTGACATATACAATAATAAAGAAACTTATTGGCAGTTCTCTTATTGCGAATCAGTTGCTAGATCAATCCCAGAGGAACTCGGAAACATCAGCACTTTGAAGTCTTTGTAAATTACTTTCATCAGTTATCTCATCAAATTTACTGTCATTTTTAACTTATCTGATTGTTATTTTGCTGTTTGTGAGTTGTGACTTTAATTATATTGTTAATGTTAATTAGCACCGTAGAGGACAATATGATGTCTGGAGTAATTCCTGATGAACTTGGGAATCTTACAAACATTGAGAAATTGTAAGACGTCGTGAAATTCGTTGATGTTTTTTTGGATGCTTTCATTATCTTGTAATCTATGATTGTATACACAATTGTTTCGTATTCTATTGTAGATTTCTGAACTCCAATTTCTTTGCTGGGGAATTTCCCCCATCATTAGAAAATCTTACCAACATGAGGGAGTTGTGAGTTCTACTACCTTGTTGGGTCCGATTACGACTATTATTTAATCCTTGGATGGGGCAGATGATGTAATTGACTACTTTTTTTTTGTTTATTGTTTTGAGCACAGTATGGCTGGTGGTAACAATTTCTCTGGGAAGATCCCCGATTTCATCAGGCAATGGAGACATCTCCAAATCTTGTAAGGCGTTTTCTTATTGTTTCAATTTGCATTTTATATATGTAGGCAAATTATATTGAGTTTACGTTAATTTCTGAATAACAGAAGGATTCAGGGCAGTGGGATGGAGGGGCCAATACCTTCTAGCATTACTCTCTTGGAAAGCCTGACAGATTTGTTAGTTATCTCTCTTATATTGTTTGTTTTTATTTCACCTGCAACCTTTGTCAAAGATTTGTGTTGACTGACTGAGTCAAGAGATGCAGGAGGATCAGTAACTTGAGAGGACTAGACACCCTTTGTCCACCCTTTAATAATACAAACAGTTTCTTTAACCTGTAAGTTAAATTGCTTCAAATAGTTGAGTGTTTGCAGTTTTTTTAATGTATTCCGAATTTATTCTTGCTAGGATCTTGAGGAGCTGCAATTTAATCGGCCAGTTACCTCAAACACTTGGCCCGGTTAGGAATATCATGTTAGTAATATGGACCTCTTCCTCAGTTAATTACTGTATACATGAAATTTCTTTGCATTGACATCCTCTATTTGCTATTGCGCACACAAAATTAATATTCAGCATAAAATATTTGAAATTTGATCAAATTACTTCCTAATTTGAAGTGTGTGGTCATGTTCACGCATTTCCCACACCCTAAGGCTCCCAAGTATGAGTTTTGCTTTACAAGAGTCATGGTATTCAGTTGTTTATAATGTAAAATTAAGTGAGGCGGTCTGATCACTTTAATTATTATCATAGAATCAATTGGTAAGGAAAAAGAAGGTGATGAAAAGAATACAGAAAATGATGCAATCACCTAACAATTAAAAGTGTGTATTTCTAGATGAATAAAACAATTACAAAGGGTCCCTTTATATAGGGACTAATCCTAGCACTAAATATGGTAACACAAATCAATACATAATTATAATACAATCACTAATATATGGTAACCAAAATCACGAGCATAAATCTCGGCTAATACTCCCCCGCAGTTTGAACGGTCCTTGGACAAAGAGGCAAAACCGGATCTAAAAGATTGAAAAAGTTGCCGAGATAATCCTTTTGTAAAAATATCCGCGTATTGATATGAAGCAGGGACATGGGAGAGTCAGACGAGACGTGTCCTAGGCGGACCTTTTCGCGGACAAAATGGATATTGATTTCTATGTGTTTCGTATGCTAAGAAATCAAAACAAGCTCTAGCCTTTTTGATTCAAGCAATACCGGAAGACATGGTGTTGCAAATGTCGAGTCACGCGGACCCGAAGAAAGTGTGGGATGCCTTAAAAATAAGATACTTGGGTGTAGATTGGGTGAGAACGGCTTGAATTGCAACATTGAGAAGAGAGCTTGAAGGTTACCGGATGAAGGAAGGAGAGCTCGTTGATGATGGTACTACTAAGGTGAGCGGATTAGTTTGAAAGTTGAGGAGTCTCGGGTGCGAAGTTGAAGAAGTAGAAATGGTGAGAAGGATACTTGATGCAATGCCAAAGTCTTTTATTCAAATTGTAACTTCAATTGAGCAATGTTTCGATCTGGACTTGATGCTCTTTGATGAAGCTGTTGGAAGACTTAAGGCATATGAAGAAAGACTCAAAAGCCATGACGAGAAGAAGGGAGAACAAGGGCAACTCTTGATGACCGAACAAAGGTACGATGAAAGTAACGGACGAGGAAGAGGTTACGGGAGGAACTATGAAAGCGGGGGAAGAGGCCGAGGAAAAGGAATGGGTCGAGGCGATAAGAGTGGAATTCGGTTCTATGATTGTGGAGTTTTGGGGCACTTTAGCTATGAGTGCACAAAATGGAAAGACAAAGACAAGGAAGCCAACTTGATCTAAGAAGATGAACCGACATTGCTTTGATGAATGGATCAAGATTAAGGGGGTGAATGTTGGTATAATCTTGATCTTACTTAATTTGATGCATGAAACATAGTGGAAAGTGTGAACCGTAATTGCTGCAGGTTTGACGGGGAATGTTTAAAGATTCTCATGCAAGTGGATAGTCAAGTCAATAACGTTGTTCAAGGCCGGCCCTGAAAATTCAGGTGCCCTATCCGAGCTGTAAAAATTGTGCCACTTAGCATTAGCTTTAGGCATTAACGAAATAAATAATGTAAACTATTTTTTAAGCTACGATTAAAGTAATATCAAATTGATGGATCAAATTTTATTTCCCACTTAGGTTGTAGTCTAGTGGTAGAGAAAACACTATTGGGGGAGGTTGGGAGTTTGAATCCCACAAAGGGTGAAAATATAATGGGTTAAAGATTGGAAATTAATTTTATTTTTGTTTCATAACAAAAATAAAAGTTAAAAAGGAAGTCAAAACCAACCAGTAAAAAGCAAAAACAACTAAGTGTGAGTCCTTCTCATTTCATCTTCTTCATCATCTCTAGTCCTACAGTCATTAATTAACCTGATTTTTTTTCTCAAACCATTTCATTTTCTTCTTTAATTCTTAACCTCTTTCAACATTTATTTACTTTATGTTTTATAGAAACTACCCTTCACTTTGATTAATACTTGATTAACAATTTTAGGGCTCAAACATACAAAAATCCATCAAATTAAGGACATCACTGTTAAGAAAACTTGGATTGCCAGAAGGTCAATGTGCCCCAAAAAATTAGGCCTGGGCCGGGAGTCTTCCCGCACCCCTTAAGGGCCGGCCCTGACGTTGTTCCTAGTGGTTTGTCAAGTTGGGTGATGATGAGTGTACGTTGGAATTGCTTTAGGAACATGTGGGTCTAATATGTTTGTTTGTTGAGTGAGTCTTTGTTTTTTTATTAACAAGTTGTGGTGTGTAAGCCTATATATATATTTATAGGTCTTTTGGTTAATGAAAGAAGTGTGTGCTTTTCTTGTTTCGTTTCTTTTCAGTAAGTTCATATCTATAAGTGTTGAGTGTATATTTTGGGGCCTGAACCTTCAATTGTTTTATTGCTCTTTCAGAGATTTCAGCTTTATCAAGCTAAGCGGATCCATTCCTATAGAGTTCTCTAAACAATCTACCACAAACTTCATGTACGGATCTTATTCTAATGTATTAATATCCCACATAATTCTCATTCTAAAGTATTATTAGCTCGCATACTTCTTACCGGAATATATTTGAATTTTAAGCTATCTTACTGGAAACTCACTATCTGGAAGTGTGCCTGATTGGATGCTCAATGGTGGAAACAATATGTGTTGGCCCAGAACTTGAATTTGCAGCGAATAAGACGAGATATAAACACAAATAGATAGACACAAACAAAGATGATTGATATTACAAGACTGAATGATTAATGTTTAATACAAGGAACAAAGAAATCAAATGAATTCTGGAATGTTTTCAACAATAGGATTGTTTGTTGTGGGACAATCTTGATAACCGAACAATTGTGTCATATCTGTCATATATATATGTTTCGAACAGTTGTGATTGTTTCTGAACAGTTGCGTCCCTCCTGTAAAACTGTTTCATTTGAGTTCAACCGGTATGCTTCTTTTTGGCGGCAAAATAACCATAATAACCATAAGGGTATAATGGTCCTTTTAGCCAATCTTTAGTCTTCGAAATAATCTGAATTAATCTGCTTTGCTTCTGTCCTTGTTCCGGTTACATGCTTATTGTGCAGCCTTGTTGTGTAGTCTTGAAACAGAAGTGCTCAGCCTTGATCTTCATTCTTGTCGAGTTGTTTTGACCCATATGTTAACTTACTAATTCTAAACTAATGTATCTTATAACTTAATATACTAATAAGTATATAAACAAATACTGAATACATATGTTCAAACTTTTAAACTAAAAACATAAATAACAAATATAGATAAGTTATATTTACAAATCAACACTCGCCCCTAAATATAACTAGGGCTCATGGGACTTGTTGGTAGAGTTTCAATGGCTTCTTTGAGGGCTATTTCGGCTTGTGTGAAGTCGAAATTTCTTCTTTTCATGAACCTTTTTGCTGCCCTCCAATCACCACCCATGTACAATGCATAGTCTTCTTCATTTGGCTTCATTTCTTTGCTTGATGATTGAGCATTCATAGACATGTTTGGTGATGTATTTACCCTTCTAACTTGACTACTTTCATGCCTTTCTTTCATCATATTTTCGGCTGTTGTGCGGGCATTTTTATGGACAATATATTGCCAATCTAAGACATCAAGATATTGTGCATACAAGATTCTCATCATGTCCTTGTCCTCATAGTCAAATCCCAATTAGTTTGCTATCACAACCCAAATATTATACATAGAAACCCGTCTATGTCCACCTTCTTTTTGCACCAATATATATAGATCATATAACTCAACATACTTTCCATTTTCAAATCTTGGAGGAATTGGTCTATTTATTATTCCTAGGAATTCCTTTAGAAACCAAGAAACCATTTGTATAAATGGTTCTTTAAGGATGTTTCTATGTGCCCAAGGATATTCCATATCATTTATGATGTCCAATAACTCAATGCACTTGTCAAGTGAGTCTATATTTATATTTTTAATAATCTCATCCTCTCTTTTAATGATGGAATCGGCTTCGGCCGATATAGACTCAAAATAATTATTTAAATAATTATCTTTCATCCGATTATGATCCTCATCATTATTTTCTAATAATTTCGATATTTCTTCTTTGGACTCACTATTGTTTTCTATGAAACGGAATTGCATACTCTTATCTTTGAACATAATTTCCACAATACAAAAGTTTCCCACAATCTTTACCACAAATCCTTGTAGTATAAGTTGTGGAAGACTTAGTATATTGTCTTCCAAATCTGTCGAATAAAACACATTATGTATGACCAATTGTTGGTCTTCAACAGAAATGCTTACAATTCCAACCCCCCTTATGAAAACAAATTCTTTCCTAATCTTGCTTTCAACCCCAAAAGATCTCTTTAACTTGAGAAAGAAATCTAAATTACCCGCAATATGATTTTGAAGATTAGGACTTACATACCACAAATTCTTCCATAAACTATTGTCGGATCCTTGAAGAATATAATCTTCACCATTTCCAAATGACTTCTCGGGATATTATGAAATCCCGGTGTTGATGGCATCTCTTATCAATTGCGCACCCTCATTTCTTTCTTTTATGCCACAAACACCAATTAAGTGACCCGGTTGTTTACAATAGAAACACTTTCTTGTTTCAATCCCTCTTCTCCTTAGTGCAGCCCTTCTTTCTTTCTTTTGTCTAAATCTTGCCATATATTGTGGCCTTGGTCCCGTGTAAGAGATCCCTGTTGACTCAGACATACTTTTTATGTTTTGTGAATAATTCTAATGACTAAGGAATATGACCGAAGGGAATTACTGATGTGGTATCGAACAGAAACTTAAACAGACAATAAACTTATGATCTGAACAGAAAATTATTTGTTACAAATGAACTTTATTTCCAGAATTCAACTTTGATGATAGACTAATGTTTATGATTCAAATAACAAAGATATAACGAGTATTTGACACAAAAGATTCTGAAACCGGATGAACAGAAACAAACGAGGACAGTTACTAACAAATAAGAAAGAATTTCGTGATAGTGAAACGTGATTGATTGGACTCTATTGAAGAAATATTGATTGAAGTTTTATTAACATCAATCAACGATACACTGGACTGGAAGTATGATGAAACAGACTCACAGAATTATGTAGAATAGAATCAGATTTGAACATGCAAAGAGTAGATTGAATAAACAATAATAACCCCGCTCTGATACCAGATTTGTTGGCCCAGAACTTGAATTTGCAGCGAATCAGACGAGATATAAACACAAATAGATAGACACAAACAAAGATGATTGATATTACAAGACTGAATGATTAATGTTTAATACAAGGAACAAAGAAATCAAATGAATTCTGGAATGTTTTCAACAATAGGATTGTTTGTTGTGGGACAATCTTGATAACCGAACAATTGTGTCATATCTTTCATATATATATGTTTCGAACAGTTGTGATTGTTTCTGAACAGTTGCGTCCCCTCCTGTAAAACTGTTTCATTTGAGTTCAACCGGTATGCTTCTTTTTGGCGGCAAAATAACCATAATAACCATAAGGGTATAATGGTCCTTTTAGCCAATCTTTAGTCTTCGAAATAATCTGAATTAATCTGCTTTGCTTCTGTCCTTGTTCCGGTTACATGCTTATTGTGCAGCCTTGTTGTGTAGTCTTGAAACAGAAGTGCTCAGCCTTGATCTTCATTCTTGTCGAGTTGTTTTGACCCATATGTTAACTTACTAATTCTAAACTAATGTATCTTATAACTTAATATACTAATAAGTATATAAACAAATACTGAATACATATGTTCAAACTTATAAACTAAAAACATAAATAACAAATATAGATAAGTTATATTTACAAATCAACAATATGTAAGTTTGTCTAATGTGAAACGAACCATACTTGGTTCTTTGATGGTTTTGCATTCCATATTATCTATCTCGTGAATGTAAACTTTGAAGTCATGACAAGTCCCCTTGTTTGGTTGTCGAATATACTGATGACTAGTGTTGCTAATTTTCTTGTAGTGATTTGTCATACAGCAATTTTACATATGATAAGCTATGTTGCACGGGAACGAGAAACGGGTACGGGTACGGGAACGGGAAACGGCAAAACTCAAAAAATCAAGAAACGGGTACGGCACGGGTACGGAAATAAATACATAAAATAATAAATATATATTATAGATAATTTGTGTCTATACGTTTGCATGCACACGTTTATATATATTTGTATCGTATTGTATAGTAGTTATTTAGTGTTGTAATTAAAGCAACTAAACATAAATTTTGTAAAAAGACAATAAAATTATAAATCATAGATATCGTTTTTAAACTGGATTAAAGAAAAGCACAAGCTAAAAATAAGTAAAATTAAAAGTGCAAAAGTAAAAAAGTACTATTAATATAAACCAATTAATATTAACTTGAGAAGAAAATTGTACTATTTTTTTTTTTTTTTGTCGTGACAATGGAGATTGATAGTACTTGCCTGCCAAACTAAGTAGGGTTAATTACATAAATACCTATTACCTTTACTAGTATTTACGATTTTACCTATCTTCTTCCTCTCATCATCTTGCCATTGCTGCAAGAAATCAGAAAAAATGCCGACCAAACCTATTGTCACAAATCATCTGGACTTCTGGAAACCTTAAAGAAACGGTCCCCAAATAAAGAAACGGCAGCAGAAACGTCGTTTGATTTCTCGAAGCAGTCAAGAATCGGATTAGAAGCGTTTCCCTCCGTCCCCGTACAGGTTTCCGTCCCCTGCGCGTTTCAGGGACGTGGTACGGCACCTCCTTGCCGTATCCGTGCATCAGAGATGATAAGCCTTCCAAGTGTCAAGAGCGGGAGACATAAGACCAAGCACATTTTTCTCCATAGTGTTTTTGAATTGCAGAAACTTGTTTGCATCGTTTGCAGATGATACAATCTAGTAAGTTTCTTTGCGTAAAGATTCAGAAATGTTCATTTGTAGTGACTTACTCTTTTGCTGCTTGTAATATTTTACCAGTAACAAGGTCTCATGCTTGCGGGGCAATGGTTGTCAAACAAGTAATATTAAGTTACATACTTACATGTTACTTTCTCTTATCTTGATGGAATTTTTTAACGTATAGTTGTGTTATTTGAATCAGCTTGGTCCTCGTTGTATATCAATTGTGGTGGAGAGAGACTAAGCGTTGGAGATCATTCTTATGAAGGTGACGTGACACCAGGTAGTGCTTCATCTTTCGTTTCAACCGAAAGATGGGGATTTAGCAATGCTGGTAACTTTTTGGATGAGGGTAACCGTGACAGTTATATTGTGTCAAATACTTCCAGACTGTTGATGAACAACCCTGAATTGTACATGAATGCACGAGTCTCAGCTTTATCTTTGACATATTATGTTTTTTGTTTGGATAGTGGAAGCTACAATGTAAGCCTTCAATTTGCCGAGATCATTTTTACTAATAATAGGACATATAGCAGTCATGGGACGTGTGTCTTCGATATTTACATCCAGCTGAATCTTTACTCTTAATAGATAAATATCATCTAAAGATCTCAAATGCTTACTATAGTAACAAATAACTAGAGGTGGCAAGTTGAGAAGGTTAAAGGAATATATTGATACGACCCATTTGTGATAAAACACAATTTAAAAAGACCCGTTCATAACTAAATGAGTTGAAATTGCCAATTCTAATATTTACTATCAAGATCACTTTTTGTTCTTATATTGTGATATATGATTAACTTTATTCCTTCGTTGTAACGTCTGTTGTTTCCCTGTTTCACCTACATACGACTTGGTACATGGATGAACATGGTCGATTGATTGAGTAGAGTATGCACAAAACTATTGTGCAGTGACTCTCGAGACAAGAACAGAGGGTGGAGAAACTATATTATACACACACTTAATAATATGTTCCACACAACAAATGATACAATATGGAAGGCTATTTATAGCCTGGTTTGGGCAGTTAAATAACTGCCAACATATTAACCGACATATAACTAATATTAACCGACATAATAATTCTGTTTTGGCGCCTTTTCTATCTGCAGTTGACTTTTTGGTTGACTTTTTTATTTCTTGATTATAATCTTCTAACAACGTCTTAGGGTGAACGAGTGGAGAAAGATTTTGACATAAGCGATGAAGCAGGTGGGGCTGGGAACGAAACAGTGAAAAGTTATACAGCAAATGTTAACGCTACTTTGTTCATCTGACTCAATTGGGCTGGAAAAGGAACAACTAATATACCATCCTGAGGAGTATACGGTCCCCTAATTTCACTCAGCTATTTCTGTGAAATCAAGTAAGCTCCCATTAACTTAATTTCTATGCGTAGGTAAACAACATTTTTCAAACTACTGTTTGGATAACTAACTTATTGTATGTCCAAAGAAGCAATCAGGTTATAATGTAATGTAGAGTTGAGCCCAAATCATGTACGTAACCTGAGCTAATTTAGTATAGAGTTACTTATCTATATATATCTATATATATATATATATATAGGGAAGGGATATTATGGAAATCCATCCTTAGATGGTAAACCTTGGAAACTCCATCACATCCATTCATTTAGGTTGATCAATGGCCCATATTTAAAGTTGATTTTTGATTTAATAAAATGGTTGAGTACAAGTAAAAAAGGACATAAAAGGGTATAATAGGAAATCTAAAACCCTTTCTTTTTCTCCTTTCTTGTCAGATATCTAATCCCAACACCATCATCCCTCTCTCCTCTCTCCTCTCTATCTTCTCCAACTCCATTCAACCTACTCTTCATCTTCTCCAAGATAAGCAACCTTCACCCAATCTTTCACAATAACAATAAAACCACCACGACAGACAAAAATCCCCACCGGTCACCGTCGCTTGTCCTCTTAATCTACATCACTATCATCATCACTAGAAACCCCCAAACCGGAACCCTAGACCAGTGCCATCCCCTTCACCGCCGTTGAAGTCTAGGTGCCGGCGTAACAGGGAGTGTACCGACCATCGGCCACTGAGCACCACCGTCAACTGTGACACCAACCGTCACAAACCTCTCCTTCGATAATCATCATCTCAATTGCTCTCCTCTGATCTCTCTCTCTCTAGAAAAACGGAGCAGTATCTTTCTATCTCTACAGATCTGATTGTGAGTAAGGGAGTTTGTGGGTGTGTAGTTTGGGAGTGGTACCGGATGAAGGGGAAGGAAAGCCGCCATGGCTCCTCCGGAGCTGGGTCGTGAGCGACGGCCGGTGACTACCGGCTTCTTCTTCTTGTTAGCTTTCCCTTTCTCTCTCTATACTCGGTTCTCTCTCTCTCTCTCTAGAGTTTAGTGTATAGTGTGTTTATTAAGATTTGGGATAAGTTAAAGGGATTAATAAGGTGGGTTGAGGTTTTCAAATGGGGACACGTCTGGTTATTGTGAAAGCCAGCAAATGGAGTTAGAAGAGGTGATGTCAATACATGGGGAGGACATGTGTCCTCCCTAATGACTCACCCAAATCACCGGACGGGTTCGTTATAAGATATCAGTTTGGTACTGCCTCGTATGCTCGTGTATAATAATTTGTCAAAATAAATATATATAACGTTCTCAGTTTCGGTGTTATAATTGTATATTTCTAAATAATATTACTCGGACTTTCGGTATGTGTTGCTGCCCACAGTCCACTTTAATTTTTTTGTTAACATGTGTTAATACAGAATGTGAACCATAAAAATAAACGATGTGTCTAAATGACGCGTGATTTGTAATATATAATATATATTAACATGTGTTAATAACAATCTATTAATAGGGAAAAAGGCGCTTGTTACGAAGAAGACAACCGTAAAGTCAAAAAAGGTCAAAGTGACATGTGGCGGGGAAGGTAGTGACTATGGAAGTAGTTAACATGTGTTACCTGTTTACATGTGTAGATATTTATATCTGTTAACAGGTGTTAAGACCATTACATCATTTACAGGTACGAGCAAGCAGGTTAGGGTGCCTAAGCGGAAGAAAGCGACGCCTGCTGATGATGAACAACAATTAGATTTGGAACGTAAGCGCAAGAAGTCGAGGAGGGACGATTTCCCAATGCTTAAGACACGTTCATCTCCTGTGCAATTTTTTAGATGTATTTCATTGTTGCCATCTGAACAACAACTAGTTGTGAAGGTTGTAGATTAAAAAAGAAAGGAACAACGCAACTGGGAACAGTAGATTAGATACTGTCTTTGCACATCATTTTTTACGTGTATGAAAAAGGTTGTATTACTGTTAAGGTTCCTGTAACTAACACTTGTTAAGCTGGTGTTTAGTTATGTCTACCGTATAAGTAACACGTATCAACCACGTTGACTATGTTGACACGTGTCAACCACGTTGACTATGTTTCACACATGTTAACACATGTTAACACTTTTAATATATCAACTATTGTTTTTTTACTACCAAGTATCTGATTTGAGCCACATTTGAAACCATTAGATAACACGTGTTAATGGTTTTTAATATCTCAACTATGTTTGTTAACTCCTACGGATAATATAAATTTGTTAACATGTGTTACTGACTGAAAAATCTGGCACTATGACATCGGATGATCTGTTGTCTGGTGTCGACTGATAAACGTCTTAATATGTGTTAAAAAATCATAGTTGAAAAAATCATGTGTTAAAAATATTATTATAATGGGTCATGTCACACCCTCTCTCATACTTTTTGTTTAAGAAAGTATTATTATAATGGGGCAAGTACAAAATAATGTGTTAATGTTGCATACAAGGGTAACATGTGTTAGTTGGTCATAAAGGGCTAACATGTGTTATCTAATCTGATAAAGTTAAACCTGTTGCCCCCATATACCCATGAGAAGATCTAACATTTGTTAGTATGTGTGGTGTGGTAACATATGTTAAACCTGTTGCCCCCATATACCCCTATAGTTTTCACTTCTTAAGTTTACTAAGAAAATAAAGCACACAAACTATTAACACAAGTTATTACAAAGTATCATTACAAACTATTGAACTGCATGGAAAGTTAACATGTGTTAGTTGGTCATAAATGGCTAACATGTGTTATCTAATTTGATAAAGAAATATTATTATAATAGGTCATGTCACACTATCTCTCTCCTCTCTCTTACTTTTTGTTTAAGAAAATATTATTATAATGGGTCATGTCACACCCTCTCTCATACTTTTTGTTTAAGAAAATATTATTATAATGGGGCAAGTACAAAATAATGTGTTAATGTTTCATACGAGGGTAACATGTGTTAGTTGGTCATAAAGGGCTAACATGTGTTATCTAATCTGATAAAGTTAAACCCGTTACCCCCATATACCCATGAGAAGATCTAACATTTGTTAGTATGAGTGGTGTGGTAACATATGTTAAACCTGTATCATTTGTCAACCCTTTTTTGACTTGCTTACCACTATAGTTTTTACTTCATAAGTTTACTAAGAAATAAAATATATAAACTATTAACACACGTTATTACAAAGTATCATTACAAACTATTGAACCCAAGAAAAGCTTACCCATGGCATTCAAATGAACTACGTGGATGGTTAACATGTGTTAATGTTGCATAACAGGTTAACATGTGTTATTTGGTACATGTGTTAGTCGGGGCCCAAATGTGAACATCAGTACCAAATAACACATGTTAACATATATTGCTCGCGAGTGACTCTGCTCATTTGCACCCCTCGAACAAAGCACAAATAACACATGTTAACCTATGAATTATGATGTTATATTATTTTTACTAACACACTCCACACTATACTGATTCAAATAAAAGAAACTTACATCAAAACTAACCCAAGAAACAAAGAAAACACATAAAACTTTAGGCAAATTAAAGAAATCTAAACGAAAAAATAAACAACGTTCAAGATCGAGTTAGCACATGTTAACGAACCCAAATTCGCACCGGATCGAATCGGGTGAGTCACCAAAAAGGAGAGGACACTTGTCCTCCTCACCCTCTGACAACCCACCCTTTTCCTTTTATAAAACTCTCACACACACATCTGTTATAACCAAACACCCTCTAATTTAATCTATCTATAAAACCCCTCCCCTTGTTCTTTCTCCTCTGATGAAAGTCACGAGCAAACACACACTTGTGTGTGTGTGTGTGTTAACAAAGCACTAACCGGTCACCTTCACCGGTGACCGGCGCCGCCGTTGCTGCCTTTCCTTTTCTCCGATAAGAATAACAAACCTTCTCCTCCTCTGTTTCCAGTCCGGTGACCCGTTTTTCTGGTTCTAGACCCAACCAACAACCGAAACCATACATCTTAAGAAATCATCGAACCCTTCTCCTGTTCGGATAAAGATTCAGTAACCCTTTATTTCCTCTTCTGAATACAGTTAACTAGTCACCTTCACCCCTCTTTGATTATTAACCGGACACTCACCGGGTTATGGTGACTGTCGTGAATCTGTTATAACCACCAACCAAACCCAAACCTTATCTTGTTCTGTTGAGAATCCATCTCTCTATCCGAACCTTGTAGCCGTTCCTTAAACTGAATCGATAAGCAAACAGTGAGGTGACTGTGGTCCATCTA
Source organism: Ambrosia x helenae (assembly GCA_030844895.1). NCBI lineage: Eukaryota > Viridiplantae > Streptophyta > Magnoliopsida > Asterales > Asteraceae > Ambrosia > Ambrosia x helenae. The sequence continues at coordinate 53,777,721 of CM061231.1, forward strand.
ATCCGGATGAGTTTCCGGCGAGTGTGTAAAGGGTCTTGAGGGTTTGGGTGTCGGTTGGGTTTTGGAAGTTTTGGTTTGCACAGCCTTTGTAGATTAAGGTTGTGAGATCAGAGGTGGTTAAGGTGAGGCTATGGAGGAAGACTAGAAGGTGAAGGAGATGGGTATTTGGTAAAGCCTTTTAGAGGTTTTGAAGGAGATGGTGATGGTGGTAGATGTTGACTTGCAGATCATGTCTACTTTTTGATTTTTGAGAGAGAGAGAGAGAGAGAGAGAGAGAGAGAGAGAGAGAGGTTTAAAAATAAAAAAAGGATGGGATACCTAGAGATTGTCAAAAGATGTCATATGTGAAATGACCACCTTACCCTTTTCTTTTTAATAAATTGATTTTAGAACATGATGATGTGGCTTAATTCTAGCCACATATTGGGTTTCTAAGGTTTACCATATAACTTGGGTTTTCTCTCGATACTTATACTATATATATATGGTAGGGATCATACGAGAAACCAACTTTAGAGAGAGAACCAAAGAACCAGTGTGAACTGATGGCATTGTTGTAAATAAATAGGCTAATTAAAAAACAACCCGTGGTCAAATTTATATGGATTATTAGGGTAAAATCTGACCCGGTTTACCCACAAAACAAATCAGAATTAGGAGACAAACATATTCAAATCAAAAAACCATATCAAACAAACCCTAGATCTACACCTTCAATAACCGTCACGATCCACCGTCGAAATCAGCCGTGTTATACCACATTCCACCGTCAATCGTCACCGTCTACATTCCACATTCATACGTCATCTATCCGCCGTCCACCGTTCACAATCCACAGGTTATCTCACTGTTTATCTTCTTTAATCGAACATCAGTTATATTTGTTAGTAGTGTTTTTGTTAGTCGATGTTTTATATAAAATTAGTGCAGAATAAGTAGTGTTTTCGTTAGTCGATGTTTTATATAAAATTAGGCTTCTATACCAGATATCAATTTTTTTGGATTCTATTAGATTGGTGTAATATTAGGACTGTAGTTGTATAATATTTGGTAGAAATCAAGAGGTATCATGTGTCTAATTGATTCCTATAATTGGTTTCTGAACTTTAGTAATCCTAAAAGGGAGTTTTGGGAGAACGATGAGGAAGTGCAGTTACAGATCAAGTGGTGAAATTATGTTGACTTTTTTAGTCAACTTTTGTATAAATTGGAGTAATGCATAGTACTTTGTAAAACGATATTTCCTACAATGAAATTCGTATTCGCCTATTTTATCTTTTTATTGCGTCAATATCTGGTGATGGATCTTGGTGGGCGTATTATTAAATGTTATCGAACGACGTTTGTACCGTATGTTTCAACCGGCGTCAGGTTATTATCTGTGTCGTCACCGTTTTTTTGTCGGATTCGTTTTTTGTATGTATTTTTGAGAAAGAGTCAATTAGTGTCCTGTTTTTGCTGGTTCAAGAATATGAACTACTTATTGACATATTCCCTTTACGGTTTCAATGGTATAATGAGGAAATCCGTATAAGATGGAGGATCCGGTGGACAAAATAGGGGTCGAGATAGACAGATATACATGATGTGCTTCTGAAACATATAACCACAACTGATTTTTATTTTTGTGTCCGATTTGTAGATTAGTTTATATATTATGTCCGATTTGTAAATCCGCCGTCCATAACTGATTGTTATTTTTGTTTTCAATAATGAACTTGTTTTAAGGTTGAATTTGTGTAAATTGCATAAACATAGTATGTAGGAAAATAATGTGTGTTTTACATTGTATATTGTACAATCCGACAAGGTTAATGCAAATGTGCAATCGTTTTGTTATGAATGCACATGTGCAAAACGTAGATTGTAATATTAAAAAGTAATGTTAAATAGCAAACTGTTATAAGTGAGTAATAATAATGCATAGGTGTAAATGTTCTGTTGAAATTATCAAAGTAACATTGTTGAACATGTGCATTCATATTGAAAATATCGGTTTTCTTATACGTTCCTTAATATTTGTACTTAACAGATGGGGAGAACAGCGAAGAAAGTAACATTTGTTTTACAGTCAAGAGATAAAAACACAAAAAAATTACCAGATGCAAGTGAAGACAACGAAACAACCGTTGATCATCAGTTGAAACAGGTTACCATCATTCATTTATTGTTGATATGATTAAAATTAACTTGTCATTAGCTAAGTTATTTAGTTAATATATACCATAAACTAATTAAGATCCGTTTTAACTTTCAGAAGCTGGTAATGACACGGTTTGTCAGGAAGTTGAGTCAGGTTGTAGTTATGTTATTTATTTAATATATATAGAATGCACATGTGCATAAATGCATTTTTTATGAAATATTAAATGTTGAATGATTGCACACAAAACATATTATATGCAGATAAAGTTTCAAAAAGAAAGATTCAAACAAGATCAAACAAACGGAAGCATGTGGAAGCGGCGGATAATGATGGTACGTTATGCTAAATATTTAACACATATTGTTGATTATGCACATGTGCATCGTCATGTATGAACATGATATAATATGTTGTATGAAAAATGTGTGTGCAGATGTAAATGCAAAAAAGGAATTTAAAATAAAGCGTGTTAAAACAGTAGCAGTGAAGCCAAAGAAGAAGATTGTCGTGAAAAGAACAAATTGGCGTTCGATACGAACACGTGTTACACCATGTCAACTTTGTCTGGGAATAAGAGCGTTGTCAAAAAGACAAAGAGAGGCAGTTGTAAAAATAGGTTTTTGTTACAACTGAAAACATATGGGTTACCGGCAAAGTTGTCACACTACGTTGTAGACAACTTTAATGGAAAACAAATGGTGATTAAAACAAAAAATGGTGTGATAGATGTGAATAAAGAAGGGGTTAGCAGATTGTTAGGGTTGAAAAATAATGGAATAGTGTTGCAAGAAAATCAAAAGACGAATGATGATGGTGATGACACAGTTAGAGAATGGTTGGATTTGTATAAAGGATCTTTATTAACACCGAGTAGGATTGTTGAAAGAATTGAGAAGAATCCAGATGATGATGGGGTATTTTTTGAATATGATTTCATAACATTGTTTATGAACACAATGGTTGAAATAGATAAGAGCGGGAGTTGCAAAACTGATTTTTTGTCATACTTGAATGATGAGTTGAAAGTAGAGGATGTGAATTGGTGTTCTTATGTGTGTGGGATAATGAGAGAAAGCAAGAACAATTGGGATCGGCTAAATAACACAAAATATTTCAATAGGGCGTTGACAATATTAGTGGTATGATATTATTTTAACTATTGTATATTTAAAAAAATCATTGTGATTGTTTGTTATGGAATGTATTGATTGGTATAATTTAACTATTTTCGTATTATTGCACATGTGCAGTTATTGTATGTTGACAGGACGGTGTGTGGGGACATGAATAGCGTACGAAGAATGCACCCGATTGAGTTCTGGACTAAAGAAATGTTAAGCAAAAGAGAAAAAATTGAGATTAGAGATGGTGGATTCGGACGATGGGAAGTAAGGGATGCTTATGTCGACTTGGAAGATGGGGACGGTTATGAAGATGATGTAATAAAAACGAAGGAAGATGGAAAGGCAGACACTGTCGATGTATGTATTGTATTGTTAATTGTATTGGTAATTTTGAGATATTTGCACATGTTCATAATGTATGATTGTGATATGGTTAGGAATGATGTTTAAATGATGCACATGTGCATAATATAAAGCATAAGTTGATGCACATGTGCATTCTGTTGGATTTGTTGTGTAATATATGTGTTTAATAAAGTATTTAATGAAATGTATTTGAAGATATATAGAGAACAATAATTGTATATTGATGTTCAGATTTGTAAAGAAATAAATGCGGTATAATGCACATGTACATTATGATATATATTGTTTCGTCGTATATTATTGAATTAATATTAATGATATTTTTATTTTTTGATGTTAATTAGGGGCACATCAAGAAAATTGAGAGTTTGATAGATTGGATTGTTGAGAAAAAGGACGTGTTGGACACGTATATAGTTGATGCATGCTCGAAATTTCCTAATGATGTCAAGGTGGCTGGTTTAGTTGAAACATATGATTGCTTGTTCGGGATAAAGACGAATGTAAGTTCATCTGAGGGAAACAAAGGTCAGTGTGGTGTGAATAATAATGTGGTGGTGTGTAACAACCGGCAAAATTAAGGTAATTCCGTACTAATTAATTAAACGCGATTAACGTAATTAACCGTAATTATGTGCTGAATATTTAATTGAGGCCTTAGAAAGATAGGAATTCCCAAATAATGCATAGGAATGTATAAGTTTAATAGCAAAGCATGATAGGATCATGCGCAGGCAAAACTATCCGGTATGGACACTGGCGATTACCCGGTAAAACTTAAATAAGCGAAACGAACACCGGACACCCGGAATATAAAATAGATAATATTTTCACAAAATATTATGAGTTTTGGAAACCCAAAGCCATACGTGAAAGCTTATTGTACAAATCTCCCGGTAACGAATAAAGTGCGCGTACCGCACCCGATACGCGCGTAACACGAAAATTCACCCGGCAAAGCCGAAATAAATTATCAGTAATTTAACTGGGCAAAATTTTATGAATATTAACGGTATTTTAATATTAAGGTAAACCGCGGTTAAAATTCAAGAAATACCCGGGCGGTACCCGAAAGGAATTAACTTAAACATAATATGGAGAAGTAATTAGCAAAGTGGACCCCACCAACCACCCTATAGGGGCCGGCCATGGGCCCACTTGAGTGGGAGATTGTGTAAAGTTGCTTCTTAAACCTTCCATGATGATATTATTAATAATGATTAGCATACACCTAAAGGTATTGGGTAGAATATTAACCAACATAATCCTTCCCTCTCTCTCTAATTTTCGGCCCAAACACCCCAATAATATCCCCAAGATTTTTAAATATCTTCCACAATCTTCCATAATCTTACACAAAGATTATCATCCAATCCTTGCAAGATACTTATGATCCTTGGAAGATTTGGGTAAGATAATATAACCACTTGAAGAACACTTGAAGAAATCACAAAAATCCTTCCCCTTTCTTCTTCTTGGCCGTAGCATTGCACCACCCCACCAACATCTCTCTTTCAATTTTTACAACTCCAAATCATCTCTAGTTCATCATCATTCAAACCCCTTCTTGTGTGTTCAAGAGCTTGGAGCATAACCCACTTGGAAGATCACATTAAACCTCACCCAAATCCAAGATTTTGTCTTCCCTAGCCTTGAGCTAGTAGTAAGTCTTGCATTGTTTTATTACTTGAAATGTTCATATTTTGTGCTATGAAAGCAAGTTGTACATTGTTGGGTAATAAAGATGAGTTTTATAAAAGTAATGGGTTTTGTTAAAAATGAAAATGGAAGATTAATAATAATGATGATGAGTCTTGGATTTATATTAATAAATGAAATATTGGAAGAAATAATAATAAAATACACTAACACTTGAGAAGATGATGATTTGGGCATATTAAATGAAAAGGACTTGAATGAGATGAAGATGACTTTAATCATCATAGGATGATATAATATTGTCATAAAAATATTAAAATGAGTTAGAAAGCCATAGATGAAAAAGTTTCATCTTCAAAGTCCACTCACTTGGATGAGTAAAAATTGGATGTTTTGGATAAAAATATGGAATAAGCATATTAATGACATCTAGGATGGATTAGAAGATCATTAAAAGTAAAAAGAAGTAAAAACAACTAAACATGATGAAAATGGTTCTTCAAAGTCCACTAAAGTGGAAGAAAAATATTAACTTTGAAAGATTGAGTGAAAAATGCTACAAGTATAAGTTAAAGGACTAATATGGCAACTTTGGAAGTTGAGGGACTAAAATAAATATTTTAGAAACTATTAGTCCAAAAACACAATAATGGAAAGATTGGTGTCAAAAGTGTAAGTAATAATTTACAAGGTAAATTTGGTAAATAATAGTAGCATACTTGGGTATTTTATGTAAAAAGTATATTTTTATAAAGTGGACGTTTTATAAAAATAAATGGAGTAACGCAAGTATTTTATAAAGTAAGATTTTATAAAATAAAGACTTGGGAAGACTTGTACAAAAATAGGATACTTTTATATAAATGGGAATATAAGAGTATCGGAAACATTTTTGGTAACAAGTTGGACAAGTCGGGCTAAAACATACAAAGTATATTTTTCCAAGAAATGAACGTTGGAATCGGAAGTAGGAACAATACTTCCATGAGAACGCGCAACGGAAATAAATATGAAAAACGCTAACTAACGAATTTAGTTACACGAACCAACGAAAACGGACTTAAGAGGAAAAGACCTTTACGTCAAGATAAAAATATACATATATATTTTAAGAAAGTAAAATATATATAACAAGGGTGAAACGTGCGTAACACTTTCCTAAGTGTAGTAACAATATTCATGGGAAAGGAGAAACACAACGTAACAAACTAAAAACGCTAAACGACACATGAACTTAACAAGTAGTATCCACGCGATGATATATGTACATATACTCGTTTCCGACGAAATTCTAGTACATCTATTTAAATGGGAAAATAGATGTGCGAGAAGGAAAACCGAGACGAGTAGGTGAAATATATCTACGAACGCGTGAATACCGACAAGATCCTAGTACATTTATTTAAATGGGAAAATAAATGTACGGTGTGGTAAGTCTAGTCGGCGTTAAGATTATGTTACCAAACGACAAAGACTTAGCATATTTATTTAAATGGGAAAATAAATATGTGGCAAAGTAAGTCGGGTCGGTTAATAAGAAAACACTTTATATCGAGCGAAAAGATCCTAAGTATAATTATTTAAATGGGAAAATAATTATACGTCGGGTAGAGTCGTGTCGAGTATAATGTTGAACAAGTCATAAAGAATATTGATAAGAATGATATATGACTTGTAAGGAAAGGGTAATCCATCGCCATTGAACCTAGGATACGAAACTATTAAACGGGAATTGGGATAAAGACGTGGTCGGGAAGTTGGGTGTACAACTTGCCAAGGCACATACACCATAGGTGTAAGTGACTTATACGCCTAGAACCTTTGTAGGTACGGGATCACAAACTTTACTATTTTCTTTGAGCCGAGCACAGTTACAGGTGAGTCTCACGGCCCCATTTCTAAACTATTTAACGTCAATATCTGGTGATGGATCTTGGTGGGCGTATTATTAAATGTTATCGAACGACGTTTGTACCGTATGTTTCAACCGGCGTCAGGTTATTATCTGTGTCGTCACCGTTTTTTTGTCGGATTCGTTTTTTGTATGTATTTTTGAGAAAGAGTCAATTAGTGTCCTGTTTTTGCTGGTTCAAGAATATGAACTACTTATTGACATATTCCCTTTACGGTTTCAATGGTATAATGAGGAAATCCGTATAAGATGGAGGATCCGGTGGACAAAATAGGGGTCGAGATAGACAGATATACATGATGTGCTTCTGAAACATATAACCACAACTGATTTTTATTTTTGTGTCCGATTTGTAGATTAGTTTATATATTATGTCCGATTTGTAAATCCGCCGTCCATAACTGATTGTTATTTTTGTTTTCAATAATGAACTTGTTTTAAGGTTGAATTTGTGTAAATTGCATAAACATAGTATGTAGGAAAATAATGTGTGTTTTACATTGTATATTGTACAATCCGACAAGGTTAATGCAAATGTGCAATCGTTTTGTTATGAATGCACATGTGCAAAACGTAGATTGTAATATTAAAAAGTAATGTTAAATAGCAAACTGTTATAAGTGAGTAATAATAATGCATAGGTGTAAATGTTCTGTTGAAATTATCAAAGTAACATTGTTGAACATGTGCATTCATATTGAAAATATCGGTTTTCTTATACGTTCCTTAATATTTGTACTTAACAGATGGGGAGAACAGCGAAGAAAGTAACATTTGTTTTACAGTCAAGAGATAAAAACACAAAAAAATTACCAGATGCAAGTGAAGACAACGAAACAACCGTTGATCATCAGTTGAAACAGGTTACCATCATTCATTTATTGTTGATATGATTAAAATTAACTTGTCATTAGCTAAGTTATTTAGTTAATATATACCATAAACTAATTAAGATCCGTTTTAACTTTCAGAAGCTGGTAATGACACGGTTTGTCAGGAAGTTGAGTCAGGTTGTAGTTATGTTATTTATTTAATATATATAGAATGCACATGTGCATAAATGCATTTTTTATGAAATATTAAATGTTGAATGATTGCACACAAAACATATTATATGCAGATAAAGTTTCAAAAAGAAAGATTCAAACAAGATCAAACAAACGGAAGCATGTGGAAGCGGCGGATAATGATGGTACGTTATGCTAAATATTTAACACATATTGTTGATTATGCACATGTGCATCGTCATGTATGAACATGATATAATATGTTGTATGAAAAATGTGTGTGCAGATGTAAATGCAAAAAAGGAATTTAAAATAAAGCGTGTTAAAACAGTAGCAGTGAAGCCAAAGAAGAAGATTGTCGTGAAAAGAACAAATTGGCGTTCGATACGAACACGTGTTACACCATGTCAACTTTGTCTGGGAATAAGAGCGTTGTCAAAAAGACAAAGAGAGGCAGTTGTAAAAATAGGTTTTTGTTACAACTGAAAACATATGGGTTACCGGCAAAGTTGTCACACTACGTTGTAGACAACTTTAATGGAAAACAAATGGTGATTAAAACAAAAAATGGTGTGATAGATGTGAATAAAGAAGGGGTTAGCAGATTGTTAGGGTTGAAAAATAATGGAATAGTGTTGCAAGAAAATCAAAAGACGAATGATGATGGTGATGACACAGTTAGAGAATGGTTGGATTTGTATAAAGGATCTTTATTAACACCGAGTAGGATTGTTGAAAGAATTGAGAAGAATCCAGATGATGATGGGGTATTTTTTGAATATGATTTCATAACATTGTTTATGAACACAATGGTTGAAATAGATAAGAGCGGGAGTTGCAAAACTGATTTTTTGTCATACTTGAATGATGAGTTGAAAGTAGAGGATGTGAATTGGTGTTCTTATGTGTGTGGGATAATGAGAGAAAGCAAGAACAATTGGGATCGGCTAAATAACACAAAATATTTCAATAGGGCGTTGACAATATTAGTGGTATGATATTATTTTAATTATTGTATATTTAAAAAAATCATTGTGATTGTTTGTTATGGAATGTATTGATTGGTATAATTTAACTATTTTCGTATTATTGCACATGTGCAGTTATTGTATGTTGACAGGACGGTGTGTGGGGACATGAATAGCGTACGAAGAATGCACCCGATTGAGTTCTGGACTAAAGAAATGTTAAGCAAAAGAGAAAAAATTGAGATTAGAGATGGTGGATTCGGACGATGGGAAGTAAGGGATGCTTATGTCGACTTGGAAGATGGGGACGGTTATGAAGATGATGTAATAAAAACGAAGGAAGATGGAAAGGCAGACACTGTCGAGGTATGTATTGTATTGTTAATTGTATTGGTAATTTTGAGATATTTGCACATGTTCATAATGTATGATTGTGATATGGTTAGGAATGATGTTTAAATGATGCACATGTGCATAATATAAAGCATAAGTTGATGCACATGTGCATTCTGTTGGATTTGTTGTGTAATATATGTGTTTAATAAAGTATTTAATGAAATGTATTTGAAGATATATAGAGAACAATAATTGTATATTGATGTTCAGATTTGTAAAGAAATAAATGCGGTATAATGCACATGTACATTATGATATATATTGTTTCGTCGTATATTATTGAATTAATATTAATGATATTTTTATTTTTTGATGTTAATTAGGGGCACATCAAGAAAATTGAGAGTTTGATAGATTGGATTGTTGAGAAAAAGGACGTGTTGGACACGTATATAGTTGATGCATGCTCGAAATTTCCTAATGATGTCAAGGTGGCTGGTTTAGTTGAAACATATGATTGCTTGTTCGGGATAAAGACGAATGTAAGTTCATCTGAGGGAAACAAAGGTCAGTGTGGTGTGAATAATAATGTGGTGGTGTGTAACAACCGGCAAAATTAAGGTAATTCCGTACTAATTAATTAAACGCGATTAACATAATTAACCGTAATTATGTGCTGAATATTTAATTGAGGCCTTAGAAAGATAGGAATTCCCAAATAATGCATAGGAATGTATAAGTTTAATAGCAAAGCATGATAGGATCATGCGCAGGCAAAACTATCCGGTATGGACACTGGCGATTACCCGGTAAAACTTAAATAAGCGAAACGAACACCGGACACCCGGAATATAAAATAGATAATATTTTCACAAAATATTATGAGTTTTGGAAACCCAAAGCCATACGTGAAAGCTTATTGTACAAATCTCCCGGTAACGAATAAAGTGCGCGTACCGCACCCGATACGCGCGTAACACGAAAATTCACCGGCAAAGCCGAAATAAATTATCAGTAATTTAACTGGGCAAAATTTTATGAATATTAACGGTATTTTAATATTAAGGTAAACCGCGGTTAAAATTCAAGAAATACCCGGGCGGTACCCGAAAGGAATTAACTTAAACATAATATGGAGAAGTAATTAGCAAAGTGGACCCCACCAACCACCCTATAGGGGGCCGGCCATGGGCCCACTTGAGTGGGAGATTGTGTAAAGTTGCTTCTTAAACCTTCCATGATGATATTATTAATAATGATTAGCATACACCTAAAGGTATTGGGTAGAATATTAACCAACATAATCCTTCCCTCTCTCTCTAATTTTCGGCCCAAACACCCCAATAATATCCCCAAGATTTTAAATATCTTCCACAATCTTCCATAATCTTACACAAAGATTATCATCCAATCCTTGCAAGATACTTATGATCCTTGGAAGATTTGGGTAAGATAATATAACCACTTGAAGAACACTTGAAGAAATCACAAAAATCCTTCCCCTTTCTTCTTCTTGGCCGTAGCATTGCACCACCCACCAACATCTCTCTTTCAATTTTTACAACTCCAAATCATCTCTAGTTCATCATCATTCAAACCCCTTCTTGTGTGTTCAAGAGCTTGGAGCATAACCCACTTGGAAGATCACATTAAACCTCACCCAAATCCAAGATTTTGTCTTCCCTAGCCTTGAGCTAGTAGTAAGTCTTGCATTGTTTTATTACTTGAAATGTTCATATTTTGTGCTATGAAAGCAAGTTGTACATTGTTGGGTAATAAAGATGAGTTTTATAAAAGTAATGGGTTTTGTTAAAAATGAAAATGGAAGATTAATAATAATGATGATGAGTCTTGGATTTATATTAATAAATGAAATATTGAAGAAATAATAATAAAATACACTAACACTTGAGAAGATGATGATTTGGGCATATTAAATGAAAAGGACTTGAATGAGATGAAGATGACTTTAATCATCATAGGATGATATAATATTGTCATAAAAATATTAAAATGAGTTAGAAAGCCATAGATGAAAAAGTTTCATCTTCAAAGTCCACTCACTTGGATGAGTAAAAATTGGATGTTTTGGATAAAAATATGGAATAAGCATATTAATGACATCTAGGATGGATTAGAAGATCATTAAAAGTAAAAAGAAGTAAAAACAACTAAACATGATGAAAATGGTTCTTCAAAGTCCACTAAAGTGGAAGAAAAATATTAACTTTGAAAGATTGAGTGAAAAATGCTACAAGTATAAGTTAAAGGACTAATATGGCAACTTTGGAAGTTGAGGGACTAAAATAAATATTTTAGAAACTATTAGTCCAAAAACACAATAATGGAAAGATTGGTGTCAAAAGTGTAAGTAATAATTTACAAGGTAAATTTGGTAAATAATAGTAGCATACTTGGGTATTTTATGTAAAAAGTATATTTTTATAAAGTGGACGTTTTATAAAAATAAATGGAGTAACGCAAGTATTTTATAAAGTAAGATTTTATAAAATAAAGACTTGGGAAGACTTGTACAAAAATAGGATACTTTTATATAAATGGGAATATAAGAGTATCGGAAACATTTTTGGTAACAAGTTGGACAAGTCGGGCTAAAACATACAAAGTATATTTTTCCAAGAAATGAACGTTGGAATCGGAAGTAGGAACAATACTTCCATGAGAACGCGCAACGGAAATAAATATGAAAAACGCTAACTAACGAATTTAGTTACACGAACCAACGAAACGGACTTAAGAGGAAAAGACCTTTATGTCAAGATAAAAATATACATATATATTTTAAGAAAGTAAAATATATATAACAAGGGTGAAACGTGCGTAACACTTTCCTAAGTGTAGTAACAATATTCATGGGAAAGGAGAAACACAACGTAACAAACTAAAAACGCTAAACGACACATGAACTTAACAAGTAGTATCCACGCGATGATATATGTACATATACTCGTTTCCGACGAAATTCTAGTACATCTATTTAAATGGGAAAATAGATGTGCGAGAAGGAAAACCGAGACGAGTAGGTGAAATATATCTACGAACGCGTGAATACCGACAAGATCCTAGTACATTTATTTAAATGGGAAAATAAATGTACGGTGTGGTAAGTCTAGTCGGCGTTAAGATTATGTTACCAAACGACAAAGACTTAGCATATTTATTTAAATGGGAAAATAAATATGTGGCAAAGTAAGTCGGGTCGGTTAATAAGAAAACACTTTATATCGAGCGAAAAGATCCTAAGTATAATTATTTAAATGGGAAAATAATTATACGTCGGGTAGAGTCGTGTCGAGTATAATGTTGTACAAGTCATAAAGAATATTGATAAGAATGATATATGACTTGTAAGGAAAGGGTAATCCATCGCCATTGAACCTAGGATACGAAACTATTAAACGGGAATTGGGATAAAGACGTGGTCGGGAAGTTGGGTGTACAACTTGCCAAGGCACATACACCATAGGTGTAAGTGACTTATACGCCTAGAACCTTTGTAGGTACGGGATCACAAACTTTACTATTTTCTTTGAGCCGAGCACAGTTACAGGTGAGTCTCACGGCCCCATTTCTAAACTATTTAACGTTTTTACGGGGGAAAGATATGTTGGGATTGTATGACGGGTTGGATACTTGAGTAAAGATCGCCACTCGGGGTTGAGACCTCCCCACTATAATCATTAATTCGGGAATGAGAAACCAAAGGAATATTTGGATAGTACTATTGGTGCCTGACCAGGCCCACCCCTAATCGATAGCGTCGATAATGCATCGGCGTATGCCTGGGGTGCACTTATTCTGAAATAAAGTCGTAGGAATACCGAGTAACGACTTTGGGCGGGGGCATTATTAATTGTCTTGGTTTGGTTATAGGCTCAAGTAAATTGTAGGAGTTTGCAACTCCTATGAATGTCATAACAAGGATATTCCCACTTTATAAAGATTTATTAAATTAAAACCTGTGAACTCACCAATATTTATATATTGACGATTTTCAAACATATCTTTCAGGTAATTGATTGATGGAAGTTAGCATGGCGAGCAGGGTCGGGGATGTCTCCAAATTGGGCGTTGGGAATGTCGTGAAAGGGTCTTATCTCTTTATCCCATGGACTTAGGGATAAAGGGAGAAGCCTCTTTATCAATTTCAAAAACAATTTATAATTATGTATGGATAATTTGACATGATTATTAGCATTGAATAAATGCCCGTTTTTCTAATTACTATTGTGGTTTGCATTAATCTTGGCTTAATACTTTTGAACCGTCGCGCCACGTGTTTCCGCCTTAGACGTGGTGTGACAGAAAGTGGTATCAGAGCCAAGGTTATAGCGAATTAGCATTTTAAAAATCTAAACTATAACCGGATTTGGTTCAAAATCTTTCAAATAAATGCGAAACGCAATAAAATAAATTTTTCCAACGACCATTTGAGTATATGGAGATTCCGACCAAGCTAGCCATGGTAAGTGTACGTATTATTTTTGTGTTAGAAGGTTAGGAAGAGTACCTTAGATATGTGCCTTAACTACCTAACGAATAATACTTAAATATTAGTACGGTTCTTTTGCCAGGATGTCGAACGCAGGGAGCGTAGCACCGAGCTACGACAGTAGCCTCCAGATCATCCCAGCACCGCCAGCGGAGCCGATCGAGGTGGTGATACTCGATCCCGAGGATGACGAGATGGATATTGATGCCGCCATGGAGGGCGCCGACGGAGATAGCTCCGACGAGACGGACCCGAGCGAGGACCCAGCGTGGGCCCCCGCAGGAGACGACATGGCCGCCGTGGCCGACCTACCGATGGCCGAGGCCGACTTGCCTCTAGTGCCATTCCAGGCAGCACCACTGCCAGCACTACCTATCCGAGCCGTCAGGGACTTCCCTGTAGGTTGCGCAGGTCCTTCGAGACCTATCCCTACACAGTCGGAGACTGTCGAGTCTCCATACGACCGACGCGCACCTGTCGATCGTGATCCTTTACCCACCCCACCTATCCCCGTTCCCTCTGGCATGAGACTCGTGCCTGTCTGCCGAGGACACAACGGGTGGATATCCGATGACTCTGACGATGAGTCAACTGCGTCGGTGGAGCACATTGCTGTGCCTATCTCACCAGCAGGCCAGGAGGAGCATGTCGCTCCGATGATAGGGCCTGCTACCGCCACCCCAGTCACCTTACCTACCATGCCCGAGCCCATACCACAGGATGGGCCAGCTTCTACTGGGCACATCCTTGAGGGCAGCTCAGCCCGCAGTTCTGAGTTGCACCGAGCAGGACTGGCAGCTCACGCCACTGCTAGCCCTCCCACCCCTACCACTGTGACATCCGCTCCAGAGTGGGTCGCTGTCACCCAGCCTCTCATGGTCCCACTCGCCGAGATTATAGTCCCCTCACCCGTATCCATGACACTACCCATCACCACTTTTCCCACACTACCACCCCTACCCGAGATGCTCCCTACACCACCACCTGCACCACTCACTATGGATACAGGAGCCCCATTTTTGATGCCCCCATTTGCACCGTATACTCTAGGTGCGGGAGACCCATACCAGGTACCACCCTACTGCTTCACTGGATTACCGGGCTTTGCCGCACCCTTCACACCACTACCCATACCCGATATCGTCGGCCCGTCCCAGCCGACGTACACTGACATCCCCGGGCCGTCGCAGCCCCACGGGATGGCCCCACTGTCAGGACCCGCATGGTCCACGGTGATCTCACTGGAGAGAGATTTCCAGACACTCACCGACACGGTGCAGCGCACCGTGAGTCAGATGGAGCAGCAGGCCCAGCTCATGTGGGCCAGGATCATTGATGCCAGGGATGCACTGGCACATTATGCTGAGGAGCTGCTGAGCATGGATGCTCATTGTGGCCTTACGGGTGACGCACACTTTGCGCATCGCCAATTCTTGTACGATCGCATTATGGCGATCAGTATGACCATTAGCATGTGCGCACCCCAGTACCAGTACCAGCACCCGCCGCCGCCACCGCCACAGTAGCGATACATCAGGGACGCTTGGGAGATCACTCACGGACATAGTAGTAGTAGTAGTAGTAGTATGATAGCACAGCATGGGTTATAGCACCCATCTGCATTTTTGCCTAGCCGAGCGGGATTGTGCCGGTATATGACATTATATTTCTAGCGTATTTCAAAAGAGCAATGTATGAGGAATGTATCCTCGGTTTTTGTTATTATGAACAAATCATTGTACTCATGGTATTGAAATTAATGAAAATTTTGTTATGGTAAAATATGTGTTGTGATTGTCTACGATTATTATTACTTGTTCTGTTTATATTGTGATTGTGTGATATGGTGATTATTGTGTTCGCATGTTGTGTTGATTGTTTATACTTTATATGTGACGATATTGTATGAATGATCGCCGAAAATTAACCTTTAATATTGATTATTGAAGAAACATGGCACCAGCCACCAGAAGCAACAGTGGAAATGAAAGACTGCCCACGACACCCGAGGAGCTTGAAACCCTAGTTTCGGGACGTATCGCCCAAGCTCTCGCAGAACACAATGCCACGCGCACCGAAAGGTCGCGAGACCGAACCGGGAGCGACAGACGCGAAACCTCCCCTACTGGTAAGAAGACGTCGGGTATATACAACAGGAGTCTTCATAAAACTCCTACCTTATATAATATATTGCTTTATTATTGCAGAAACGGCCTCACGAGAACGTGGCTGCACGTTTAAAGCTTTCCTGGACTGCAAACCACTGAACTTCAGCGGCACTGAAGGTTCTGTCGGACTAGTCAAGTGGTTCGAGAAGACCGAAGCCGTGATTCGTATTAGCAGCTGTACCCCGCGACAGGCTGTCATGTATGCCACCAACCTGTTTCTGGACCAAGTTCTGACCTGGTGGAACCACCAAGTGCAGACACTGGGAGATGATGCTGCTTACTCCTTATCATGGTTGGAGTTGAAAGAACTAATGATCGCCGAGTACTGCCCGGCAAGTGAAGTGCAGAAGCTAGAGACTGAGTTCTGGAACCTCGCCATGGTTGGATCGGACGTAGCTGGTTACACGTCCAGATTCCATGACCTCTCCCGGTTAGTGCCTCGCCTGGTCACCCCGGAAAGCAAGAAGGTGGAAAGATACCTCTTCGGACTGGCACCACAGATACGCGGCATGGTCACTGCTTCCAAGCCTACAACCATGTGCGAAGCTATCGACCTCGCCTTGAGCCTCACTGAAGACGCCATCCGAATGGGCACCCTAATCCGGAAAGTGTCAGGGTTGAAGCTTACTGAGTCCAGCAGTGTTGAGGGTAAGAATCTGGGTACAAGTTCAGTCGTCGGGCCAAGTGAGCAGGGAAATAGGCCAAGGTTTGGGAAGCGTAAGCGCGATGAAAGGAAGAAGGATGGATCATCAGGTTCAGGAAAGAAAGGAAAAGGGTATGTGGCCACTGGACATGGAAATAATGGAAAGAAAGGTTATCAGGGCAGGAACGAAGTGATCTGCGGTAAGTGCCGTCGTTCGGGGCATAAGACTGAAGACTGCAGATCAGGAGCGCCAAAGAACAGTGGAGCGAGGCCCTGTTTCTCATGTGGATCGCTCGATCATTGGAAGAGAGACTGCCCCAAACTTAACAACCAAGCCCGTGGGCGAGCGTTCGTGATTGGTGCCGGTGACGCACGGCAAGACCCTAATGTGGTCACTGGTACGTTCCCTCTAAATGGTCATTATGCATCAGTATTGTTTGATACTGGCGCCGATTTTAGCTTCGTATCTGTCGAATTTAAAAGATTACTTGGTTTAAAGACTAGTAAGCTAGACACACCATACTCTATCGAACTAGCTAACGGTAAGACTATAGAAACTCGAGAGGTAGCGAAGGATTGTAAGTTGGATCTCTGTGGTCATGAGTTTGACATTGAGCTATTGCCAGTCGTACTGGGTAGCTTTGACATAGTCGTTGGCATGGATTGGCTATCCGCACACCGCGTCGTCGTCGTGTGCAATGACAAAGTAATTCAAGTTCCCCTCGCAAGCGGTGAAACCCTATCGATCCAAGGGGAAAGGCGTGGAACGCCATTGAGAATTATTACCAGCATGAAAGCCAGGAAGTGCCTAAGGAAAGGTCTCGTCGCATTCTTGGCGCATGTGGTAGACAAGAAGGCTGACGAGCGAAAGCTAGAAGACATTCCGATAGCCAGAGACTTTCCAGATGTGTTCCCAGAAGATTTGCCGGGATTGCCGCCACCCCGACAAGTCGAGTTTCGTATCGACCTTGATCCAGGAGCAGCACCTGTAGCGCGATCGCCATATCGCCTAGCTCCTTCTGAGATGCAGGAACTGTCTGAACAACTGCAAGAGTTGTTGGACAAAGGTTTCATAAGACCAAGCTTCTCACCTTGGGGAGCTCCCGTCTTATTCGTGAAGAAGAAGGATGGCACTTTTCGAATGTGCATCGACTATCGAGAACTGAACAAGCTAACTATCAAAAATCGCTATCCTCTTCCCAGGATCGACGATTTGTTTGACCAACTTCAAGGGTCCAGTTTCTACTCCAAGATGGACCTAAGGTCCGGTTATCATCAATTGCGTATTCAAGAAGAAGACGTGCCAAAAACAGCATTCAGGACTCGTTATGGGCACTACGAGTTTCTGGTTATGCCATTCGGTTTAACTAACGCACCAGCTGTTTTCATGGACTTAATGAACCGAGTGTGCAAGCCATACCTGGACAAATTCGTCATTGTCTTCATTGATGATATCTTGATCTACTCACGCACGAAGGAGGAACACGAGGATCATCTCCGTTTAATCCTCGAGGTACTCCGCAAAGAGAAACTCTATGCCAAGTTTTCAAAATGTGATTTTTGGATTCGAGAGGTTCACTTTTTAGGCCACGTGGTGAATGAAAAAGGTATACATGTCGATCCCGCCAAGATCGAAGCAATCAAGAATTGGGACGCCCCTAGAACGCCTACTGAAGTACGACAATTTCTTGGCCTTGCGGGTTACTACAGAAGGTTCATCGAGAACTTTTCTAAAATAGCACAGTCTTTAACCATGCTAACCCAAAAGGATAAGAAGTTTGAATGGACGGAAAGGCAGGATGCAGCGTTTCAGTTGCTGAAGGATAAGTTATGTGGCGCACCAATACTATCACTCCCCGATGGTACGGAAGACTTCGTAGTTTACTGTGACGCCTCTCATCAGGGATTGGGTTGTGTATTGATGCAGCGAGAGAAGGTCATAGCCTATGCTTCCAGACAGCTAAAGCTTCACGAGAAGAATTACACCACACATGATCTGGAACTAGGAGCCGTGGTATTCGCACTCAAGATATGGAGAAACTATCTGTACGGAACCAAGTGTACGATCTTCACTGATCATAAAAGTTTGCAGCACATCTTTGACCAAAAGGAATTGAACATGCGACAACGGCGATGGGTCGAATTATTGAACGATTACGATTGTGAGATAAAGTACCATCCCGGGAAGGCAAACGTCGTAGCCGACGCCTTGAGTCGCAAGGAACGGGTTAAGCCACTGCGTGTCCGAGCTTTGGGTCTAACCATCCACACGAACCTGACTGACCGGATTCGTGAAGCTCAAACTAACGCTCTTAAACCCGAGAATGTCAAAGGTGAAAGGTTGCGGAAGATGGTTGATTCACTGGAGTCAAAAGCGGATCAAGCTCTGTATTTCATGAATAGAATTTGGGTACCAGTGTACGGTGGATTGCGTGAACTGGTATTGGCCGAAGCCCACAGTTCGCGATACTCGGTTCACCCTGGAGCAGACAAGATGTTCCATGATTTGAAGGAATTTTACTGGTGGCCAAATTTCAAGAGAGATATAGCGGCGTATGTTGCGCGATGTTTGACTTGCGCGAAGGTCAAGGCCGAGCATCAGAGACCATCCGGTTTGCTCCAGCAACCGGAAATACCGGAATGGAAGTGGGAAAGGATCACTATGGATTTCATTACCAAGTTGCCCAGGACAACAAGCGGTCATGACATGATCTGGGTAATCGTTGATCGATTGACAAAATCTGCACACTTCCTCCCCATTCGCGAAACGGATAAGTTGGAGAAACTGACCCGTTTGTACATTAAGGAACTTGTGTCAAAGCACGGTGTACCTATTTCTATCATCTCCGATCGAGATAGTCGTTTCACCTCAAGATTTTGGGAAAGTTTGAATGAAGCCCTCGGTACTCGCCTTGACATGAGTACCGCATATCATCCACAAACCGATGGTCAGAGCGAACGAACCATCCAGACCCTGGAGGATATGCTACGGGCATGCGCAATCGATTTCAGCGGAAATTGGGATACTCACTTGCCACTGGTAGAGTTTTCGTATAACAACAGCTACCACACGAGCATTCAAGCTGCACCCTTTGAAGCTCTATATGGACGCAAGTGCAGATCGCCTCTATGTTGGGCCGAAGTTGGCGAAAAGCAACTTACCGGGCCCGAAATTGTTCAAGAAACGACGGATAAGGTCTTTCTGATTAGAGAACGTCTCAAAGCGGCACGTGACCGACAGAAAAGCTACGCAGACATGAGGAGGAAGCCTTTGGAATTTCAAGTCGGAGACAGGGTCCTACTAAAGGTGTCACCTTGGAAAGGTGTCGCGCGCTTTGGGAAGCGCGGAAAACTGAACCCACGATATGTTGGACCATTCGAAATCCTGTCCAGAGTAGGCCCCGTAGCATACAAGCTCAAGTTACCACAAGAACTTAACGGTGTACACGACACGTTCCACGTGTCGAACTTGAAAAAGTGCTTATCCGACGAAACCCTCATCATCCCCGCAGACGAAATCCACATTGACGACAAGTTACACTTCGTCGAAGAGCCAATCGAAGTAACCGATTCGAAGGTCCAAAAGCTAAGACGCAGTAAGATCAGATTGGTCAAAGTGCGTTGGAATGCCAAGCGTGGACCGGAGTTCACGTGGGAAAGGCTGGACCGGATGAAGCAAAAGTATCCCGCCCTTTTCGAGAAGACCCCTATACCGGAGAGCTCAAAGTGAATTCCGGGACGGAATTCTCTTAACGGGGGGAGAATGTAACAACCGGCAAAATTAAGGTAATTCCGTACTAATTAATTAAACGCGATTAACGTAATTAACCGTAATTATGTGCTGAATATTTAATTGAGGCCTTAGAAAGATAGTGTAAGACCCTAACCCGTAATCACGCAATCAACGCCTAATCCTACGGGTTTTGACCTTACTTAAACCACTCCCGATTAAAACTTTGATATTAATTATAACTCAAACCATTAAGATCAAATACATATTTGATTCCCACAAATTTTTACTTTTTAATAGTTGGAACATATTTTAAGATGTTGCGTTTTAACGGGAGTTCCTTAGATTCTAGTGCGGAAGCTTGATGAGTGTTCGGGCGTGTTCGGTTCTTCTCGCGACTTGATCCTTGCTCCGGGTCGTCCCTTAAATGTTTACCTAGCACCATCACACAAAGAATGGTTAGTGGGTTGTCAATAATACATTTAAACTAGTGTGAGAATCGTTACACGTCGAAACGGAACGAACCAGGCCCAACGGCCCTTTATCAGGAGAACAAACTGCTGCAACTTTTGCGCAGCAGCTGTTCGGATCGCTTTTACCCCTTCTAAAACCCAAAATCCGACTTCGACTTTCAAATAAGAGTTCTTCTACGCTCCGAGAGCTTTCCAGGCATATAAAGAACACCTCCTAACGATTTTTCTACGATTTTATACGCAATTTTAAAGTTCATGCTGACGTGCAGGTCAAAGCGCGCGGCCGCTCGAAGCTTCTGATGTGAATTTGGTGATTTTTAAGCATGAGAATCATGTCGCAACTGCATTTGATGATTCCTGAAGCCTAAGTAATGACTCGCCGACTAAATAAACCTTTGCTTGACTGAAATTATGGTCCGGTTTATGTCGCCATGATCCGGTTCTTAGTTTTGAATGTTTATGGCGACTTTTACCCAATTTGACCCATTTAGACATTTAACTTATCCAAACACCATTTGACCATGCGCAATGCATCTAGTTCATGTTGTCAAGTCATTATACACTTGATCAACTAAAGTGTTTGTCCGATTTGTTCGTTATGATTCCGATTATTAGATTTATCCTTTAGTAAATCTTTATAATTTCCCAAAATGCCCCTCCTAGCCAAATCTTTCGATTTAGCCATTCGTGGCGACACTTCTTGATTGAAACCCATTGTTTTGGACTCAATGACTTGTTTAAAAACTTCTAAGCCCATACGGACTTAGATTTTCAACATTTCTCAAGATTGTTCTAATGTGGTCGATTCTAAGCGCCTTAGCGCGCATTAGACATAGTTATGGAAATAACTTACTTGATTTGCACCCACACTTCATGTGGGTACTTTTATCACCTATGTTGCTTCGCCCGAAGGCGTTTATTCGACTACGGACTTACCGGTGGTGTCGACCCATTCTCATACCTTGTGCGTATCCTCCACGATTCTTAGCATCAAGCGTGCATGCGCAAATGCATCTACCTGCGTGCTTTCTAAATATACACATTAATTCCTCGAAACTCAAATGGTAATACCTTGCCATTTGAGTCGTTTAACCTCATGAATCTTATTGCTTGAAAAACAAGCATCAAGTATTGGACTCACATGGTGGGGATATCACCATTTGATCCGTTTAGACACGTCGTTCATAATACTAAGTTATCCAAGTTTTTATATATGGTTCAAGTGTCACAAACTTGACCCATTTAACAACATTCTTAACAACTTCATTCAATTGATTTAATTGGATTAAAACATCATTTCTCACATATCTTTATTAGTTGACCCGTTTGATGGATTTCTCCATTTGGTCATAACTCATTATCTCGATTAAGGTCATAAACCGCATTTTGTATTGAGTGCACATAAGGCGACCCACTTAATAGATTCTACCCCTTAGGGTTTATCTTTATCTCGCACTCAAGATTTAAAACTAATATTTATAACAATTTAAGCTATGTTATAGTATATTGGTGTAAGTAAAACTTACCTCGCATCCGTTCTTGTTTCCATAAGTATCCGACTTGCATTCGTTTGACCCGTTTGCATCCCTAGTTCTTGTACCTAACTTAGGAACATGTCAAACTCGATTATTAGAATACATAATATGGAATTTTGTTCACTATCCATAACATCATGTATTCATTATCATTACTAGCTAAATCCATAGCCATTTTCTTACATGTCTAGTTGAGATTAACTCACCTAGGCATTTCATCAAACATTTGGCGTGCATCCACCAATATACTTAGTTTTCAACATTCTAAGTTTAACCAAAATATAGCCATGTATCTAATTATTATCATAACAATATATTTAGGCATTTCAACTAAATTTGATCATTATAACAACTCCTAAGAGTCACCCAAGACTACTAATCATGTGTGGTTTCAACCTAGAGGTTAAACCCCAAATCTTACATATTCACATAATCATATGATCAAAATCAAATACACATATTAGTGTGATTTGTGACCGGATTATACATGTTTAAGGCTCCCCAAGACTAGGGTAACCCATATTAACCATCAATTCCACGTTTTATCAAAACCCTAGTTTTTGACCAAATCAAAAACGGGTATTAACATCAAATTACATCAAATAGAAGGTACCTTGATGTTCATTAGGCCTTAGATGACTTGTTTCTTGCTAGAGCATCGAAAAGCCCCTTGATTTGGCTTGGATTCAAGCATGTTCTTGAGTGTTTAGGTTTTGGGGAAGAATCCCCTTTTTCTTTCTTCCTGATAATCGATCCACACATATGTGTGTGGATTTTTCCATTTTTTTTATTTAGATTATCCCATGTGAAACTCTAGTCCCTCAAGTTACTACAATGCTATTTTCGTATAAAAACTAACTAATTAAGCTAGTTTCTAACACCTTGTATTCGTTTATAAAAATGCTATTATTAACTAGGTTACTTCCATATTAGAGCATAACCCATAATCTTATCGTTTAAGTCTCGTTTTATTATTTTGCTAATCACGCCTAATGGCATAATTAGACGAACAAATGGTTTTGGGGTGTTACAAGTCTACCCCCCTTAAAGTGGTTTCGTCCTCGAAACCTTTCTTGTGTTGTTGCTTTGGTCGCAGCCAAGAACCTTAGTGTCTCTAATCAATTTTGTGCATCGCTCAATCCCTTGACATTCTATAGTCTAACGAGTAGTACTATATACTTATTGTTTGTATCCCTTTACTCGGCTTTCTAACTTTTATTATATGGAAGCCTTAGCTTTCATAATATGACTTGAGTCATTCTATTATTTCGGTTAACTAGGGGCAATATCTACATATTTACCCCCTACCCGACATTTTAGCTACTTTTGTTCTCATAGGTCTTCCCTAGATCCGTAGACTATCCCCGTCTACTATTATCACGAATGATGTAATGGTTTAAGGGGCCATTCTATCATGCACCTTAGGGCATCTACTGTAATACTCGATTGTAGCATGCATAGGCATACATGTCTATGCGTCTATTTCTAACAAGTAATTTGTCTTGGTTTCCAAGACTAACCCGGCTTTTTAATATAGCCGTTTTCTAGCTTCTTGGATTCATCCCCGAATCCAACCCTCGTTTCTTTTTGGTTTGCTAGAATGCTATAAACAAACCTTGCTTTACACTAACGTTTTCCTTTCTTTGGCTAATCCTATTTCAAGAATTTGCCATTTATTGGGTTCCACCTACCCTTCGTGATTGTTGTGGAAATCGTTACCAATTCCCATACCTTGCCCAACCGGTTTGCTAGGCTCATATATTCCAAGTATCTTAATCTAAGGTATGATCCATTATGGTTCACCCTACTTTTAACCTTACACCAAGTGAGTTATCCGATTTACTATGCTTGGGCTTTCCCCACAACATATCTAATTCGTGTCCGTTAATTTGAATTTGGGTTTTCCCCCAAGTTCATGTTTTGCTAACTCGATTGGTGGTCATTGCCCCAACCGACCCGTTTATAGACTTTTGAGTTTTCAGAGTTCAAATCATGTATTTATTTAGAATGATTATTTTCTAAAAATCCTTTTTCTGATTTACCGATCTCAATATAAGTTGAGGTCGGTTTTCTTTTCATAAAACGCAGTTTCGAATAGTCATTACAACGTATTGTTTCGACTAATCTCCTATTATCACGGTTTGCATTAGATTGTAACAACTATACAATCCAATTGTTATCATATTTTGCATTAAATTGTACCTACAATACAATCTAATGTTATTGCAGTTTACACTTTTTCATCCTTAACCCGAGGGTTTAATGATTTACTGATTTATCACGGTCTTCAGCTTTTACAAATCATGTTTTGCACTTTATTCAACCAAGTTCATAACTTTGATTGAGAGTGCACTGCCTTAGTCTCTACAACCCACTCGGGATTGCTTATACCTCGGCTTATTGGTGTATAATTTTGTCACTGACCCGAAGGTCCAGTTGACCCATGGGTTAATCACGGCCCATGTCCGCTGTTTATGATTTATCAACCAAAACCATAGTTATGGTTGATTTGGTGAAGCAATACCTCGGCCTCTACGATCCCCACGGGTCGCTTATACCTTGGTTTTTCTTTCCTCTTTGTTTATCATGGCCCTTGAGACCATATTCGACTAATCCATGATTTTCCCGACACCTCACACTTACTTAGTCCTCGTTACATAGGTTGTATATGTATCAATTGTAAGAAACCCATAGTATCATATGTTTAACACTTACCTGGCCAGGGTAAGCAATCCGCATATGGTACACATGGACTTGTTATAATTAGTACATCACATCCTACGTAAGCAAAGCTTCAGCTCATGCTTGTGTCCCTTATTTTATTTGGTGAAAACCCTTCCTTAATAATTTATTTGATGTTAGGTTTTTACCTTCATCCATTAAGAATAAACTGTGTGTTTTCGTTTTGTAAAGCTTTGTGTGATCACACTCATTGGTATGATCACAACGCCTTTCTAGCATCCTTTGGTTTCTAAACGTTAGTTTGGGATGATTACCCCCAACCCGGTCTCGATGTTCAAGTTACGTTTGTGTATTGATTGTTCACTAGTGTGAACAATGCACATTTCCCATTTAGCTTTTCGCTTGCGTATGCAAGTACCACCCTTCATGTGATGCTTGCATACTAATATGCTTAATATAATTTAGAGCGTGTACCTGATTAATACTTGCCCTTTTGTTCCCTTTTTGTTAAAGATCCGTTAATTTGAGTTGTTACTTGACTTGGTCCTTAGTGAGCATGCTATCAGTCGTGCTCCCGAACCCCCACCACCTCATTGGGTGGATCATTCGATCCCAATTATCGAATACAGTGATATTATTCCTGTCACATCACAATTGATTAGTAATAAGACATCACATGGTTAGTATGCATTTCTATAGTAATGCGAGAATTCTAGTTATAAAAGAATTTTGTTGCCCGAATTGATCTTTGGATAGGTCCCATGCCACCTAACCATTTATTTACTAAGCATTCGAGATGGCGTGTATCTACACGATATCACTATTGATTACCTATAACAATTTCCGATCAAACCGGAAGTTTATTATAGATATTACTTACCGGATTCCTTGATCAAGCCTCGAACCGAACACCCTTCAACACTTGAGCGCACGGTTTGAGTCCAAGTATACTTCTCGACACTCGAATCCCTCAAACCAATGGCTCTGATACCACTTGTAAGACCCTAACCCGTAATCACGCAATCAACGCCTAATCCTACGGGTTTTGACCTTACTTAAACCACTCCCGATTAAAACTTTGATATTAATTATAACTCAAACCATTAAGATCAAATACATATTTGATTCCCACAAATTTTTACTTTTTAATAGTTGGAACATATTTTAAGATGTTGCGTTTTAACGGGAGTTCCTTAGATTCTAGTGCGGAAGCTTGATGAGTGTTCGGGCGTGTTCGGTTCTTCTCGCGACTTGATCCTTGCTCCGGGTCGTCCCTTAAATGTTTACCTAGCACCATCACACAAAGAATGGTTAGTGGGTTGTCAATAATACATTTAAACTAGTGTGAGAATCGTTACACGTCGAAACGGAACGAACCAGGCCCAACGGCCCTTTATCAGGAGAACAAACTGCTGCAACTTTTGCGCAGCAGCTGTTCGGATCGCTTTTACCCCTTCTAAAACCCAAAATCCGACTTCGACTTTCAAATAAGAGTTCTTCTACGCTCCGAGAGCTTTCCAGGCATATAAAGAACACCTCCTAACGATTTTTCTACGATTTTATACGCAATTTTAAAGTTCATGCTGACGTGCAGGTCAAAGCGCGCGGCCGCTCGAAGCTTCTGATGTGAATTTGGTGATTTTTAAGCATGAGAATCATGTCGCAACTGCATTTGATGATTCCTGAAGCCTAAGTAATGACTCGCCGACTAAATAAACCTTTGCTTGACTGAAATTATGGTCCGGTTTATGTCGCCATGATCCGGTTCTTAGTTTTGAATGTTTATGGCGACTTTTACCCAATTTGACCCATTTAGACATTTAACTTATCCAAACACCATTTGACCATGCGCAATGCATCTAGTTCATGTTGTCAAGTCATTATACACTTGATCAACTAAAGTGTTTGTCCGATTTGTTCGTTATGATTCCGATTATTAGATTTATCCTTTAGTAAATCTTTATAATTTCCCAAAATGCCCCTCCTAGCCAAATCTTTCGATTTAGCCATTCGTGGCGACACTTCTTGATTGAAACCCATTGTTTTGGACTCAATGACTTGTTTAAAAACTTCTAAGCCCATACGGACTTAGATTTTCAACATTTCTCAAGATTGTTCTAATGTGGTCGATTCTAAGCGCCTTAGCGCGCATTAGACATAGTTATGGAAATAACTTACTTGATTTGCACCCACACTTCATGTGGGTACTTTTATCACCTATGTTGCTTCGCCCGAAGGCGTTTATTCGACTACGGACTTACCGGGTGGTGTCGACCCATTCTCATACCTTGTGCGTATCCTCCACGATTCTTAGCATCAAGCGTGCATGCGCAAATGCATCTACCTGCGTGCTTTCTAAATATACACATTAATTCCTCGAAACTCAAATGGTAATACCTTGCCATTTGAGTCGTTTAACCTCATGAATCTTATTGCTTGAAAAACAAGCATCAAGTATTGGACTCACATGGTGGGGATATCACCATTTGATCCGTTTAGACACGTCGTTCATAATACTAAGTTATCCAAGTTTTTATATATGGTTCAAGTGTCACAAACTTGACCCATTTAACAACATTCTTAACAACTTCATTCAATTGATTTAATTGGATTAAAACATCATTTCTCACATATCTTTATTAGTTGACCCGTTTGATGGATTTCTCCATTTGGTCATAACTCATTATCTCGATTAAGGTCATAAACCGCATTTTGTATTGAGTGCACATAAGGCGACCCACTTAATAGATTCTACCCCTTAGGGTTTATCTTTATCTCGCACTCAAGATTTAAAACTAATATTTATAACAATTTAAGCTATGTTATAGTATATTGGTGTAAGTAAAACTTACCTCGCATCCGTTCTTGTTTCCATAAGTATCCGACTTGCATTCGTTTGACCCGTTTGCATCCCTAGTTCTTGTACCTAACTTAGGAACATGTCAAACTCGATTATTAGAATACATAATATGGAATTTTGTTCACTATCCATAACATCATGTATTCATTATCATTACTAGCTAAATCCATAGCCATTTTCTTACATGTCTAGTTGAGATTAACTCACCTAGGCATTTCATCAAACATTTGGCGTGCATCCACCAATATACTTAGTTTTCAACATTCTAAGTTTAACCAAAATATAGCCATGTATCTAATTATTATCATAACAATATATTTAGGCATTTCAACTAAATTTGATCATTATAACAACTCCTAAGAGTCACCCAAGACTACTAATCATGTGTGGTTTCAACCTAGAGGTTAAACCCCAAATCTTACATATTCACATAATCATATGATCAAAATCAAATACACATATTAGTGTGATTTGTGACTGGATTATACATGTTTAAGGCTCCCCAAGACTAGGGTAACCCATATTAACCATCAATTCCACGTTTTATCAAAACCCTAGTTTTTGACCAAATCAAAAACGGGTATTAACATCAAATTACATCAAATAGAAGGTACCTTGATGTTCATTAGGCCTTAGATGACTTGTTTCTTGCTAGAGCATCGAAAAGCCCCTTGATTTGGCTTGGATTCAAGCATGTTCTTGAGTGTTTAGGTTTTGGGGAAGAATCCCCTTTTTCTTTCTTCCTGATAATCGATCCACACATATGTGTGTGGATTTTTCCATTTTTTTTATTTAGATTATCCCATGTGAAACTCTAGTCCCTCAAGTTACTACAATGCTATTTTCGTATAAAAACTAACTAATTAAGCTAGTTTCTAACACCTTGTATTCGTTTATAAAAATGCTATTATTAACTAGGTTACTTCCATATTAGAGCATAACCCATAATCTTATCGTTTAAGTCTCGTTTTATTATTTTGCTAATCACGCCTAATGGCATAATTAGACGAACAAATGGTTTTGGGGTGTTACAGATAGGAATTCCCAAATAATGCATAGGAATGCATAAGTTTAATAGCAAAGCATGATAGGATCATGCGCAGGCAAAACTATCCGGTATGGACACTGGCGATTACCCGGTAAAACTTAAATAAGCGAAACGAACACCGGACAACCGGAATATAAAATAGATAATATTTTCACAAAATATTATGAGTTTTGGAAACCCAAAGCCATACGTGAAAGCTTATTGTACAAATCTCCCGGTAACGAATAAAGTGCGCGTACCGCACCCGATACGCGCGTAACACGAAAATTCACCCGGCAAAGCCGAAATAAATTATCAGTAATTTAACTGGGCAAAATTTTATGAATATTAACGGTATTTTAATATTAAGGTAAACCGCGGTTAAAATTCAAGAAATACCCGGGCGGTACCCGAAAGGAATTAACTTAAACATAATATGGAGAAGTAATTAGCAAAGTGGACCCCACCAACCACCCTATAGGGGGCCGGCCATGGGCCCACTTGAGTGGGAGATTGTGTAAAGTTGCTTCTTAAACCTTCCATGATGATATTATTAATAATGATTAGCATACACCTAAAGGTATTGGGTAGAATATTAACCAACATAATCCTTCCCTCTCTCTCTAATTTTCGGCCCAAACACCCCAATAATATCCCCAAGATTTTTAAATATCTTCCACAATCTTCCATAATCTTACACAAAGATTATCATCCAATCCTTGCAAGATACTTATGATCCTTGGAAGATTTGGGTAAGATAATATAACCACTTGAAGAACACTTGAAGAAATCACAAAAATCCTTCCCCTTTCTTCTTCTTGGCCGTAGCATTGCACCACCCCACCAACATCTCTCTTTCAATTTTTACAACTCCAAATCATCTCTAGTTCATCATCATTCAAACCCCTTCTTGTGTGTTCAAGAGCTTGGAGCATAACCCACTTGGAAGAACACATTAAACCTCACCCAAATCCAAGATTTTGTCTTCCCTAGCCTTGAGCTAGTAGTAAGTCTTGCATTGTTTTATTACTTGAAATGTTCATATTTTGTGCTATGAAAGCAAGTTGTACATTGTTGGGTAATAAAGATGAGTTTTATAAAAGTAATGGGTTTTGTTAAAAATGAAAATGGAAGATTAATAATAATGATGATGAGTCTTGGATTTATATTAATAAATGAAATATTGGAAGAAATAATAATAAAATACACTAACACTTGAGAAGATGATGATTTGGGCATATTAAATGAAAAGGACTTGAATGAGATGAAGATGACTTTAATCATCATAGGATGATATAATATTGTCATAAAAATATTAAAATGAGTTAGAAAGCCATAGATGAAAAAGTTTCATCTTCAAAGTCCACTCACTTGGATGAGTAAAAATTGGATGTTTTGGATAAAAATATGGAATAAGCATATTAATGACATCTAGGATGGATTAGAAGATCATTAAAAGTAAAAAGAAGTAAAAACAACTAAACATGATGAAAATGGTTCTTCAAAGTCCACTAAAGTGGAAGAAAAATATTAACATTGAAAGATTGAGTGAAAAATGCTACAAGTATAAGTTAAAGGACTAATATGGCAACTTTGGAAGTTGAGGGACTAAAATAAATATTTTAGAAACTATTAGTCCAAAAACACAATAATGGAAAGATTGGTGTCAAAAGTGTAAGTAATAATTTACAAGGTAAATTTGGTAAATAATAGTAGCATACTTGGGTATTTTATGTAAAAAGTATATTTTTATAAAGTGGACGTTTTATAAAAATAAATGGAGTAACGCAAGTATTTTATAAAGTAAGATTTTATAAAATAAAGACTTGGGAAGACTTGTACAAAAATAGGATACTTTTATATAAATGGGAATATAAGAGTATCGGAAACATTTTTGGTAACAAGTTGGACAAGTCGGGCTAAAACATACAAAGTATATTTTTCCAAGAAATGAACGTTCGGAATCGGAAGTAGGAACAATACTTCCATGAGAACGCGCAACGGAAATAAATATGAAAAACGCTAACTAACGAATTTAGTTACACGAACCAACGAAAACGGACTTAAGAGGAAAAGACCTTTACGTCAAGATAAAAATATACATATATATTTTAAGAAAGTAAAATATATATAACAAGGGTGAAACGTGCGTAACACTTTCCTAAGTGTAGTAACAATATTCATGGGAAAGGAGAAACACAACGTAACAAACTAAAAACGCTAAACGACACATGAACTTAACAAGTAGTATCCACGCGATGATATATGTACATATACTCGTTTCCGACGAAATTCTAGTACATCTATTTAAATGGGAAAATAGATGTGCGAGAAGGAAAACCGAGACGAGTAGGTGAAATATATCTACGAACGCGTGAATACCGACAAGATCCTAGTACATTTATTTAAATGGGAAAATAAATGTACGGTGTGGTAAGTCTAGTCGGCGTTAAGATTATGTTACCAAACGACAAAGACTTAGCATATTTATTTAAATGGGAAAATAAATATGTGGCAAAGTAAGTCGGGTCGGTTAATAAGAAAACACTTTATATCGAGCGAAAAGATCCTAAGTATAATTATTTAAATGGGAAAATAATTATACGTCGGGTAGAGTCGTGTCGAGTATAATGTTGTACAAGTCATAAAGAATATTGATAAGAATGATATATGACTTGTAAGGAAAGGGTAATCCATCGCCATTGAACCTAGGATACGAAACTATTAAACGGGAATTGGGATAAAGACGTGGTCGGGAAGTTGGGTGTACAACTTGCCAAGGCACATACACCATAGGTGTAAGTGACTTATACGCCTAGAACCTTTGTAGGTACGGGATCACAAACTTTACTATTTTCTTTGAGCCGAGCACAGTTACAGGTGAGTCTCACGGCCCCATTTCTAAACTATTTAACGTTTTTACGGGGGAAAGATATGTTGGGATTGTATGACGGGTTGGATACTTGAGTAAAGATCGCCACTCGGGGTTGAGACCTCCCCACTATAATCATTAATTCGGGAATGAGAAACCAAAGGAATATTTGGATAGTACTATTGGTGCCTGACCAGGCCCACCCCTAATCGATAGCGTCGATAATGCATCGGCGTATGCCTGGGGTGCACTTATTCTGAAATAAAGTCGTAGGAATACCGAGTAACGACTTTGGGCGGGGGCATTATTAATTGTCTTGGTTTGGTTATAGGCTCAAGTAAATTGTAGGACTTTGCAACTCCTATGAATGTCATAACAAGGATATTCCCACTTTATAAAGATTTATTAAATTAAAACCTGTGAACTCACCAATATTTATATATTGACGATTTTCAAACATATCTTTCAGGTAATTGATTGATGGAAGTTAGCATGGCGAGCAGGGTCGGGGATGTCTCCAAGTTGGGCGTTGGGAATGTCGTGAAAGGGTCTTATCTCTTTATTCCATGGACTTAGGGATAAAGGGAGAAGCCTCTTTATCAATTTCAAAAACAATTTATAATTATGTATGGATAATTTGACATGATTATTAGCATTGAATAAATGCCCGTTTTTCTAATTACTATTGTGGTTTGCATTAATCTTGGCTTAATACTTTTGAACCGTCGCGCCACGTGTTTCCGCCTTAGACGTGGTGTGACATGGTGCCAGAAAGTAGTGAGGAAAGTAGTAAGGTTAATACAATGGTAGACATGATGGATACTAAAAATTCAGATGGTGTAGAAAATGTTGAACAGTCTGATAATGTAGACACGGGAAAGGTGCGTATTGGGTTTCTTAGAGGAAAGAATGTTTATATTAGGTCAAGTAGGAAGAAAGGTGATGAAGGGAAAGTGATAAATGATGGAAATGTGGATGATGTTATAAAGGATGTGATTGTAAACACTGAGGCTGAGATAGTTGAAAGGAGAAGATCAAAAAGAACAAAGGTGGTTGATAATACGGTGCCAAGCTTTAATTTGTTGTCACAAAGCTCGGTTGAATCAGATACAGAGGATGACAAAATGGGTGTTAAAGAGGTCAATTTATGCAGGCCATTAGATGATGAGGAAAAATTGGTATGGCAATTTTTGTTGACAACAGTTGTTGATAAAGAAAGGTAAACTTACTTGCTAATTATTTTATCGTATATGTGGGTAATGCTAGGTTAATGTTTTGTATTTTTAAATGTTTTGTTTTGTGGTAATAATGTACAATGATAATGATGTAGGGTGGATAGGAAGAAGAATGCTAATGAATCTATTGATATTGCGGTGGAGAAGGAAGAGGTTGCGATGTCATTTATGTAAGTCAGTAAAGATAGTGCATATTTTACATTTAGGAAAGTTACATTATACATAGATGTGTAAATGCACATGTGCATAATGGTTTATAGGTGTGAATGCACATGTGCATAATGGTTTATAGGTGTAAATGCACATGTGCATAATGGGCTGCATGTGTAGATACATATGTGAAAAATCGGTTACATGTGTAAATGCACATGTGCACAATGATTATGATAATTATGGATGTTTATTTATAATTGAATTATGTGAATTGTTTAATGTTGTAGGAAAAATATATTTGAAACTGAACATGGATTGACAACAATGACCTATCTGATTACATCTTTGAGGGAAGGGAAAGAGGTAGAAGCAAATGTGATAGATTGTTGGGCAACAATGCTTAACTTTAATGAGAGGAAATTAAAAGCTGATAGATTGTTATTGTTTTTTTTTTTGTTGGTTATAAACAAGCTGCTGAACATATATATGTGTGATTATTAATAAATGTTGGTAATATGTCTATGTGAAATAACAGCCGGGATTTATGTTGGATAAGCGTCAGACAAAGGAAAAGGCTTTCGGAACAATGAAGTCACGTTTGAGGGAAGTGTTGGAATGTGATGACAAACTAATGGATTTGAAGGCATTCAACATTATAATAATCCCAATGTTGGAGAACAGACATTATTATCTGATATGTTTTGATTTGGAAAATGAAAAGGTGGAGGTGATTGATAACATGGTATCAAACAAAGGGTTGTACACCATGAGAGTGGGAACAAAGTTTAGTGATATTGGGTCTCCATGTAAAGTGGTATGTTTATAATTTAAATTAATTAAGTAGTAAAAAATAGATATTATTATTTATAATTATGTATAATAGTGTGTATGTTTATGTAACTGCAGAAGAATTATTTGGTTGACTATTTGAGGACGGGTAATCATCCTAAGGCGGAACGCATGGCCAAAGCAAAGTTGACAAGAATGAAGTTGGAGTGGGCGACATCTGATAATGTCACAGATTGTGGGGAATTTGCTATGAGGCATATGGAGATGTATAGAGGGAGTAAGGAGAAGTTTGAGTGCGGATTCAGTAAGGATAAAGAAATACAAACATGTCAAATTCTGAATATGAGGATGAAAATCGCAGCAACATTGTTGTTATCAGAAGTAAATGTGTATAAGGAGTCTGTGGAAAATACGGCAAAAGAAACAATGTTTATGTTGAAGGACGAAGCTACAAGGAAGATAATAGATGATGAAATGAAGAGGTATTGTGAGTGTTGCGAGAAGTTAAAGAAATGGGAGGAAGATGAACAAAAAGAACGTAAGGATTAGCATGTGGTAGGTTATAAAAAGGTTGGTGGTTAGGATGGGTATGTTTGGTTTATTAGATTAGTGAAAATACTTGGTAAGAAACTAAAGTTTTATATTTTGAAATATGGTGTATGGATATTAATATGTTGATCAGTAGTATATGGTTATTTTCGGGTCAGTTATGTTGTGATCATTTTCATATGGTAGGTATTATCGTTATATTAAGACTGTAGTCATATGCACATGTGCATGTGTGTATGAGTACGCATGACAGGTATACCACATGGTCATATGAAGTATTGTAATATGATTTTGTTGGTTGAATTGGGAATATATGAATGTATGGACGAATGCACATGTTCATCTAAGAATATGAAATATATAAATGTGTGAAAGTGCACATGTGCATAAGTTGTAAATATATGTCGAATTAATGTGTATGAGTTATGTATTAGTAATATGAAATGGTGTAATGGTTGTATGACGGATAACATAAATAATTTGTTTTTAATTTTTAATATAAAAAACACATTATATGGATGTCGAAAGTTGATGTGTTGTAAAATTTTGCATTATGCACATGTGCATAACAGTACATGTTGTGTGTATTATATTACAAATGTATAAGTTATGATTTTTAGATGTTGGAAATTGATGTGTTGTAAAAATGTTGCATTATGCACATGTGCATAAACAGTATGTTGTTTGAGTATTGCGAATGTGCATTAACATATGTAATATGTTTGGATTAATATTTGCATACATTTAATAAATGTATTGTATGTAAATAATGTAAGCATAATGTCGAAACATATTGAAATAAAAAAACAAAAACAAAATATCAATATAGTTAAAACAATATAATTTGGAAAAGTCAAAAACGGCCAGGTGCATTACGAGGCCTAGACGAACGTCTAAGCGGCTGTTCATGAGTAGCAACACCTGAAGTTCCTTTAGTAACATTAGTAGTATTTCCGTGGGCATTAACATCATTGTCACTAGTATCATCATCATAATTGTCATCGAAATCGCCGTCTTCATCAGTGTCGGTGGGAACATAAAGGCATTTAGCTGATGCGGCAGCACGCTTTTCTGATTGTTGAGCAAGTTTTGCAGCCCGTACTTTTTCACAGTTGCGTGAATCATGGTCGTAAACATATTTTTTACATTTATTGCAATGACAGGCAGCTTTTTTTTCTTTGTCTTTAACCTTTTGTCCCGGGCCGATCCGTTGTTTCTTCGTACCAACCCTTTATTTGTTATACCTTGTGGAGGATGAACATTGACATCGGAAGTAGCAGGTAGGTTAAGTATGTCACTGATGTTGGCTGTTTTTTGGTTGCATTGGGGTTCATCAGGGAATGATTTGAATATACGATTTCTGATTTGTTTGAATTCTGTCGATAAGGCACGTAGATTTTCAGGATTGCGTCTAAGTCGGGTCATGCATTGTGAAACAATTTCTGATATTTCATTCCTTAAAACAGCAACCTCATTGGTGTCAGATGAGTACATGTTGGATATGCTGTGAACTACTGCTGGAAGGGCATCCCGTCTCCATCTTGGCTGAATGTAACATACTGGAATACGGTCGATTTGATTGTATCGAAATGCGCAGAATGCATGACGACATAGGTAACCAAGACGGATGAAACCCATGCATGTACAACTTACGGTTTTATCAGAAACATTAAGGGCAACCTACATGTGAGTGTTATAATATGAAATACATGATTATTGAAAGTATGCACATGTGCATATTGATGTGT
The DNA here is from genome assembly GCA_030844895.1 of Ambrosia x helenae. Taxonomy (NCBI): domain Eukaryota; kingdom Viridiplantae; phylum Streptophyta; class Magnoliopsida; order Asterales; family Asteraceae; genus Ambrosia; species Ambrosia x helenae. The sequence goes on from CM061231.1 coordinate 53,814,216, forward strand.
TTGGAGGGAATGGCACAAAGTTAATGATACAAACATGTAGTAATACATATATGTGTTGCATATAAATGTTTAAGGTGGTTGATGAATGTTGGTAAAATGATGAGTATGGATGTTGCACATGTGCAATAATGGTATATTGGCAGTTCTTTTTATATTAACCAATAAAGTAATAATATTGAATAAGGTACCTCAAATTCATTCACATAGTCCATGTTTGTTTTGCAATGCCGGATAGTATAGTGTTTGATATTCGAAGATCCGTCGGTTGGCCTTTCAATAGGTAGACAGTGCATCATGCCCATATATATTTCTTTTCTGACCTCAGTGAACATAGACCACGTGTATATTTCGGCGGCGTGTGATTCTATACGGAGGCCTGTACTTAGTCGGGGAGTTGCAGTATCACTTTCAAATTCTATTTTGCATTGGGTGTGGCGTTGATCATCAATGGATGTGTCAAAACACATAAGGAATTGTACCAATTTGTTTGTGGACTTGGAGTTAACCTTGAAACGCGCATTTGAGCTCTCACACCTTGAGGTGGTTTTCATTAAGCACGACATGGAAATTTCTCTGAAATAGCATGGGACCCAATCATGTCGAATGTCAAACATTTCACACAACCAAGGGTGACTAGTCATTTGGTACTCCCCCATTAATAGATGCCATCTTGATTCAAACGTGTCAGGAGTAATGAATAAGTTCCATACTAATTTATGAATGGAAGAGCGAACAGTTGTGTTGTCTAAGATGTCTTTTGAAATCTAAACATAATATAAGCATTTGGTTAGTTTAGTCATAGAGTATTATTAATATGTTTAACGGTAATGTTTTATTGTTAATATGAAATAATACATGATGTACCTTGGACGGAAGTTTCCGCATAATGTGCCACATACACAAACGATGGATAGATTTGGTGAATACAGTTGATACGGCTTGCTTCATGGCGGCATCTTGATCAGTGAGTATGAATGTTGGTTGCCGATGTTTGTGAGCAGTCAAGAAGGTGTTGACTAGCCACGTGTATGATTCAATCGTCTCGTCATATAACATGCCAGCACTAAATGTAACACATTTTTTTGTGATGATCAACACTAGTGAACGGTACAAAGATCATTTTGTACCTGGAATTTATAGTGATTGCACATGTGCATCAGGTTAGTATGTTGTAATTGTAAGTTATGAATAAAAATGATGCATAATATGAACAATAAAGAATATTTAAAGTGAATAGTAAATACTCACTTGTTGGTGTCATAAGTGGCATCAAATGCACAAACATCACCGAAGGATTCATAATTGCGCAAGGACACGAAATCAACCTAAAATAATGATCGTAGTTCATTGTCAACTACAACATAATCGAAATAAAACTCTTTCATATTTCTGGTTCTGGCATTCATTGTGTCCAATATGAGTTGCGCATCACGTTCACCAATAAACAAACGTATGTCGCGAGTGCAATTTTTAAAGTCATCTTTGGTGCCACGAACATTATGAGGTCCGCCTTTCAAAGACACTTGGATGTTATGTGCAACATGCGGGCCAATCTTGTTGAGACTAACTCTGTGTATCAATTGATGTTCTTCAAATCCAAGTTGTCTGTTCAGTTTCATTAGGTCAGCATTGTCACTACTAACCATACAATGGTTGTGTACTAGATTGAAACCATATATTTCAAACAGATTTTTATCATTGTCATATCGCACTGTTAGTCGTGCACGACATTCAGAAACGGTAAAACGGCTTCGGCGATTTATTTTTGGAGGGTCAGAAGGATTAAAATCTTTGAATTTTGGTTTGCCTGCTTTGGAACAAAGTATGTATCGATGTGTGAGTTGTTTGTTGGAAGGATCGTTTTTTGTTTTTTTTTTTCGTTTTGTTGTGCCGAGACGGGTAGAAAACCCGGATTTTGTCGCATAGGTGTTGTACATAATCACAATGTCCTCCCAATGTTCGAATGTACTATGTAAGACAGGCGTGTATGCATCATCAACATCGGGTATCCAGTACGAGGTGCCATCAGGCGTGTGTATATATATATATATATATATATATATATATATATTTAAAAAAAAGTGGAAAATGGATGATTAGTAAACAATTTATATTGGATGGTATGAAATTGATGTAAAATATAACAAACATTGCGTGATGCACATGTGCATGTATAATGTGTTTGTAAAATGTATGTTATTTTTGTATTCATATTATAATATTATAACAATAACAGAACATTAATCAATTTGTATTGTTAAAAATATATTGATTGTGTGCAATTGATAAGTAGGACATCATTAAAAAAATGAACTTTATACATGGATCAATCACACATATGTACAAAACAAATATTAATCATATATATCTAAATAACCAGGTGTACATACATATCAAGTATTCCGCAAAGTTTATACGGTTATCAGTCAAACCAAAACAATTAAATGACTTAATATTAATTAGGTTATCAGTCAAACTCATGTATAATAGTAGAATAGATGTAAAAACAGTAGTTTATGCACATGTGCATTTATATAGTATATATAAAATAAATGTTATGTTGTAATCGATATGTAATCAGATGTCATAAACGCACATGTATGAATACACTATAATGGAAAAGGATAGTATTATACCTTTAGTTTCAGATCGTACGAATTGCAACCCTTTATCAGCAGGTATGGACGTTGGTGCGTTAGACGGTGAGCTTTCATCGTATGTAACAGATTCCGTAGAAACACCAACAATGGATGCTGTAGACATGGAATCTGTAGACATAGATTCGAAGACATGAACAATGTGTTGATTTCCAGATGAAGTAGACATAGGGTTTTTACCAGACGTTTAATTTGCATTATAATTGATAGATGGATTAGGAGCATCACGTGAAGAATCAGACGATGCCATTGATGTAACTCGAAGTTGGTTTAGTGGTGAAATGAGTTGATATTATGGTTAATTGATGGTGTGACACTGGTATGGTAGTGTTGAGGTGGTTGTTCGGTGATGTTAAGGTGGTATCAGGGTAGGATTGAACGATGGTGTTATGGAGTAAACTAGGGTTTTTGTTGGATCAGTATTAAGCTGCTCTTTTAGTTGAACTTGCTAGTTGACACTTAAGTGTTTAGCAAGTTCTTGGTGAGTGTTTAGCACAGCGGAATGTTTATAAGTTTTATAGCTACACTTATCAACAGGAGTTATTACTCCCCCTGGAATCAAGAACTAATAAATGAGAAGTGTTTATTGAGAATCTAAGTATTGAATGAGAATGAAATACTTTGACAGATTCTCAGTAAACACGAAATGGAAATAACAATAATAAGAGTTGAAGGATTTCTTGTATTAAAATCAATGTCTAAAACAGAAGGATGAATCCTTCTATTTATAGACTTTACAAATACATGAACCTTGCCAAAAAGCAAGTTCAGAAACAAGTTGCAACAAGTTGCAGTCTTGGAACTTGTACATAAAGCAAAAAGAAATACTAAAGTATTAAACTACTGATATACAAAGGCGGTGGAAAAGATCTTCTTTAAGTACTGATGAATGACAAACTACTGATGAGTAGTTTGTCTTCAGTAGTTCTTCAGTAGAAGTGTCTGGTTTGAACTTCAGAACTTCTGATGACTTCTTCTTCAGCACTTCTGAATCTCTTCTTCAGCAGTTTGATTCTTTGTCTTCAGCAGTTCCATACTTAGAGTATTTTGACAGAAAGTGAATTAGACTAAGGTTTGCAAAAGTGGTTTCACCAATCCTTTTTGTCCTAACAATCTCCCCCTGGATTGATGAAGCCAAAACCTTACTAATTCCTTATTGTTCACTTCTGTCCTTCACAATTTTCCATCTTCCTTTGAACATGGAATTCTTGAGCTGGTTTAGTTGATCATCAGTAAGAGACCCTTTTCTTGGTTCCAAGTGTTGGATTGTAAGCAGGTCTTTGGTTGACAGTTTCTTCAGTTCATTCATCGACCTATATTCCCTGCTTGTTTGATCTCTTCTTGTCACAAGTACTGAGTTGTTATCAGTAAAGGACCATCTGATGACTGGTACTTTAGACTTGTCAAAGTCTGCAGTGTAGGGAACCATGGTGGTACCCTGGGTTTCTCTTGAGTGTTGAATGTTTTCAACTTCAGTGACTCTCAGATGGGATTCACTTCCTGCTGTTGTTCCATCACATTAGGTATCTGAAATGTAGGCAAGTGATGTTCAGTTACTACCTTGGTGTGCAGTTTGTCTGTGATGGTCTTTTGAATTTGATATGCAAAGGTGGAAGGATCCCTGAATTGTGTTAGCAGAGGCTTCTCTTCTATGTCAAAATCAAAATGTACTACTTTACTACCTTCTAGTAGTACCATTCTGAAATCAGTCTTTACTTTTTCCTCTGTCTTCTTTCTTTGGGTAGCTGGTCTTTTTTGAACACCAGAAGTTCTAACTACTGAAGTTGAAGCTTCAGCAGTTTGAAACTTCTCTGGATTAGCAGCCCTTGCAGCCTTGTATTTTCTGTATGTGTCCACCAATCTTTCTTCTTTCCACTTGGACACTGAGGCTTTTGAACCATAACCATTGGCTACCAGTTCTTCTATCATCTGAGCTCTCTTGGCCTTTGTGTCTTTACTTGTTGCAAGTTTATCTGCAATAAGTTGAGCTCTTCTTATCAGCTTTTCCACAGAGAGTCTCTTCAATGTATGGGCTTTGACTTTGTTGTTCTTCATAATGTAAGACATCAGTTTATGTCTTTTGTCTTGTTCAGCAATCTCATCTAGGCTAGCCTGCCTTTGTAGTTCAGCTTCATAAGCCTGAAGTTTTTCTTCATGGCTTAGATCTAAGTCATCCTTTTCTTCCAGATTTTTCCAAATCAGATCTTCTCTGGCCTTCTTTTGGGCTGCAACTAAACTCTTCTCAAGTAAATCAGCTGCTTGAGAGATTGGAGAAGGGTTTAGCACAGTCATTGTTGTAACTGTTGTAGTAGGCCTGATAGGAGCAGATGTTGGTTGAATAGGAGCAGTTGATCTGGAAGGGTCAGTAGTTTGAGTCTTGGAAGTGTTAACTTCTGATGGGTTGACAAATTCTGAAGGTTTGTCAACTACTGAAGGATTGTCTTCAGTACTTTCTGATTCTTCATCAGAACTTTGGCCATCAGAGGTTTCTTCATTATGCCCTTGGGATTCATCAGCCTTTTCAGCATCTTCTATTTCTTGAATAGAGACACCAAACTGTTGTGCCAGTTTCTCTTTTCTGGCTTGATCTTGTTGATCTCTAGCTAGGATAGCCACTCTTGCCTTTCTTCTGGCTTCAAGTGTATCCATAGGTACCTTGATTTTCTCCCCCTTTTTGGCTTTATCACCTTTGGAAGTTGAAGCTTGGGAGAAATGACCTTGAAGATGAGCAATCTGTTTGCTGTTGTGATCAATCTTGTTGGACAGATCATTCATCTTCGTCTGTATCACTCCAAATTGGTTCTTCATGGACAGCTCCAAGTCAGCTGTGTATGTTTGGATGTGATTTTTGATGAGGGTGTTCATCATGTGATACAAGGGACCATTTGGGCTGCATAGTTGGTTCAGGTCTATGCTTGATTGCCCAGGGAATTGGGTAGGCATTTGTAGTGAGGGGTGTGTTTTTGGTTGATCTCCTTGTTGTACAGGAGATGCCACTCTAGGGGAATCATGGATTGATTTGGCTTTAACCTGTGATGGTGTGACTAGCTTCTTGAGCTTAGAGACACCAGGTGCAGGACCTTCACTTATAGCCGTCAATTCAGTAGTTTTGAGTTTTGAAACATCATCCAAATTAATGGAATCATCTGAATCCCTGATTACATCCTCAATGAGGACTGTATCAGTTACAGCATGAGCTGAGCCCAACTCAGTTGTCTCATGTACCTCTTGTTCTTGGTTCAGAGGATTTCCTATCTCAGGCATTAAGCCTTCATCAGTAGTTGCCACAGTTGAGGTCTTAGCTATTTTACTTCTGTCCTCAGGTCCACCACTGGGTGGTAAATGAGTAGTAGCAGCCTCAAAAGTACCAAAGGTTTCTATGTTTGGGCTTAGAGACCCTGGTTCATCCTCATCTCTTTGGTTAGGGCTATGAGTGTCCACATCCATGTCACTGTCTGAGTCTATGTCCCCTGTTTGATGTGGTTGATGGGGACTGACATGTGTTGATGGGACTTTCTCTTTTAGCCCGGAGAGAAGTTTGGCTATTTCGATGTCTGGTTCAGAAATTTGGGGTGCTGGTTCAGTAGTTTGGGCAGTGGGTTCAGCAGTTTCAAAAGAAGAATCTATTGGAATAGTTTTTCTAAGTCTTTTTCTTTTGAAAAGGATAGTTATTGGTGCTCTTGGTGGGGTTTGAGATGGATGAGACTGAGAGGATGTTTCAGTCACATTTTTAAGAAGTGCAGATTGCACAGTAGTTTGTTCAGGCATCTCAACCTCCTGAACATCTTTTCTTTTGGGTTTGGTGGGTTTTTGTTTTGTTATCTTGGGTTTCTTGGCCTTTGGTGGAGTAGGTTTGGAAGATGAGGGTTCCATGGGGACTGGTTCTGGTTCCCCTTGGTCATCTTCTGGCCAGGCAGCCTGTTTGTTGTGCCTTGAGTATGCTTGTGAGGTTAAGGGTTTCAAAATTTCAATTTTACCCACAAGCACCTCATTACCCAGTTCAGATATTATGCATTGCATAATGAACCTTGGATATAACAAAAACTTTTTCTTAGTGTTATTGTGATGTAACACCAACTCATTAAAGAAAAGTTTTGATGCCCTGAAATTTGTTTCATTCACAATAGAATGAAAGATTGGTTGAAAGGTTGAGGGCATCTGGTCATAAGACCCAGTTTTAGGACTCAAGCACATAATAATATAATGAAACAAAAGTTTATATTTTGGTTCAAAATACTTTTTAAAGATTGTAGCTTGTGAGAGAGTACCTTGATAACCACACTCAGTCATGGTTAGGTGGATAGCAGAGTTGTCAAACTTTTCAGGGGCATTCACATCATTCAACCCCAGTCTGTTTGAGAGTATGGCCTGTGTTATGGCCATTTGTCTTCCTCTAATTGTTGAGTTGAGGGAGATAACTTCATCATCCACCATCACTGTCTCAGCATTAGCCCAGAACTCATTTAGAGTTTCAGGATGAATTGGTGGGTCTATGGTGAGAGCGGTGAAATATTGGGATTTGACGACGAGATCAATGATCTCATCGTATTGGGACCAGCCTTCTTGTTTTTCTAAGTAGGCTCTGAGATTGTGTCCCTGTTTGAGAACTAAAGCCATGTGGTTTGTGTGTGTTGATGAATCGAACAGTGATTTTGTGTTGCAGGTTCAGGGGTTTGAGAGCTTTCTTGAGAGAGAAGGAGGGAATTTTTGTGTTTGAAAGGATAAGTGTTGAAAAAAGATATTTATCAGAAGTTTTTAACCGCTTGGATCTTCTTTATTAGAAGTTTTTAAACCGCCTAGGTTAAAAATCTTTTTATCAGAAGTTTTAAACCGACTAGGTCAAACTTCTGATGATGGGAAAAGTCAGATTTGCCCTTTTTGACTAAACTGCTGATGAAGGATTATCTTCATCAGTAGTTCCCATTTTCTCTTCAGTAGTTTTAACAGGTGATGAGAAATACTTTATAAATACTTTTATTCGTAACTTCTGAAGGTTATTTTATCAGAAGTTAATCACTTTTCAAAAATTATCCCCATACTGATGTTTTGTTCATCAGTAGTCTCTCTCTTTTCAGAAGTTTTTCAAGTGTTTGAAAACAGATGTAAGTGAAAAACAAAAAATGTGCAGAAAAATAAATAGAAACACTTACAAATTTAGCATCCCTAGCATGGATACTAACTTCTGAAATGTTGATGTGTCAAGGGGTTTAGTGAAAATGTCAGCTATTTGATTAGCTGTTGCTACATGTTTCACTTCAATCTTGCCTTTTTCATAGCAATCTCTTATGAAATGATACCTAATTTCAATGTGTTTAGTTTTTGAAAACTGAACAGGATTTTGAATGATGCTAATGGCAGATTTGCTGTCTACAAGCAATGGTGTCTTGGTCTCTTTGATTCCATAATCAAGAAGTTGATATTGGAGCCATTGTATCTGTGATGTACAACTTGCAGCTGCAATGTATTCAGCTTCAGTAGTTGAAGTTGCAACAGATGTTTGCTTCTTTGATTGCCAGGACACTAGACAGTTTCCCAAGAATTGACAACCACCAGATGTTGATTTTCTTGACATTTTACACCCTGCATAGTCACTATCTGAAAAAGCTGATAATTTGGTATTGCTTGAAGCAGGATACCAAATTCTAAGTGTGGGAGTTCCTTTCAGATATCTGAAAATTCTTTTGACTGCAATAAGGTGTGATTCCCTAGGAGCTGATTGATATCTAGCACAGACACATGTTGAAAACATAATATCTGGTCTAGAAGCAGTTAGATATAAAAGGGAACCTATCATACATCTATACATGGTTTGATCAACTTGTTTTCCTTGATCATCTGGTTCAACTTGTGTGGTTGGTGTCATGGGAGTGGAACATGATTTACAGTCTTGTAAAGAAAATTTGTTTAATAATTCTTTAACATATTTTGATTGATGTATAAAAGTTCCATTTGTTTGTTGTTTAATCTGCAGTCCCAAAAAGTACTGCAGTTCTCCCATTGTACTCATCTCAAATTTTGATTGCATGAGTTTCTTAAATTCATCACACAATTTTGTGTTTGTTGAACCAAAAATGATATCATCAACATATATTTGAACAAGTAAGATATGATTTCCAACATGTTTTATGAAAAGAGTTTTATCAATGGCACCTCTTGTGAAGTTATTTTTGAGTAAAAAGGTTGAAAGTGTATCATACCAGGCTCTTGGAGCCTGTTTGAGCCCATAAAGAGCTTTGTCTAGTTTGTACACCCACTCAGGATGAGAAGGATCCTCAAACCCAGGTGGCTGACAAACATACACTTCCTCTTTTATCTTTCCATACAAAAATGCACTTTTGACATCCATTTGATAAACTTTTATTTTGTTGGAAATGGCATAGGCCAGAAATAACCTGATGGCTTCAAGCCTTGCAACTGGAGCAAAGGTTTCATCATAGTCAATCCCTTCTTCTTGAGAGTAACCTTGTACTACCAGTCTTGCCTTGTTCTTTATTATAATACCAGCTTCATCTTGTTTGTTCCTGAAAACCCATCTTGTGCCAATTGGTTGCTTGTTTGGTGGTAAGGGACAGATTTCCCAAACCTGTTGCTTGTTGAATTGAAGCAATTCATCTTGCATTGCCTGCACCCAATTGTTGTCTTTGAGAGCTTCCTGGTACTTCTTTGGTTCCAACTGTGAAATAAATGCTGAGAATAGACAAAAGTTGGAAAGCTGGTTTCTTGTAAGAACACCTGATGCAATATCACCCATGATTTGATCAAGTGGATGATCGTTGTGTTCGATCAGTTGTTGTAAACCACTGACAGGTGTTGGTGGCTCATGTTCTTCAAACAAACTACTGAGGTCTATTATATCTGGTTCAGCAGTTTCAGTGTCTTCAGTAGTTGCAGGTGCTGAAGCAGATGTTTGAGTTTGGCCTTCAGTATTTGTTGAGTCAGAAGTTTGTGAAACTTCTGATGGTTTTGAAGTTGACTTAATGACTGTTTGAGGAGTCCATGGTGCTGGATCCTCATCATCAAACCTTTGATCACCATAATAAGTAGGTTTGGATGAAGTGACAGGCTTTTCAGGTTCAAAATGAAAGTTGTCAAGGTCAAAGAGTTCAGCAGGATGTGCTGGAATGAGAGTGTGTTTTGACTCATTGAACTTGACATTCAGTGTTTCTTCTACTATCCTGGTTTTTGAGTTAAAAACCTTGTAGGCTTTTCTAGTTGATGAATAACCAAGAAAGTAACCTGAGTCAACTTTGGCAGCAAACTTTGAAATAGATTCCTTGATGTTCAAGATGAAACATTGACATCCAAAAGCCCTGAAAAAGGAGATAAGGGGCTTCATGCCATGAAGAACTTCATAAGCAGTCTTTGAATGTCTCTTGACAACAAGAACTCTATTTTGAACATAACATGATATGTTAAATGCTTCTGCCCAGAAGTATAAAGGTAGGCCAGAATCAGCTAACATTGTTCTTGCTCCTTCTATTAAAGTTCTGTTCTTCCTTTCTACCAAACCATTTTGTTCAGGAGTTCTGGCAACACTGAATTGTCTAATAATCCCTTTAGACAAACAGAAGTCATTCAGAGTTTTGTTCCTGAACTCTGTCCCATTATCACTTCTAATGGTTTTGACAGGTAGAGAGTATTGCTTCTCTACTTGTAGAATGAAGAACTTGATGATTTCAGCAGCCTCATCCTTGGAAAATAAGAAGAATACCTATGTAAATCTTGAGTAGTCATCAATGATGACTAAGCAGTACTTCTTTTTACCAAGGCTCATGATCTTTACAGGCCCAAATAAGTCCATATGGAGTAGTTGAAGACATGCAGTTGTTTTTTATTCTTCAATAGACTTATAGGAGGACTTATGTTGTTTACCCTTTAAACAGGATACACAGTGTTCTTGACACTGGTATACTTTTAAGGGTAGACCTCTGACCAAGCCCATTTTTGTGACTTTATTTATGGTTTTAAAGTTCACATGGCCAAGTCTCCTATGCCAGAGATCAGTTTCTGAAGTTGATGCCCTTGAGAAGAAACAGGCAGTGTTGTTCAGTACTTTGTCTTTTTCAATGTCCACTGCATAGACATTGCCACATCTTTTGGCAATTAACAAAGTATGATCTTCAATGATCTTCTCTATCAACTTCTGGCCTTCTGGTGATATGATCTTGCATGTTGTCTTTGTGAAAAAGGAAGAATATCCTTTATCACACATTTGTGACACACTAAGCAAGTTGTACTCAAGGTTTTCAACCAGATTGACCTTGTCAAACTGTATTTTGCCAGAGGAGACATTGCCATGTCCTAGCACATATCCCTTAGCATTGTTCCCAAAGGACACAGATCCATCTCTTTGACTGATAAAATTGTTTATCAGGTATCTGCATCCTGTCATGTGCATTGAGCCTCCACTGTCTACATACCAAATGCTATTCAAGCCTCTGGAAGCTCTCTGTGACAAGGCAGATTTTGAGGAGCATCCCTCAAATGCCATTAAGGCAAAGTTCTTTCTGCCATTGTCAGGCTCTCCCCAGTTGATGTCAAACATTTTGTTGTCTGCATCAGGATTGCACTCTGTGGTGTCAAAAGGAAGACTGCTCCAGTCAACATACCCTGAGGTAAATAAACTTTGTTGAGAGGGTTGTTGTTGCTGTGGGGGTTGTTGAGCAGCTGGAAAGGGAGGGATTGATTGTTGGCTCTGCATCTGTTGAGCAGGCATCTGTACATATTGTACTTGTGGCACATATTGGTGTTATGGAGCTTGTGCCTGTACAAAATGTGCACTCCCTTGTGTTCCATTATTCCTGTTATAATTGGGGTTAAAATTGTTTCCAGACTGAGATTGGTTAAAGCCAGAGCTTTTATATTCTCTAGCAAAGTGTCCCAACTTTTGACACTTATGACATCTAAGTTTAGATTTGTCAAAACCAATTTTTGTAGAACTGTTAAGTCCTGGAAACTTCCTTCCTGACCTTTTGTAAAATTTATTTGTTTTTAAACTTAACATGGCCAGTTGGTGCAAAATATCCATTTCTTCAAGGTCATCACTGCTGAAACTATTTAAGTCATCCATGATAAAACACATGTTATCAGTAGTTTGACCAAAGTCATTATTGTCATAACCTGGGAATGATCTTTCAGATGAGATCCCAGCAGTTATGTCAATGTGGTCAAAAGATCCAAAACTATTTGAAAAAGTTGGTGAGTCTTGTCCCAATAGTGCTGTACTACCAGGTAGATAGTCATCAGCAGTTTTACCAGAATTTTGTAACTTTTTCTTTTGATCAATTTCTCTCTCAAAAGTATGTAATCTCCCATGAAGTTTTGTAAGAGTGAGGGAGCTAAAATCTGGTGAAGATCTTAAGACTATTGAGTATGTTTCCCATTTATCAGGTAAAGACCTTAAAAATCTATGAAGCATAGATACAGTTGTATAGGTCTGACCATTTAGTTTTAGCTCAGATATTAATGAGGAAAATCTTTCAAATTGCTGAGTTAAAGTTTCCCCATTAATGTGAGCAAAAGTTTCATACTGTTGAGCCAAGATTTCTCTGGTGTTGGCAATCACCTCTTCAGTTCCTCCAAACTGTTCTTTTAGGCAGTCCCAAAGCTCTTTGGCACTATCACAATGTAATAGGCCAGAATAGATTTCATTTGAGAGTGCCATTGCCAACATAGAAAAAGCTTTTGCATCAAGCTCAAGTTTTAGGAAATCATCATCAGTATAGTCTTTTGGTTCTTTTGGAATCTCTTCCTTAGTTTCAAGATTTATGTTTACTGGTTTATGAGGACCATATATCACAGATCTCCAACAACCTGTGTTGGTTTGTGACAAGGTATGTGCCATTCTCTTTTGCCATATGTTATATTCATTTCTTACAAGCATGGCATGTTTAGTGGCAGAACCAGTATTATGAGGATCCATTTTAAAGAGTATTGATTTGTCAAATATCTCTTAAAGTGATGGATGTTGATAAAAGTGAGCTTATAATCCTTTATTGAATATCAATAAGAGCCTGTGTCTGATTCACAATTTGTTAGATTGATATGTGATCAGATAAACCAGAGCTCTGATACCAATTGTTGGATCAGTATTAAGCTGCTCTTTTAGTTGAACTTGCTAGTTGACACTTAAGTGTTTAGCAAGTTCTTGGTGAATGTTTAGCACAGCGGAATGTTTATAAGTTTTATAGCTACACTTATCAACAGGAGTTATTACTCCCCTTGGAATCAAGAACTAATAAATGAGAAGTGTTTATTGAGAATCTAAGTATTGAATGAGAATGAAATACTTTGACAGATTCTCTGGTAAACACGAAATGGAAATAACAATAATAAGAGTTGAAGGATTTCTTGTATTAAAATCAATGTCTAAAACAGAAGGATGAATCCTTCTATTTATAGACTTTACAAATACATGAACCTTGCCCAAAAGCAAGTTCAGAAACAAGTTGCAACAAGTTGCAGTCTTGGAACTTGTACATAAAGTAAAAAGAAATACTAAAGTATTAAACTACTGATATACAAAGGCGGTGGAAAAGATCTTCTTTAAGTACTGATGAATGACAAACTACTGATGAGTAGTTTGTCTTCAGTAGTTCTTTAGTAGAAGTGTCTGGTTTGAACTTCAGAACTTCTGATGACTTCTTCTTCAGCACTTCTGAATCTCTTCTTTAGCAGTTTGATTCTTTGTCTTCAGCAGTTCCATACTTAGAGTATTTTGACAGAAAGTGAATTAGACTAAGGTTTGCAAAAGTGGTTTCACCAATCCTTTTTGTCCTAACAGTTTTGCAAGAGACTTGGAGAAGATGAAGCTGGTTCTCGTAAAAGCAAGCTGATGTTTTTTTTTTGTTTTTTTTTTAAAAAGTATACATCATATTTACAAAAATGCCACATGTTCACACTTTGTTCTTTGGTTCTCTCCCTAAATGGTGGTTCTCAAATGATCCAAATCCTATATATATATCACGTATCATTCTGACTTTTTGTGTACGATTAAGACATCTATTTTTCCTATCCTAATGCTATTGGCAGAAATTTTCTATTCTGAAACTTGGGGGCATTTGTTTTGTTGGAATCTAATGGAATTGCCATGTTAATCCCATTCCTAACCAGTTTGGTTCGTATAGTTTGCTTTGTAGAATTGGAATATCAATTTAATAATAATGTATATACATGTGTGGGCCCTAGGCGCAAAAGTAAAACTGCACTCTAATTTTAACGATATTAAACTGATTTCGCAAAAATAACGTTAAAAATGGCGGACGGTTAATCATGCATCAAGTGGTGGTGTTGATAACCAAAAGATTAGGAGGTATATGCACCACTCAAGCTAGTCCAGATTGCTAAGTGTCATGTGCCTTATGTCCAAGGTTCGGTGCAAGACCACTATCGAGTTAAAGATAAGGCTGTCAAAAATATATTCGCAGTAGGTAAAGATAAGGTTGTCTACATCTTACCCTTGTCAGACCCTACTGTAGTTTTACTATTGGAGAGATTAACTGAGTATGATAACGATGTAAAGAATCTATTCCTTCCAATCTGTGAAGGAATCCACCCAACGGAATCTTCGACTCCCTCACTATCATCGCCTCACCACAGTTTTGCCTGCATGGTGGTTGCGGCGACGACATGTGATAGATACCAAGTTCTTCATAATTGTTTTAGAAATCAAATGCATTAAAAAAAACTCCAATTCTTTTGATAGATTCCATTAGTTCAAACTCCAAATCTTTTGACAAATTTTAATTCCCTAATTCAATTTCTTTGACATATTCCAATCCCTTTTTGAGGTCCTTTGTGCCTTCTTTTTTTACTCTCGCTCTTTAAAGAAGGGTATATATTGAAAATCAATGAAATGAATTGGTTTCTTATTGATAATATGAACAACATATATAAACAAAATAATGAAGATAAAGAGGGAATCATGATCTCCTAAATGTCTAGGGAGATATACAAGAATACACCATATTAAATATAATACATACGAATTTATTTGTGAAGATATGTCGGTGATTAATATGCTCCCATAGTCAAAGCAGTAGTCGGCCGAGTGCAAAGATTTGATCTGAATTTGGTAAACAATGATTGCGGTAGGCCCTTTGTGAAAATATCAGCGCATTGGTAGTCAGCAAGGATATATAAGACATGAATTTCAACAACACGAACTTTTTCCTGAACGAAGTAAATGTTAATCTCCACATGCTTCGTGCGTTGGTGCTGAACTGGGTTGTGGGAAAGATACGTGGCCAAAATGTTGTCACCGTAAACGATCGAAGCGTGACGTATTGTAACATGTAACTGAAGTAAAAGATTTCGGATCCATGTTAGTTCATCAACAGTATTCGCGACTCCTCTGTATTCTGCCTCGGCACTAGATCTTGATATGGTTGGCTGGGGTTTTGATGACCAAGAGATTAAGTTGTCCCCAAGAAATACACAATAACCTGAAGTAGACCTCCTAGAATCTGGACACCCGCCCTAGTCGCCGTCTGAATAAGCTGTAAGTTTGATGGAGCGGGATGGAGATAGGTGTATGTCAATGTCAAAATTTCCTTTAATGTATCGCAATATGCATTTGAAGAATTGAAAATGTAGCTCGCGTGGAGCATGCATGAACAAACATACTTGTTGTAAGGCATAAGCAATGTCTGGTCTAGTAAATGTCAAATACTGTAAGGCACCAGCAAGACTGCGATAAGGAGATCCATCTTCAATAACGTGCGATTGTCAGCACTGAGCTTAGAATTTGTATGTGGCGAAGTTTGGGCTGGTTTACATGTTAACATGTTGGCACGGGCCAAGATATCATATGCATATGATTTTTGTGTAAGGAACAACCCAACATGTTGACGAATAACCTCAATGCCCAAAAATTTTGGAAGCCTGCCAAGATCCGTCATTTTGAACTCACGAGAAAGCATCTGTATAAAGCGCTTAAGAAGTGTAGTACTGGATGCTGTGAGAATAATGTCATCAACGTAAAATAAAAGATATGCCATATCAGTTCCATGTTTATAGATGAACAAAGTTATCTAAAACGGATCCTTTAACACCACATTTGAGTATGTATGTGGCAAAGCGATGGTACCGTGCCCTGGATGCCTTTTTTAACCCATATAATGATTTCTTCAACCTACAAACATGATTCGGGTTACGTGAATCAACAATCCTAGGTGGTTAGAACATATATACCATTTCATTAAGGTTGCCATCAAGAAACGCATTCTTAACATCCACTTGATGAATAGGCCATGATTTTGATAAAGCCAAACTAAGTGCGGTACACATAGTTGTAGGTTTTACCACTGGACTGAAAGTCTCATCACAATCTACACCAACCTATTGAGATTTCCCGTTCACCACTAGACGGGCTATGTATCGTTCAAGGGTGCCATCTGCATGGAATTTGTGGCGAAATAGCCACATGCACCGAATTGTATGAGCTTCACAATTACGCGGTACAAGTTCCCAAGTGTGATTTTCTATTAAAGCATCATATTTAGTTTGTATGGAATGAGACCAGTGTGGATCGAATTGGGCAGAAACATGGGATTTAGGTAAAGGGCAAATGAAATTAACATGCAGGTTTAGTGCTATTTTTGGGTTTAGTGTGGCCTGTTTTGGAATGTGTGAACATAGGATGTCTATTGGTTTGAGTTGTGGGAAATTCGGTAGTGGAACTGTTGGGTGGCGCCGATGGGTTGGTAGGAATGGAAGTGGTGTTTGTAGTGTGTGTAGGACTAGGAACGGTAGTGGAGTTAGGTATGGTAGGTGGTCGGGTATAGTGGGAGTATGTATGAACAGGAGGTGGGTTAATAGATGAGGTAGGGCGGTAGGGCATAGAAGGTACGAGAATTAGATAAAGTAAAAGGTAAATTTTTGTGTTTACCAGCTTGTCATGAATGACAAACAAAAGTACGATGTTGTCTATTACATGGAATAAACTTATTTGAAGTTAAATAATCTAGAACATGCAAGCCAGGATGTCGTAGACGGTTGTGCCAAGATGATGAATCCAACTGAGTGTAAAAGACTACAGCATAGACGGGTGCGGGAGTAGTGAGCGGGTATAGAGGATCGGAACTATTATGGCGACTCAAAATCTTCCCAGTCGGGTATTCCTTCACGGAAAAACCAAAAGGATCAAAATCTCAAGAAACCCAGTTATCCCTAGTAAACTTACGAACTTATATAAGATTTTAATAATGGAGGGGGTATGAAGGACATTTTTAAGTTGGAGGGGTTTCAAGGAGTGGGGAAGGGTGGTATGACCCGATCCAACAGCTGGTACCATTGCCAACTAAAATGTTTTTAATAGATGTAACACTAGGAGAGGAAATCATACCTTCTTCTGACGTGAGACGATTTGAGGCGCCCATGTCCATGTCCCATTGAGGTTCACCAGGGTCCAAAGACATAGCCTGGAATGCTGCACCAAGTTCACTGGGCTCAAGAGGGTTCACTTCAGCAAGATGGGCTGGGGCCTGAGTATTATTTGTTTGCTTTGGTGGGTTAGAAGGAGGTTGGGCCCAAGGCTATTGTGAAGGGTTCCAGTTGGTTGCTGGAGCCAAGGGAGTGGCCCACCCGTCTTGAGTAGGGTAGTGGCAAGGCGGAGGGTCCAGTAGTTGGCCGAATAGGGTGGCATGGGTGGGTAGGCGTCGGGTGCAGCAGCCCACGGTGGTCGCTGAGATCTGTTGGTGGAGGCAGCAGGGCGAGTGGACTGGTGGCCGTGGGGCTGTGCTGCGGCTGGTTGGGTTGGTGCGATGGTTTCTGCCATGGTAGTTACTCTGGTTACCCCGGTAATTGCCATGGGTATTACCTCGATAAGATCTGGTGTCTTCAATTGGTTGATTCACAGCAGCCAAAGCTTGAGATTGAGCACCTGAGTCACGAGCCTTGTGACGTCTCTCTTCATTATCAAGTATGCTACAATCTCCTTCCCACTCAGGGAGAGTTTAGTTAATAATAACACCTATGGCATCAAACTCAGGGGTGAGGCCACGAACGAGTTGAAGGACTAGGCTGCGTTTGTTTACTCGTGTTTCCAAGTCATTAATTTGGTCTGCCAGTTCCCTTATATTCTGGAAATAAGACTGTAAATTCGTCATGTCGGATAGTTTGAGATTGGTGAATTGTTGCTGAAGGGCTACGGTATGTGGTCCTTTGTTGTTGAGAAAGAGCTTCTTGACCCTTGTCCAGGCTTCTAGTGCTGTAGATTCGAGTTCCAGAACCAGAGGGAGAAAGTCATCGACAAGAGTTTCGTAGATCCATTAAAGAATAACTGCGTCGATCTTTTTCCATTGCGCATATGACTCATCAGTTTCAGGTGGTGGGGGGCATCGATGTGATCAGCCACATCATAACCACGTACATGTATGGTAAAAAGCTTAACCCATGAAGAATAGGTGACTTTAACACCGTCAAGACCCCGGACCTTCTTTTGAAGGTCGGTCACGGTGTAGATAGGGTTGGGAGGTTTCTGATGGTGTCGGTTTTGTCGGTATTGTTGTCAACCATCGAAGCGGTGAACAAAGAAAAAAAAGAAAAACAGAAGGGTGGTTAGCAGGTTATAAGAAAAACATAAGGGTAGCTCGAAAGCTTGTGGGTGGTGAGATTAATGTATAGAGCTTGGCTCTGATACCATGAAAATCAATGGAATGAATTATTTTCTTATTGATTATAATATAAACAACAAATATAAACAAAATAATGAAGATAAAGAGGGAAACACGATCTCCTAAAAGTCCAGGGAGATATACAAGAATACACCATATTAAATATAATATATGAATTTATTTGTGAAGATGTCGGTGATTAATACATATATATATATATATATATATATATATATATATATATATATATATATAGGGTCAAGATCGTGTACAAAGTGCTTTTTTTGTGAGAAGTGTGAGAAGTATTAAAAATTGATACTTAGGCATCATTTTTTGAACTTAGTCGTGATGTTTTGGATTGTTTTGCCTATAAAAACACCAAACATAACAATTAAAAACCGAAAACAATGTATTTTAGGCTTAAAACTTAAAACACCATGCTAAGAACATTAGCTGTGTGTTTTAAGCGTTAAGTAATGTGTTTTAGCTGTTTTTTAAATTTAATGACTATAATACATTGTATTGTGTTCTAGATTGTTGTGTTTGGTGTTTTTCAAGTTAAAACAACCTAAAACATCATTCCTAAATCCATAACATGATGTCTACATGTCAATTCTTAGTCCTTCTCACACTTCTCACAAAAAATGTACTTTGTACAGGATCCTAAACCTATATATATATATATATATATATATATGTTGAATATACTAATTCAAATCTTCCAACGTTTATTTACTAGCCGTTTATGCATGTTCTGGAATAATTACTCAGTCGTTATTGACCGAGTTTCAAGCTTAGTTTGAATTGGTTTATCTCCTTATTTAGTGTTAAGTAGTTCAGATTATTTCGGTAGTTTACGTTGTTACTTTGGCTATTTAAAGCCTACTTGTTTGTTGAATAAAATCCATCCAGAAAGCATTTCTCAACTATCCATTTCTCTGTTCTTATTTACTTGCATACAATTTCCTTGTTTATATTTGTTCTCTGATCCAACAAAGTGGTATCAGAGCCACACTAACTGATTCGATTCAAGACTCTTGCTGGTTGGAAGGTTCAGATCTGATTACACGATGAGCAGTACGACAACAAACCCTAATCCGACAACCCCTCTCCCCATCTTCAAGGGAGAAGGGTATGACTTTTGGGGCATCCGAATGAAGACGTTGCTTATCTCACAGGACTTGTGGGACACTGTTTCACAGGGGTTCAATGAGCATGATAATGATCGTCCAAGACTGAAGGAGAATAGAAAGAAAGATGCTAAAGCTCTTGCAATGATTCAACAGGCGGTCCATGATGATGTCTTCTCACGAATTGCAGCAGCTTCAACGGCAAAACAGGCCTGGACACTCCTTCAAACTGAATATGAAGGTGACTCTAAAGTCAAGACGGTGAAATTGCAGGGGTTACGCCGAGAATTCGAAACCTTACAGATGAAATGATGAAAAACGTGAACCAGAAGAGAGCTTATGGCGAAAATGTATCGGATCAGTCAGTAGTTGAGAAGGTGTTAAGGAGTCTTCCACCTCGTTGGGACCATGTGGTAACAGCCATAGAGGAGTCGAAAGATCATTCAAGACTTTCTTTTGATCAGTTAATGGGTTCTTTACAAGCCCATGAAACTCGAGTCAATAGAAAAAATGAGCCTATGGAGGAAGAGCAGGTTCTGCAGGCTAAAGAAGATGATGTGTCCCCAATGTATCGAGGTCGAGGAAGGGGTTCATTTAGAGGCCGGGGTCGACGACGAGGCCGAGGTGTTGGACATGGTAAGTCTACCATCCAATGCTACAACTGTAATAGGTTTGAGCATGTTAAAGCTGAATGCTGGAATGAGCCGCAAGTTGGGGCAGTAGTTGGTGATGCTGAAGATGAAGAAGAGGGTCAATTGTTCATGGCTGCACAAGGAGAAGAAGAGAATAGCATTTGGTTCCTGGATAGCGGTTGTTCTAACCATATGACGGGCCAGCGTCCATTGTTCAAAAGTCTAGATGAAGCAAAAATTAATGTGAGAATGGGGAACGGTAAAGCCATTCGTGTGGAGGGCAAAGGAACAGTTAAATTGGAGATAGGAGAAGGCAAGTTCAAAACTTTAAATGGTGTTCAATTTTCTCCTGAGCTGGGCTACAACCTGCTGAGTGTAGGCCAGTTAATGAAGGCTGGTTACTCTCTCTTATTCGATGATGGTGCCTGTGTAGTAACCAACAAGAGAACTGGTAAAGTTATATGCAGAGTTCCAATGTCAGGTAACAACACTTTTCCATTAAATACTAAAGCAATTGCATTGGCGGCTGTGAATGATGAGTCAATGTTATGGCACTTACGTTATGGGCACTTGAATGAGGTTAGTTTAAAGTCACTTAGTGATAAGGAGTTGGTGGCTGGGCTACCGAAGATTGGCACTCTATCCGTGTCAAGGGTGTGCCATGGGCAAACAAACTCGAAACTCCTTTCCTTCACATGCATGGAGAGCTTCTAAAGTTTTGGAGTTGGTTCATACGGATGTGTGTGGGCCAATGCCTACTAAATCACTTGGAGGTAATATGTATTTTCTGTTATTCACTGATGACTTTAGTAGGATGACATGGGTTTATTTCTTGCGTACAAAAGATGAAGCATTTGAAAAGTTCAAAATATGGAAAGTTAAGGTGGAAAAAGAATCTGGGAACAAGATCATGACACTTAGAAGTGACAATGGAGGTGAATACTGTTCAAAGGAGTTCATGGCATATTGTAATCATCATGGTATTCGTAGACATCTTACCGCACCATATACTCCTGAGCAAAACGGAGTATCGGAGCGGAAAAATAGAACTGTTATGGAGATGGCTATGTGTATGTTGCAAGAGAAAAGATTAAGCAAAAAGCTTTGGGGTGAAGCTGTGTTCACAGCTGTTTATCTTCGAAACAGATCACCAACCAAAGCCGTGTCTTGTGTAACACCTTATCAAATCTGGTACAAGCAAAAGCCATCTGTTCATCACCTCAAAATTTTTGGTAGTGTGGCTTATGTGTTGACTCCTAAACAACACCGAAAGAAGTTAGATCCAAAATCCTCTAAGTGCATCTTCATTGGGTACTCAACAACCTCTAAAGCCTACAGGTTATACGACCCAATGAAAGGAAAAGTGATCACAAGCAGAGATGTACTTTTTGACGAGGAGGCAAAGTGGAATGCTATAAAAGATGACAAGTTTGAGTTGCCTTCAGATATGGTGTATGTGCAAACAGATCTTGATTCAATTAATAATGAAGCAAATAATGATGTAGCCAATGAAGAAGATCATTCAGTACCTGAAGAAGGCATTTCAAGTGATGTTACTCAAGCTGAAGCAGAGTCATCAGGATGCGGGTCAGCTTCGAAGTCACCTAAGGTACACACTTTGCAAGATTTGTATGCTCATACTCATCCCATAGATCCACCAGACACATGTCAAGTAGTGTTCTCCTTAATGGAGCCTACTTCATACAAAGAGGCAGTGGCTCATGAGGAGTGGATTGAAGCTATGGAAGCTGAATTACAAGCATTGAAGGATCACAAGACATGGACTCTAACTGATCTTCCAAAAGACAAGAAGGCCATTGGTTTAAAATGGATATATAAGGTCAAGTTCAATGCAAATGGGGAGGTTCACAAGTATAAGGCTAGATTGGTGGCAAAGGGGTATGCACAAGAATATGGCATAGACTATGAAGAGACGTTCTCACCTGTTGCTCGGTTCGAAACCATAAGGGTTATCTTGTCATTGGCAGCACAGAGGGGTTGGAAAGTGTGGCAGTTTGATGTTAAGTCCGCTTTTCTGAACGGACCACTGCATGAACATGTATTTGTGGTTCAACCACCGGGGTTCGAGATAGCAGGACAAGAAGATAAGGTGTACAAGCTTCACAAAGCTCTATACGGGCTCAAGCAAGCCCCGAGGGCCTGGTACGAAAGGATCGATGCATATTTACAAAAGAACGAGTATTATCGAACGCCAAGTGAACCAACTGTGTACGTGAAAAAGGTGAACACTTCTGACTCTATCATAGTGTGTTTGTACGTAGACGATATTATTTATACCAGCTCTTCTAATGCATTGATCTCTGAATTTAAAAAGAAGATGATTAGTGAGTTTAATATGTCGGATTTGGGTGAACTACACTATTTTCTTGGGCTCGAAATTAAGCAGGGGCCTGAAGGTATTTTTGTATCTCAAAGAAAATATGCTGTTGATTTATTAAAAAAATTTGGGATGTGGAAGTGTCAACCACTTTCAATACCCATGAAAGTTGGTGAAAAGCTAAAAAGCACTGAGGGTAATGCCAAGACTGATGAGTTTAGATTTAGAAGCTTGGTAGGTGGGTTACTTTATTTGACCCATACCCGTCCAGACCTTGCTTTTGCAGTGGGGTTGATTTCAAGGCACATGCAGAATCCATCAGAAGTTCATTATGGAGCAGCTAAGAGAGTTTTAAGGTACATAGCTGGTACTTTTGATTATGGATTATTTTATGAAAAAAAGAAACCAGTTTTTTTGGAGGGGTATACGGATAGCGACTGGGCCGGATCGTTTGAAGGTAGGAAGAGTATTTCAGCAAATGTTTTTGGGATTGGTTCGAGTGTGGTGTCATGGAGCTCTAAAAAGCAACAAGTTGTAGCATTATCATCAACGGAGGCGGAGTATATTTCAGCAAATGAAGCTGCTTGTCAAGCAATTTGGTTGCGCAAACTGTTGACTGATCTTGGTTGCGAACAAAAGGAAGCCACGGTGATTCGATGTGATAACATGTCAGCGGTATTTCTGACTAAAAACTCAGCAATGCATAGCAGGAGCAAACACATTGACATTAAATATCACTACATAAGAAGCTTGATTGATTCGGGCCAGGTGATTGTGATGTCTTGTTACACGGAGGAGCAGTTGGCTGATATTATGACAAAGCCTCTTGGAGCTGAGCAGTTCAACTATTTTCGAGCAAGGATGGGAGTTGTGAAGATCTGAATTAAGCAGGGGTGTTGAATATACTAATTCAAATCTTCCAACGTTTATTTACTAGCCGTTTATGCATGTTCTGGAATAATTACTCAGTCGTTATTGACCGAGTTTCAAGCTTAGTTTGAATTGGTTTATCTCCTTATTTAGTGTTAAGTAGTTCAGATTATTTCGGTAGTTTACGTTGTTACTTTGGCTATTTAAAGCCTACTTGTTTGTTGAATGAAATCCATCCAGAAAGCATTTCTCAACTATCCATTTCTCTGTTCTTATTTACTTGCATACAATTTCCTTGTTTATATTTGTTCTCTGATCCAACAATATATATATGTTTCTCCTACACTTAACAAGTTGTGTTATATGTAAAACTTTTTTCCTTTTAAATGCAGAACATGTTTATATTTTTATGTCTTTTTTAACACTAACCTTTTGGCATTTTTAAAGGAACCTCTCTTTGATAAATGGCTTTTCTATCGTTGGGTGGTGCTCCTTTTATACTATCTTCCTTCTATTTTTTTTTTTTTTTTTTTAGATTTTCCGGACTCAAAAGATGGAAATGGTGTGTCTGGAGGCACTGTTGCTGGAATTTTTGTTGGAACACTTTGCCTGATCATCTTAGTTATTGGAGTTTTATGGTGGCAGGGTTATTTAAGATGCAGAGATACTACAGAACTAGGTATTTACATGCCAACCCTGTACGAAACTGCAATCCTTAACCTGATTTTTATTGATTTTTACTTTCTTGTTTAGGTTAATAGTCTAATATTATAAATTTATTATAAAAATTACAAAGGTGTGTATAATACAATATGTTTGAACTATAAAACTTGATGTAAGTTATCTATTTTAACTTTTAAATTTTGGCATAAAATATCTAACAATCACATAAAACAAATGAAAAATAAACGAGTTAAATTGTAGACCCTCCAAGTTGGCCTAGAAACGACCGGTTGTGCTAAACATGTTTGTAGGTTCGACCTAAAAGTAAAGTGGACCCATGTTAGATTCATGCCGTGTTAGAATTTCACACCTCAACTTGTTAAAGGCGGTGGTGGATGTGGTTTTTGAAATTCAATATTTGATTGGATATGCAGAACTCCCGTGAATTTAATACTCTCCTAAGGTTTTTTGTTTTATTATTTTTTTTTTTTTTTGGGTTTTTATTTTTAACACGCTTCCAATTAAATTTGTGGTTTATCAGAGCTGAATGGTCTAAAGCTTAACACCGGTTCCTTTACATTGAGACAAATCAAAACTGCAACAAACAATTTTAGTGTTGCTAATAAGATTGGAGAGGGAGGTTTTGGCTCTGTTTACAAGGTAATCTTGTACTTGATTTCTTGATCCCATAACATTAAACATGTTTATCGTTAGTGTCAAAAATACATGATATCAAAGATCTATAAAAGATATTTATTCTCAAACCCAAAGTGTTTCACCCTGAGAACTATTACAACTCTGAAATAACAAATAACAAAACTCTCAAACTATACAAATCTCTGATCTAAAATGATCTCATCACTCAACGAATCTAACAGACTTACAGACTCAAAACACAAGCTGGAACAAGATGTTCAAAGCTTCTAAATCTGATCAATAGTGATGACTAGAGATGAAACCCTAAAGTATACGAGAGAGAGAATACAAAGAATCTGATTATGACTTATGTGAGAGAAAGAGAAAGCACATAGCTTATATAGCAGCTCTCTCAATCACATGCTTCGAGAACAATAAACGGTTGAGATATCTTCTCAAGATATGATCACACGGCCAAGATTGTTTTGTGTTTGTTTACCCGGATTGCCAGCGTGGCACTGGCAATCCAATGGGCCTAAAGACACGTTGTATAATGGGCCGACCTCATACAATACTGGACTGGGCCAGAAGACTGAAGACAAAATAACATCATCGAACTACAATGTAGTCCAGGCCTGCTTCTGCTTCTCACGAACACTTTGATGAACCTGAACCTCTTGACCCATCTACTTGCCTTCTATCTCTTGATCATTTTGACCCATAATCTTGACTTCATCATTATCAACTCATTCCTACAAAAACATCCTTATGCAAAATATTCAAATACTTGTATAATAACAATCCTAGAACTAAAATTGAACTTGATATTACCTTATAATTTTAACAGTTAGGTTGAAAATATTGTCTATTAATGAAGGGGGTGTTGTGAGATGGCACCTTGATAGCAGTAAAACAGCTTTCCTCTAAATCAAAGCAAGGAAATAGGGAGTTCTTGAATGAACTAGGTGTGATTTCTGCTTTGCAACACCCGCATCTCGTGAACATCCATGGATGTTGTACTGAAGGAAACCAGTTATTGCTTGCATATGAATACATGGAAAACAACAGTCTTGCCCGTGCTTTATTTGGTAAATGATACGCTACTGTCCAAAAAAAGTTATAAAACTGCTTGAGTATAGGTGGCAAAATGAACGTGTTGGGTATTATGTCAAAACTTGTACTTTTGATATGGGTTGGGCTTGGTTGTCCTAAGATACCCTTTTTTTCCGTACTTGGTTTGTCAAATATGATTGCAAAACTTGTGTACTTTCGATGATAACTTCTTTTTTATATGTTCAACTTGTTTCCATGTAAATTAGTTTTTTCTTTAATTGAATCTTACAGATTTATTATTATTCTGAAATATTTTTGATCTTATGGATTAAAGGGCCTAAAGAATTGCAGTTGGAACTTGATTGGCCAACAAGGTACAAGATATGCATTGGTATAGCAAAAGGTCTTGTTTTTCTCCATGAAGAATCAAGATTAAAGATTGTGCACAGAGACATCAAAGCAACTAATGTGCTGCTTGATAAGAATTTAAATGCCAAAATTTCTGATTTTGGATTGGCTAAGTTGGATGAAGAGGATAATACTCATATAAGCACCCGTGTAGCTGGAACTTAGTGAGTCATTTAAATTCTGATTTGATGAGTTTAATAGATAATTTATTGCATCAGAACACCTATTGCAACAATTAGACTTCAAAAAATAAATTTTGTTTGTTTTTTTTCTAGTGGATATATGGCTCCCGAATATGCTCTGCGTGGTTAGCTTACAGATAAAGCGGATGTCTATAGCTATGGAATTGTCCTTTTAGAGATCGTGAGCGGGACGGGCAACATTGCTGACAGGGCAAAGGAGAATCATTTTGTTCTTCTTGATCGGGTAACTAATTTGAACCTAGAGGTTGCAAAATGAATTTGTCTTGATCGAGTAACCCCTTCCAAGTCTTTTTTGTCCATTTTAAGTTGTATAATTAATCAGTTCATTTGAAATAAGAATCAGTTCCATCTATTACACTGTGTTCCAGAGATTCATTAAAGGAAAGAAAAGAAAGGAATGGAAATTAAGAAAGAAAGGAATGGAAAGGAAATAAAATATTTTGTGTTCCCGAGTTTAATGGAGAGGAAAGGAAAAGAAAGGAAATTAAACATTTTGTGTGTTCCCGAGTTGAGAGGAAAAGAAAGGAAAATTACAATTTTACTATTATACCCCTTAGGTAATACTAACACAATATGGTTATATGTCTTGATTAGGATTTCATAACATAATAAGAACAGATCGATGTACTACCAATAAGCCATTATATATAAGTTGATACAATTTCATTTCCTCTAGCCATTGAAAAGTAAGTGTCGAAACCAATTTCACCACGTTCCAATTGTATCTCGGTGGGACATTCCATTTGTATCTCGGTGGGACGACAACAATTTATATTTAAAGTGTTTTTTTATAAATTTGATCCTAAACCTTATACATCTACACTTTTGATCAAGTTGGATCTAAATATCTAATCAACAGTTGCTGTTAATATGGATCATTACTAGATATAACAATACAATTAATAACTTTTGTCTTTGTTTTACTTTGCTATTTCAATTAGTACTGCAACTTTATATACATTACAGGTCCCTGAATTTCCTTTGCAATTATTATATAGCATATGGAATTTTTTTCGGTACTCCTCTTATCCACTGAAAAGGAATGAACGGGACTGCATATTGAATTTTTTTTGGCACTCCTCTGATCCGCTAAACTTGCCTCCATTCTTTGCAACCTGCACTTGACTGACACATTTTTTGTTTTTCAAGACAAAACAAATCTGGGAATCGGTACATGAAAGGACCATCTCCAATCCACCAATCAATCCAGAATCGCTCATCCTCCCCATTGCCTATATTCGCTTTTATTAGACATTGTATATTGACCCGTTTAAGTATACCAGCAGCTAGTTTAAGTAACACACAACCATTGACCCATTTAAAATAAAATCCAACCAAAAGCATAAACTCTCACACCACCTTTGCATACACTAAAAATCAGAGTATCAAACAAGGTGTAGTGCATTTTGCCAATTGAGGTTAGACTGTGAAGCAAAATCAGTTCAGTTTCTATTATATAAAATCAGTTTAGTTTCTTTTCCTAACAAATATTGTGTATAACTATTGAAATATTGATAAAGCTAAACATCACTACCCTAAACCTAACCTCATTCCTTAACTCAAACTGCATAAGTCATTATCTACACACACACAACAAAAAAAAAAAAAAAAAAAATCAATTAAGCCAAACAGTTGGAGCATCAGCAAGAAGCATCAGTGTAAAGAAGCATCAGGGTAAAAAATCAGTTTCGTCAATCTTTATTTACATATTAAAACGGGTAATAACAATCAAACACTAAGTAAACATCACGTGGAACTGGAAAGCAGCATTGTGTTTTTAGACTGTATCTATTCACTGCAGTGTAATCTATTCGCTGCAGTGTTTGTTGCTAAAACTGTTCGGTCCTGCCGAACCCAACAGATTTCATATTTGGCTTGTGCAGCAATGCGCAACCAGCCTGAACGGGTCAAAATCAGTTTTAAAACAAGCCCAAAAACACAAACTAAACCACTCTAAAACAGCTAAATGGCTTGTCTTGGGCATGTGCTTTTTAAGCGCTTTGTGCGTAGGCGACAAGCTCATCCTTTGTGCGTCTTGAGCCTTTGAACGCCTACTCGGGAAGTCAAATTCGTTAAGGATTCAACCATACAAGATTATATCAAACATGAAAAAAGCACAGTATCAAAGTAGACAATAGATCCCAATAAGCACAAACAATCCTTATAAAAGCAATCCTTAAACAAACAATTGCATTCAAGATCCATGAACAAAAAGTCAAATACTCAAGAAAGAAATAAAAAAGTCATAAATGTACTAAGTTGTCAAACGAGGAAAACTTTACTAGATAAATGCATCTTTATCTCGCTTAATTATTTAAACCAATCATACCTTTCAGCATAGTCAACCGTATTTGAGATATCCTGACAAATAATGATCTTGCTTTAGCTTGATTCTCTGACAAATAATTGAAAGCCAACTGTAGTTCATGAATTTCCAAACCCATCGGCTCCAATTCATTATAGATATCCTCACCCGTGTACTCGCGATGATAAACTCTTTCTAGTATATTATTACTCTCCTGAATAATTTTATTGCCATCTCTAATTGCATTAGCCACGCTGCCAACGCTATTCATAATCACAGAGGCTAAACCTTCATCTTGTTGCTCAACTTTTCTTTTTCTACTCTTACATTTCTTAGCACTTGAAGACTGCTCAAGTTGAGAAGACGAAGGATACACCACTTGAATATCATCATCGATAATGTTTTGACTCTCCATTGTTACATCATTGGCAGCTAAAAAGTCATCCACTTCTGGAGCGCTTTCTATGTTAATGTTATCAGTCTTCTGCAATCTGGCATTTCTTTCCTTTGCAGTTTCAGCTTGTGCACCAGATGCCCTATCCCTTGCAAATAGTTCTAGCATTTCGTTGTAGTTTGATATTTTCTTCGTCTTTAATATTGCAGCATCAGGCTTTGACTATTAAACAAAATGAAGATAGCTAGTAATATGAATTATAATCTAAATACTCAAGTAAATACTTAAAGCACTTACAGCTATTAATTTATCCCAGACATCATCCTCAGCTTCAATTAATTGAGTGTTTGAATTCCATGAGAACCCACTCAGTGACGTTCCGCGAAACATATCATACCATTGCGAAAAACCAGATTTCAACGATTTTAACCGATTCTTCAAATGGTTTTTGGTAAAATCCATTCCAAGCTTTGTGCGTAGCTCCTCAACCATATTGATGTATGCTTGTGTAGTAAAAGTACCATTAATCCTATTGCCGTTATCCTGTTGTGTTATCATGGATTCTATAAATATATTATCCATTTGATCCGTCCACTTTAGTTGTAAACTTTTTCCGGTTGCTTCGTGTTTGCTCATGATAAAAATCTACATGGTGCATAAATAAAATGCGCATATATAAATATGTAAATGGTTGCTTATAATAAATCATTCACGGGATTCTTATGGTGACTTGCTGGATCATTTGGCGAGCTAGAAACGACATAAGGTTCAATGGAAAGCGGATTAAACCTACGGAGGCAGCGGCAAAGGTTGTAATCGTTTGGCCGCGGCCTCGGCTTGAGGCTGTGCGCTCGTGTTTTATGAAAGTAAATTTAAAAAAAAAATAATAAATGTATCCATATCACTCACTAGAAAACATAACTAAAACAATTTATGTCTACCTAAGGATTATAAATATAACTCAACACAATGGTAACACAAACCATACCAGATACAAAAAAAAATTAGATTATCATTATTTAAAGTATATAAATTAAATGTCATTCTTCATTTATGAATTAAAATTTCCCAAAAAAATAACCTCGAACTGCTGCTACTGCTTGCTTTCTTTTAAAGAAAAATTTATTTAACTTAATAAAGAAAAAAAAAACAGAGTGGAACACAACATAATGAAGCATAATGAAGCATAATGAAACACATAATGAAGCATAAACATAATGGAACACAACTTAATAACCTTCAAAAAAAAAAAAAAAAACATAATGAAGCATCAGCAATCATTCATATTTCAGCAATCCAAAACATAAATCATTGTATATGTGCAAAGCAAAATTAAAAATTGGAGGTCTTTATAGAGTGGATATGTATAAACAATTAAATACACGTCTGGAACACAACGTAAAGAAGGATTAGCAACAAATCATACCTGGAAGATGAAGACAGGTTGATTAGGTTAACAGGTTATATGTGTGGTAGGTGGAAGATGAATATATTATGGGATGGAGGGATAATGACTGAGAGATATAAGGAAGGTGGGTGCAATTGGCGGGGTGGGGAGAGATATACCCGCCACATTGTTGTTGATGATGAGGGTAAAAGGGTAATTGAAATGGAAACGTGATTTTTATCTCTTCCATTCTCTCCCAATCCTTCCAATTTGGAAGGAAACATATGAAGGATAAAAACCCCCAACTTTCCCTCCTCTTCTCTTCCATTCTCTCCTCAAATAAATCTCTGGAACACCAATCTTTCCAACTTCCTTCCAATTCCTTTCCTTTCTTTCCTTTATTTAATCTCTGGAACACAGTGTTAGAGCTATTTAGGAGGTTGAAGGCTAATGGTAGGAGTAGTAATTTCCTTCACAAACACAACACGAAAATAATAAAGTTTCGGGTTTGTCATATCTACACGAACACAAACCTGGATTGGTTGTTTAATCCATTTATTACAACCCACCAAACCAATTAGCACTCTTACAACTTCATCTCTACGTACTAACTTGTTTGACAAGTTTAGATAAAATGGTTAAACTATACGGTACTAATAAGGTTGATGTTTTTGACAAAAAAAACTATATGGGTTAGGTTGAACAATTACCCGCAAACCCGACACAATCTACACACCTAAGCTAAAGCTGTTAGAAAGTTTAAAAGGTGAATGGAGTTTTAAGTTAATGAAATTATAATTTAGTGAAATTATAATTATTGAGGAAAAACTCTTTAATAGAGTTAATTTATTTGTAACACTTTATTATAGTTTTAAAACTAAAATTAAGTGTATAACTCTTCATGTGGTGAATTGAAGGAAAACTTATGATACTTGATTATAGTTTTAAGACTAACATTAAGTGTCTAATTATGTTAGACTCTTCATTCCCCATTGCCTCTTGTATATATTAGAGACTTTTGTGTCATATATGGGATATGGGAAAATGCACATAAGAATATACATGAGAAATATTCACTAAGAAACTCTTGCAACACTCATGACTCTAGAGTAGCAACCAAGTACCGATTATTTTTCAGGCAAGTGGGATAGTCCGGCAGTGCACCATCGTCACTGTTTCGAACCGGTGTACCCTGGGAACAGACGACGAATCTGTTTAAGGGAATTGTGTCAAACACAAGCCCGGTTCCTTTTTCTTTGATTTCGTTTTCTGTTACAGTTCATTGCAGAAAGTACAAGGACTTGGAAACATGTGAGGTTCATGTATGAAAGGCATTGCGACGATTATTATGTAAGTTTTCCAACAAACTTAAACATATTAGTATAACAGACTTTCGTGTAGATTGGGAACCAATCTGTAAACCTTCTTCTTAAGGACTTTTTGGTTCGCGAAAGTTTGTAAATATTTTTTCTTTGAAATATGTTGTGGTACATCGAATCGGATTAAATTTGTGATTGGAGTGAAATCTTTAATCCGAATTTTCATGGTTTTTTGGGTTCATGGGTTTTGTGTCGTGTTTAGATAAACCGGATTATTAACATATATTTAGACGTTTTGAAATACTAAAATTCTAATGAGAGTATTAGAAAGTCATAATATTTGTAAACCCATGAAAAACATTTGATAATACTTTCTTTCTAGTAAGCATATTAGAAAGACAATTTCAAAGTATTTGAAATGTTTACATTTTCTAATAAGAGTATTGGAAAATTAAAAGATTTCGAAATAGAAGGTTTTGAAACATGTATTTCTAACAAGCGTGTTAGAATCGACGACGTTGAAAGAATAACGTGTCATGAAAAATTTCTAATAAGCGTATTAGAAATAATTATTTACAAAATCAAAAGTTTAATCTTTAAACTTATATATTGATTTTCTAACAAGCGTGTTAGAAATTGATGATTTTGTAAAGGCAAATAAGATGTTTATATTTCTAACGAATGTGTTAGAAAAGATTATTGTACAAAATACACAAATGGGTTATAAATGATTATTTTGGAAAATAATCAACATTGAACCAGTTTGGTTAAAATTTGACGGTTTCGAACGAGCGAGTTTGAAACGGGTATATTTTGGAAAATCCGAAGTTAATACCATTTATGTAGATGGTTTAATTTTCTAACGAGCGTGTTAGAAATGGTTTATTTTATATAAACCAATAAGTTCTAAAATGATTGTCATAATCATGTATTTCTAACAAACATGTTAGAAACGGTTGAGAATATCAATGATATTTAAAACGATTTTGGGTAATCGTTTATTTCTAACGGGTGTGGTAGAAAAAGTTTATTTAACCAAAACTTCATATGATGAAACGTGTAATCGTTTGCATTCTAACAAGTATGTTAGAAATGGTTAATTTTGAAACCGTATATGTTTATATGGTACACGTATAATTTCTAATGAGCGAATTAGAAATGGTTAATAATGAAAACCATATACTCTAACTAGTGAGTTATGAATGGTTTAAATAATAAAACTATATTAGAGTTTATGGTTTTGATTTGTAATCAAAACATAAAAATGTATAGTTTATGGAAAATACTTGTAAAAGTAGAAATGTGTTGTATGAGTAAAACATGTCTTTTACAAATTATATATGGTTTGATACTTGTATGAGAAGCATGATGACTTGAACCATATAATAGTCTAGAGAGACTATTTAGTGTAAAACAACTTGATGTTGTTTTGGATATATTTACTGGTTCGACTACTTGTGAGTAGCTAAGTATAAACAACTTTGTTGTTTTGAACAGTGCATTGAGGGAGTACCTCGAAACATGCCACGAGACGATATAATTGGTATTATTTCGTCAAACGATAAAGTCATGTTGAAGAGAATAACACTTTGAGATTTGATGTTTATATATCCTTATAATCCGTTTAAATATATATGTAATATGTTATATATAGTTTGGAT
Source organism: Ambrosia x helenae (assembly GCA_030844895.1). Classification (NCBI taxonomy): domain Eukaryota; kingdom Viridiplantae; phylum Streptophyta; class Magnoliopsida; order Asterales; family Asteraceae; genus Ambrosia; species Ambrosia x helenae. Next base: position 53,847,486 of record CM061231.1, read on the forward strand.
TATATTAAAATTATAATTTGATAAATTATAATTATTAATTGGAATCTTAATATGGTGAATGGATGATATTGAAATTATAATTTAATAAATTATAATTATTAATAAGTCCTTAATTTGGTGAATTAAAGACTAAAACTCTTGAGTAGAGTTTTATGTCTTTGATTAGAGGGTTTCATTTGTTGTCACTTTATTAGAGTCTTTATGTCTCAAATTAAGTGTCTAATTATGAAGACTCTTCATATATCCATGTTCTTATATAACGGAAGGCGTTGTGCCTCATTTGGATATATAGAAAGAAGATACATGGAAATAAGAGTAAACTCTTGAGTAGAGTTTCATGTTTTTTGAAATAAGAGTAAACTCTTGAGTAGAGTTTCATGTTTTCTAATTAAAGTTTTATGTTACTTTATTAGAGCTCTTATGTCAATTTATTAGAGCCTTTATTTTAAATTAAGTCTCTAATTAAGTGACTAAGAGGAAAAACTCTTCATCCATTCCCATTAAGATAATCATGATCAACGTGGCAAGTGTATTGAAGTTAAATGCACGGAAACGAGATATGTCATCTAATGTTGAAAGCATTTACGTAGCAATGCACAAATGTAGTTTTGATGACTATAACATATGACAGAAATATATGTTATTATTCATAAGTCTTTGATAAATATTGCGAAATTTATTATAAAAGACTTAGAATGGTGATGGATGTGTAGAGTCTCTACAAACAATCATTGTTAGTTGAATTATATGGAGGATTCGTGATATATTTTGGGAGGGTTACCCAATAAATAGTTTCAACAAAATATATACATATCATTTAGGCATATGTGAATGTCATGTAGTTGAGTGTCAATCTAATTGACTTGTTGATGATGAATATGTTCATCAAAGTGACTTATATTAAGACTTATGTTTAAGTCCTAAAGAGTCAATGGTGATGCCTTGGAGATTAAAGGTGTCACACCCTCAAATTCCACTTGCGGGGTTTTACCGCGAGGCGCATGACAAACCAGGATTCAAGTCAACGGTCACAATAAACAACACTATATGCATAACACAATACTCAAAAGATATAGTTATAAAAACATAAACTGTAGCGGAAGCTTTAAATGTTTACAACCCAAAAGACACAGTTCAAATGTTTAATGAAGACCATGCTCTAAACCCTAGACGCCCGTGCCGACTCGTGCGCCTAGATCCAGTTGTTGCTACCTTAGCGACCTGAGAAAAACATGCCAAAAGACGTCAACATATAATGCTGGTGAGTTCACAGGTTTGTTCAAAAATGTTATCCAAGTGTTACCATGTCCATACTATATCAATGCTACCAAGTACGCTAGCTAGGCGTATGTTTTATTACTACTACGATTGGAAACCATTACTGGACACGTTTAGCAATGTTTAGCATGTTTAGCAGCCCGTAATGTTCAGCACGATAATGTTCCTGTTCGAGACAATATGCACCCGCCCGGCCCTCCAAGCCGACGAGTGGGGCAGGTCACGCCCAATAGATCTATCCACATTTCCCCCGTTGTGCAAACCCGCACATTCATGGTTTCCCCCGGGACTTTCCAAAAGATCGTATAGCAATATAAAGTTTAAAACCATAGTATGACATATGTTACCAAAACTGTTTAGCGCATGTTTTCTCCCCCAAAAGTTAAAGCAGTAGAAGTGGGGCCGTGAACTCACCTTAAGTAGCGTTCTTCAAATATAAGTAAAGATGTTTAGCCCTTGATAATCCCTCTACCGGAGATCTATCAAAATGTTCACATAAGTGCTCCGACTAATAACCATAAGGTTATCTAGTCCCCGATTGTCCAGATCATAACCAAGTATGTTTTAAAACGTGTTTACATGTTTAACCGACACACTAGACCGACCCGACATCCCGTTGGTGACCCATTACCCTAACTAATCAAGTACATACAGATTACACGCAAGGTTCAAGCACAAAACACTTAGTTTGTATCAAAAATCTCATTTCTGTTATCGTAGGGTCGAACGTGGCTTTGAGTGGTCGAAGGTGGTTTTAAACTCCCACCTTCGCCCCTTTTCTTCCACCTTCGCCCCCTCAGTTCCAGGTTCGACCCTTGGAGATCCACCTTCGACCGTTAGACTGGTCGAAGGTATTCCAGGTTCGCCCCTGCTGTTAGATTTTCCCAAAAACGCGTCGAAAACATCCGAAAACATCACGAAACATCATGAGTTACAGCAGTCAAGCATCATTAACATATTCCTACGAAACCCTACCGATTTTACCCCAAAATCTATCCGTTTTTACAAGTTTCCTAAAATAGTAAATTATGGAGATGTCACATCATCATGCATGAAATCATTACCCAATTAGGAAACTTTCTGAATTTAATCAATCATCAGCTCATCATACTTAAATCATCATGAACAAGAAACCCCTATCATAACTCTATCATTACCATCCAAAAACAAGCCCTAAATCTAACTAAAAATTCCTTTAATCGACAAAACACCATCAACAATCAATTGTAACATGTTTCAATCATAATTCTCCATTAATAACAGTCCTAGGTTGTTGTCATGTCATCTACATAGTAAGTAATCATCAAACAATGCTTAATACCACATTAACACATGTTAAATTGTATGAAAACTCATTGTTTATGAATAGGTTTTATTTAGAAAGATATTAGGAAGGTTTTTACCCATAAAACATGTTGATATCAGATCTGGACCCTTGGGGTTTAGATGAAAACAAGTTAAAATTGTTTAAAAAGGATTTGAAATGAAGAACACACCTTAGATCTTCACTTGTAATGATTTAGAGAGTTAGGTTATGAAAAACAAGCTCAAAAACTCCTTCCCCAATGATAATAGTTGATAGAGAGTGTTTAGAGGCGTTTAGGGTTTGTGAAATGATGAAAAATGACTAAGTATGGTATTTATACCAGGTCCAGGTTCGCCCCTTTTATATGGTCGAATGTGGAACTTTTTCCACATTCGCCCCTTTGTAATGGTCGAATGTGGAATCTTTCCACATTCGCCCACTTTGTTTCTACATTCGCCCACTTTCTCAAGTTCCATTTCCACATTCGCCCACTTTCCACTTTCAGGTCATCAGCACTTTTTAACACATGTTACCAGCACTTTTTAACACATGTTAACTTTTTCCAGATTTCCAGTTTGTCGTGTTTAACGCATTCTAACACATCTTAACACATAAGCATGCATCCAATAGTCTATACTTAGCATATTTAGGCACGTATAATCATTTGTACATTGTTTAAGCAAGTATAAGTATACAATCCACCACACGACCCATAATCTACACATATACTTAATTAGTTCATGTAATGTCACCAACAACGGAATCCGGTACTAGTGTATTCCCCAAAATGACTCCCAATGATCCTCCAGATCATTGAACCCTGGACAATCCTAATCTGACCCGACTCAACTAACCCAGTTAAGTTTGTTTATAAACGTTTCTCGCTAAGGTAGACTTAGATGTTACTATTATGTTTAAGCCGAACATGCCGGGTGTCACATCATCCCCACGTTGAAAGAATTTTCGTCCCGAAAATTGCACGAAGCCCAAAAATGAAACAGACGAAAAGGAAGAAAACGAAAAGAAAAGTTACCGGTTGTCACATCATCCCCACGTTGAAAGGGAATCTCGCCCCGAGATTCACTCTGCTTCAGTAGTAACATGCCTGGACTCGAACGCGCGCTTCGGAAAGAGATGAGGGTACTTAGCCTTCATCTGGTCTTCTCGTTCCCACGTGAACTCCGGTCCACGATCCGAGTTCCAACGAACTTTAACGATGCGGATTTTACTCCGCCGAAGGCTACGAATCTTGTAATCCAGAATCTCCACGGGTTCCTCCACAATGCGAAGACGATCATCAACCTTGATCTCTTCCAGTGGTACAACAAGAGATTCGTCAGCCAAACACTTCCTTAAGTTAGACACATGGAAGACGTTATGAACATTACCGAGCTCCGTCGGTAAATCAAGTTTGTACGCCACCGGCCCAATCCGTTCCAGGATTGCGAACGGTCCGACGTAACGAGGGTTAAGCTTGCCACGCTTTCCAAAGCGTATGACGCCCTTCCATGGTGAAACTTTCAGAAGCACCTTGTCCCCAACCTGGAACTCTAGTGGTTTGCGACGGCGATCGGCATAGCTCTTCTGACGATCCCGTGCAGCTGCCAAACGGTTACGGATCTGTACGATTTTCTCCGAAGTTTCGTACACCAGTTCCGGGCCAGTGAGCTGGCTCTCGCCCACCTCGGCCCAACACAAGGGAGATCGGCATTTCCGTCCATACAGAGCTTCGAACGGAGCTGCCCCGATACTGGAGTGGTAACTGTTGTTGTAGGAGAACTCCACCAACGGCAGGTGAGTCTCCCAACCCTTGCCAAAATCGATGACACATGCCCGCAGCATGTCCTCCAGTGTTTGTATCGTCCGCTCACTCTGACCGTCAGTTTGCGGATGATAAGCCGTACTCATATCCAGCTGAGTACCCAAGGCCTTATGAAGAGCCTTCCAGAAACGCGAAGCAAAGCGGGAGTCACGATCAGAAATGATAGAAACAGGCACCCCGTGCCGAGAGACCACCTCCTTAAGGTAGAGTCGAGCCAGTCGCTCGAGTCCATCCGTTTCCTTAATAGGTATGAAGTGTGCCGATTTCGTCAACCGGTCGACGATCACCCAAATCATGTCACAACCACTTGGTGATCTCGGTAGTTTGGTGACGAAATCCATCGTGATTCGCTCCCACTTCCATTCTGGAATCTCAGGTTGCTGTAGTAGACCAGACGGCTTCTGATACTCCACCTTGACTTTAGCACAGGTCAAGCATTTGCTCACATAGGAGGCTATATCGGCCTTCATGTTCGGCCACCAATAAAGTATCTTCAGATCCTGATACATCTTATCGGAGCCTGGGTGAATAGAATACCGGGATTTGTGAGCCTCGTCCAAGACAAGCTCCCGTAATCCCCCGAGTAAAGGAACCCAAACACGCCCAGCGAAGTAGTGTAGGCCATCAGACCTAAGCTCAAGGTGTTTGTCCGCACTGTGCATCGTTTCGGCCTTAAGGTTTTCCTCCTTTAAGGCATCCACCTGAGCCGAACGGATCCGGTCAGGCAAGGAGGAATGAATGGTAAGCTGCAAGGCTCGGACACGCCGAGGCTTTGCCGACTCCTTCCTGCTCAAGGCATCCGCCACAACGTTTGCCTTGCCAGGATGGTATTTGATCGCACAGTCGTAATCGTTCAAGAGTTCAACCCAACGACGCTGCCGCATGTTTAACACCTTCTGGTCGAAAATATGCTGGAGACTCTTGTGATCGGTGTATACTTCACACTTGGTACCGTACAAGTAATGCCTCCAGATTTTCAACGCAAATACTACTGCACCCAGCTCCAAGTCGTGAGTAGTATAGTTCTTCTCGTGAACCTTGAGTTGACGAGAAGCATAAGCGATAACCTTCCCACGTTGCATTAACACGCAACCGAGACCCCGAATCGAAGCATCACAGTACACAACGAAATCATCCGTTCCTTCGGGTAAGGCTAAGATAGGAGCAGAACATAGTTTAAGCTTCAGCATCTGAAATGCTGATTCCTGTGGTTCGTCCCAGTCGAACTTTCGATCCTTCTGGGTGAGAGCGGTGAGGGGTTGAGCGATCTTCGAAAATCCCTCGATAAAACGCCGGTAGTAACCTGCAAGACCTAGGAATTGCCGCACCTCAGATGGCGTCTTTGGTGCTTCCCAGTCTTTAATAGCTTCGATCTTAGACGGATCGACATGAATTCCCAGTTCATTCACCACATGCCCTAGGAATTGAACTTCCCGCAACCAAAAATCACACTTTGAGAACTTAGCATACAACTGCTCCCGTCTCAAAAGTTCCAAGACCAATCGCAGATGTTCCTCATGATCTGCCTTGTTCTTGGAATAAATCAGAATGTCATCAATGAACACGATGACGAACTTATCGAGGTACGGTTTACAAACGCGGTTCATCAAATCCATGAACACCGCCGGTGCATTAGTGAGACCGAAAGGCATGACCAAGAACTCAAAATGGCCATAACGAGTGCGAAAAGCACTCTTCTGGATGTCAGCTTCCCTGACGCGCAACTGGTGGTATCCGGATCGCAAGTCAATCTTCGAGTAGTAGCTGGAGCCCTGTAGCTGGTCAAAGAGATCATCAATGCGAGGGAGAGGATAACGATTCTTGATGGTCACTTTGTTCAGCTCACGGTAATCAATACACATACGAAGGCTCCCATCCTTCTTCTTCACAAACAAAATAGGAGCTCCCCACGGGGACGAGCTCGGTCGAATGAAACCCTTTTCCAAGAGTTCCTGTAACTGGCTGGATAACTCTTGCATCTCAGGAGGTGCAAGACGATACGGAGCTCGGGCAATAGGAGCTGCGCCCGGAGCAAGATCAATACCAAACTCAACCTGACGATGGGGAGGAAGACCAGGCAAATCATCAGGAAACACATCAGAAAAGTCACGAACCACCGGAATATCCTCGATCTTCTTCTCATCGTCAGTAGAAACGTTAACAAGTGCCAGAATGGCCGAACAGCCCTTTCGAAGATACTTACGGGCTTTCATGCTGGAAATGATACTCAGCGGAGCACTGCTTTTCTCGCCGTGGACTGAAAGAATCTCTCCATCGGGGAGAGGGATCCGAATAACCTTGTCAAAGCAAACAATCTCTGCGCAATACAACGATAACCAATCCATGCCCACAACGACATCGAAACTACCCAGAGGTACAGGCATAAGGTCAATGGGGAATGACAGACCCGACAGTTCCAAGTGACACTCCCTAAGGATATGAGTCGCCTCGATGTTCTTACCGTTAGCCAATTCTATCAAGTACTTAGCCTCTAAAGGTGTGGGTACCACATCTAGCAACTGACTAACATACACAGATACGAAGCTCTTATCGGCACCAGAATCAAATAAAACAGAAACATAGCGATTGTTGAGAAGGAACGTACCGGTAACTGTGTCTGGATCCTGCCTAGCCTCCGCAGACCCAATGACGAAAGCACGCGCAGTCCTGCCTCCGCCGCCATTCCCGTTACCGTTCCCGCCCCTCCCGTTATCGCCCTGCTTCAGTTTGGGACAATCACGCTTGAAATGTCCCGTGTCACCACAGTTGTAACACCCCTGCCTCCCCTGAGTCCCCTGAGCAGCAGGAGCAGGAGTAGCCGCAGGAGTCTGGGTTGGGGTGAGCGCCACCTTGCAATCCTTAGCATGGTGCCCCAACTGATGGCACTGATGACAACGAGCCCGATCACAATTCCCAGAATGGTGAAAGCCACACTTGTTACACTTGGGATGCTTCCCAACGTATCCACCTGTCTTCTGCGCTGAAGACGACCCAGATCCATCAAACTTCTTGGCCGGTTGAGACGGCGCCGGCACTGCACTCTTACCCACGTTCTCCCATTTCCTCTTGTTGCCTTCAGAACCCTTCACAGTCGAACCCTTGGGAGGTAAAACACCCTCCAAAATCTTCATGTTGGTCATCTTGTGTGCAGAACGGACGACCTCAGCCAGTGTGGGTAGGTTCCCAGCAGCTACTAACCCAGCAATCTCCGGCACCAACCCAGAGATGTAATGCTCAATCCTACGGTACTCAGGTATGTGCATATCAGGACACAACACCGCCAACTCATTGCGTCGCACGGTATACTCCTCAATCTCGGACCCCACCATCTTGTAGTTCCAGACTTCATGCTCCAACTTCTGCACTTCCTCCCTGGGACAGTACTCGCTCTTCAGTAGCCGAACAAAATCCGCCCAAAGCATAGCATGAGCTTCCCCCAAGCCCATGTTCTGCGTAGTAGCATTCCACCATGACAAAGCAGGACCCTCAAATGTCGCAGTGGCATACTTGACCCGGTCCTCAACAAGACAGTTACACATCAAGAAAATAGATTCAACCTTCTCCAACCATCGGAGCAGTCCCACTGCCCCTTCAGTCCCTGCGAAGTTATGGGGCTGGCAGTCCCTAAACTTCTTGTAGGAACACTGGGATGGAGGTGGGTTGACAGCAGCACCTGAAACACGACACAAAGGTAAACCACAAAGGAAACATGACACCCAAGAATGAAACAAGGCAGGTAAGAACCAACTTACCACCCAGAGCATTGTGCCCAGCCTGGAAAGCAGCCAAGGCTATGTTCACTTGCTGTTGAAGCAAGTTGTTCAGCTCTGCCTGGGTCATGTTGATATTACCACGACCGCCACCACGGCCACCGCCGCCACGGCCACCACCACGACGTCCACCACCACGTGCGCCCGACATGATCTGACAAATTAGAAATCGAGAGATTTAGATTCACTGCTAGTGTCAACCACTAGTAGCTAGAAAAGTCATGTCTAGACCCAATCCAGGACTATGCATCCAAGTTCAGAGTCCACTTGGATTCTCATGCATTTCAGTTTATGATTTCGTGTGCACCCGAAATGATAAACTGCTCTACATGGTCCTCCAGGCTTTCCCTCAGCTTGAACTCAAGTCGCTGAATATCGGCATCTAGCATCATGCTATCACAAGCATAAGTGCACAAGATAATGTGTAAGCAAGTGCGTCTATTGGGGTATGAAAGGGAGATGTCCGAATCCTGGACAGACCCCGAGAGTACGTAAGACTACCCCAACGTACGACACTGCCGTGCAATAACCAACGAGTCAACTCCTTCTCCTTCAAACCCCGAAGAAGAACATAAGAGTGTATAAAGCCAAGAGTAAGATCGGATGATGTAACAGAGAAGTGCGATGATGATGTAAGGACACCCCGACAAAGTTAGTACATGTTTCAAACCGACTCAAGTATGTGACCGTCTAGTGTGTGCGACTCGGCTATAGACTAGACTCTAAATGCAGTCCTAGTTCACTATAACCATTGGCTCTGATACCATCTGTAACACCCCGCCCCTCTCACCACCAATATTGTCCGCTTTGCCCTCCCAGAGCTCACGGATTTGTTTTTGGGTGCCCCGGTGGAAACTTCCCAGGAGGTCACCCATCCTGAAACTGCTCCCACCTGAGCACGCTTAACTGTGGAGTTCTCCTCTCATCCACTAACATTAAGCCCCAAAACGCGTTGATGATTTAAGAGGCAAGACATTACTTATGAACCAAGGATCTCTCCTGGCCACGGCCGATGTAGGATTTTCCTGGGGTGTCACATTCACCCCCTGTTAGAGTCTCATCGTCTCTAATGAGGTTACAGTCTCATCGTCCCTGATGAGGTATGCACCCACCATCCCGAACGGCACAGGAGTGGCTCTGATACCAATCTGTCACACCCTCAAATTCCACTTGTGGGGTTTTACCGCGAGGCGCATGACAAACCAGGATTCAAGTCAACGGTCACAATAAACAACACTATATGCATAACACAATACTCAAAAGATATAGTTATAAAAACATAAACTGTAGCGGAAGCTTTAAATGTTTACAACCCAAAAGACACAGTTCAAATGTTTAATGAAGACCATGCTCTAAACCCTAGACGCCCGTGCCGACTCGTGCGCCTAGATCCAGTTGTTGCTACCTTAGCGACCTGAGAAAAACATGCCAAAAGACGTCAACATATAATGCTGGTGAGTTCACAGGTTTGTTCAAAAATGTTATCCAAGTGTTACCATGTCCATACTATATCAATGCTACCAAGTACGCTAGCTAGGCGTATGTTTTATTACTACTACGATTGGAAACCATTACTGGACACGTTTAGCAATGTTTAGCATGTTTAGCAGCCCGTAATGTTCAGCACGATAATGTTCCTGTTCGAGACAATATGCACCCGCCCGGCCCTCCAAGCCGACGAGTGGGGCAGGTCACGCCCAATAGATCTATCCACATTTCCCCCGTTGTGCAAACCCGCACATTCATGGTTTCCCCCAGGACTTTCCAAAAGATCGTATAGCAATATAAAGTTTAAAACCATAGTATGACATATGTTACCAAAACTGTTTAGCGCATGTTTTCTCCCCCAAAAGTTAAAGCAGTAGAAGTGGGGCCGTGAACTCACCTTAAGTAGCGTTCTTCAAATATAAGTAAAGATGTTTAGCCCTTGATAATCCCTCTACCGGAGATCTATCAAAATGTTCACATAAGTGCTCCGACTAATAACCATAAGGTTATCTAGTCCCCGATTGTCCAGATCATAACCAAGTATGTTTTAAAACGTGTTTACATGTTTAACCGACACACTAGACCGACCCGACATCCCGTTGGTGACCCATTACCCTAACTAATCAAGTACATACAGATTACACGCAAGGTTCAAGCACAAAACACTTAGTTTGTATCAAAAATCTCATTTCTGTTATCGTAGGGTCGAACGTGGCTTTGAGTGGTCGAAGGTGGTTTTAAACTCCCACCTTCGCCCCTTTTCTTCCACCTTCGCCCCCTCAGTTCCAGGTTCGACCCTTGGAGATCCACCTTCGACCGTTAGACTGGTCGAAGGTATTCCAGGTTCGCCCCTGCTGTTAGATTTTCCCAAAAACGCGTCGAAAACATCCGAAAACATCACGAAACATCATGAGTTACAGCAGTCAAGCATCATTAACATATTCCTACGAAACCCTACCGATTTTACCCCAAAATCTATCCGTTTTTACAAGTTTCCTAAAATAGTAAATTATGGAGATGTCACATCATCATGCATGAAATCATTACCCAATTAGGAAACTTTCTGAATTTAATCAATCATCAGCTCATCATACTTAAATCATCATGAACAAGAAACCCCTATCATAACTCTATCATTACCATCCAAAAACAAGCCCTAAATCTAACTAAAAATTCCTTTAATCGACAAAACACCATCAACAATCAATTGTAACATGTTTCAATCATAATTCTCCATTAATAACAGTCCTAGGTTGTTGTCATGTCATCTACATAGCAAGTAATCATCAAACAATGCTTAATACCACATTAACACATGTTAAATTGTATGAAAACTCATTGTTTATGAATAGGTTTTATTTAGAAAGATATTAGGAAGGTTTTTACCCATAAAACATGTTGATATCAGATCTGGACCCTTGGGGTTTAGATGAAAACAAGTTAAAATTGTTTAAAAAGGATTTGAAATGAAGAACACACCTTAGATCTTCACTTGTAATGATTTAGAGAGTTAGGTTATGAAAAACAAGCTCAAAAACTCCTTCCCCAATGATAATAGTTGATAGAGAGTGTTTAGAGGCGTTTAGGGTTTGTGAAATGATGAAAAATGACTAAGTATGGTATTTATACCAGGTCCAGGTTCGCCCCTTTTATATGGTCGAATGTGGAACTTTTTCCACATTCGCCCCTTTGTAATGGTCGAATGTGGAATCTTTCCACATTCGCCCACTTTGTTTCTACATTCGCCCACTTTCTCAAGTTCCATTTCCACATTCGCCCACTTTCCACTTTCAGGTCATCAGCACTTTTTAACACATGTTACCAGCACTTTTTAACACATGTTAACTTTTTCCAGATTTCCAGTTTGTCGTGTTTAACGCATTCTAACACATCTTAACACATAAGCATGCATCCAATAGTCTATACTTAGCATATTTAGGCACGTATAATCATTTGTACATTGTTTAAGCAAGTATAAGTATACAATCCACCACACGACCCATAATCTACACATATACTTAATTAGTTCATGTAATGTCACCAACAACGGAATCCGGTACTAGTGTATTCCCCAAAATGACTCCCAATGATCCTCCAGATCATTGAACCCTAGACAATCCTAATCTGACCCGATTCAACTAACCCAGTTAAGTTTGTTTATAAACGTTTCTCGCTAAGGTAGACTTAGATGTTACTATTATGTTTGAGCCGAACATGCCGGGTGTCACATCATCCCCACGTTGAAAGAATTTTCGTCCCGAAAATTGCACGAAGCCCAAAAATGAAACAGACGAAAAGGAAGAAAACGAAAAGAGAAGTTACCGGTTGTCACAAAAGGCAAATGAGTCTTGATCCTAATGGATGGAATGAATTATGGTTTTGAAGCATTCTTTAAACCAAGGTTTTTGGAATGGTAAACAAAATCTCATTTTGTGTCTAAACTAAGACGTGAATGTTAGGAAGAGATAATGAGTTATCTCTTAAGGCTGTGAAGAATCAGATTGATGCATCTTTTGTTCACATGCTAAGTATTCATAGTCTAAAGCATGCTAGACTAATACTTGTTAATTTAGATGCTCCACGGAGATTAAATTAACTTTGAACATTCAAACATATGTGACGACATAAGAATGAATTCTGTAAAAGCAAATATATAATTCATTAGAAATGATGACTCAAAAGGACCGAATAAATAGTTCATTGGTAATGATACTATTTAGCTGAATATGAGGAGAATTCATATAGCTCAGAAAACGGTTCGTGTAAGAAATATGGGTTGAGTAATATAATGGATGACCTAAATATAGATAGTCACTATCTTATCACGGGTGTCTATTATCATCACGAGTGATATTACTCAAACTTAATCAAAGTGCAAGCAATGTGGGGGGAAGAGCCATTTAAGAAACAATCCGTAGGGATGTAAAAATGGTACTTGAGAAGTTTTTAAGCTACATATGAAAGGAAGAAACTTTCATCACCCCATTTGGTAGTTATCCAATAAACACATAAGTGTGGAGGTGACTTGCATTTGAAAATATAAGGTTTGATATGAACGAATGTGATTTTGGGAAGTACAAATCACGCGAACCTAGAACAGACTTGTTATAAGTCAGTCCTATTATGTGCACAAAATTCTTGAGAAGTTCAATGAAAATGAGTCTAATGTGGATAGAACTTTCATTAATTCTTGAGAAGTTCAATTGATCTAATGTGGCTAGAACTTTCATTGACACGAATCAATGTCTAGCTAAGAATCGATCTAATTAGAGTACTCAAGAAGTATTGGCAGCCTAATATATTTGATGAGTTGTATCAGACCAAACTTAGCAAGCAAGCTAAGTAGATACACGAGCAACCTAAGTTCAATTCATTGGAATTGCGTGACCCAGTTGCTTCGGTACTTAAGATACATACGAGATTACGGGCTGCAATATAAAAGATATCCAGTAGTTATTGAAGGTTACTGTGATGCGAATTGGATATCTGACATGAATGATTCCAAAGCGACGAGTGGCTATTTACTCACACTTGGAGGTGTTGAGATAATGTGGAAATTACATAAGCAAGCGTTTATTGCTAGATCCATGATGGAATCATAATTCATCGCTTTAGAGGATGAATAGGCAAAATGGCTACGTCAATTTGTTAAGGATATACCTAGGTGGCCGAAGCCAGTATTGGCCCAATGCATATGCTGTGATAGTCAATCGGAAATTGGCAGAGCTCATATCACAATGTGTATCAGTAAGAACAGGTATATAAGACGTAGGCATAATACGGTACGACAACTAATCTCTATAAGAGTTATCACTATTGACTATGTGAAGTCAAAGGATAACATCGCGGATCCGCTAACAAAAGGCTTAAGCAGAGAGTTAGTTCAGAAGTCGTCAATGGGAATGGGGCTAAAGCCCGTTAAAGGCTAGGTTTATGCGAAGGAAACCTAACTCAACTGACTGGAGATCCCAAGATCTGAGTTCAATAGGACAACCTAATTGTATGAACTGGCGAAGGTCACTGTGGGGGAGAGTTGGTGAAAACCCCACATATTAAAAAGGGAGTTTACTATAAGATTTAATAAGCTTCCTAGTCCATTCCTAAAAAGTGACAAGGTTGAGGTTAAGCTTATAGCTTTTAATGATCTGACTGAGGTAACCAGTCCCAGTAGATCACCTATGTGAGAGAGAAGTGGGGTCGCTTCGAAGGGTATTGTTGGGGCACAATACTTAATAGCTCTCGCAGAACCAGGCACGTATCCATGACCATAAACGGACACAACTATGAGGACTTGACGTTGTCAGGGAGAGTCTTGTGTGAAGCGTATTGTCGTCCACACAAACGGCAGACGAGTTCAAAGACATCGCGTTCTACTCAGAGCCAGTGGGCTAATTGCGTTTCATAAGCGAAGGTTCAAAGGGTCACACCTACCTATCGTATGCAAAACTCAACTGTTGAAATTTAATCGGAATGAGGTTGCTTCTCAGAATGACTCCTATTCATATAGGGGTTTGTTCGAAATATGCGTGTTTTGATAAATCTCCATTCATGTGGGGGATTGTTAGAAAGTTTAAAAGGTGAATGGAGTTTTAAGTTAATGAAATTATAATTTAGTGAAATTATAATTATTGAGGAAAAACTCTTTAATAGAGTTAATTTATTTGTAACACTTTATTATAGTTTTAAAACTAAAATTAAGTGTATAACTCTTCATGTGGTGAATTGAAGGAAAACTTATGATACTTGATTATAGTTTTAAGACTAACATTAAGTGTCTAATTATGTTAGACTCTTCATTCCCCATTGCCTCTTGTATATATTAGAGACTTTTGTGTCATATATGGGATATGGGAAAATGCACATAAGAATATACATGAGAAATATTCACTAAGAAACTCTTGCAACACTCATGACCCTAGAGTAGCAACCAAGTACCGATTATTTTTCAGGCAAGTGGGATAGTCCGGCAGTGCACCATCGTCACTGTTTCGAACCGGTGTACCCTGGGAACAGACGACGAATCTGTTTAAGGGAATTGTGTCAAACACAAGCCCGGTTCCTTTTCTTTGATTTCGTTTTCTGTTACAGTTCATTGCAGAAAGTACAAGGACTTGGAAACATGTGAGGTTCATGTATGAAAGGCATTGCGACGATTATTATGTAACTTTTCCAACAAAAGCTAGGGTCACCATTTTTCACATGTACACACTTAACATTATTTATTTATATCAGGCCATATCATTGAAAATCGCTGGTAATTTGATGGAGTTAGTTGATCCGAAGCTGGATTCCAAATATGACAATCAAGAGATGACAGTTGTTATAAATCTAGCTCTAGCGTGCACTGCAATCTCTCCAGCCAATAGGCCAGCAATGTCATCAGTAGTTAGCATGCTTGAAGGAAGAATAGTTCCTCAAGAGTTTGCTTTTGAACAAACCAGCTCGATGACAGAAATAGATCGTGACAAAATGACGAAGCAACTTGAGAATACGAACGCAAGCCACATCGAGGAAGTGTCGATCCTGTACACCGATTCCTCAACATCCGCTGTTGATTTGTACCCGTTTGACGGTTTTAGTGAGTATCTGCAAAACAGATCCAATGATACAAATAAGTTGTTGCCTTAAATGATTTTAGTGACAATTGGATTACATTTATTATTGTCAATTTGTCATTGCTAAGGGATTGAGATTAAACCGTTAAAACGTGGTTAGGTAACGTTTTCATTCGTTTTCTTTTTCGCCCGTGTCTCACCGGAGTTTCGCTTCCGGTTCTGTCCTTTTTGTTTTACGGTTTAATCTTCAAATAACGATCACCAGGACTGAGAGTGGTGCTAATAAGGCGATGCTCCGATCTGTACCACCGCTAAAAACAGGGTCGTTTTCCCATAAACCGATTCAAGCTATAAGTGGTTTAATTTTTATGTAAAATTGGGGTGTTTTGGGGTTTTGAAATTGGAATTTGGAATTGAGTTTTTGTTTTCGTTTGAAAGATTTGTTCCCACACTGTGACTCGATTATTATTATTATTATTATTATAATAGTTAGTGAGTCTAACTTCTCCCATCAATGAACGATTGTAGATCTAGATTACGATTAGAATGTGCAGGTAGTTTACATGAAGATGTAGATGAAGGGTGGGTTTATCGGTTATGAATTTATGTGTACCAAAATATAGGGTTATGATCAAATACACAAGACAGTTTTTTTAGGAAGGGTGAGAAGGATTGCGATCCATTAATCATATATTTGAAGGTTTGAGATTAGTTTGTTTGAAAAAAAAAAATAATGAATTAGAGGAAGGACATAAAAGGAAAATCACATTTGTTGACTTTCTCTCTTCACATGCAATGCACATGTCAATTCCATCCACCATTTTAAAACGTCTATAACTTTTTCATACGACATTTTTTTTCAAAAAAATTTCACCATATTAATGAGCGTTTTTTATCTTTAATATGAGTACCACATTGCTACATTAAAATTGAAAAAAAAAAATTCGTGCTAAATGGGTTTTTCTTCTCCGTTGTGTCTTCTACTCGTTCATTGTGTTATAGTATGGATGTGTGCTTTATAAATATGTTATTTATGTTTTTTTAGTCTACACATGATTTAACTTTGTCCATTGTGTTTTTAGTATGCTTTTCATTGTGTTTTACGCAAATGAGTTTTGTATTTAGGTGTACATTGTGCTTTATTATGTTCTTCATTGTGTTTTATTCTTCTGTTCATTGTGTCTTTAATATGTCTTCCATTGTGTTTTATTATATTGTTCATTGTGTTTTATACCCTATTGTTCATTGCATATTTAATTGATACTCATTGTGTGTTACGTTATCTCCATTGTGTCTTACGCAACTGGGTTTTCAACTTTTTTTTCCAAAACTATTCATTGTGTTTTAATATTCTGTTCATTGTGTTCTTATTATGTCGTCCATTGTGTTTTACACAATTGGGTTTCTGACTTTTTTTCAAAAGTATTCATTGTGTTTTAGTCTTCTGTTCATTGTGTCTTTAGTATGTCATCCATTGTGTCTTACGCAACTGGGTTTTCAACTTTTTTTTTCAAAAGTATTCGTTGTGTTTTAGTCTTCTATTCATTGTGTCTTTAGTATGTCGTCCATTGTGTTTTACTAGACTCTTGATTATGTTTTATACCCTATATTTAATTGATGTTCGTTGTGTTTTACACTCCATTGTGTCTTACGCAAGTGGGTTTTGAATTTTCTTTCAAAAGTATAACAATATGGTACTCATATTAAAGATAAAAAGGCGCTCAATTTTATGGTATAATTTTTTTTTTAAAGATGACGTATAAAAAAGTTACGTACATTTAAAAATAAAGGTGGAAATGGCGTGTAACTTGCATTTGCATATGTTTTTGACAAAATTACCCCTCCCACTTGTTTAATTCTTTAGACACATGTCATTTTATAGTGGCTTCTTACTTTTCTCATTTTTTATAGCATTTGTAGAATAACTCAACCCCCAAAATATAAGCTTCACCCCGTTTGGTTTTAGTAAACATAATCTTGACTCGAAATGTTTTCTCCTATTTTAGATGTGGTGTGAACACATTATAGATGAATCTATGTTGGTACTATATATATATATATATATATATATATATATATATATATATATATATATATATATATATATATATATATATATATCACAAACATGTTTAGCTAAGAAATGACTGTAGTTAGATTTGATGGGTTCGGTTGTTAAACAGTTGGTTCAATAACTATATTTTTTTTTTTAAGTTTAAAGTTTTGTTTATAATGGTGTGTATAGGCTCAACAAGAAAAAGTTTTATAAGGACAAACAACACTTATGATTTAAGATTTGTAAGTGATTGAAAGTCACAAGATGTACAAACGATAGATTCTAGGCCCTTAGTAGTTTCACTTATTAGCCTCCTTTGTTCTTACTTCACAGTTTAATTTTTTTTTCCTAAGTTATTCCGAAAAGAATGAACATTGCACATGATTAAATCTTCCGACCCGATGTCACAAAACTTTTGTAAGCAATCAAAAAAAGGTTGCCAAAAGAAAAGAAATACATGAAACTGTATCTATGCAAGGGTTTAGTTATTGATTAATTGCATACTTGCTTCTACTATAACATTTATGCATTTTTTAACCTTTATGATAGGTATTAATATTAGAGTTACACATTGTTTTAGGTTAGGTATTGAATATTGATATTGATATTAGAGTTATACCTTTTTTTATCCTTTATGATATGTGTTAATATTAGTGTTATACATTGTTTTAGGTTAAGTGTCAATATTAGTATGTTAGAGTTGTACATTTTTTAGCCTTTAGGATATGTGTTACTATTAGAGTTACATTGGAGTTATATATTGTTTTAGGTTTGGTGTTGGAGTTGTACATTGTTTTAGGTTAGGTATTAATATTAGAGTTATATATTATTTTAGGTTACATGTTAACATTAGAATTATATTGTTTAAGGTTAGGTGTTAACAACGGAGTTATACACTATTTTAGGTTAGGTGTTAACATTGGAGATATACATTGCTAATTGTTTTAGGTTATGTGCTACCCGAAGATTTCCTGCATGTAAATCTGAAACGCATCAGTCTATTTCATATGTAAAATTGATGTGTCATATTAGATTTTCAACCCCGGGACGCTCCCGGGGTATAATCTAGTGACATATATATACATTGGTGTGTATCAGTTTCTTTTTTGTTTTTTTATTCATCGTCATCACCAACACAGATATACATTGGTGTATATCAGCTTCCTTTTTTTTCATTCATCATCATCCTCATCGACACATATACAATATTAAATATCAATTTCTTTTTTGTTTTTTCATTTATCGTCATCATCGACACAGATATACATTGGTGTTCATCAGTTTCTTTTTTTTTTCTTTCATTCATTGTCATCAACACAGATATACATTGGTGTATATCCATTTTTTCCAGCTTATGTGACTATAATTTGGACATACATGTACATTGGTGTACACCATAAGAGATGTTAAGGTTTCTTCCTTTTTGTATATGAACGAAATATACATTGGTGTATATCTGGGCTGGAATCTATATGAAACTGAATACAACTGTGTATACAACAAATAAGTATTATTAATCAACATTAGTTAATACATTTAACAATACAAAAATAAATACAACTATGTACATCATTTTATAAATTTATAACATAGACAAGTGTAAGTTAAGAACGTATCTAATGTAAAACCAAACTGAAATTAAAAACATATCTAATGTATCACCAACACAAGTGTAAGTTAAAAACATATCTAAAGTAAAACGTATCTAATGTATCACAAACACAGATATATATATTGGTGTATATCAGTTTCCTTTTTTATTCATCATAATCATCGACACATATACAATGGTGTATATCATTTTTCTCTTTTGTTTTATTTTTCATTTATCATCATCATCGACACAGATATACATTGGTGTTGATCAGTTTCCTTTTTTTTCTTTCATTCATCATTACGAACAAAGATATACATTGATGTATATCCATTTTTTTCCTGCTTATATGACTATAATTTTGATACACATATACATTGGTGTATATCTATGTCGAAATGTAAGTTAAATACATCCGTGTACACCATAAGAGATGTTGAGGTTTCTTCCTTTTTGTATATGAACGAAATATACATTGGTGTATATCTAGGCTAGAACCTATATGAAACTGAATAAAGTTGTGTATACAACAAATAAGTATTATTGATCAACATTAGTTAATGGTGGGATTAGTTAATACGCCCCACTTACGGTGTGCGCATATAATGTATATATGTGTGGCCCTCAGGGAGCAAAAGTAAAGTTGCACTAGTTTTAACGTTATTTTACTAATTTCGTGAAAATAACGTTAAAAACGACGAACGGTTAATCATGCATCATGTGGTGACGTTGATAGCCAAAAGACAAAGGGGTATATGCACTGATCGGGTTTGTCTCGATTGCTAAGTGTTTTGTGCCTTATGTCCAAGGCTTGATACCAAACCACATCGAGCCGGGGGTCTCACTGGAAGCAGCCTCTCTATTCTTAGGGGTAAAGGTAAGGCTGTCTACATTTTACCCTCCTCAGACCCTACCTTAGCTTTGCTATAGGTGGGATTAACTGAGTATGATGATGATGATGATGATCAACATTAGTTAATACATTTAACAGTGCAAAAATAAATACAACTATGTACATCATTGTACAGATTTATAACAACAAATAAGTATTATTAATCTTAATACATTTTGGAATTACATTGATTTGAATGAAATTATTCATGTCTTTGGTATGTAGATTCAGTCCATTCTAACATGTGCATATATTAATTGGTTTAATGATTACATGTTCTAGGATAAGGATCCATGGAAAACCCTCTTAAACTAGAAAACTTTGAAAACTCTGACTTCCCAAGCTTTTTAGGGCCTGAAAATTTTAGGGCATATAATATACATGATTTTAAGCATTTTGAGCAAAAAAAACAAAAAAGGGTCGAACACTTTTTTTTTAAAAGAAAAAAAATAAGTTTTCGGGTAACACATGTTAAGCGAAATTAACATGTGTTAACAATGTGTTACCCAAAAACTTATTTATTTTTTTTTAAAAAAAAGTACTCGGCGCTTTTTTGATTTTTTTGGCTCAAAATGCTTAAAATCATGTATATTACATACCCTAAAATTTTCATGTAAAAAAAAAGCTTGGGAAGTTAGAGTTTCCAGAGTTTTCCAGTTTAGAAGGATTTTTCATTTATCCTTATACACATGTTCTAATAGCAATATATAAACGTAATTTGCTAATGATAACCATTAAGTAGTTTACACGTTGTACATATGATTGTTAACACTCAAAATATACACACTCGTATATATACATGAAACCATACAAAAAAGCTTTATACACTTATGTTACAACCAACCAATAATGTTGTATTTCTTCAAAGTTCCTTGCCAAAAAACAAAATTCAATCAATGTTTTTTCAATTCTAAAATGATAGGAAATCGAAAACGCAACGGATAGATAATTTGAAATTATAAGAAAACGGATAGTTCTACGGGTCACTCGAGATACTGATACACCACTCGATCAATCCGTAGGGCAGTCTAACACGAATTTAGGATACAGAAATCACCACCTAAACTTGTAATTAGAATCCAAAAAACACCACACATATATGCCAAATTTTTGCTAGCAATGGAACAATTAATTTAACTCAAAATCCATTGAGAAAAATTAACCAAAGAGAAAACTCTCATTTTTATAAAACACACACTAACTTTTTTATTCATCAAAATATTTAGATACATAAAGGGAAAAGATATCATAACCACCTACCCATGACCTATTTCTAGAAAGATTGAAAACTACTTACTACTCGGGAAGCTGAAAGTACAAACACATAAAGCATGGAAATAAAATAAAATAAAATAACTAAGAAATCAAAACATGCAGTAATATGAGAACGTGGAAGCTGATGATATGCTTCATGAAAGTTAATTAGTGAATTGGACCAATTTGACCCATGAAGTTTTGATCAAATTTTCCTCCGGGTCGGATCATGGCGGGTCTTCGGGTTCGGGTGTGGGTAAAAGTGTCATCCAATTAACCCATTTCAAAAAGCGAAGCCGATGTATATCATAAAACCAAGATGATAATGATGATTATCAAATTATAACAGTTAGGGAATAATGAATCTTAATAGATATACAATGATAAGGCCATACGGTGTGCAGACGCCCGAAGCCCCCGTCTTTCATTTTTTGCCCTATCCCCATGCACACACCGCCCCTCCCCCGTCCCAACTCCCCCGTCTTCACCGAGACAAAATGGACGCTCCAATGAGAAGTTTTTTTTTTTTTTTTTTTTTTTTTGAAATGCATGTTTGTGTCTCCAATGAGATTTTTCCTTTTTCTTTTTTTCTTTTTATTTAAATGCTTGAGACATGGGAGTGTTGGTGTCTCCACACCCCACTCATGTCTCAAAATGCTTAAGACACCAAAATGGTGAGGTGGCATCCTAGGTGGCACAGAGACATGAACTTTTTCATGTCTCCACACCCCATAGCCTAATGAATTCAAAATTGATGTTAGAGTAAATTTAGGAAACAGTTACAAAATTTTACGTAATTGATAGCAATTTAAAAATATGATTAAAAAGAAAAAAAAAGAATAATTTAAATATATATTTACATATATACGATTTAGATCAAAATAAAAATGAATGGTTAGATTTGATTCACAAGGTTCACAACTATACCCTAAGTTTTTATTTGAACCAAATCCTATATATATATATATATATATAGACACATGCACATATAAATATTGACAATAATGTTAATTGAACTTGTAATTTAACTTTTAATATTAAACAGAGCGTCGAATCGTATGAAGCATACCGTTGCAGGCATACTGACAGGCAAGGCCGTTTGATAGCTCACAAAATGAGGAAAATTATGTAAGTACTTATTTATAATGTAATTCATTTTTACATACACACACACACATATATATATATATATATATATTAAATCACATTTCTAAAATACATAATAAGCTAAGGCCAGAGATTGACTCGCAAAATCAACGCATTGCCCAAGAAGAAGAAGAAGAAGAAGAAGAAGGTTGCTCGAGCTTGCAGCGGGTAGATAAGGTTGCTATTTTTTAAAATGTGTTTGGTGCCCGCCGTGGATATGTTCGTGGGATTGGGTGTCACACCCCGGCTAGGTGGAAACACAAGGTGTAACCACGAAAGGTTTTCAAGCACAAGATATGAACAAACATTCATATTTATTTATTTATAAAAATACCAAACGTGTTCGATGACAACAAGTTTCACAAGATACAGCTTAAAACCCTTAGCAGGGTCAAAAGTTTTAATGACACGATGTGTGGTAGTTGTGAATGATTGCCCAATCATAAACTAAGTTCTGCCCATGCTTTAGTTACCTGAAAAACATGCATAAAAACTTTGTCAACAAAATTTTGGTGAGTTCACGAGTTTTGTAAACCAATGTAAAGTTTTATGAAATCCTTAAATGACCCTTCCTTGTCTGAACAAGAACAACGATGATAAACCATCATGAGTCCATAACCAAACCTCGACGAGTGGTGCCTCGCACATTGCGCATCCATGCAATGAATCGTCATATAAGAAATGCAAGCACTCTCATATATCATAAACCGGTTAGAGCGACTAACCGAGAGTGAGGGTGTCAACCCAATAAATCTATTCATGTGTTTCTAGGCTATATCCATAGCTAATGGTTACTTTAAACAAGTATACGAGGGCTTTAGAGAGTACTCTAAACATATTGTCTCATGTACACCGGTCGGCTAGGATTTCATGTTAAAAACGAGTAAACAATGCATGCTTTTCCCCAAAATGGAAAACAGTAAAAAGGGGCCGTGAGAACTCACCTCAAGTTCGCGTGTAGTCTAGCAAAAGTGTATGTCCGACAACTAGATATCTCGTCCTATATACATACATGGTACCTTAGGTTTATACAAATAGGTAATCCATGGTACTCGTTGTTCACCCGATCCTTAGTGGTATGTTAGTTTAGCTTTTCTTGGTGACAGCTATGTATTACTTGAAAATAATAGTTTGTATAAGAAAATAGATCTTATTTTTCAACATATGATACTTTCCATAAAGTATATGTTCCTTTTGAAAAAGAGTTGTTTAGTTCGTAAACACATTGATCTTTACTATACTTGAATATCATATACACTTGTATTCATACCTACTCATGCGTGCATCTATACTTGTACTTATGCATATGTGTATTTCCACACATAACCATAAGTAGGGATGTCTAAGGGATCTACACTTGTACATACATACGTATATACATATGCATCTTGGTAGTCCATACACATCTCTATCTATGCTTATGAGTTTGCTTTATACATACCCATACATCATATATATACACGCACGCATATGTATGTATGCATACCAATGGACTTTGTTTTCACTACCTAAGTAAAGTAACATGATAACTTAACTTCTTATGCATCTACACATACACATATACACACGTGCATATACATATGCATATCACTCATACATATATGTCTATGCATTTCCACGCACACACATACATTTACATGCATGCATACATACATTGTCATCTATGGGAATGTTTCATTGTAAGTGACTAACTAGGGACTAAGGTGAACCATGTGATAATTAATAAAGTAAAGAAATAGCTAGGTTAAGGTTTATACCTCCTAGTGGATCCAAGATAGAAAGCAAAATGCTAGCACTTCATTGGTTGCTCCTAAAGCTTGTGTGTGTGTGTTGCGATCTAGAGAGGGAGGGCAAGGGAGGTTGTGGTGTGATGAAATGAGCACCCAATGCCTCCTTATATAGAGGTGGAAATGGGAAGGTTCAAGGAAGATGCTCAACACTTTAGGTAAGTAAACTATTATGGATTTAGGTGATTTGGGAATCCTTCCTTATTAGGCTAGTAATCTCCATATGTTCCATATCTTAGTGACAGATCTAGTGTCTAAATCATGTCATGGAGGGTGACTAATCTTGTGTTGGTGTTGGGTGCATTCTATGCATGATTGACCACACATGAATGTCAACTTATGGGACTAATATGCACATGTGATTATAGAGGTTGACTATGATTAAAAAAAATTAAAGGGATGCTAGGGGGCGACGGTTTGGGGGAAAGAAGAGGGAAAGAGGGTGGCAAGTATTTTGGGTAATGATCTTTCATGGTTCTTGGTGATTAAAGGAATCCTACCATGTTTGGTTAATGATCTTTCCTTTGTCTCAAATCTTGCTAGCAAATCATGTGTCTTAATCACATCTTATGGTTGACAACACTTCCTGATGGTGTTTAACTTAACAAGACTAAAGCTAATGTGACAATACATGTGAATTCATAGAGGTTTAAACAAGCATGTGATGGATTAGAAAAAATAATAATAATAAGATACGGGGGAGGGGTCTTCGGCCGAAAAAAGAAAAGGAAAGAGAATGGAAAAGTGGACTTTATCAAATGGGGTAAACCAACATTCTTGATCTTAGGTGTTTAAGGAATATTACCTTATATAGTTAAGCCACCAAATCTTGTATTTAATAGTCTTAGAAAGAATAATAAGACATGACACTACATTGATGATGTTCCAAGTGTTTAGTAGAAAATAAAACATTAAAAAAAGTGGTGATGATCATCTTTGGCTTGTAGTTTTCATAAATACTAGTGTTGATCACTTGTTTCATCAAAAATGGTTAAGTTTATAAAAGAATTAGTTAGTTCATGGAACAAAATGAATATGTAGTGCTAGTTATAAATGCATTTTGCATGTTCATATATATATATGTATATGTGTGAGTGTACATGTATTGGTATGCTAGTTGAATAAACACTAAACTTTATTCATAAAGCTCATGATGTTTCCAATTGTGTTGTAAAATAAATGGGCATCTACATATGATTTTGGAAAGTTACTTGTAAACATATAGATTTGTGTCACCAAGATTCGTTGATACATGTGAAAGTATACTTGTTCGTACATTGCTAGATTATCTCGGGGGACTTATGCATATAGAATGTCATAAATGATGCATGGAAAATTAAACGTTGAGTAGAGAGTGTACGGATTTTGACCTGGCTATGTGGCGGGTGTCACATTGGGCCTAGACCTTATCTAAGAGATTCACTTCCTCAGCAAACACAACACCACAAGACGCCTCCACCACAATTAACACAGGTAAATTGAATTATTAATAAATATTAATGTTGATAGTGTTATTAGTTTTGTATATGTTGAAGTGTATATTTGCTCACTTAATGTTGGTAGTTAATAGTAGTTTGTAGTTCGATCCATTTGGTAAATGTTGATAGTTTTGACCCATTTAGTATATATATATATATATATATATATATATATATATTTTTGTAAATGTTGATAGTTGGCTCATTTTAAATCTATTTGTAGCTTTGACCCATTTGGTGTGTGTGTGTGTGTGTGTGTGTGTGTGTGTGTGTGTATATATAGGGTGAGGTTCCTGTACAAAGGTTGTTTTTCGTGAGAAGGGTAAGAAGGGTTTTGGGTCGTTGGATTGTTTAATGGATGGTTAAGATTGATTAATGGCAAAATTGTAATAAGTACTTTAATTTAGTTTGGCTTATTTGACCGTCTAGGGGTATAGAGGTAATTTGATGCTTTTAAACATGGAAAATAATTAAATGATTAGTTGCAACAAATCACCATAAATCATGGAATTTATTTTAAACGAGCATTCAAAAGCTTCTTCTTTATTGTGGCTAAAAACATTAATCGTATTTCTATGTCTTCTTCTTTATTGTGTCTGACAACATTCTTCATCGAGTTTCTACGTCGCTGGAGTGTTTTATTGAGTCTCTGTGTCGCTGGAGTGTTTTTATCAAGATTATGCATCGCCGGAGGTCAAAAACAAGTCATCAACGGTGTTATCCAGAAGAAGTGAGCATTTAGGTGTTCAAAGATTTATGATTTTTGTTTTAATGATATAAATGTTTAATTTTATAAATTTCAAACTGAGGTGTTTTAAAATGTTTAAGATGTATTTATTTTCATATCATTGTGTTTTATTTTCATCTGGAGGTTGTATTACGTTCATATCATTGTGTTTTATTTTCAAGGTGGTCATATCGATATGTTTTATTTTATAGATATTAGAAATTGTGATTGATAAAAACACCATGTATACCTAACGCACACCATTTACATGAATAAAACACCACACGTTGTGTGTAAAAAAAATAGAAATTTGCCTTAACATAAAACACCATCAGTATGTATAAAACACTCTACCACTATGAAATAAAACTGATTCATATAAAACACCTTTATATCAATTAAAATAGATTAAAAACAGAAACATCAACGCATAGATTAAATTATAATAAAATAAGCTTGAAACATTGTTGGCCATAACACTATCCATCACAACACGATAAATAAAAATAAGGATTTTTTTTTGCAAACCGTAAATGACTAATGAATTAGTTTTGAATCTTGGATATTAGTATATAATGATCGAGAATTTGGTTTGAATATAGATTGTATATAATGATCGAGAATTTGGTTTGAATATAGATTGGAAGAAAATCCCTTAAATAGCTCCTTTCAATTAACTTCATGTTCACTTTCTAATTTTAAAATTGAATAACATTACCTAATTACCCTTAATCTCTAATTTAAATCTCTGCCACATGTCAATACTAGAGCCCTTCTTACCCTTCTCACACATTTTGGCTTTTGTACAGGAACCTAAACCTGTATATATATATGAGAAAGTTAATTTGAGAACACCTATATTTCGTGTGAACCGCGAGAACGCTATCTAAAACCATTCAAATTCAAAATTTCTTTTTACACTTGTCTTTATTACTAAAATACAATCTCAAAAACACAATTTACGCGTAAAAATTCAAACGTATACGGAAATAAATTGTTTTTACACATGTGTAAATTTGCTGTTTATACATGTGTAAACTGTTTCATTTACACATGTGTAAAACGTTAACTTAAAACTGTTTTTGGAAGAAAAGATGAATTATTTGGAAAAAAAATCATTTATTAATGTTGTATTTTGATTATAATGAGGTTTATATTAAAAAAATTTGATTTTGATTGATTTTTTTACTTGTTCTCACGATTCTCACGATATTTAGCGTTCTCAATATAACCCTTATACATATATACATATATATATATATATATGGTAGATGTTGATAGTTGACCATTTTTTGTATATATTTGTAGTTTGACCCATTTGGTATATATATGTTTGGTAGATGTTGATAGTTGATCCATTTTTTGTATATATTTGTTGTTTGACCCATTTGGTATATATATGTTATGTAAATGTTGTGTTTTGACCAATTTGGTATATATATGTTTGTAGATGTTGATAGTTGACCCATTTTCTGTATATTTTTATTGTTTGACACATTTGGTATATATATATATGTTAAGTAAATGTTGAGTTTTGACCCATTTGGTATATATGTGTTTGTAAATGTTGAGTTTTGACCAATTTTGGTATATATTTGTAGTTTGACCCATTTGGTATATATATTTGTAGTAACAATTTATGGCAATGATAAGCAACCCAGAAATGCAAGCTCAAATGTTCTAAATGTTCACTCAATTTCAGTCGCATAATCTCTCTAAGTTTGGAAATCAAGGGAGCGGCGATAATGGTGGCGATGATGACGACGATGATGATATGTAGGCGTGAATAGGTAATTTGTAAGATTTTAACATTTTGTAAACATTTGATCATTAGTATGTGCGGTATGGTTATGTATTTTTATGTGTTGACACTTTTGACGTACGTGTATATATATATATATATTATGTTATGTTCGTTTTTATATGTGTTGTGTGACTTTTAGTTGGGCAAACGTTGCAAAAAAAAGGAGTTTTAGTGGTGACGTCGCCGCTAAAAGTCTAGCCAAAGATCATACAGAAACATAACACGTGGCAAAAAAAAAAACATAAAAAAAATGATTTCCACGTCAGCTGGCCTTTATCAGCGCTTGCTGACTTTTAGCGGCAGGACACCAAGAATTAGCAACAAATCAAAGGAAGTGAGACCTTTAGCAACGATGGCGCCGCTAAAGGTCATTAGCGGCGACCCGCGTCAGCATTTAACGGTGACCAGCGGCGCTGCTAAAGGCCAAAAAAACTTATAGTGAGAAGGGTTGACAAAGATAATATTTTTTAGCTTTTACCACTCACCTTCTAGTAGAGTGGTATGGAGGCCTAATGATATGTGACTTGTGGCTTAATGGTTACAAGTTCTAGCCTTGAAAGATACTAGGTTTTACCGATTATTCACTGTCATGCCTTTGAGCGGGTGGGTGGTCGGATTTATGCTGGATTGGTGGACCTGAAGGACCAGGTGCCTCGTGGGTATCCTGAATTCGTCATAAGGAGATTCACACAAGAGCTCGTGACGACTTTGTTGATCTTTCAAAAAAAATGTTTTTTAGCTTTTTGTTGATTCCCAAATCAATAACCCATGATTAAACCCACCTGCGGTAACAATCATAGATAAATTTCGGCTCCGTCTATTCCCACCCCCCTCCTTCTAGTTTCACCCCCCCCCCCAAGCGTCTCGCTTAGGCCTAAGCGAGGCGCTTGGGAGCTGAATTCGAGGAGGTCAGTACGAGGGGCAGAAAAAGCTGATTTTTAGGCCTAAGCGTCTCGCTTAGGCCTAAGCGAGGCGCTTAGGATCAATTTTTTTTTTTTTGGTCTTTTTAGTTAGTTTTTTGTTTTTTTTTAATATAATTATTATAAAAAATGTTTTTATAATAATGACTTGCATGAAAAGTAAGTGTGAAGATCAAGATCAAGAAGAACAGTACGGTCAAACTCCGGGGGTTGTGTTGTATGTATAAAATAGTGAATAATTGTAGTGTGTTCGGTGAATTTTGACTTGCTTGCATAGGAATCTTGACTGCTACAACATAACTTGCACCAGCTTGAGATATGAGTTTAATTAGCTTAAATCTCTCTGATCCATGATATGAGAGCAATATAAAAAAATGTTTTTTTGACTTGACTTGCTTGCATGAAAAGGCAACATGGAATGAGATGATCTCGATTTTCGTACAAAGTAAAAGTCAGTTGTTATCGGAGAGATAGCTGTCAACGATCAAGGCAACATACTTGAAATCAATGGGAAGGTTAACAATTCCTGCTCATCTTGATGATATCTTCATCAATCTCCTTGATCTATGCATAAGTGTTAAAAGTATCAAGACTATGAAATTAGTAAAACAACTTTTCAGTTGTTATCAGACGAGGACTTGCCTGTGTTGCCGCATTTAATGAAATTTAACGCGCATACCGCATTCATTGTTATAGAGAGAAATGATATGAGAGCAATATAAAAAAATGTTTTTTTGACTTGACTTGCTTGCATGAAAAGTAATGATCAGGAACATTCCAAATAACCGTCCAATTTCAGCTAAGGAGGTATATGTACAATGATGTGGTTTCTTTTAGATAAGGAGGTATATGTACAACGATGAAGACAACCTGAAAGTGGATACCATGGATCAGAGAGATTCAAGCTAATTAAACTCATATCTCAAGCTAATTAAACGAAGCGAAACGGGGAGATATAATTTTCTTGGCTTGGAAACAACTTAAAAGAACCAAAAATGAATTAAAATTATTTTTTGGTGATTAACAGTCCAAATAACTGTAGCATCCTTGATCATCTTCTTGTAATTACTTTCTATTGTTTCGGGTTCCCTTCCATCGATGACAATTATCTCTCTGAGATGATAGCTTCTCTTCAGATTCTGATTGCACCGGTAGAATTGGAATTGGAATTGGAATTAATGAGACAACTTTTCAGTTGTTATCCGAGAGATAGCGGTCAACAATGAAGACAATCTGAAAGTGGATACCATGGATCAGAGAGATTCAAGCTAATTAAACTCATATCTCAAGCCGGTGCAAGAGGGTCACTATTCGTATATAAAGAACATTAATTTATTCTGTTTCATCTTTGTTATTTTGATAATTATCGTATTTGCAACTTAGTTCCTTTGATTCATCATTGTTGTACAAAGCTGGATGTTCGTACGGGAAAACCAAAACGAGCAATAAACGAAGCGAAACGGGGAGATATAATTTTCTTGGCTTGGAAACAACTTAAAAGAACCAAAAATGAATTAAAATTATTTTTTGGTGATTAACAGATAATTTTAAAGAAATAAAAGAAATTCAATTTTTTTATAAAAAATGTCCACACGCCTCGCTTTGGTCAAAGCGAGGCGTTTGCCTGCCTCGCTTTGGCCAAAGCTAGGCACAAACAGCCTTGCTTTGGCCAAAGCGAGGCAGGCAAACGCCTCGCTTTGACCAAAGCGAGGCGTTTGGACTTTTTTTAAAAAAAATTGAATTTCTTTTAATTCTTTAAAATTATCTGTTAATCACCAAAAAATAATTTTAATTCATTTTTGGTTCTTTTAAGTTGTTTCCAAGCCAAGAAAATTATATCTCCCCGTTTCGCTTCGTTTATTGCTCGTTTTGGTTTTCCCGTACGAACATCCAGCTTTGTACAACTTTGATGAATCATTGTACGTGGTCCTCCGAGTAAACCTAACTCGCAACAATTGTTTTTAATTCATTTTTAAGTGTTTTTAATTAGTTTTCGAGAAATGATAATTTTCAGATATTACAGATCAAGGTGTTACCAAGCATGTCAAGAAATGATAATTTTCAAATATTGTAGATCAAGGTGTTACCAAGCATGTCAAGAAATGATAATTTTCAAATATTGCAGATCAAGGAAAGAATGAAAATACGTGATGCACATACCGTGAGTGTAGTCCATTGATGTATTAATATATTATTAATCGCAAGTTTCAATACTAGATAATGCACGTAACTCCCTAGGAGTCTTGAAGACGAAATGAATTTTACAAGATACTTGAAACAAGGTATGGATACCATGGATCAGAGAGATTCAAGCTAATTAAACTCATATCTCAAGCCGGTTGATATAGAGTATATCAGAGAAAGATTTAGTTGAAAGTGGATATAACTGGACAGTGAGATTGATAACTTCTCTATGGAAGTTGCTACAATAGTTAAACAAAAGCTGAAATTGAACAGTTATTTGGAATGTTTCTGATCATTACAGTTATGCCTTTTTTGGTGAAATGAACTTGAAGAAATGATTTGGTGGATATATCATGAGTTAAACAAAAGCTGAAATTGGACGGTTATTTGGAATATTCCTGATCATTACTTTTCATGCAAGCAAGTAAAATTCAGATCATTACTTTTCATGCAAGCAAGTAAAACTCAGTTGTTGAACAGTGAGATTGATAACTGGACAGGTTAGCCAAACCATACGAGGGTGGCAGGAAAAAGTTTACATTTTGATCCAAAGGAAATTCAGGTTAGCCAGACGTTTGTCAAAAGAACATTTTTTATAATAATTATATAAAAATTTCAAAATTTCAACTTCCCGTTCAGGTGCTTAAGTCCACCTTGAAGACTGAATGTGACTACGCCATGTTTCACGTCATGCTTTCATCCTTCATTCCCGTTCAGGTGCTTAAGTCCACCTTGCTTGCATGAAAAGTAATGATCAGGTTGCCTTCATCGTTGACCGATATCTCTCCGATAACAGTCAATCTCACTGTAATGATCAAGAATATTCCAAATAACTGTATAATTTCAGCTTTTGTTTAACTATTTTAGCAACAGTCCAAATAACTCGTGTACAGCCTTTATCAGGTTCTTTTGGCCACAGGTACAGAAAGGTTATAAATGTTCATGTCGTTTCAGGTTGCCTTCATCGTTGACCGATATCTCTCCGATAACAACTGGATTTTACTTTGTTATAGAGAGAAATGAACAGTCGGATCGACTGTTGGTTGGTATATTGAGAGCAAACCGACGATCATTCAAAATTTAAAGTTACCGCTAACCTCTGCGCCATCATCGACTACAGCAAACTGACGATCTTCCTCCACGGCACTCCTAATGGGCCTCTCTTTATTTCACGGTACGATTTGTGTTTTTGTTGCTTTATAAATAATAAGTTTTGTGTTTATCAAACCCTAACGTCTGAGCAATGATTTATTAAATCGTTTTACTAATTTCCGATTCTTGATAATAATAAATTATTATAATAATAAAACAAAGGAACTAAATTACAAATATAATAAAATAATAATAATAATAATGTTTATTGAGCAATATCTTCGACCTCTCTTATAATCAGGTAAATATGGATATTGTTTTTTCACATCCGGATGGGTCAAACACAAAAAAGTCAAACACCATGTCTCCTTTGTGACTCAAGTTTAAGTCGTTGATTCATTTGGAAATCGAAAACGCCTATCGTCACTCTGTATAGAGAAGAAAAACAACAACCGAATATTTAGTTCTCTCCGAACTTCAGCTTCCAAAATACGACGTCGTTGTAGCTCATATGTTATTATCTCTTCTCTTATTCTCTGTTTCTCTAGTTCTCGATGGATTATTGCTCTCATATCGACTCTCACAATTATTCACAATTTTATACATACAACACACCTTCATCGTTGACCGTACTGTTCTTCTTGATCTTTTTATGTATGAATAGTGACCCTCTGGCAAACCTACCTCTGTTTTGAATTTGTTGCTTCCATAGAGAAGTTATCAATCTCACTGTAATGATCAGGAACATTCCAAATAACTGTATAATTTCGTTCAAGATTCCTATGCAAGCAGTCTTCAAGGTGGACTTAAGCACCTGAACGGGAAGTTGAAATTTTGAATGATGTTCGTCGACTGCACCGAACACACTACAATTATTCACAATTTTATACATACAACACACCTTCATCGTTGACCGTACTGTTCTTCTTGATCTTGATCTTCACACTTGCTTTTGACAAAGGTCTGGCTGACCTGAAGTTCCTTTGCAACCAGGTAAAAAGGAACTAAGTTGCAGATATAAAAATCCATCACATCACGATTATACTCTTTATGTATGAATAGTGACCCTCTAAGTGTGGTATGCTCAAAGATTTAAGTTAAAAATATTTTGTAAGGATTTATTTATAGATTAATGAAACAACTTTTCAGTTGTTATCCGAGAGATAGCGGTCAACGATGAAGACAGCCTGAAAGTGGATACCATGGATCAGAGAGATTCAAGCTAATTAAACTCATATCTCAAGCCGGTGCAAGTTATGTTGAAGCATCTTTGATCATCTTCTTGTAATTACTTGACAGATATCTCTCTGAGATGATAGCTTCTCTTCAGATTCTGAAAGTGGATACCATGGATCAGAGAGATTCAAGCTAATTAAACTCATATCTCAAGCCGGTGCAAGTTATGTTGAAGCATCTTTGATCATCTTCTTGTAATTACTTGACAGATATCTCTCTGAGATGATAGCTTCTCTTCAGATTCTGAAAGTGGATACCATGGATCAGAGAGATTCAAGCTAATTAAACTCATATCTCAAGCCGGTGCAAGTTATGTTGAAGCATCTTTGATCATCTTCTTGTAATTACTTGACAGATATCTCTCTGAGATGATAGCTTCTCTTCAGATTCTGAAAGTGGATACCGTGGATCAGAGAGATTCAAGCTAACTAAACTCTTAGGTAAGAACATTGTGGATGAGTAACCTAGTAACCTCTACAATGATGTGATTTGTTTTTAAATAAGGAGGTATATGTACAATGAACTTTTTACGCTAAATAATGGCAGGTTTGCCAGAGGGTCACTATTCATACACACAACTTTTTGCTCTAGTGGTGTGCTCTACCTTTTTGACAAACACCTGGCTAACCTGTCCAGTTATCAATCTCATTGGCAATCATCCGGTGCAAGTTATGTTGAAGCTCATATGTTATTATCTCTTCTCTTATGCTCTCATATCATGGATCAGAGAGATTTAAGCTAATTAAACTCATATCTATGGGAAGGTAAACATATATAACATTCTCTTCTTCTTCCCTTACAAATCACTTTGCCATTAATACAAAATCACATTTGTGCATGACATTACATTCTGCATGTGTCATTTCATAACTTGCACCGGCTTGAGATATAGAGAGCAAACCGACGATCATTCAAAATTTAAAGTTACCGCTAACCTCTGTTGCGCCATCATCGTTGACAGATATCTCTCTGAGATGATAGCTTCTCTTCAGATTCTGATTGCACCGGTGGAATTGGAATTGGAATTGGAATTGGAATTAATGAGACAACTTTTCAGTTGTTATCCGAGAGATAGCGGTCAACGATGAAGACAACCTGAAAACAACCGGATACCATGGATCAGAGAGATTCAAGCTAACTAAACTCATATCTCAAGCCAGTGCAAGTTATGTTGTAGCATCTTTGATCATCTTCTTTGTAATTACTTTTTATTGTTTTGGGTTCCCTTCCATCGTTTGACAGATATCTCTCTGAGATGATAAAGGTAGATCATGGAAAGTTGAACTCAATAAAACAAAGATGAAACCGATTAATGTTCTTTATATATGAATAGTGACCCTCTTGCAATATTTGTAATTACTTTCTATTGTTTAGCGCCGATCCGATTGTTTAAAAGTATCAAGACTATGAAATTAGTAAAACAACTGAATTTTACTTGCTTGCATGAAAAGTTCAATTTCAGTTCAAACTTTTCAAACACCTGCAACATCTCAAGAGTCGAGGTCCTCTGAAAAAGACATCGTACAATGAACTTTTCATGCAAGCAAGTAAAATTCAGTTGGTATTAATGGCAAGATATGTGGCTTTAGTCCTTTACGCAGGATATTCATGTGAGAATGATTTCGTTACAACATAACTTGCACCGGCTTGAGATATGAGTTTAATTAGCTTGAATCTCTCTGATCCATGGTATCCACTTTCAGGTTGTCTTCATCGTTGACCGCTATCTCTCGGATAACAACTGAAAAGTAATTACAAGAAGATGATGTCAAGTTTAAGTCATTGACATTTATTTTTTTTTAACTTTTTATAATTATTAAATTAAAAAAAAAACAACTCAAAACACCAAAAAACTACCAAAATAAATTACCCCCCAGAAGCGCCTCGCTTAGGCCTAAGCGAGGCGCTTCTGGGGGGTGTAAATAGAAGCTGGGGGGTTTAAATATCACCACCCTAAATTTCAAATGTATAAGAGAAAAAAAACGCTAAAAACATAGCTAAAGTTTAACAAACCATTTTTGGTATGGTTATCAGTTGTCGATGATCCTGTCGTAATATGTCATTCAATAGCAATATGTCATTGAACCTGTCGTCAAGAATCTAAGTAAAAATACAAATTTAGAGGTCAAGGGCAGTATGTTATACAGGTAAAAATAGTGGTACTCTTGCCATGTTCTCCGTCTATTCCTATGCTACACTAATAGTATTTGACCAATATACATATAATTTTGATCTATCCTTTTATTTTCTTATACTTGGACAAAAATTATTGATTTAACTTTTAATAACAAACGCCCTTTATCATACTACTTTTTATATTTTTGGCGAAAACAAAAGAAGGTAATTAGAAACAATTTGTTCGAGAAGAAGGTGAATGATTCCAACGATATAATGTTGAATGCCTTTTCAGATTAACATTTTCATGTTTTTTTTTTTCCGTAAATGATTATTAATCACTGACATGTTCTTGAAGACTATTCAAAATCCTCAAGAAGACATTCAGTCACTTCAACTTTGTAGTTGGTGAGAATTTTCCTTATTTTTTTTTTTACTATTCAATAAAAATATAATTTTGCGCCAATTATGATATGTGTTGCGTCAATGATGCATATAACCACCAAATTTGAGTCAATAACTACACGGAACATGGTGCTATTGGTGTTGATTAATTCTTTAAACATAATATAAAACATAATAATAAATCAAACATACACGTTTAGTCCAGTAAAGGATGATAGGGAAGACGATGTCATGACAGGATGATTATGCTGATCAGGTTCTCATTTAGGGGTGTACAGATAGGATGGCTTAAGGAGATCAAATATCTCAATTATAGAGAGGAGAGGAGAATGGTTTTGTGTGAGTAAGTAAAGGTGTTCATTAGCCTCTAATATCTCCTAATGATCTTTATTTATACACCTAAGGGGAAACTTTATTTTATAGTTAAGTAAGGGTAATTACGTTCATCACATAAAAACCAGTTAAACCAATAGGGGTATTTAGATCATTGATCATTTATTAGATAAATGATTAAAAAGGTCACATAATAGAATATCTAATCAACGTAAAAAGTTTGCATATATATATATATATATGTATGTATATGTATATGTATAAAGCTTGGTTATATTAGAAGATTTCATAAAAAATATTAAAAGTATATAAAAGGCATATAGTGATTATTCACCTTATTTTTTCATTAAAAAAAAAGGTGTTATACATTTATGATGAAAACCGATTTCTAATTTCTAATCCAATTCTGTAGAAACTCACCTACGTACGACCTACTTTTCTTTTTAAAAATTCATCGCCCAAATTTTGGACCGGGTGAAATATGTCTAAAAATCAACAATTCTACAAGCTCTACCATTATTACTTTTTAATTGTCTTATGTTAAATATACCAAGTAATAGGATTAATCTACCAATTTAGTCAAACTACATTTAATGAGCTAATCTACCAACTAATTAATTAATGATTAAGTTAGTATTTACTATTTATATTACTATACTTTTTTTTTGAACGGCCAACAAATTGGAATCACTCACGGAACACTGGAGTATCATCGTGCCACCAATGTTTCCACGCGATCATATTCCACCACCAAGTCACCAATTCAGGAAAAACTCATAATTATGAGAAAACCCCCTTTGTGAGATTCGAACCCAGGACCTTATACTATCACTTTTTTTATTTAACATTTTATATTTTGTAGTACTATTATTAATAATATTGAAACCAATATTAACGAAAAATAAATAATCTTTAATAAAAAATACGAAAAATGCAAAAGTTCATTATTAATAAATAAATATACGAGTCTCTAGTAAAAAAAAAAGTAAACATGCAAATATTAAAATATTTAATCAACTAGATCGAGAAAACCACTTTCACGGTGACAAAGTTGAGTATATAGTTCTAGACACGGCCTATACATGGTTTCCCATCTAATTGCAGACTGACTAATGTTGCGAAAATTCCAATAAGGCGTGATAGTAGGCATTGGGTAACCTTCTTGTAATTCCACCCTGATATAATGGTTCTCATCATTAACTAGGGCAATTGTAAGATCTCTGTGATGTTAAATCTCTTCTAGACCACTCCAAAACGGGAAAATAGTCGTACTGCCTGACATACTTAAAGAATGGACGATTATACCAAACTTATTAGCAATCAGAACACCTGCATCAGGCATTTTCATCCGTTGTACTCTTGTACAAGGCGATCCAAAGAAGCACACATCTTGATACAATGAATTTACATCCTTAACAAAAATGTTCGCGTAGATATCATATCGACTTTGTAACTCTTCTTTCATCATATGTCGAATTTACTCATAATACTTATCTTCATCAAGTCCGAGACAAACAGCTAGTGCTCGATATCCACAATTTCCATCGTATTTAACATTTTGTATATGTGTTATATATGAATGTATTAATTTGTATTCAATTGTAATTATCCCTTCCCAAAAAATACCACCGATGCCTTGGCCACTCCAGTATGGTACTCGGCCATGACTATCGAGTATAACGCTTTAATTAGAAATGGTACATGGGGGTTAGTTCCTCGTGACCTATCCATGGATATTATTCATTCCATGTGGTTGTTTAAACATAAATACAGGTCAGGCGAGACACTAGAGAGGTACAAGGCCAGATTGGTGTGTGATGGTCGTTCATAACAGGTAGGCATTGATTGTGGTGAGACTTTTAGTCCGGTCGTTAAACCGGCTACCATACGCACAGTAGGGATGAGCATTTTTTCCCGATTACCTATGCCCGTACCCATACCGTACCTGTACCCATACCGATTTTGAGTACTCGGTATAGGTATTGGTACCCACTTTTACTGATTTCGGTATTCGGTACGGGTATCAAATTCTATATACTATTGAATTTGATTATATGTGTTACTTCGTATTATGATATTTATTGTATTCGTATCAATTTTACCTACTTGGTACATGTACCATATTGGTACCCGTACCAAAATTTTCAATTTGGTACCCGTATAGTATTGATACTCGTAATTATTTACCTACTTGGTACCCGTACGGGTGCTCAAAAAAAAAAAGAAAAAATAATAAAATGGTACCAAATGGGTATCGTATTGAAATACCGGTACCGATACCCCGGACTCGTACCCGTACCGTACCTATATGTTCGGTACGGTACTCGGTACCCACTTTTGTTCAAATTCGGTACGGGTATTTTCGGTACGAGTACGGGTATAGGTACAGGTACGGTACCGGTCTCATCCCTAACGCACAGTTCTCTCACTCGCACTATCTGAAGGCTGGGTTGTGCACAAGTTGGACGTTACAAATGCGTTTTTACACAGTTCTCTCACTCGCACTATCTGAAGGTTGGTTTGTGCACAAGTTCAAATTCTTCTATTCTTTACAGGAGCCCTTCGAAAAAAAGATATGAGTTAAAAAAGAATAAAGATTTCATTTTTATATCATATCATAATATATTTTTTCTTGTATATGCATTTCTTGTCTTCTATTTTTTTTAAATGTATCTCTCAATATAAAAACAACATTAATAAATAGTAAAACAAAAAATAATGTTGATTAAAGTACAAACAAGTTAACTAAACATGACTAAAAAAATCGTAAAAGCTATTTTTTAGTAATAATAAAATAATAAAAAAAACTTAAGTTAATTAAGCCTAAGTTATGATGGTTGTATTTATTGAGAGTATGGTGTAAATACCAACATCTTTTTTAAATGGTACAAGGTATTATGTATACATAGGGAAGCCAAAAAGTTTGACCAATTTGGTATATTTAACACTACCCTAATCATTTATCTTTATTTAATTGTTACTCATTAATTAGTGGTTAATTTAAATGGTTCAAAATGTTTTATCATTATTATTAGACGCTTAATTTTATCATTTGAGTTTCATAACTAATATATTTATTTTATATACTATACGTTCTTCTTTGACTACAAATACTAAAATAACGCCAACTTTGCAATATTCGGACGTAGACTCTATTACACAAAGCGAGCTTGAATAACTCGTCGTGATCCTTATTACAAACTCTTAAACACAACGTTATCAGGGGCGGACATTATTAAAGAGGAGGGGTTGCGGACGTTGCGGCTCAACTTCGCGCGCGTAGTGGAAAATTTGTTTTTTTTTTACGAAATTTAAAAAACGTTTCTACTAAAATGAAAAAAAATGAAAAACGTTACTACTAATTTTGTGGCCTAGATCCGCCACTGAATGTTATTGTGTTTTAATAAATCGTAAACTGGAGACCAAGTTAAAAAAAGTAGTCGAAATAAAGGTTGTTACTTGTTAGAGAAAAAAATTACAAGGAACCTTAACATATATGTTAATAATGCATGCCTTATTTCTTCTTTACTCGGTTGGGACATGTAATGGGCCTCTTGTTGAATTTTCAAATGTATTGACTTAAACTCCCCATCTTCGTTTTCACAATTTAGATTCCAACCGTAGTTAAATAAATACTAAACACACATCATAAGGTCCTAAACATATCTATCGATCTACACAACATGTTGCTTATAATTCTTTGCGTTGGGTTGCTACCGTTCGGTTTTGCATCCATAAACACAACGTGTCTTTCCACCGATGAAGGTTTGTAAATTTTCATCGAGATGAAGTGTTGGGATTGCTTATTAAAGTTGTTTGTCTGCGTATTATCTTTTCATATAAATTTTATAAATGTTTTCTTTATCAAAAAACTGTTATTTTATCTGTAAGCCGGGGTTTGTTAAGAAATCTCACGTTCTCAAAACGTGTTTATCAAAACACAATAAACAAACAATAATAAGCAGGTATTATAAGCAATTCCAAACACGGACTTAAGTTTTTTTTTTTTTTTTTTTTTTGAACGGCCAACGAATCAATTCCGAGCACTCTCGGGCACCCTTTTGGCGAATCAGGTACTCGAGAGTACCCGGGCCACCAATTGCCACCAATTCCTGGGAAAACCCGACCACTCACCCGCCCGAAGGCACGACGGTGAAATAGTCGGTAAAACCGGTCGGGATCAGAAAGTTAAGAGCATGTTTCATTTTTTGTGATTTATAGGTGATGCATTGAATGAGATCGGACGGAAGTTGGGTAAAGACTGGGATTTTGAAGGACGTCCGTGTTGTAATTGGGAAAATCATTTTAATGACACGTACGAAAATATTGTCCGTTGCAACTGTGATCAATCAAACAGCACAACATGCAACGTTATTGTCGTGTAATTTTCTTGTCCCTCATACTAACTGAATTACACTGAAGATATTTGTGGAATAGGTTGTTGATGATATTAAATAGTTATAGATTTTCTATATCTTCAAATATACATGTTTTTGAGACATACCTTCATTTTAATTCTTGTCACCCCCAAACTTCTGTTCCATATTCCAAACTTTAAAACATTTTTATATGCTCTACATGCTAACTTAATATATCTATAGTTTTAGAAGGATATAATCTTTCCAATTATTATTTTTTTGTTGATAATATATACGCTTGTGTTCCCGAGTTTCATTTAACAAAGGAAAAGAAGGGATTCGGAAGAATGTCAAGGAAAAATCGTGGGAATCGTGTCCCACGGTTTTTTTAACAAGAGAAAGTGAGGGAAATGAAAGGAAAATTTTGGATTATTTCCTTCATTTCGCATCCTTCAAAATTGAAG
Organism: Ambrosia x helenae; assembly: GCA_030844895.1. Taxonomy (NCBI): domain Eukaryota; kingdom Viridiplantae; phylum Streptophyta; class Magnoliopsida; order Asterales; family Asteraceae; genus Ambrosia; species Ambrosia x helenae. The sequence continues at coordinate 53,888,550 of CM061231.1, forward strand.
GAATTTAGAAGAAAATTATTTTCTAAACATGAAATACTGACTTTTTTTTTTATTTACTTCGAACTCAGGAATACAATAGTTAATTTTATCTTTCGTTTCCACTTTTTTTTTTCTTTTCTCTCCTTAATTCCCTTTCTCTTTTACTAAACTCAGGAACATTGTGATAGAGTAATTAGAGCATTTAGCTTGTGTTCACCATCCTCTCAATTACATAGTTAACAATCACATTTATCTCTCTACTACGTGATATTCTTATTATTAGTATATTGTTGGGTAGCTTTTTAATGGTGTATGATGGTTTAATAGATGTAATGAGATTTTAAATAAACAAGTGACTTAAAAATAGAAAACAAGAGCATTTCATTACAATACAATTTTGTTATTTACACTAGGGCGTAATGGTAACCGTATACGGTTAAACCTGTAAACGTGATTGAGTTGGTCACTAAGGGGTTGTTTGGCAACTTCTGCGCCATTAAGTGCTAAGCCATTAAAAGTTACGAGGCTTAATTGGGTAAGAAACACTAAACCAACAAAGGTCTATCTTAGCTCGGCCTGACTAGTTGGTGAAAGTGGAGGTGGCCGGTGGTGGTGGTCAAGGAAGTTGTGTGTGAGTGGCCGACTAAAGGTTATGAACACAAATAAATGGATAATATGGGTCACTTTTAACCCTTACTAATTTTAGTTTATTTCATATATACATGTTGAAATGTTGATGCATTTAATAATATGGATGGCAATGGGTCAAGTTCAAGTCAGGTATTAGTAATTCCATAATCATGCCTAGTTAAAAAATCGTGTCCTATACCCGGCCTAATATCTATCGAGTATTTCTAGGGTAATTACTCGTCAGGTATCAGGCATAGCCACGGGTATCGAGTATACCCGTAAGTTTGTTAAAAGATAACCATAGGGATCAGGGGCGAAACATAGTGGGGGTCCGGGGGTGCCCTGGCCCCGCCTTTTTTGGCGCAGTTGCGGGATTTTGAGATTTTCTTAGGTAACTTTTATATAAATTGAATCCGGCCCCCACCGATTTGATATTCCGGTCCCTACAGATCGGAAAAAATGAGTCCGCCCCCTACCGATTCGATCTCAAAGCTTCGCCACTTATTAGGATTTTGAAATACATTAACGTTCCGAACCTACCACGAAGCTTGGGTGGATGACTGGTAACCCACTAGTTTAATTCACAATACTAAAACAAAAGTTTGAAACCACACCATAATGTACACAGCCTAGTCTAATTTAAGTACAACCTCAAACGAGCCTAATTATTTTTATTATTTTGTACGAGTTGCAGAAGTCTGAAAGGACAAAGCCTACAAGGAACTCTCCCACCTGAATTCGTCAATCTTCGTTTCCTCGAAATCATGTACAATATTCTTTCATAATTTCGTTGTTTCTTATAAACTTAACTTTAATTGTTTGCTTGTGACTAACTTGTACATTTTATTCATATAGTGATTTAGGTCGCAACTATCTTAGTGGTAACATCCCTCCACAATGGGGCTCCATGGAGCATCTTCGAAGCATGTATATATAATCTTTATTATCACTCGATCTCGTTTTACATTTTCAAGTATTGAGATTTGACATCAAAATGTTTACTTGCAGTTCTCTTATTGCGAACCGGTTGAATGGATCAATCCCAAAGGAACTTGGAAACATCAGCACATTGCAAACTTTGTAAACTTCTGTTAATCTATTTATATTTTAATATATTATAGCAAAATAATATATCGAGTTAGAATTTCACTAGAAGAAATTAGACCATTAGCGACTAGCGGTGACCCACCTGATGTCGACGCAAAGTGCGTTAAAACTTAGTTTGGAAAGCTAAAAAACCTTTAGCGGCGACAAGTCGCCTCTAATGGTTATGCCCAGGTAGCACAGGAAAGTGCCACGTGGAAAAAATTTCCAAATTAATTTCCACGTGGAAATTGGTATTAGCGGCGACACTGGGCATTAGCGACGAGTCAAAAGTGACAATGTCATTAGCGGCGAACTGTCGCCGCGAAAGCCTATGTCGCCGCTAAAGGTTTATTATCAGCGGCGACCCTTGCTCTCCATCCTTTTAGTGGAAGGCAAACAGGCAACAAAAATTATGCCTTTTAAAAAACTATATTAGTAGAGAGATGGGTTGCCAAATGTATCAAGTGCAAATGGTTATCTCGACTAGGTTGCTCCACAGCGTGAGGCGCAAGGAAACCAAATTTATCAAATGCAAATGGTTATCTTTTTAAAATTTACTATCATATTTTTGTTAATCTGCTTCAATTCTATTGTTAATTAGAACTGTAGAGGACAATATGATGTCCGGAATAATTCCAGAGGAACTTGGGAATCTTTCAAGCATAGAGAGATTGTAAGGCTTCATGAATTTTGTTGGCATTGTTATGGATGATGTTTGTATGTCCTCATTCGATTGGCTTTATAAACGATTGTTTCGAATTGTTATTGTAGATTTCTCAACTCCAACTTCTTCATGGGAGAGTTGCCCGCTTCATTTGCAAAGCTGACAACTATGATGGAATTGTGAGTTATACTTACTACTTGGTTGGATCCCATCATTCTGTAATTGACAATTTTATTCCTTTTTTTTTTCTCGAGCAGTCGGATTGGCGCTAACAACTTCTTTGGGAAGATCCCCGATTTCATTGGGCAATGGACAAGTCTCCAATCCTTGTGAGACTTTTTTCTTATAGTTTCAATTTGCATTTGTTGTATATAAAATTGTATATAACCAAAGTTTCTAAACGAACAGAAGGATTCAGGCCAGCGGAATGGAAGGGCCAATACCTTCTAGCATTACTCTCTTGCAAAACCTAACAGACTTGTTAGTATTTTCTCTTATAAAGTCTTTTTGTTGCTTGCAACTTTGCTCAAATGTTGTGTTAACCGAGTCAAGTGATGCAGGAGAATCAGTGACTTGAGAGGTCCAGATAGCCTTTGTCCACCCTTTAGTAATACAACACTTTTCAGGAACCTGTTAGTTGCATTGCTTCTTTTTAATTTAGTGTTACCAGATTATTCTTTTGGTTTATACCTTTAATGCATTTTGAACTAAACTTGCCAGGATCTTGAGGAGTTGCAATTTAATCGGCCGGTTACCAGAATATCTTGCCCCACAAAATCTCAATGTCTTGTTAGTAATATGGACCTTTTTCTCAATCATTTACTTTATGCATTAAATTTTTTTTGCATTGATAATAAAAAACACACACACGAACATATCTCCACTGTGTATGAAACAGAATGGTTATATTCATTATAAGACCACCCGTAGTGAGCTTTAATTTGGGCGTGAAAGCATGCATTAGAACCCCATAATGCCCCCAACACTGCCCACAGGGGCGCTAATCTTGCAAAAATGGGAAAGGGCGTTTTTTTCGCACTTGGTTTTGAGGTGGTGGTCTTGGGTTTCGTGGCAGCCAATCAAATTAAGGGGAGGGGGCGTGAATTTAACGCCCACTACGTTTGGGCTAAGTAAAGATTGTTACAGATATGTTAAAAAAGGACTATTGAACTAATATTTATTTGTTTAGTTCTATAAATTACACATTCTCAAAATGTTATATCATCGTTGTTTCTGTTTCTCTTTCAGAGACTTCAGTTTTAACAAGCTTAGTGGATCCATTCCTACAACGTTCTCTGAACTAAACCGCACAGACTTCATGTAAGTGTTTCATTCTAAGGTATTGTTAAGTGTTAACCTACATACTTCTTATTGGAATAGTTTTTGAACTTTTAGCTATCTTACTGGAAACTTGCTATCTGGAAGAGTGCCTGATTGGATCCTCGATTTAGGAGATGATATGTAAGATCATCTAATGTAAAACGACCAATACTTAGTATCTATGCATTGTGGGAATGTAAAATTTGTAGTTGTTACAAGTTCCCTAGCTTGTTTGGTTGTCGAATAAACTAACGTTTAATGTTGCGAATTTTGTTGCAGTGATTTGTCATACAACAATTTTACATATGACACTGATCGCACTTCCAACTGTTTAAAGCGGGACACGTAAGACCAACCCTCCCCTTTACAAACTGTTTCTTTTAAGCAATCTAAATCTTAAGCTTTATGTTTTATTGCAGAAACTTGTTTGCTTCATTTTCAGATGATACCATCTCGTAAGTTTCTTTGTCTGAAGATTCAGCAATGCTCATTTCGGCGTGACTAATTTATTTTTATTTTTTTTTTCTAATATTTACCAGTAACAAGGTCTCGTGCTTGCGGAACACTGATTGTCAAACATGTAATATTAAGTTACATATTACTTTCTCTCATTTTGATGAATTTTTATGACATTTAGTTTTTTTTTTTTTTTTTTTTTTTTTTTTTTTTAGATTGGTCGTCCTTATATATAAACTGTGGCGGAAATGGATTAAGGGTTGGAAAAAATTCTTATGAACAAGACATACAACAAGGTGATGCTTCATTTTTCGGTGCAGCTGAACATCGATGGGGATTTAGCAACACTGGTCACTTTTTGGATGACGATAACCGTGACAGTTATATAGTGGGAAATACTTCTAGACTCTTGATGAACAATTCAGAATTATACATGCAGGCACGAGTCTCAGCATTATCTTTGACATATTATGGTTTTTGTTTTCTTAGTGGAAGCTACAATGTAAGCCTTCACTTTGCCGAGATCTCTTTTACTGATGATGAAACATATAGAAGCCTTGGGAGGCGCGTATTTGATATCTACATTCAGGTGAGTTCTCACATATAACCATTATGCAAAGATTTATATGTTCATTCTAGCTTGCTCCATCTCTTTTGACTGCTTATTAATTGGTATTTACAAATTGTTGGTTATCGTTGGTTGATACTATGTCAGGGTAAGCTGGTTGAGAAGAATTTTGACATCAGTGAGAGAGCAGGTGGGATTGGGAAAGCAATTGTGATGCCTTATACCGTAAATGTTACAAATGCTTTGGACATCCGACTTTATTGGGCTGGAAATGGAACAATTAATATCCCATCTCGAGGAACTTATGGTCCTCTTATTTCAGCTATTTCTGTGGATCCAAGTAAGTTATAATTTACTTCCTACCGGTGTTTTGATTGATATGGTGTTTCATGATTTGGAGTCATTATACTAGTTGTGAGGAGCGAGTTAGGCATATTTGCTACACTTGCATCTCTATGAGGACATAGTCGAGGATAGGTGTTCATGGAGACACGGAGTTAAGTTTAAGGACCATTTGGAGGGGAGGGGGTTACGAGATTGTAAAATTTTTGCTTTAGGAGCTTAGTGTTTTAGTTAGTTTAGGTGGCCTTGCATGTTATCGGTTGTCTCGGTCTATATGCTCTGTTATGTGTCCATGTTATTTGATTTCACCAGTTTTCCATATTGGTAGCTTGCTAAAACTATTTTAGTACTAATTCTCTCTTACGTCTAGATTTCTTTTAGTAGCTATGTAAATTTTTACTTTTTGAAATGTTTGCTTGGCTTTTATGTATGGTTATGACTTTGGAATTGGGGGTCTTACTTGAGGCAGCCTCTCCATCCCCTTAGATATAGGTAAGGCATGCATACATCTAAACCTTCCCAGATCGATCCTGCCAATAGCTTGTCTATGATTGGGACTATACTGGGTATGATCATTGTTGTGCTAGTTGTGACAATGATGGTAGTTTATCGAAGTGTATAATTCCTTTTTGCAATAAGTTCAAATTAGTTTATAAAGTGTGTACAAATGCAAGCTTTCAAATCCCAGCGATACCATGTAACCTATTAGCGTTTCCAAATAGCAACGATGTGCACACACTTTTCTTTTATGAAACTTAAGGTTCGAGATTTTCATGACGATTGATTTAGAGCACCCATTGAGAGTTCTAGTTGGTTCTCACAACCATCTTATTTAGACTAAAAGTTCACTGATATGCATGCACTATGAGTAGTTCTACGTCACCACGCGTCTCACTTGAGCTCTGTTTTGCATTGCATCTGCCCTTTGTTCTCACATGATTTGGTCCAATCCAGGAGATATTCTGCTAGTAGGTTTTGACAGAGTTAGGATCCTTAATGATCATAGTAGTACATGGCATGAATATGATTGTCTTTACATGTATGAACTTTACAAATCGAAATCCTTAGTAGGCGTTAAGTCATAATCTTCATTTGAGGTGTATTTTAGGTTAGGCCACCAAACTTCAGTTAGTTTATTCTGATGTTTGGGGTCCATGTGCACAACCTCGGCGAGTGGTGGCACATCAGGAGGTGGTTGGGCCAATTTGCACTAGTCATGCACTATTCGGAGTTCTACGGACATGATAGGTGGCAATGAGATACAAATATCACTCGAAAAGGATCTAGATCTTGAAAGGGCAGGGGATGGGTAATACTCAATGTTGTAGTGGTGGTTCTCACTTCGGTGTGTACTCGCAGGGTACTGAAGCAACTCAACTCATCCCGATAACTGGAAATATATTACTAAGAACACCTACAATGGTGCTGGTCTGGACTGGTCCAAAATAATCGGACGGTCGGGTTTCAAACCACACCATTGTAGGAGTTGGTTTGGAATGCTTTGGTCAACTCTAGCGAACGAGTCTTGGACTGAATTTGTGGGTCTCTTTTGTACTTTATGAATAAATAGAAAAAAAAAAGTTTTGTTGTGTGTGAGTATAAGTTAAATAAATGGAAAAGTAGGTGATGAGGTGGAGGTTTGGAATGATTTACGATTTGTAGGATTAAAATGGGTTTGGAAGGATTGTAATTTGGAATGAGTGAAATGGTGAGGTGGCGGTTTGGAATTCCAAACCACCACCCCAATTGTGGAAGCTCTAATTAGTTATACATGGGGTGTATTTTCATGGGTTCTTTTGTATTATATAGACGTGTATACTATACATAGAGGAGGAAACCACTCCTATGCTAATCCGTAAAGACCACTGGCTATATACTGGAAAATAACATAAACAAGTAAGTGACATATAATCAAACATCTTTTATGCAATATCTCATCTAGGAATACCATGCAAATCTTTATTTAAATCCAAGAACGTGATCATGTTTTCTATGTTTTACATAAGACTAACCTTATAGCATTTATTAAACAATCTCTTTGTTAAATGGCTTTTTATCATTGGATTGTGCTTCTTTACGCTCTTTTTTTTTCTTGAACAACTGTTGACTATTGTATTAATCTTTCTCTTAATTATTCAGATTTTACGGTCCCGAAAGATGGAGATGGTGTGTCTGGAGGGGCAGTGGCTGGAATTGTGATTGGAACACTTAGCTTAATCATCTTAGTTCTTGGAGTTTTATGGTGGCAGGGTTATTTAAGAAGAGGAGATTCTATGGAACTAGGTATTTACATGCTAGACTTGTACTTATAAATGGGTTGATTGGATATGCCAAACTCCCCTTAATTTAATCCTCTCCTGACTTTTTTTTACATGCTCTCCATTTAATTTTGGGTGTCAATAGAGCTGAATGGTCTAGAGCTTAACACTGGTTCCTTTACACTGAGACAAATCAAAACTGCAACAAACAATTTTGATGTTGCTAATAAGATTGGAGAAGGCGGTTTCGGCTCTGTTTATAAGGTATTCTAGTACTTCATTTCTCCATTACATATATTAAACATGTTTCTAATTTTGTTGGAAAATATTGTCTTTGCATGAAGGGAGTGTTACCAGATGGAACACTAATAGCGGTAAAACAACTTTCCTCTAAATCAAAGCAAGGAAATAGGGAGTTTTTGAATGAATTAGGCGTGATTTCTGCTTTGCAACACCCGCATCTTGTGAAGCTCTATGGATGTTGTATTGAAGGAAATCAATTATTGCTTGCATATGAATACATGGAAAATAACAGCCTTGCTCGTGCTTTATTTGGTACCCTTTTTGTTCATTAGAATTAATTACTTGAGCATAGGTGGCAAAATGGACGGGTAACAAGTCAAAACTTGTATCTTTTGTTACAGGTCGGGTCAAGCTGTCCTGAAAGAGTTTTGCCAAGTGTTTTTATTTTTATTTTTTCATACTTGGTTTATCATTTTAGTAGTAACTTTTTTTATAAAATGATTTTGAAGGTTTTTTTGTATTACCATACGCTTTTGGTCAGTTTGACATTAGAGATAAACATAACCTGAATCTTTTGGATTCACTTATTATTTTTCCGAATTAATTTTGACCTGGTGGATTGAAGGCCCTAAAGAATGGCAGTTGGAACTTGATTGGCCAACAAGATACAGGATATGCATCGGTATAGCAAAAGGTCTTGCTTTTCTCCATGAAGAATCAAGGTTAAAGATTGTGCATCGAGACATTAAAGCAACTAATGTGCTGCTTGATAAGAATTTAAATGCCAAAATTTCGGATTTTGGTTTGGCTAAGCTTGATGAAGAGGATAACACCCATATAAGCACCCGTGTTGCCGGAACTTAGTGAGTCATTTAAACTCTAGTGTACACCATTTAGACTCACATATTTTGTTGCATGCCCAAAACCCTTATTGCAACAATTAGGCACTAAAAGAAAAATAATTGTTTTAAATTTTCCAGTGGATATATGGCTCCCGAATATGCACTACGCGGTTACCTCACAGATAAAGCAGATGTCTATAGCTATGGAATTGTCCTTCTAGAGATCGTGAGCGGGACGGGTAACATTGCTGACAGGGAAAAGGAGAATAATTTTGTTCTTATTGATCAGGTAAATTAACATGAAGCTAGATGTGGCAAAGTAAATGGGCTTGAAGGGCTGTGTTGACCCCTTAAACACGTTTTTTCATTTTGAGTTTTATACATAATTAGTTTGTTAAATAAGATTCTAAAGTCAATAATCTTGAGATAATAATCTCCTTTTGACAAAGCTATTTATGAGGTTTAAGCATTTGAAACCACTTTATTCAATCCTTTTGACCTTTTGTAGATAAAATCAACTAAAATTGATCCGTTCATCATATTAAGGCTAATGGTAGGCGTGGCATTTCCAACAAGATACAAGAGCACAAAATAATCATGTTTTTTATTGTCATATCTAACCTGACTACAAAACAGGTTGTTTGTCACAACTACCAACCCGATCAGCACGTTTATAACTTCATTTCTACCTGCCAATCCGTTTGACAACTTAATATAAATGGGTTAAATAACTCATGCTCGGGTTATCTGGTTTTAAGTGTGTGTGACTGTTAAGATTGATGTTTTTTTACATGGAAAAAAACATATATGGATCATGTTCACCACCTGCACATAAATCTTTTTATTGCATTTATTCACCATAATCCATATCCCCTTGTTTCTTTATATTAGGCCATATCTTTGAAAACCTCGGGTAATTTGATGGAGTTAGTTGACCCAAAGCTGGATTCTACATATGACATCCAAGAGATGACCGTTGTAATAAATCTAGCTCTAGCGTGCACTGCAATCTCTCCAGCCAAGAGACCAGCAATGTCATCAGTGGTTAGCATGCTCGAAAGTAGAATAGTTCCTCAAGAGTTTCCTGTTGAACAAAGCCGCTTGATGGCTGAAATAGACCGTGACAAAATCATGAAGAAACTTGAGGATATGAACGAGAGCTGCGTTGAGGAAATGTCAATCCCATACACTGATTCCTCAACATCTGCTGTTGATTTGTACCCAATTGACAGTCTTAGTGATTATGCGCAAAACACACCCAATGATACAAATAAATTGTTGTCTTAAATGGTTTTAGTGGCATTTGATTACATTTATATTGGATATAGTACTGTATACGGTATAAGATAAGATATATTTTGTATGAGGTGTGTTGGATCACAAGTGTGTTATATTTGGTTTTTCTTTGTGTCAGATTCTTTCTAGTTTTTCCAACAGTTTCAGTTCTTTAAGCTCAAACTTAAAGGCGTGAGATTCTATCAATAGTAAGGGATGTGCGCGCGCACATCATCCTCGTCTAATGACACATGTAATTCTTCATTAAGTATTTTCTTCATATATCCGAAACTCTAGTTTTATTTTCTAAATGAGTTTCCATTGTCCTTACGCCTTTACAAAACTATCCATGTTAAAATCATAACGACTGATTTTTAACATAATAGTCAACGCATCTTTCTCTAAGGCGTAAAGACTATGTTTGGTGTAGTAAAATCAGGTGTACTAATAGACTATCACTTTTTTTTTTTTTTTTTTTTAAATTGAAAAATTTTCATTCCAAGGCCAAATTACATAAGGATAGCAAGAAGACGGGCAACAAACTGCGTCGCCATCCCCTTCTGAATAGAAAACTCTAACTACTAAAAACAAAGCCTCGCCCCTAAGGGGTCGAAAAGTTGCTATGGACCACATGCTGAACTCTAGTCAAAAACCGAACCGCCTCCAGCGCCAAGGAGCCGAACATGTCAAACGCAAGGGGGACAAAGGCATGCTGATTATCCTCGCGTACTTTCAGTACAACTAGCCCCGCCACAAACCCATTTTCCCGGAACCCGGATAGGGGGATACACTTGTGAGATCGACACAAGCAAGTTTCCAGCACTCCCAACCAAAAACTAGCACATTAACCGAGCGTAGGGTGGACCTCCCTTCCGCCGGGTTTGTAAGAAATTAACTGATGCCTCTTTCTTTGCCGAGATGACGGCCCGTCTGAGAATATCCATTAACGCGTCTCGAACAAAGTCATGGAAATACTTAAACCCCGACAACTCTCTACAATGTAACGCATGCTCCCCGTATTTATCTAGGCATGCTTTACGGCAGACTAGGCAAGTTTCATCATTCAGGAACATGGGGATCATCAGATGGTACTTAAGGATTGGTCGATACTCCACCGCTAACATATGTTGACCCAGCCCTTCAATAGGATTTACAGTTACGATTCGACAAGCGTTCCATGGCGATGGCATAATCCGGGTCAGTGTTAGCAACCCCACTGTTACATAAAATGTGGTCTTGCAACTCTCAAGACTGAGGCCTGGATGCCACAAAGGCATAGGTAAGCCACATCCCGGGCCGAGAGAAGGCCCAACCCACCAAGTTGCATCGGCAAGGTCGCGATCCGCCACTGGAGTTCACCAAAAAAGGCCCCCCATATACAACAATATCTTCTGTTGCCTCCCGAAGACCTTTATCAAAACATGAAATAGCATCATCCACAAAGGGGACTGGCAAGTTCGCAAACCAAAGAGCAACTTTGCAACCCCCATGCAAGATCTAAGCAAGAAGAGTTCACCTTGAGGATCCCGCAACAAGGGAAGGTGTCCCATAATGTCCACAGCTAGTGTTGCCCTTTTAGCCGTTATACCACTAATAAAAGTGGCATGACGGCTGACTGCCCCTCCTAGCAGTTTGACACCTCTCTCCGGCCTCTCAATCTCACTGGGGAAAAGCCATGGCCAGACATTCACCACGTTGTATGTCGGCCAAAATACCCCAATTTTTCTAATATTAAGTTGTGGCCCCAAGGATGGACCCTCTAAACGAATGATGTCAAGAGCTTTAACAACCTGAACAGTGTTCCCGATAACTGTCCCGACATCCAAATAACAAGCATGGAAGGGGAGTTTGCAGTTTTTCTTGCACCTGAAGCAATAAGGGGTGTAAGGCTAGGGTAAAAAGCAAAGGTCCCAAGGGATTCCCTTGTTGGACCCCCTTGAAAGCCCCGATGCAGTCATTACCCATGTATAACCTAGCGGGATGGGCATACAGAAATTGTACCCACAGAAATACGGAGGGGTAATGGCGATGGACCTCGCGAAGCAAAATTGAACGGTTAACTAAGTTGAAAGCGTTGGAAAAATAAACCGTAAGCATGGCCAGCAAGCCATCTAAATGAAAAGAGTTAAGGAACATGTTAGCGCAGTGCAGCACTGCCTCCACCCTATTGGGGACACCCACCCCCTATTGGGGACCCCCACCCCAAATTGGTAGTCCCCCAAGTACTTAACAACTTATTTCCCAACTTTCTTCATGGCAACTTTGGAGACCAATCTTCTCCAAATTCCCCCGCAGTAATGGGGCGAATTCTATTATCAAGCTTCAACAAAGGGATTGGAGGGGGGGGGGGGCAAAGCAACAAAATCTGCGAGCAGCCTAGGAAATAACCCCCTAGCCAATGGTTTACCACTTCAGTGATGGCAGTAAGCAGTCTTGAGGCAGTCGCCGACCGCTCGCCGCTAAGAGCGTCCAACAGGTGTTGGGCCTGGAGGCCTTCTCGCCCATAAGATGTCCCTTTCGGGAACGATTTCACACACCTGTGGACGCAATCTTTATCCACGGATAACGCAGGTTGGAAAAGAGGGGTTGAAAGGAGGTTCAGGGGCGGTGAAGGGATGTTTGTCGATAAGGTCTTGCATGGTAGATTCCCATCGAGAAGCAACCCCACTTGAACACAACACCTTAACTACAGCAGTGAAGTGACCAACACTCACTTTTCTGAGACATTGCTTGATGCTTGATGTTGCGGCTAACCTCCCAGCTATCTTCCGGTGTGCCCCCCCCCCCCCCGCACGACCCCTTCCCCACCATTAACAAGAAGGGGATTGACCAAAACCTCAAAACCAGAACCCTCTTTCCACGTAGCTAAGGCCCGCAAAATACTATCACATTGCAAGGACTTTCTGTTACCTGACCTTCCCTCATGCCTGGAAGACGGCATAGCCACCTTAAGGGTACAACAGAGTAAGAGCAAGAGTTTGACCCAGATTTCAACAGTCTAGGGGAAGCTACTACTTTATGGAATGCACCTGCCAAAGCTTGTGCAAATGCCAAATGACAGCTTGGGGGAATGCTCCTAACAGTTCAAACCGAAAGGGAGAAAACACGTTCAAGGAGAGCGACATCTCCCATCACTCCTTACGGGGTCCTAAGCTCAAATACCATCCCAGGATTTTAGGGACTTGGGATCCCCATGAAAAAATCCTCATCAGACCCGGATTTCCTAGAGAATGTGAAAACACAATCGGGATGATGACACCCCTACTAAGTGTGTGTGTCGTCATGCACCTCCCACATAACCAATATCCAAAAAACCCGCAGGGTTTCCCTGACATTCAAAAACATGTCTAAATCCTTGGAAAGCACATCCTAAAGGGATTCTTTACAATCATTTTTGAAATGAAATTGCTGAAAATGCGCGATCAATATGTACTATACCCAGAAGACCTAGGTTTGCCGTCTTTACACTTATGGAAGTTCCTAAAGGAGCATACCCACACTCCATTGGACGAGGTGGAGCCAACATCCCCTTCAGAGGAACTGGATCCCATGCACTTACCCTTGGCAGAGCCCATTGGAAACAATCAAAACCGATAAGTGATAACAAGTCCCCCGTTTCGAGGGAGGAGGAGGCCAGGTATCAACCCACCAAAGGAACGAAAGGAGAAGAAAGAAAACTACAGTTGCTCACCCTCCCAGACACCCCACCAAGAAAGAGCTACGTCATGAGTTCGCCACTTGCGGCCTATGTTACCAACCACCAATAACCAAAACAACCCACAAATAAAAAACAAATTCTTTGACTTTAACTTAGTTTTTAATTTATAAATCAAAGCTTTTGGTCAAAATAATCTTTTATTTCACCGTAGCCAAGAAAATCATCTTCTTCTTCCACCGTTTTTAATGTCGTTTCTAAACTAAAAAACATTTCTGAAAACTGTTTTGAAATCAAATGGAATCAGCGCTCAAGTAGTTTCCGGATCCAAGCGGGGTTTCAAGTTGCATTGTAGTTTCTAAGTTCACTGGAGTTTCGAAGAACATCGAGTTTCTGGGAACCGTTTTGAACTCAAAGAGTAGTTTCCAGATTTAAGAAACGTTTCCCGTTTAAAATGATGCTTCTGAGAAAAAAGGAGTTTCCGGGATTGATTTTGAAATCCAAAAAAGTAGCCATTATAGGGGCACAGGGTTCAAGGGACTGGCCACATGAAGGATGAGGGTTAGGTGAAGGAGAAAGATGAGGGATTGGGGAGGCTAAGGCAAAGATGGTCGGGTCTCAGGGAGGCGGAGGTGGTTGGGGGAGGGAGGAGCTAGAGGTGGTGAGGTTTTAGGGAGACGGAGGTGGAGGTGGAGGGAAGAGGTGGAGGGTCCGGTTTCAGGTAGGCGGAGGTGGAGTTGGAGGTGAAGGTGAAGGTGAAGGTGGAGGTGGAGGTGGATGCGGATGTGGAGCCAGAGGCGGAGATGGAGGTGGATTTGCGAAGATAAGATTTAAACTCATGACTATTTTTCTTTTTATTAGATTTAAAGAGCATCTAAGTTTTATTTCTACTTAATTAATCTACAATAGTATTATAATCGTTAAAAAATACAAAAACAAAAAAATACAAAGAGCATCTAAGTTTTATTTTTTGATGTGTGGGTAACATGTTCAAAATTTAATCGTTTTTTATTATAAGCCGGGCTAGGTTGTGCCGGATCACTTTTGTGGATCCCTTTTTATACTTGGTTAATCAAATATGGTTTTTAGAAGTTATATAATTTCAATAATAAATATTTTTTATTTTGTTAAAATGATTATGGCGGCTTTTATGCATTAGAATTCATGGTCAATTTGATATACGTTAAAATATACATATTTAAATCCCCGATTAAGCTCCCAAAATACGCGTTTTCGACCCTAATTGCCCGAAATTGGTACTTAACCGCTTCATATATTTATTTCAGGTCTTAAACGGCGCCTCGAAGACAAAGTCGAAGAAATCGGGCTAAAAACGGACAAGACGGACAACTTCTACAAAATTGACCAAGTCTGGAAGTTGTGCACGGGAGTGCCAAATCTGTGCACTCCCGTGCGGGTCACATCTGCTCGGGAACAAACGTGCACGGCCAGGCGCACCAGGCAGTGCACCCCTGGTTGCTCGGAAACACTAAGACCTGCACGGCCGTGCATCCTGATGGCACTCCCATGCCAAAATCAAGATATTTTCAGGAATCACCCAGCCACTTGCCCACTTGACCACTTGCACGTCAACTCAACAAAGCAAAAGTGCACGGCCAGGAGCACGGCCGTGCACCTGACCGTGCACACCTTCGAAATCTATTTAAATACAGAACACAGCCCACTGTTATCAGGCATTGGGTTTTGGAGAGCGAATTTGGGTGATTTTCTAGACATTCCAAGCTGCTGGTGAGGCGTTTGACAGGCTCGGGATCTCATCCTAATCATCTAACATCATCCAATCCTTCACATTCAAGATTTATGGTTTGATCTATAAACTTTAAGTTTGTTCAAATCTGAATATTTTGGCTTGTTTGTGTCGTTTATGTATTGTATTATAGTCTACGGATAATATCTAGTAATCGTTTGTAGTTAAAACAATCGTTTGTATGAAATCACGTTTTGTATGAATTTGGCGTTTTTCATGTCTGGATCTTGATGATCATAGTGCAACCTTGTTTCATTGTTGTTGGATTTGTGATTATGTTTAAGTGACTTTGATGATTGTCGAATGTGTTAGGCGGATTACTCGTTGAAGAAACCGTCCGTTTAATCGTCCGGTAGTAAACTAGTTAACTTGTTAATAAAGTTTACACCATGAAACTGTAACCGAGTATTGGTTTGGTTAAAGTCGCTTGAGTAACGATTATGAATGTTTATCGGCACGTAAAAGAGTTTTAAAATCTTAATGGTGTTGTTACCAATCTTTGACACGGTTAATTATCTTTGTTAGTTATTTTGGTGAAAATGGCGATCTTAGTAGATTTGTGTTCAAAGTCGGTAAAATGGAATAGGTTGTGAAATGCTCTACTTTATGCTAGTCTAGGTGGTCGTATTGTGTATTCGATATTGCTTTCGTGAACTAGTGCGGTTGAGGACTCCCGAAAGGTGATACTAACCTTTATTTAAAAGATCCACATGAGATTATATCAGCTGCTCGCTAATGAACAACTTGAAGTGGTTAACGTGTGTATTCGTGTTAGCTTTCTGTATAGTTGTCATGTTAGGATGCCCGAGAGGGACACTAACTGTCGGAAAATGGGAATGTTGATCACACGCCTGTGTTTTATATGATTTGTAGATAACAGGCTAGGGTTGTGTTTATAGTCACATTTTCTATTTGGAGTCATATATGTGTTATTTAAATGTTTTAGAATTAATTTAGTTTTAAACAACACTCAAACATATCTTTTTACTTACTGGTGAATCGGGGATAGAGTTTTAGTACCATTGCTCCGCGCGCGTCCATGGATCAATACTTGGTTCTTATCTGTACTTACTACATATATGACAGGGTACACTTGCCCTAGTTTGTGTGTTTTAATATGAAGGTCGAAACCATTTTTATAAATATTAAAGCAAAAACGTGTGTTAAAATCCATTGTAAAATATGTATAGTTACGCACACGTCAAGTTTTTGGCGCCGTTGCCGGGGACGCGACGAGCATTAGGAACGAACCGAGTCAACTTTTTACCAGTGTACATGCTTGTGAATACTTGTTTATACTTCTTTGATTCGTTGTTTCATTCATTTATTTGCATATATGATTATTTGAATTTTTATTAAATTTATCTGTCTGTAGATATTTTGGATTAATTTTAGATTGGTTTATAGGTTGCATATAGATTCGTTCATTTATCTGCCTATAGGATTGTTTGATTTGATTTTTCGTTTATTAGGATGTTGATAGATTTAATTTATTGAATATTGGATTAATTGGTTTGTCTATGAATTTGATTTGTTCGTTATTTGATTAATTGGATTTATTTGTTCGTATTCGGACTAATTATTAATTTCATTCTTTGTATAGTTTTAGGCTTAGTCTGCTTATTTCTATTCATTTTATTGATTCTATTAGTTTATATTTGATTTTCTTGAATATATTTGCTTTTTGTTATTTTTCGCATGAATTTATTGATTCTTTATTTCATTTATTTATTTTTCTGTCTTTTATCTCCCTTTTGGGTTTGTCATATATTCGCCTGTTGCAACTGTATCATTCTTACATGCAGGTTGATGTCCACGAACCCTGGGTCATCTGGTGATCTTTACGACGAGGAGCGAAGGCGCCTGAGGAGAAGCGAGAGGATTAGACTTCATAAGTTGCGTCTTGTTTCTGATATTCTAATTGCTGCTCCTATTGTTGAGGTCCCAATTGAGGAGGCGAGGCACGATCTGGCCGACGACGACGGGTCGGACGCCCTCAGTGACATTATCATGGCGGATGACGACATTCCGCTGAATGATAGTGGTCGTCCAGGAGGAGATGGACTCGCGCCAAGTATTGTCCGTCCGGCTATTTTCGCGGACCATTTCGAGATCAAATCTAGTATCGTGAATATGATACAAAACTCGGTGCAATTCGGTGGACTGGAACACGAGGATCCAGGCCGACATATTGCTGCATTCTTAGAGGTTTTAGCCACCTTTAAAATGCAAGGCATCTCCGATGATGCTATACGTTTGAGACTCTTCCCATTCTCATTGCGGGACAAAGCCCGGACTTGGCTTCTGTCACAACCCGCAGGGTCGATCACGACTTGGGCAGAGTTGTCACAACAATTCATGCAGCAGTATTTTCCTCCTGAAAAGACACAAAAACTGAGGAATCGCATCATGACTTTTCGTCAGGATGACGATGAAACATTGTACACGGCCTGGGAAAGGTTTAAAGAACTACTCTTGAGTTGCCCGCACCATGAGCTTTCGAAAAGGCATTTGGTGCAAACTTTTTATCAGGGACTCAGGTATGCGTCTCAGCGACGCCTTGATGTATACGCTGGGGGAGACATCGGAACAAAGTCTCCTAGGGAAGCGTGGAGCATTATTGAGAAGGCGTCCCTAAAATCTAAATCCCGGTAGAGTGATAGATCTAGGTCTTTATCTGCCAAGGCTGGTGTGCATGCCGTGGATAACTATACGGCGATTTCGGCACAGATAGCGGCTCTGGCTACGAGATTCGATAACTCTAAGCAACACGTAGCGCAGTCCGATTGTTTGTGTGAGCAGTGCGGGGTATCTCACGAGCCTGGCTCGTGTGCTCAGGGGGTGATGTATACTGGCCACGAGGAAGTGGACTACATGGGTAATCAGACGAGACCCCAGAATAACCCTTACAGTAACACTTATAATCCGGGTTGGAGAAATCACCCGAACTTCGGGTGGAGATCTAGTTCCTCTAACCAGAACCCGCTCGGATATCAACAGAGGGCCCCCGCACAACAACAGTCCCAACAGCCTTACCAGTCCAACCAACAGCCCTACCAGTCCAACCAACAGCCTCAACAACCCTACCAGTCCAACCAACAGCCTTACCAGACTCGTGGTCAATTGTCCCAGCAGAGACCGAACCAATACCAGAACCAGGGCGCCGGAGCAGCTCCCAGCAGCACGCCCCTCATGGTATGTCTAAACTGGAGGAAATGATGTCTCAGCTCCTTACCAACACCTCTAATACCAATCAGATCGCTTAGCAGCACTACTAGCAGCATGAGGAGCGCTTCACGAATTATGAGGGAGAGATGAGGGGCCAAAAGGCGTCGATGCAGGCCATAGAGAACCAGGTTGGCTAGATGGCAAAGATGATGTCTGAGAGACAGCAGGGTGGTCATCCGGGCAACACTGAGCCAAATCCGAGGGGGCATGTGAATGCCATAATGACGAGGAGTGGTAAAACCACGGGACCTGACACATCGGGCTCACCACCGATCACTGAGACGGTCCAGACTGAGTCTTCGGACGAGGTGCACGCTAGGCAAGTCCCAGCAAGTACATCACAATTACTGAAGCCAGTCACAGATTACACTCCTCCTGTCCCGTACCCTAGCAGACTTAGGAAACAGAAGGACGAGGCCCAATACGGGAAATTCCTTGAGCTATTCAAACAGCTACACATAAACATCCCGTTTGTGGAGGCTTTGGCCCAGATGCCTAAGTACGCAAAATTTCTGAAGGACATCCTCACAAACAAGCAAAAACTTGAGGACCTGTCCTGCGTTCTGTTGAACGAGAACTGATCTGCAATTCTGCAGAATAGACTGCCCATGAAGATGGGAGATCCTGGTAGCTTTACCATCCCTTGTCTGATAGGTAATATGACTGTCAGTAATGCACTTGCAGACTTGGGGGCCAGCATAAACCTTATGCCTTATAAGGTTTTTGAGAAGTTGGATCTGGGTGAACCTTCACCCACCAGGATGAGTATTCGCCTCGCTGATCGTTCAATCAAGTATCCACGGGGGTTTGTAGAAAATATGCTTGTCAAGATTGACAAATTTGTTTTCCCTGTGGACTTTGTTATCCTGGATATGGATGAGGACTCTAAAGTTCCTCTGATTCTCGGACGTCTTTTCCTTAACACGGCAAGGACGATTGTTGACGTGGCTGCGGGCCAGATCACACTCCGAGTCAATGATGAGCACGTGACTTTTGACATTCAGAGGTCGATGCGCCATCCTTAGAGCCAAGACGATACACTTTACTATCTTGATATAGTAAACCAGTGTGTCAGCTCTCATGTCAGAGGTGCTTGGGAGAGAGATGTTTCGGACACACATCTGTTGTGTGGGAGCCTAGATGGCATTATGCAGGAGGGCCATAGAGATGAGCAGCCGGTCTATCAGATCGGTGATGATGGTTCCCAAAGTCCGGAGCGTTTTGTGGAAATTGAGCGAGAGGAAGAGGAGAAGGCGAAGCCGTCTGTTGAGGACCCACCGTCTCTAGAGCTGAAGGAGCTCCCACCGCATCTCGAGTATGCATTTCTGGATGAGGAGGGGCGTCTACCGGTGATCATATCGTCTTCATTGTCTGTGGAAGAAAAGAGCGAGTTGTTGAAAGTTTTGAAACTTCATAAACGGGCAATTGCCTGGAAGATCATGGACATCAAGGGGATTAATCCCTCATTCTGTACTCATAAAATTTTGATGGAGGATGTCCATAAGCCTTGTGCGCAGCACCAAAGGCGTCTGAACCCGAACATGCAAGAGGTTGTTAAATCCGAGGTAATTAAATTGCTTGATGCTGGATTGATATATCCTATCTCGGATTCTGTTTGGGTTAGTCCTGTGCACGTCGTGCCCAAGAAGGGTGGCATGACGGTGGTCACGAATGATAGGAATGAGTTGATTCCTACGAGGACCGTCACGGGGTGGAGAGTTTGCATTGACTATCGCAAGCTCAATGACGCCACCCGCAAGGATCACTTCCTGCTTCCATTCATCGATCAGATGTTGGAACGACTGTCGGGGAAGTTGTATTACTGTTTCCTTGATGGTTTCTCGGGGTATTTCCAAATCCCTATCGATCCTGTGGACCAGGATAAGACGACCTTCACATGCCCTTTTGGCACATTCGCCTACAGGCGTATGCCATTTGGGCTGTGCAATGCGCCGGCAACCTTCCAGCGTTGCATGATTGCCTTTTTTCACGACATGATCGAGGACTCCATGGAGGTGTTCATGGATGATTTTTCAGTCTTTGGGAGTTCTTTCGATCAGTGTCTAGGGAATCTGGAGCGGATGCTGCAGATGTGCGAGGAGACCAGTCTTGTGCTGAATTAGGAGAAATGCCACTTCATGGTGAAGGAAGGAATAGTCCTCGGGCACAAGGTCTCTCAAAATGGGTTGGAGGTTGATCCTGCCAAAGTAGATATCATTTTTAGGCTCCCTCCGCCCTCCTCTGTCAGAGCTATCCACAGTTTTTTGGGTCATGCGGGTTTTTACAGGCGATTCATCAAAGACTTTTCAAAAATCGCCCGTCCGATGACCCGATTGTTGGAGAAGGATGCACCATTTGTGTTTGGTGCAGAGTGTGTGAAGGCATTTGGCCTTCTGAAGCGTTTGCTTGTTGAGGCCCCTATATTGGTAGCACCCGACTGGGGACTGCCATTTGAGATCATGTGCGACGCGAGTGACTTCGCGATAGGGGCGGTCTTGGGACAGCGGAAGGATAAGCACTTCCACCCGATCTACTACGCTAGTAAGACTCTTCATGATGCTCAGGAGCATTATACCACGACTGAGAAAGAGCTTCTAGCTGTAGTGTTTGCATTCGACAAGTTTAGATCGTATTTAGTGCTGTCGAAGACCATTGTCTATACGGACCATGCAGCGATCCGATACCTTTTTAGCAAACAGGACACGAAACCGCGCCTGATTAGGTGGATCCTATTGCTGCAAGAGTTCAATATAGAGATTCAGGACAAGAAGGGTGCCCTGAATGTTGCCGCTGATCATCTGTCCTGACTCGAGCATGATGATGCCGAGAACTGCGCGTGGGATACCATTAATGACAATTTTCCCCACGAGTTCTTGATGATCATCGAGTCGGTGGAAGATGTATCGCCATGGTTCGCGGATTTTGCGAACTACCTCGCGTGCGGGATCCTCATCAAAGGATTGTCGCACCAGCAAAAGAGGAAGTTCTTCGCGGACCTCAAGCATTACTTCTGGGACGACCCATTTTTGTTCCGGGTCGGGGCGGATCAGCTGATTCACCGTTGCGTGTTCGGGGTTGAGGCGGCGCAGATATTGCGTGATTGTCACAAGGGGCCTACCGGAGGTCACCACGGAGCGAATTACACTGCCAAAAAAGTGTTAGACTCCGGGTTTTATTGGCCCACACTTTTCCGTGACGCTCAGATATTGGTCGGTGCATGTGATTCGTGCCAGAGGGCGACGAACATATCGGCACGCGACCAAATGCCGCAGAATCCCATCCAAGTCTGTGAGGTCTTTGACATTTGGGGCATAGAGTTCATGGGACCATTCCCCTCCTCACGGGGTAATAAATACATACTCGTGGCGGTTGACTATGTGTCAAAGTGGGCTGAGGCGCAAGCCTTACCCACAAATGATGCCCGAGTAGTCGTGAGGTTTGTTAGAGGCTTGTTCTCGCGGTTTGGTGCCCCGAAGGCACTAATTAGTGACCGTGGCACGCATTTCTGCAATGCGCAGCTTGATCACGCATTAGCACGATATGGTGTTCACCACAGGTTATCCACCCCGTATCATCCACAGACAAGTGGACAGGTGGAGGTCACAAACTGTGGATTGAAGCGAATCCTTGAGCGGTCGGTTAATCAAAACCACAAGGATTGGGCTGACAAGCTTGATGACGCGCTGTGGGCCTTTAGAACTGCCTACAAGACGCCTATTGGGACGACTCCCTTTCGGCTGGTCTATGGCAAAGCGTGTCATCTCCCTGTCGAGTTGGAACATAGGGCATTCTGGGCAATTAAAACGGTGAATTTGGATCTTAAGACCGGCGGTGAGACCCGTTGCTTACAGGTTCACGAGCTGGAGGAGCTTAGGCAGCAGGCCTATGAGAGCTCGATATTGTATAAAGAGCACACAAAGAGACTGCACGACAGTCGCCTGAAAAGCCAGAAAGATTTTCAAGTAGGCGATTTAGTTTTGCTTTATAATTCTCGCCTGCGCCTTTTTCCTGGAAAGTTGAAATCCCGCTGGACAGGACCGTACACCGTTAAGGAAATATATCCATATGGTGCTGTCTCGATCGCAAATTCTGAGGGTTTGACTTTCAAAGTCAACGGTCATCGCCTAAAAGTCTATATTGAAGGACCGGTTGACCCAACCGTAGAGGAAATCGATCTCTACGCCCCACACGCCTCATAAAGTGTGGGGAAGTGAGTCTAGCTAGCGACTCGTTAATAAATATAGCACGGCGCGTATGGGCGCGCCAAATGGGGTAGTAGGTAATTAGTTAGTTTATAACTTAGTTAGTTTAAAATTTCTTAGCTTTAATGTCGTTTCGAGTTTTGTGCAGGTTCATACAGGTTTGATCGGAGCAGGAAGGAGCAATGAAGCGCAAACAGTCGCCAAACAGGTTAAACTTAGCTAAAATGATGTTTTCGGACGAATTGGAACCGCTGCGCGCGAAACTGCAGTTGCAGCCTCAAAACTGCACATCTGCAGGTCGTGCACGGTCAAGCGCACGCCCGTGCAGCTGACCGTGCATGACCCAGTGCACTGGGGTGCATAGACGAGTGCAAAAAGGATGTGCACGGCCAGGAGGACGCCCGTGCACCTGACCGTGCGGGCAAAAAAAAAGCCCAGTCCATTCACATGGGTATAAATACATCCTTAACTTCATAACCCTAACACTCTTGCACCCCCAACCGCACACTCGTTCCACCTTGCAAAAAGCAACCGAAAATCATCACTTTTGGCTAAAAAACTTCGCTCCTTTCCTTCAAATCCACCGAGGTACGAATCCCTTCATATTATTGCACTTGTATTCGGGATTTTTAGTTTAGATCTGTTTTGTTTTCGTATGTTAGGTCTTGATTTGGGGGTTCTCTTCATAAAAATTAATAAACCCACTAATCTTGTTTAGTTTTAGTTTGTAATAGGTTAGTTTTTGTTTATTGTTAATAAAACCTTGCACTCGCCACCCCAAATCGTGTTCACATTGTTAATCTTTAAAGAATAGTTGTGATTTGGGGATTTTGGGAGAGTTGGTTGCAAAAATACACAAAATTCTGCAACTGTGCAGTCGTGCACGGCCAAGCGCACGCCCGTGCAGCTGACCGTGCACCCCCAGACCTGTGCTTGTAAATCAAGGCTCCATGGCCAGGTGCACTGCCGTGCACATGACCGTGCACCCTCAACAGATTCAGGTCAGATCGTACAGAAGTCTATTTTGGACATCCGGGACTTCTATTTTTGGTATTCTAACAGCTGGATCGTCAATTTTTTGTGCAGATGGCAGCTAGATTCCTCGACTTTGACAACCGTAAGAGCAGGGACGCCCCGTGCATCCCCGAATTCACTAAATTATGGAACCGGAGATGGTCAATTGGGCATCCCCTTCGACTCAACCTGGGACTGCTGGACACGCTCAACCAGCGTACCAGGTTTGATATGATGGTTTCACCCCAGATGTTGAACCTCTTGACCATAAATCGACCGGTCTACCTTCAGCCTACGATCGAGTTTTTAGCTACCTACCAATATAAGAAACCGACAGAGGGAGAGTAAAAGACGTTCCATGAGAAAGACATTAAGTTTAGGCTGGGGGGAAAGTGGCACAAGATGTCGGTTGCTAGATTGGGAAGATTGCTGGGAATATACAATGAGCTGGAGACAGACTCAGAGGATTTCCCAACGACTCATTGTTTTGCTGATAACAATGAGAGGGGTGCTTTTTGGTCGAGGATTGCCATTGGACCACCATATAACCTACGAAAGTCCAAGGCAACCAAGATCGTGGACCCGTTACTTCGTCTGCTTCACCACACCTTCAGTCACACTATATGTGGCCGAAAGGACAGTTCGGGGAACTGTCCTACTCCCGATCTATTATACTTCTACCATTTGGTTGAGGGTGCCCCCTTGAACTTGGCCGCACGAATGGCCGAGTTCTTTCTCACTGCCGGGGGCACCAAAGACGGGAGTGAGATTCACGGTGGTGAATACATCACGGTGATCGGTGAAGCCTTGGACATCTTGACCGACGAGGTCAAAGCTTGACTAGAGCTTGTCACAAACGGGTCCTTCATTGATCTGCGCTCGCTGGGGAGACAGAAGCTATATGAGAGTACACCAGATGGACCACGCCTCATCGCAAATGGGGTGATTTCGGACCCTCTGCCTCCCACACCCCCTGAGGATGAGCACATGGTAGATAATGAGCAGCCGGGAGGAGGCCATGAGCATGAGGGAGGCGGAACACCGACAGGGACGCCACCTCGGACACCACCGCGTCCCGATCAGCAGCAATGGCCTCCTGGCATCCCTCGTATCCAGAGTTTTATCAGCAGTTCCAGACCATGGATCTGACAGTGCAGCAGATTAGTGCACAGCTTACCAGCAGGAGCAGCAGTACCTGCGCAACGGTCTGGAGCAGGTGCAGGACGACATACGTGCTGGTTTTGATTATTTATTTTCAGGTTTGGAGAGAGCTCATCCAGGGTACTTCAGAAGTCCTCCCCGGTTCACTCAGAGAGGTGCCCCTGGCGACCAGCCAGGAAGCTCCAGTCAGCACCAGTGGGGCTGGGGAAACCAGTAGCCGCCTAATCTGCATGATTTCAGTTGTTAGTGTTTATTTATTTATACTCTCAGTACGTTCTTTTCGGGTCTGCGTACCCAAGACATTTTAGCATTTGTTTTTGAACGATTTCTTTTCAGTATTTTTATCGCTTTCTGTAGTTTAATTTAGTTAAACATGTGGATGTGATTGATGGTTTTGATGAGTTTGTTTTTTGTCAAGAATGTTGATATTGCAGGGAACTGGCGAGCACCGTTATCGGGGCTCATGCCGTCCATTTACCCGGGCGTTTCTTCGACACCAGGGGAGTATTATTCTCCTTTTTCCCACTATAGATAGCTAATTCATAAACGCTGTCTATCGTCACATTGGGGACAATGTGAATTTCAAGTGTGGGGAGGGATTATATCTTGTTTGTCCTCTTGTATATATATATATATATATATATATATATATATTTTCAAAAAAAAAAAAACCTTTAAAAGTACATATATATATATATATATATTCTCATATAAACATCAAGCCTAACTAAATTTTGATAAAGATAACTCGAGGTGCGACAAACAGATGAGATACGAGCGTGTTAGATTCGTACACTTGCACCCATTTCCTTCCGGTTACGTGAGCATTTGAGCCTTAAAGTAGATTATCATTTCTTTGACATGCTTTCGAGTGAGCCGGATGTTTTGTGTAATTTAGAAGTTGTCATTAGCATACTTGTTTAGATCAGAAACGTGTGACACTGTACGAACATGATTGAGGCATTTAGGATAACCTTTTGATTTAAGCCTTTTCTTTTCGTTCTATCTGTTTTCCTGCACCCAAACATTATCCCCTAGTTAACCATGTTGAACCTAATCCCGTGTTTTTTCTTGTTTACCGTACCATTTCGCCACTTACCCAAATTTAGCCTTTTTCTTTTAAACCTTTTGTGTTAAAGCTCGGTTTAGGTTAATGTTTGACTCGTTTTTGCGTTGTAAATAGTTCGGGTTTGTATATTTAGAGCCTGTTTGTGATTATATTCGTGTTTCTATATCAGTTATTTCTTAGATATATAAAAAAATATTATTATATATTCAGAAAATTCCATAAAAATAGAACACCCTAAAATAGAGTGAGTTAGCAGTGATCGAGCAGTTTTTAGAGCTTTAAGGTTAGAAATTGTGTATTTAGCTCGATTTGAATAAAATACGGTTATGTTCGCGTATGTATTGTATAGTAGTTTTTGCTTCAGTTTAGTTAGACTTAACCGCCGAGTTTTAGCCTTTTCGTCACTGTGTATATTTCCATTCCACACCCTTACCCTTGCCTGACATTACAACCCTCATAAGACCTCTTGATTTTTGCTTTTTCACACGTTAGTTGGTGAAGACTAGATCTTTTGACAAGCTTATGATATTACACGATTCATTATCTTGGCAATGGAGCGATTTACACATACACATTACACGTATGTATCATAAATAAAACCGAGTGTGTGTGAACATTGTGAGTCGTGTACGAGTTAGCATGCTTTGTGGATCGGAAGCGAGTCGTTGCTTTTTAGTATCTTGTCCCCTGTTTATACCTCTTGTGGGCTTTGATTATTATCGTTTGTACAGGTTATATTTTGTCTTTGTTGCCTCTTGGCGAGTTTTTCGTTTATTTATGTTTTGTTGTTTGCTTGAGGACAAGCAAAGTTCAAGTGTGGGGAGGTTTGATATACGTTAAAATATACATATTTAAATCCCCGATTAAGCTCCCAAAATACGCGTTTTCGACCCTAATTGCACGAAATTGGTACTTAACCGCTTCATATATTTATTTCAGGTCTTAAACGGTGCCTCGAAGACAAAGTCAAAGAAACGGGCTAAAAACGGACAAGACGGACAACTTCTACAAAATTGACCAAGTCTAGAAGTTGTGCACGGGAGTGTCAAATCTGTGCACTCCCGTGCGGGTCACATCTGCTCGGGAACAAACGTGCACGGCCAGGCGCACCAGGCAGTGCACCCCTGGTTGCTCGGCAACACTAAGACCTGCACGGCCGTGCATCCTGATGGCACTCCCGTGCCAAAATCAAGATATTTTCAGGAATCACCCAGCCACTTGCCCACTTGACCACTTGCACGTCAACTCAACAAAGCAAAAGTGCACGGCCAGGAGCACGGCCGTGCACCTGACCGTGCACACCTTCGAAATCTGTTTAAATACAGAACACAGCCCACTGTTATCTGGCATTGGGTTTTGGAGAGCGAATTTGGGTGATTTTCTGGACATTCCAAGCTGCTGGTGAGGCGTTTGACAGGCTCGGGATCTCATCCAAATCATCTAACATCATCCAATCCTTCACATTCAAGATTTATGGTTTGATCTATAAACTTTAAGTTTGTTCAAATCTGAATATTTTGGCTTGTTTGTGTCGTTTATGTATTGTATTATAGTCTACGGATAATATCTAGTAATCGTTTGTAGTTAAAACAATCGTTTGTATGAAATCACGTTTTGTATGAATTTGGCGTTTTTCATGTCTGGATCTTGATGATCATAGTGCAACCTTGTTTCATTGTTGTTGGATTTGTGATTATGTTTAAGTGACTTTGATGATTGTCGAATGTGTTAGGCGGATTACTTGTTGAAGAAACCGTCCGTTTAATCGTCCAGTAGTAAACTAGTTAACTTGTTAATAAAGTTTACACCATGAAACTGTAACCGGGTATTGGTTTGGTTAAAGTCGCTAGAGTAACGATTATGAATGTTTACCGGCACGTAAAAGAGTTTTAAAATCTTAATGGTGTTGTTACCAATCTTTGACATGGTTAGTTATCTTTGTTAGTTATTTTGGTGAAAATGGCGATCTTAGTAGATTTGTGTTCAAAGTTGGTAAAATGGAATAGGTTGTGAAATGCTCTACTTTATGCTAGTCTAGGTGGTCGTATTGTGTATTCGATATTGCTTTCCTGAACTAGTGCGGTTGAGGACTCCCGAAAGGTGATACTAACCTTTATTTAAAAGATCCACATGAGATTATATCAGTTGCTCGCTAATGAACAACTTGAAGTGGTTAACGTGTGTATTCGTGTTAGCTTTCTGTATAGTTGTCATGTTAGGATGCCCGAGAGGGACACTAACTGTCGGAAAATGGGAATGTTGATCACACGCCTGTGTTTTATATGATTTGTAGATAACATGCTAGGGTTGTGTTTATAGTCACATTTTCTATTTGGAGTCTTATATGTGTTATTTACATGTTTTAGAATTAATTTAGTTTTAAACAAACCTCAAACTTATGTTTTTACTTACCGGTGAATCGGAGATAGAGTTTTAGTACCATTGCTCCGCGCGCGTCCATGGATCGATACTTGGTTCTTATCTGTACTTACTACATATATGACAGGGTACACTTGCCCTAGTGTGTGTGTTTTAATATGAAGGTCGAAACCATTTTTATAAATATTAAAGCAAAAACGTGTGTTAAAATCCATTGTAAAATATGTATAGTTACGTACACGTCACAATTCAACCCATTTCCTTCTAAAGAGCTCTTTTTAGTTTTACCCATGAGATGTTAGGGATAATCATGACTTGAATAATATGGGTTCACTTATTATTTTGTTCAATTATTTGTAACCTTAATGGATTGATGGGACGAAAGAATGGCAGTTGGAACTTGATTGACCAACAAGGTATAGTATATCTATCGGTATAGTGAGAGGTATTGCTTATCTCCATGAAGAATCAAGATTAAAGATTTTGCACAGGGACATTAAAGGAACTAATGTGTTGCCTGATAAAGAACTAAATGCCAAAATTTCTGATTTTGGTTTGGGTAAGCTTGATGTAGAGGATAACATCCATATAATCACTCTATAGCTAGAACTCGGTAAGTTAATTATAATATTCTTTTTAATAATTATTATATATTCAAAACCTCTAATGCAACAATAAGGGCATTAAGCATCAAATTAATAAATAAATTTTATTTTAAAATTTTCAATGGATATATGGCTCCAAAATATACACTGTGAGATTACTTCACTGATAAAGCAGACGTCTATAGCTATGGAGTTGTCATCTTAAAGATTGTGAGTAGTGTAACACCCCAACCGATGGCGGAAACATCGAGGTGTCACGTATGAATGATTGTTTCGTAGCTCATGGTAAATAATAATTCTCATTATATGATTTAGATGAATTACATACAATAGTTCTAGAATTTGTACATCAAATTGAATAAAACTATACACATATCTTCAAGCATCAATACAAATCTTCAAGCAAATAGAACCTGAAACATGTTAAGTTGAAAATGTTTTGGGTCAACAAAAGTTGGTGAGAATTACATAGGTTTTTGATAATTGAATAAAAATGATGTGCAATTCATGTGTCATGTCAATCTAGTCCATATGTGAGAACATACTAGAAATAAATCGAGTGCATAATCAACCCTGATGACTGTTATAATATGATACATACCATACGCTCATGGTCCAATAATGTTATACGATAACAAACACCCACGTAACCTTTGTAGGAGGCACGTATCGGGTGGGATTGTCAGTCCAATAGATCTATCATTGTATACCGCCGGCTGGATCAATGTTAATGATTATGCTAGAATGGTGCTTACTCTAATCATGCTCAAGACATAATGCAACATAGAAAACACATAGACACATTGATGATTGAATTGCAATGATGATGTTATAAACATGTTTCACCCCAAAAATGGTGATAAATAGAAAAGGGGCTATGTAAAACTCACCTTGGTAAAATGTTATATCTGTTGAGAAATGTGTTGACCAAATGTATCAAGTATCACCCTAAAATGAGGTAATAAATATGTCTAAGTCTATCAAGTCTACAAATGTATAAGTTCTAGGGCTTCGAATTGGGGATAAATGCTCGTTTGATTAATATTAAAAATATTCGCCAATTGAGAGAAATTTAGTAAATAAATAACTAAAAATCTTTTTATAATGTTAAATCTAGGATGGTCACAAGAATGTGTTTAAAGTATAAAAATAATTTTTATGAAATTATTTTCTTTAAAATAGATTATTTAATCTATTTATAACAAATTGTCAAAATCTAACTTTAATATTTAAAAATATTAAAATTAAATAATTTTTAGTTTAAAATTCATATTTCTGTTCTAAATGATCAGAAATAATTTGTATAAAATTTTGGTGCAAAAATAACAAAAATTGAATTTATTATGATTTAATTATGATTAAAACTAACAAAAATTGATTAAAAATATTAAATAAATGATTTTTCTGAAATAAAAATCATTTTTGAAAAGCTTAATGTTATAAAAACTCAAGATAATTTTTGTGGAAATTAATAATATCGTTTTGATATTTTTATAAAATTTTATATTTATGATTGAATAAATTTGAAATATTTATTATATATAATAAATAAAAGATTTTTGAAAAACTAAAAATTGTATGATAAACTATTCTATTAGAATATCATAAAATAAGTTTTGTAGAATTTATAAAAATCGTTTTGTTAAATAAAAGGATTTTTCTTATAAATTTGATTAATAAAAGAATTATAAGAAATATCATTATTTAATTCTAGGTAGTGTTTAAATAAAATACAAATTGGGTTATATATGTTCTCAGGGTCCAGACCAATTGGTCTGGGCTTGTGATTATAAGGCTTAGGGAACAAGAGGTCACGGGTTCGAGTCTGGGTACAACCGTTTTTCTTTATAATTATAACTTGTTTTCTTTTCTAAAAAAAAGATTGATGGCTGTGGGACTCGAACCTAAGTACCCACCCGGTCCGGAGCTTTAGCACAGCCAGGGGGACCATCTGGGCTACAAGGTCTGATGATGATCATTTTTATTTGAAAATTCTTTTAAGCATTTATCACCAATGTCATCTTCCCCAATTTAAAACCCTGGAAATCTAATCCCTTAATTGATTCAATTACAAACCCATAATGAAAACTACTATAGGGCTATGATTCGGAAACAACAACCAACCAGAGGAATGAAATTAATTGGGACTTACAGGCTTGTTGGACCACAGGAGTTCGAGTCAAACCGGAAGTCAAACAAGAATGAATTCGTGTTCCACGATGAGAAAGAAAGGATTTAGAGTATTTTGGATGTGTTATTGGTTTCGTCAGAACGTTTGGGAACTCCAATTTATAGAGCCGAGTCAGAAATGGAAGGTTTGAATCGTTTGACTCGAGATTTGTATGATACGCGTCAATCATGCTTGGATTTGGAGTGTTCGTAGCTGTAATCAATATTTTTAAAAGCATTGGTCAAAATAAGTTCCAGATTTCACGTCTAGATTGATGTTCTTGATTACCGGGTCGGGTCTTGTGCAGGTCGGGTCAGACGTGGGAACTGGGTGAGAGGGATGATTTCAAGGTGTTGGGCGGTTAATTTTTTTTTCTGGGTGGGCCGCTGATTGGGTTGGTTTGACAATTATTTAGTTTTATTTGATTCATAATATTGTTATTATTATTAGTATTATTATTATTATTATTATTACATATATTATATATATACATATATGTATATAAGTGGTGTGGTAACAAAATAACGTCTTAGGCACATTATGAATGATAAAAAAAAATACGTATTAGAATTTGGGGAAAATTTTGCGATGTTACAAGTAGCAAAAGATTTTAGTACACGATGTCCCTAGCCTAGTATAGGTGATGTTTGGATTGTATCACGGGTGCTTTGGTGTGTTTTAGAGTCATTTATGGGATTTGTTTGGTATCAGGCGAGTAGGACTTCATTGGGGCGATTAGCTTTGCTAATCTCCTGGGAATCAAGACGAGTAGCTAGTTACTTGCCCCTCCTAATCGCCTAGAATGGAGCTACTCGCCCCAAGGGCCCTGGACGAGTAGGACATGTATAAAACCCTTCAATGCATTGCCCTAATCATTAAGTAGTCACATCACATATTCCCCAAGCACCCTGCCCTAGGTCTAAAGGTTTTGTATTGTCTGTATACACTTGTGCTCTGTTTTAATCAATCAATACAACCTTTTAACCTTACTTTTGTGTGTGTTGATTCTTTATTTATCATTGTTTCACATTGTTTTGATGTCCGAACAGCGTTTGGTGGATTCCGCACACTAAACTTTGAAGCAAGTGATTGTCGGGTTGTCCGAAATCGTTCCTACAAGTGGTATTAGAGCTTTGGCTCTTATCACGAGTGTTTTGATAGCAAAACGAATTCAAAACAGTGGGTTTTCAGATTGAAAGTTGTCTTTTTTATGCAAAACCTGTTTTGAAAGTTTGAAACTTTGTGGTTTTGATAAAAAACATCGTTTTTCAAAATCTAAGGGCGTTTAAGTGTTTTTTATTAGGGTTTTCTCCAAAAGTGTTTTGACAACTTTCCTAATCATTTGGGGATCAAACACTGTGTTTTTGATAGATTTTGAAGCAAAAATGATGGTTTTTTTGTGCAAAATAACATCTCAGACCTGATCACCACTGAGTCCATTCCTTGTAAATACGGATGATAACAGCTTATTCACCGGTTATGAGGAAGCTTTGTGCATGCCTTGATATGGGAATGTGTCGCGTGGCAGGGAACACCATGTGCATCACAATATTACCTTAACGTATCTAAAGTGCCTAGCGATAAAACTTGATTTTGAGTTTAGGTGGACAACGATATTGGCAGTTGTTATAGGATGCTTATTGGTAAAAAGTGAAATGTACAGAGAAAAACAAGGGTTCCAATTTAGTCTGTGCACTGATATGATTCCCTAAGAAATAAAACTCACAAAAAGATGCTTGTGAATAGTTTTACATTTCCTGCATTTTAAATTTCTGTTTAATTATCTTGAAAAATCAAAAAAAATTTATCTTTATTTCATTCTTGACTACCGATGTTGGAACGTTAATCCATTATAATCTTAATCCGTCCAGAAATAAAAGCCGAAAATACAACTATTCAAAACTTGAATATTGTCGGGTCAAAGCCGTGCTTTCTCAAGTACCGGGGAGTAAAAATTGAAAAACTTGAAAGTCTTCTGAATCGGGATCTGGATCACTTGTGAAAAACTGGTTGAAAATGCATGTTTTAACTTCACAGGGGTTAAAAATATCATTTTTGGAAATTCAGGGGCATTTTGGTAAATCAGTGAAGATTGGCACGATTAGAAAGTCTACTCGTCTGATATTAGGGACGATTAAGAAGCTAATCGTGTGAATTTATCCTAATCGTGTGTGGTAGACACGAGTAGAAACTTTGAAAAGGGTACAAGCTAATTGTGTGGGGTCAAGCGAGTAGGTCTTTACTCGTTTGTGCGTCCAGGCGATTGTGTTTCTAATCGTTTGCACAAAGGGCAAATAGAAAAGCTACTCGTGTCTACAGTTAGATGAGTAGGTAACACTATATAACCCAAAAGTTAGAATATTTCACCATTATTTCAAATTATCACTGTGCTACCCAGTTTCCCTCTAATCAACTATTAAAACCTCTTGTTGTCTGTCCGATTTTGATCTTGGTTTCGTGTTCGACAACATCTAGGTAACACTCGGTTGAAATCTCATGATCAAACATGTTGTTTTAAGGGTTCAAATCGAATGTTCTTACTTTGAAACCCTAACCAACCTAAATCGACTAATAGACCATTAAAACGTATGTGTTAACATAATATCTTGAACGGGGTTTGTTAATCAGTCATAATAGATCATAGAAACACAAGAAGTTTGAACCAAATCGGGCCAAATCAATTTTGAGCAATTAGGGCTACTCATGCATCTTTTGGGCGATTAGAAATCATAATCGCCTGTTGTAGACAGTTCAGCAAAATAGTGGTCGTTTTTTGTCCCTTTTTTTTTCGTTTTTGTCATTTTTATGATCTAATGCTTTGCTTGTGTGTTTAGAATCATGAATTGGGGTACGTCGCCTGAGAATAATGTCTGTGCTTTCCTTGGTCCCATTGAAAACGTAAAGAACAAGGTGTTTGAAGGAATTATAAAGTTCTTGAAGAGGTCGCGGATCGTTTATGCCATCATTAATCAACATGTGCCGCACAAGGACATTCTTCGTGAGTTCTACCACAACGCCGAAGTAGATTGTGTGACAACTGCCAAAATCCAAGTATTATTAGTATATAATATTAGTTATCAAGTTGACGCAGGCAACGTGTGCTAGACTTAATTGGAGGTAATAAGAGTCATTGGAAATATGACGGCAATAATTGAATATTAATTAACGAATTAGGCGACATTTTAGGAATTTCTGGAGCGTTCGCTAAATAGGATACCCACATCGGATGTTGGTGACGACCCGGTCAAACTTAAAAGTTTGGGATTTATCCTGGGATGCTTGGTTTGGCATGGAATAATATTTTCGGGGTGAAAATATTATTAAAACCAATATAGATTATGTTTGATGGCTTTAAACCGTTAAGGTCTAGTAGTCGTGCATTTTAGAGTTTAGCAGAAATTCAAGACCCGGTACGGTATGGAAACCTCTAAAGTAATATATTAACTAGGAATGGACATGGGCATATGGGGAATATTATTATGGAACAAAGGGGTAAAAACTTAATTTAATTAGTAGTAGAAGGTTTTTATAAAATGTGAGGTTGAGTATTATGTTATAAGTTTAAAAAAATAATAATAACAACCCCCCCCCCCCCTTATTATAATATGGTTATTATTATTATTATTATTATTATTATTATTTCACATCCCTTCCCATAAAAACCTACCACACATCCCCATTACTTCATTCTTAAACAAACCTTCACACACACTTAAGAGAAAAAACATCCAACTTCCGCTTTTTCCTTCCTTTTGGCCGAAAACCACCACCACCTTGATCATCTTGTTTGTTCATCATCATAAGAAATGGACTCAGAATACATTGATGATTAAAGTGTTTTTGGTGATTTGGGAGCTAGAAATCCAAGGATTAAGAGAAAGAAGGCATCAAAACCCACCACTTTCACAAGAGTTTTTAAAGGTATGATTATGAACTAAAAACTTACTCAAATCTTTAGATATTTTCTGTTTTAAGCAAGTTTTCACCGAACAAAATAAGAATATGAAAGCAGGTTTTGTAAAATAAACAATGGTAGCAAGATAAAATGAAAATGGTGATGAAAAGATATGTGTGAGTGTGTGTCGTGTGTGTATATATATATATATGAACCGTATATACATGTCTATATATGTATCTATGTGTATAAATGAGTACTTATGTGATTAAATGAAAGATGGAGGTTGGATCCTTTGATTTTGTTAACATGCAATGAGATTTTCAAAAGGGTTTTTAAATCTGATATAAAAAAGATTTTAATTTTTATAATGGTCTAGATAGATGATATAGGGATGAGGTTAGTGAAGTGTGAATTGATTAATTTGTAAGTTCATGTTATTGCTATGTTTAATGATGAGTGTTACATGATGTTTAGCTTATTTTACAGATCTGATCATGAATATGTTTTGATAGTTTACATAAGCCTAAAATAGTGAAAAACAAGTTAGATCGAATCTACACGCTTGGGAGACCTTGCATGTACGATCAAAGCATGTTTATCGGCTTGAAACGCCAAGTTATGAACTTTTAAAATGGATTTTCTAATACTGAATTAAAACAGGCTTTTGTAACTTATTTTGATGAGAAATAAAAGGTAACAAGGTATATGTGGATGACCTAAACTAAAAATCTAGGTAGGTTGCGAAAGATGCGCGAAAACACATGGTTTCGACAAGATTTGTGAGTCTAGAACACTTAATTTTAGACCTGATTTAAAACAGCTTATTTAGTGTCATAATGAGTGTAATAGTCGTTATTTAAGGTGTATGATATGTTTAGCATATTAACAAATGCTTACAGTGCAAAACTATGTGTTAGAAGTCGCCAAAATGTAAGTTTTAAGGCGCGTAATTGTAGAATATGTGGCTGTTTTCGAGCAACAAATTTGGTCATGTTTAGTGGATTATATACAGTTCCTAGGATGGAAATTAGGATCACATGATAAATATAGGTGAATAAATGATATATACAACTTATATGCGAAGAAATTGCAGGAATGAACCTCATTACGTGCTCTAATGACATGATAACTAATATTGGAAACATGAAATGAATTATGTGATGCTATTTTACGTGTGATGATTTCTTAAGAATGTTAATTGAAGATTAAACTGTCTATGTGTAATTCGTGTTTACTAGTAGTGGCTACGTTTCAATAAGAACGGCCCCACGTAAACCTGAGTCTTGACATAGCGACAGTATAAGGCAATGTGTTACCTACACGTATTTGACAATCTTATGGTAGGATTTATTATGATAAATTATGTGGTATGACATGGATTATTTATGTTCATGGACCTAAGGAATGGGTGACTTGATGTGACTTATGTGTATCTGATGATTAAAAACTAAACGGTTGCCGAGATCACCAAAGGGCTAATAGGGTAACGGTTAATGGAAAATAAATCGCTTCGGTTTAACTAAGTCAGAAAGGTTTGGTGAATGACTTGATTAGACTTAGGATAATTACTGAATTAGCTATATGCGATATAGGTCATTGTAAGGAAGGATTGTTATTTGGATTATTTGGATTGTTTGGATTGTTGCGATAAGGTGAGTTCACGACCCCTTTTCTTAAATGTAATTGAACGTTTTTAATATCGGGGGATTAACATGCTCTATGAAGGGTAGGACTAGAATTGTAGGACAATTGATGGCCCTAGGTAAGTGTACGAGTAGTTGTTGGGAGTACCTCGTTAGTCCTTTCGAACGGACACTTCCCTGCACCTCTTAATCATTAGCTCTTTAATTAGAGCCTCAGTTTATGTTAGTAGATCTATTGGGTTAACGCCCCTTTCCAGACCGGTAGAGCGGGTCTAATGGGAAAACATAACCTCACAAATTCCTCTTTCATGAGGGGTCGGGATCGGGAAGAAAAAGTTATGGTTTGATTAAGAGCCTTAGGTTAACATCATACTTGCTAGACCTAGCTAGTCTGCCTGGTTCTCTTCGAGTTGTACTCTATCATACTCTAGAAACAAGATTATAAGTACGTATACATGATATGTTGCTATAAAACATGTGATCTTACCAACATTATTGTTGATATTTTTAAGCATGTTTTTCAGGTACTGATGCTTAGGGGTTTTGAGAGTGGGTTTAGCGAACACTACGATGGGCATGATGTTGGGACCTTAAAATCTTAAAACTATTAACAATGTTTTTATTTTATTTATGAATAATCTATAAAACATTAACTATGTAACTTCGCTTCACCTTGGTTATGACATGTTTTTATTAACTTTCTTATGACCGGAAATGTAAATGTGTTAGGCTAGAGGGTGGTTGCAAGATGCCTATACGTACCTTCAAGTGTGTTGCTAAACTTTGTGGTAACAACTTCCGTTACCTCATGACTAGCTTTCCGTTGTGCATTGTCGGGTGAGACAGATTGTAAGGTCATGCCGGCTATTATCAAGAGCAGGATTCAAGACAAGGAAGTATACATCATTGAGCAGCTTATTTGAGAAGAACTTCGATTCGATGACTCATCCAATGATCCTATTACTTTCGATTCGATACTGATCCGAGGCGGCTTTCTAAGGATGAAATACAATGCGAAGATTACAACAATCCGTTCATTGTATATCCTCGCTTCCTACAAATGGTTATTGACAGATAGGTACCGGATTTAGTGAATAATGAGTTAGAGTGTCTCGCACTGACTCATATCAATGAAAGGGAGATAGAGAGGATGTTGATGTTCAAGGATAAACCAAAGGACAAGTAGCCTAAGAACAGACAGCTGTTTGGTCATCTGAGTAAGATAGATTATAATCCACCTTTGGGAAACAAATGGATACATGAGGACGGTGATTCTGAAGACGACATCACAGTTTAAAGGCGAACGTTTAAGGAAGGTGATATATTTGGCCGGGATTCCACTGAATTGGGAAGAACATCCTAGGCAGCACTTCTGCAGCTGCTGCTACTTCTCATGATGATATACTAGATGTGGATGTTCTTAACACCCAGGATACATCTTCTGTAGGGGGAGATCTAGAAAAAAATATGATAATAACAAAAAAAATAGGATCAGACCTATAGCCAATGAGACTCGAACCCGGGTCTGACCTAGGTAATGGTATGCATACAACCACCCAACTACATAAACTTTTGATAATTTAACTCTAAACAAAAATTATATATATATATTAATACCTTATTCATGATCTTCTTCCCCAAATCATTCTACAAACCCTAACCCTAACCCAAATTCAATTGACCATCCATTAGAATTTGTTACGAACTATGATAACAATCGACTAACAAAAACGATTATAGTCTGAAGAGAAAGGAAAAGAAATCTGAACTTGGGGTCGA
This sequence comes from Ambrosia x helenae, assembly GCA_030844895.1. Taxonomy (NCBI): domain Eukaryota; kingdom Viridiplantae; phylum Streptophyta; class Magnoliopsida; order Asterales; family Asteraceae; genus Ambrosia; species Ambrosia x helenae. Next base: position 53,926,784 of record CM061231.1, read on the forward strand.
TTACGGAACCTTCTGGTTACGATTACAACAAGTTTCTTGCGGGTTTGAAATGCTTAAAGGTCTAGGAAGTTTGTAGAATGATTTATTTATACAATTGTTAAGTAAAGATAGGCGTTTCGAAGGTTTTAAAAATTCCGATAGGTTACCTCTATGATTCGCCATTAAACGAATTTCAACTCACTTTTTATGTATCTTAAATGTTGCACAAGAATGGTTAGTATTGCGAAACCGAAACAAAACAATAAAATTGAGTTTTATGGTCTTAAATGGCTATTTAAGGGGTTGGCCGGAAGTTATTCCGATGACCGGAATTTATGGCCCGAAAAACAAAAATAAGAAGAGAGAGGAGGGAAGGTTTTGAAACATTCAGGATCTGGCAAAAACAGCCCTTCAACCTTAACTTTGTTAATTGTATTATTTTTTTGGTTAGATTTTTCTTTATAAAACATTAACTACGGTTAACTTCATTAACTAAAATGTTTTAAACTTTATAAGATTTATACTTTTGTAAACTTTTTTTTTAACTTAAAAAAAATCCAATATTTTCCCGACATTTGTTAAACTTTATACGTTTAACTTTAACAAAAGCCAAGTAAACTTTAAAATGAAAAAAAAATGTTCAAATGTCCCGAACGTAATATGTTTAAATAACGTTTCAACATACATATTTGATTAAATCGCAGATACGATCCATAATAAATGCAAATGATAAACATTTAGTTTGATTATTTATTAACTTCGAAAACGAAGAAACTTATAGGGACTAAAATAGAAACATTTGAATACATAAAGGACTATAATTGACAATCATGATATAAATGAGGGTGACGGATGTCACAGTCTCCACTGCTTTAGAAATTTTCGTCTCCAAATTTATTTACAGGAAAACTCTTAAACTTTTATACCTTGCAAACTTTAAATATTTAATGTGTCTAAATCGTAACTCTTCTTGAAGAGAGTTGTTTAGAATTACTTAAAAAAATACATTAATTCCAAGTAAACGACAGTTTATAAATTCTCAAATACGAGGGTTAAAAAAATGAAGATCTTGAAATAGTTGAGGGGCCAGTTGTTTCATTTATGAAAAGCGGAGGGTGTAGGTTGTAACAGTCTCCCTACTTTAGAAAATCTTCTTACCGAACTTTATTAAGGACAAGCAACGGGATTTCAAATAACAGAGAGTATAAGAGTATACAAGGTTTGAATTTTCTGTGTGGGTGGTCAAAAGAAAGACTCCAAGAAGACAAATTGAAACTTGTGTAAAAATGTTCTTATAGAAAATAATAGTCGTTGGTTATCGACCCCTTTTAATCCTAATTAATTGATTAAAAATTGATTTTAAATGATTTTAACCACAAAATTTTTGTAAAATTATTTCTAAACATTAGGAACTAATATAAAAATTACTTGTCCAGAAAACATTTATTTTTATTGATATTTATATTTTTAATCATTTAAATACTATTTAAATCCATTAAATTTGTTTTAAATGCAAATAAATTGAGAAAAATTATGGAATATTTATTTTCATTATTTCTCTTCCTAAAGTATTCATTTTTCCTAAAAATATTATTTTTGGATCATTATTGTATTTTTAGTCTTATTTACTTTTAATAAGACATAATTAATCATTTATTTATTTATAATATTTAAAATTTGTTTTATAAATAATTTTCTTATAAAACAAAATTTTTCCTATGTTTGAGAGTCATAATCCTTATTTTTTTGGATCATTTGTGTAACACATAATTATTTGTTCAAGTATTTATAATTATTGTATTTATTTAAAGTTTAGTTAAAGTAGTTAACTAAATTATTTTGCCTTAATTATTCGCAACATATTTTTTATCTGAATATTCAATTGGTAATATTTAGACTATCGTATCATATTCATAGAGTTTAATCATATATTATTTTGATATACAAATATAATATCACTTTAATTTATCACAAAACCCTAATTCCCTAAATCGACCTAACAAGCTATAATGTCTTAGATTCTAGATGCGTTAGACTTTTAAGTCATTTCCCTTATAAGGATTTTTATACGTATAGGTCGAGTTTTTCGGAATTCCCGGTCCTTATCTTGTACGAGCTTTATTTGGATTTATCGCGCTTAGCAAAACTATGAATATATCTTTCCCTCTTTCATGTTTTACTCTTTTGGGCTATTCATGTACATTATGACAAAATGTTATCCTTTTACTAACTACATTTTTCATGTGTGTTTTCTTTATGATTTGTGTGTATTTATGACTATCAAAATCATTAACCATTGTGGCCTGACATTTCAATGAATAGTACTATGGTATATACCCCTTGTGACTCTGTTGAGAGACCTTGGTCATTGTCTTGTGATTCATTATACTCAAAAATGGTTTTCAAAGTGTTCTCCTATTCTATTGTCTTAGGGTTGGTTTTGACTGATACTGCTTATTACATAATTGCAAACGGTACCGCATATGAATTACTAAACACTTTTTCCTACTATATTTATTCAAAACAGAGTATGCTCACAAATACATTTTTGTATTGACATATACTATTTTCGTACATGTTTCAGGTTATTTTGAGACGCTTCTTTTAAGCTTTTGGATTTATATTTAAGCTTTGACTTTATTGTATTTTAGTTAGACTTGGCGCTTTAGAATTATGGTATTCTGTAATTTTCCTTTCAATGTATTAAACTATTTAATTTAAATGTATTCAGATGTATACTTTAGTACCATGACCTATTGAACAATCGTCACTACGTGACACCTCGATGTTTCCGCCATCTGTTGGGGTGTTACAAACACAGGCAACATCGTATGCAAGTATGAGGATGTACGGAAGATCTAGATCCAGAATTATCCTGTCAGATCCTAGCGCATGCTCAGCCTATCAGAAGATGACGCGTGGCAGGGTAGTCCAATTACCCTTGCCCAAGTACAACGACGTGACAGCTTCCATGCTGCACATGCTGAAGCCTTACCTGTATAGTACCTTCAGAGGTACTGTACACTACACGTCGCCCTGCAATTGGTCAGACGTCACATCAGATGCCTCCATCAAGTCAACCATGCTACCTGTCAGAAAGGAAGACACCTCCGGCCACTCCCGTTGTGCCACATGGCTCCTTGGCATAATAGTATTCTCTTTCTCTCACATTAACATTTATTACCACATGCTTTTATACTAATTATGTGGGCTGAAGGCATAGTTGTCAAAGCGCCTAGGCGCATGGGCCGAGCCCGGAGCCTTAGCGCAAGGCGCATAAAAAACGAGGGCTTTTTATAGTTAGGCGCATAGTATAAAATACATTTTTAGGGATTTTGGAGATGTTTTAGGTTTGTTTAGGGCTACTTTAGGATGTTTTAGGGTTGTTTAGGACTTGTTCATAGCTCATTTAGGATGCTTTAGAGGTTTAGGAAACTTTTAGCCTGAATTTGGGCGGAAATCAGCCTGAAATAGTGCGCCTCACAGGGCGCAGCCCACTTGGGCGCCTCACTGCGCATCGCGCCTAGGCACGCTTTTGACAACATAGGCCGAAGGGAGGCAAACCCTTAACCCGGGCGCAAGCTCATCGTCGAGGTTAAGGATTAGTGATGTTTGGCCATGCATGTCCTATATAAAGGAGTTCATCCTTGTATGGACATGTTATGTTTCACTTAGAAAGACAACACCATTTTTGTGTCTATACGTTGGAGTACTCTTGACTACCTGGCAGTTACCTCCCTTCGTATGACCCTCTCGTTCTTCTTCTTGTAGGTTGGTTCTCGTCTGCGAGTGTGTGCAAAGGATTGTTCATGCAGCAACATGAGTTTATAACCATAATCGCCTATTGCCAAGATAATTAACAATTGTTGTTTCTTCAGTTGTATAATTTGAATGCTACACATAGCTTAAGAAATTTGTTAAATGTTATATGGTTAACCTAACTTGAACAATATTTTTTTAATAAGATTAAGCTTAACACAATTCTAATATAACAATATGGTTTTTAAATATAATATTTAAAGTTTAAACCTAACTCGGTTCTAGCGGGATTTTAAACAGGCCTGTGGTTTCGAACCGAACCTAGAACTGTTTTAACTAAAATTTAAGAACTGAAACCGAACCCCAAATACAAAAATACGGTTTCGATGTCGGTTTTCCAGTTCTGACAGTTCAGAACCAAGAATTGCTCAGCCCTACTTATAAGGTTGTAAATGATGGACCTTGGCCCTAGGCGCTAGGCGACTAAAAAGTGAGGGCTAGAGACAAGCAAGAGGCATAGAGTAAACATTCATTTTTTGGGCTACATACATATTTTAGGCTAAATATTGTCAGGATTTGATCAAGGCTATTTTTAGATCTATCATATAGTTTCACAATATAATCAAAATCTAGTATCAACGCGTTTGTCCAAGTGTGGCAATGCCTTGCCTAAGGGCCTAGGCATGCACCTAACAAGCTTTTTTTTTTTTTTTTTTTTTTAAGATCAACAAACTTTATTTCAAACCATAGGCTAGCATGGAACTAGCCAAAATACACCATAGTTACACATATACACCAAGATAAAAACAGATATATTACATTCTAATCTACCAACCCACTTTATGTAAATGAAAAAGCACTCCACACTTCCCATTTCAACAGATGTTGTTTCGAGCGATTCTTGACCAAAGGACACCTAACGAGCTTTTGTTAACATAGATTTCCATGATATTTTCGAATTTTCTTGTGAAGATAAAATATAACGGTGTGAGTTGTCACATATTCCAAGGACTCTTTGCTGTCCTACTACGTTTTGACTTTTTGCAATTTAAGTTTCTATTTAACTTTAGGAATCTAAGACCAAGTCCTTCCACAGTCCAACCGCTAAACAGCTAATGATCAAACGGTGGAAATCCAATGAGACGTCTCTTTAGTCGCCATTGACTTGATATGCGGCACGAATAATAGAATAATTAAGTATATTTAATTCTTTTAATTTATGCCCGTGTAATGTCAGTATAAAAATCCCACTAGCTACATTTGAAGGACATAATGAGAAATGAGTAGGGCTGTTCAAATCGCTCGCCACTCGTGGATCGCTCGTCGCTCGTTCGGAAAATGCTCGAAAAATGCTCGCTCGATTTTCCGCTCAGTTGTATATGAGCCGATCGGCTCGGTTCGGTTTGTAAATGAGCCAAGCATGAGCAAAGGTACGCTCGGCTCGGTTCGGCTTGAATAAAATTTTATTTTTTTAATAATAATATACACACAATTTACAGATAAAGTTATAGCTTTATATATAACATTCTATTGGATTTGACTCAGTATATGCAAACAAAATATAACTAGCCCACTTAACTCAATAAAAAATTTAACACTGGATTTAATAGTAAAACCATAAGTCTTGAGGTGACAGTACTGACTTATTTATGTTATTAGTCGTCCATCGCTAATTGTCGCTTGATATCACACCTACGTCACAATGCAACAACTGTTCTACAACGTATGCTCATCACATCACCAGCCTCAATCTAAGCCTCATTCTACACTGGGATTTCAATATTAGTGTTATCATCGGACATTTCGACCTTAGTTTTCATCTGACAACACAAACATCGAAAGAAACATCCCAATTTTATGATCGTCCATATTACTCTCCGCTCGATTCTCGCTCGGCGCTCGCTCGAAAAATTCGCGCTCGAAGAATGCTCGTTCGATTTTTAGCTCGATTGTAAATGAGCCGCTCTGCTCGGTTCGGTTTGTAAACGAGCCAACCACGAGCAAAGTTTCGTTCGGATCGGCTCGGCTCGTGAACAGCCCTAGAAATGAGGGATGACTCTTGGCCTATGTCAGGAGTTCGAGTCCTAATCTCGTCCGGGTTTTACCGGTTCTCCACAGCGGGTCTTCGGACGGGTGGGGATCTGGTTTTCCCCGGTTCGGGAACCACTATCGGGCGGGGCTCCCAGCAAGGGAAGCCAATTTGCCTGAGCCCTCTTGTGAGAGTTTCGCGGTTGTTGTGTTAGCCATTCTAAAAAAAAAAATTATATAAAATAAAATGGATGTATGGAGAGCAAAGTGGCTAAACGAATATAAATCAAATATTTGAAATGCATAAATAGTATTTAAGAAAAGATAGCTTGTGGTATTTGGGGTTTGTGGTATTTGTGGTCTATAGCAACTTGCTAAGCTATGGGTTCACTGTTTGTTTTGGTGTAATAAAAGTTCCTGCTGGACATTAAAAAAAATTAATAAGTTTCATTAATTTCATTTTTAATGATTTTTATTATAACTATAATTATTAATACTAGCAGAAATCCGAGCGTTGCGGCAGAGTTACGCTATGTTTGGCGGTTCCGATTGGTTAACCACGTTGCGGGTGTTGTACATCGTACAATTAAACTTACTGATAATGTGTAATATACGATTAGAGGGTGTACAATTTTAGTAGAAAATAGGGTTAGACAATGTAGTAGAGTAAGAAGTTTAGATTGTAATAAATATCATGCAATGTAAAAGTAACCTAAAGTGTAAAACAATAGATGGCATCGTAGAGTTTTCTCAGGGAAGGAGGGGCGCCACCAGCGGAGCATCCGTGGAGCACTTCCACTTCACCAATCGCAGCTCGCCACTTGGACCACCACCCATGAACCCTCCCACCGGCAGCACCACCGGTGAGTTTTCTAGTTCCCTATCTCCTCTGCATTTCTCTCTCTCCTTTGCACATGTGAGGCAGCCCATGGAAACTGTAACACCCCAACCGTTGGCGGAAACATCGAGGTGTCACGTAGTGACGATTGTTCAAAAGCTCATTGTACTAAAGTGTAAATATTTATTCAATGCTTCAAGTTACAATTACACATATCATCAAGTACAAATCCTATTCCAAACGTTGTCTTGATTAAATCTTTACTAAGTACACATGTCCTACATGAAATATTTCAACAATCAACCTGAAACATGTATGAAAATAATTTTGTCAACATAAATAATGTTGGTAAGCATACTTTGTTTTCATATGTATAAAATAAGTTTAAATAATGTCTTACAACTCATGTGTCTAGATTTATCAATGCATTATGTAAACACGTAGTAAACAAACATGATAAAGTCAAATGAATATGATTCACACAAAACATCATAACACGTTTCAAAATGATTTGAGCAACGTAACATGTGTTACGTCTATTTAAGCATTTCAGCACTGTAACCTAAGTTACATCTGTTTGAGCATTTGAGCACCGTAACCTACATTACGTCTATTTGAGCATTTGATCACCGTAACCTAAGTTACGTCTATTTAAGCATTTAAGCACCGTAACTTAAGTTACGTCTATTTGAGCATTTGAGCACCTTAAACTAAGTTAAGTCTAGATAACGATTTCGAGCAAATAATGTAAGTAAACTACGTTTAAGTCTAGCATAAAGCACCAAGATAACGAGACACGTATATGAATTGTAAACGTATACAAGTTTATGTGTAAGTGTATGTATAAGTTTGTATATGTGTACATATTTCACCCCAAAAGTGTACAAATGGAAAAGGGGATAAGTATACTCACAGTTTTCAAAGGCGATCAAAATCCAACTTAAGCTGTCGTGAGCTAATGAATGGGAATTCCGAGCAATTCAAACTATAACGTATAAGAATACCAATAAATGGAATGTCTCAAAAAGTCTAAGGTATCTAGGGTTCTAAGGGATTAGGGTTTGCTAAGGCGATTTAGGGAATTGGAGTTTTTACGATAAATCAAATTAATATAAAACTTGTATATCAAAAGTAATGTGACAAAGTTTTTAAATGTGATTAGGTAATATAATTATTACCAATTGATTATTTAGTTAAAAAGTAATTCCAAATAATTGGAACAAAAGAATTCAATTAATCGCTTTAACTAAATTATAAATAATTAGAAATAATTGAACAAATAAATATAAGTTGCACAAATGAGTCAAATATTGATGCTTATGACTTTGGAACATAAAAATATTTTTGTTTTGTAAAAAAATAAATTTATAAAACAGATTTTATGTATTATTAATTAATAAGTGATTTATTGTATTTAAATAAGTATAAATATAACTAAAATAGAAGATATAGTTCAAAAATGATATTTTTTTTTTGAAAAATAAATATATTCTGATGAAAATGATCAAAATAGTTTTCCACAATTTATCTCAATTTATTTGCCTTTAAAATTGATTTATTGAATTTAAAATGTATTTAACTGATTAAAAATAGGAAGGTCTATAAAGACTAAATATTAATGGTCCAATAAATTAGGATTAAGTTTCTGATGTGAAATAATAATTTCACAAAAATTTTGGAATAAAAATCGTTTAAAATGAATTTTTAATCAATTAATTATAATTAAAACAATTTAAATTAATAAAAACGAGAAAACAAGATATATTTCAGAAAATAAAAGTGTGGAAATTAAGTTTCTGGTCTCAATAGCACTCTTAAATTTTCATAACTGTTTAGCAAAAAATGTATTTATTATGAATATTTCAAGTTTTGCATATATCATATATGTTTATATTATATATAAAAAATGAAAGGGAAAAAAAGAGAATAACTCGCGTGGTATGGGAATCGAACCTGGGTGAGCGAACACACAACCAAACATCAACCACTACACCACTTAACTGTTATGTTAAATTACTTGATTTTCATTTATATCTAACATACTACAAAACCTCATCTTCTTCCCCAAATGCACTCAAGAACCCTAACCCTAGCCTTAAATTAATAAAACCGAATCAGGGATGTTTAGACATCAAATTCATGGGGTTATTAATCAGAGGCTCACCTAGAACAAAACGGCAACAACAAACTAACCTCACAATAATAGTTCGATCCAAAAAGAAAGGAATAGGGTCGCGATTTAGAACCACGAATTGGAGAGTTTGTGGACGTGATTTGGATGATATTATAGCGGATTTAGATTAACTACCACCGCATGAAACGGTCGGATATCATCAATTTATATAGTTGTAATTTAAATTGAAGACTTGATGAGCTTTTGAATATGTCGATGGTTACCCCACATCTTCATCATTATTACTGATTTAAAAACAGGTTAATTGCACGTTATAAGACTTGGGAATGGTCCAACAATGATGGAGAGACGCTTCGGGATGATTAAAGGTCAACTTATTGCGCTAATATTCGTTTTAAAGGCTTGCCAGAGTAATCGCCGGTGTTAGCCGGATCCGACAAGGATCTGTCCGGACAAAACTAAACAAAGAGGAACTTTGTTTTGAAATTCAAGTTTCATATGTTGTCAATTGGTCCCTCGCTTATTTAACTAGGTTAATATTATAAGTAACTTGGTTAGAAATTTCTTTTATAAACTTAACAAAACTAACCATAGTTTTAAACTTAAAATGTTGACATTTCCCTAAATTATCGTTAACTTTAAACGTTTAACTTTTACCAAAAAATCTGAAGAACTTTTACCAAAAATCTGAGGGTGATGGATGTCATAGAAACTCTCCATAGGACTACCAGAAACCCACTACCCGTGACCACACTGGTAGTGAACCTATGGGGGTAGTGGGGTACCAGTGCCATTCACTGTTTACACCCTACCTACCCAAAATACAAAAAAAAAAAACATAAGTGAAGAGTAATGATTAAAAGAAATACTTTATAATATATATATATATATACACGCAAGGGAAGATATACAGTGTCGAAAGTACATGTGAAAATATAAATTGATGCAAGGGAACATTAAAAATTTAAAGTAGAAGAAAAGATTTCAGTCTCTGGTAAAAAAAAAGTAGTTAAATATTCTAAATGAAGTCAACAAAATGAAGGGCTAGAGGGGGCATATCCATGTCGAGATGAAGGTGGGGTTCATGATTGGATGTCATGTTGTTCGTATGTATAGGGTGTGGCTGTCAAATGAAATGACATTATACGTGGTGTGAGGCCACCAGTGTAAGAATGTGTAATTTAATTAGAAATGACCGCCACATGTTGTAATTAACGTTCGCATATGTATAACGTTGTAAAGCACATAAATTTTTAGTACATGCAAAGCACGGTTGAGTTTTCAAACGGGTTGGCATACATTACAGTGAAAATGATAAAGTGGTCAAATACAAATAAAGATGCTAGGACCACTCGTAAAAATACTAAAATGAACCTATCAACTATGTTTAAATACAGAAGAAACATCATAAACAATGCAAGGCACCAACATACCCCTAGCTTTTGCCCTACACAATGATTTTCTTACAATTATTATCGTTTAGTTTACGTTTCGCTTTGATAAATACTATTTTCGTACATGTTTCATGTTGTATTTGAGTCGTATTCTTTAAGCCTGTGGATTTATATTTAGATTTTGGAACCATTGAATTTCAGTTTAGACATTTTAGCTTGTTGATTTAGAATGATTGTATCTTTTGTATTTTATCTCAATGTAATAAAATATTAAATTTAATGTATCAATATTTACACTTTAGTACCATGAACTATTAAACAATCGTCACTATCATGCACCGCGATGATTCCGCCATCGGTCGGCGGTGAACCCGTAGGGGTAGTGGGGTACCAATGCCATTCACTATTTACACACTGCCTACCCAAAATACAAAAAAATAAGTGAAGAATAATGATTAAAAGAAATACTTTTTTTGTGTCACACCCTCAAATTCCACTTGCGGGGTTTTATCGCGAGGCGCGAGACATACCAGGATCCAAGTCAACGGTCACAATAAACGACAACTATATGCTATGAAAGATATGTAGAAATACCAACCACGCAGTTTAAAATTTTGGTGGTAAAACAGACAACGACAGTGGAAGCATTAATGTTTACAAAACCATAGTTCAAATGTATGAATGCAAACCCAACATGGTTTACTTATGTAAGCAAGACCAGACGCAGTGCGACTCTAGTGCGCCTAAGGCTCCCTGCTACCTTAGCGACCTTAGAAAACATGCAATGTGTAACACCCCAACCGATGGCGGAAACATCGGGATGTCACGTATTGATTATTGTTCAGTAACTCATGGTGAATAATAAATTTCATTAAATGATTTAAATAAATTACAAACAATTGTTCTACAAGAATTCGTACATCAAATTGAATAAAACTATGCACACATCTTCAAGCATTAATTCGAATCTTCAAACAAGTAGAACCTGAAACATGTTAAGTTGAAAATATTTTGGGTCAACAAAAGTTGGTGAGAATTACATAGGTTTTGATAATCGAATAAAATTGTTGTGCAATTCATGTGTCATGGCAATCTAGTCCATATGTGAAAACATACTAGAAGTAAATCGAATGCATAATCAACCTTGTGACTGTTGTATTGTGGTACATCCCATACGCTCATGGTTCACTCGTTTATATTGCAGTAACAAACACCCACGCAACCTTTGTAGGAGGCACGTATCCGGGTGGGATTGTCAGTCCAATAGATCTATCAATGTATACCGTTTGGCTGATGAATGTTTATGCTAGAATTGTGCTTACCCTAGTCATGTTCAAGACATAATGCAACATAGAAATACACATAGACACATTGATGATTGAATTGCATAAATATTGTTGTAACATGTTTCACACCAAAAATGGTGATAAATAGAAAAGGGGCTATGTAAAACTCACCTTAGCAAAATGTTATGTCTCGTAAAAAAAATAGAATATTGTGTTGTGAATGTATGCGAGGCGAATCCCAAAGACTCAACAACGTAGCTAGTCCAAATTGAAGAAAACGAAAAAGAAAGAATATCAAGCTTCCAATTCGCCAATTACAAGAGCTTATAATCAAAGCTTCAATTGTAGAAGTAATAGACTATAGAAGAAAGGTATGAGGGAAAGTTTAATTGGATTAAAACAATCGATTTAGAGGTGCAAAGTATAATGGGTCATAGGTGGGTTTTTATACTAGTTTTGGAGTCAATTAGCCATTAAAATTGGTCAACACCATAAAGTAAGGTTTTATGATGAATTGACTATTTGACTAAGACTTTGACTGTTTGACTAAGACTTTGACTAGGACTTTGACTATTTGACTCAAGGCTTTATTTAAAAAAAATCTTGTATGTGAAAAAAAAAAGAATTTAGAATCATATTATTATTATTATTATTATTTATATACATTTATGTATGTATATAAGTTGTGAGTTAGGATAAATAAAGACTTAGGCACATTTGTATAATATTAATGATAAAGGTGTAATAAAAAAAAATATATATATATAAGGGCTTTTATGTATTAAAATTTTGGGGAAAATTTTGCGATGTTTCACAATGTTTGTCAACACATACAGTGCCGGTGAGTCACAGAGATAAAGTTTGCAAAAGTTCGTAATCATAGTAATCCAGACCCAACAATCCTTACATCTATACCTGATGCTAGCTAGACATCGTTACATGATAGTATAGTGTCGTGAACCACTACTGAACGTTTTAGAATGCCTCAATACCCGTCACCGGTTCATCACCCGGTGTCGTAAGTTATAGGACAAATATGCACCTGCCACCGACCTCCAGTCAGCCCGAGTGGGGCTTTCCAGGCCCAATAGATCTATTCACACTTTTCCCGCTATGTATCCACATATTAATGGTTCACTAAGTTTGAGAGGACTTTACCGATGAAATAAGAGTCACTAAGTATCCATGTGATATAATGTAATATTTTGGTCTAAAGTAAGAAAGTTTGTATCCATGTGATATAATGTAATATGTTGGTCTAATGTAAGAAACCCCCAATCATTTCATCATCATTAACACCAAGAATCAAACACTAGATCTATCAAAAATCCCCAAATTAGACAAAACATCATGATCCAACAACTTGTGACCTAAGACAACGAAAACTCATCATCAATATCAGTCCTAGAACATCTCTATATCATCTAAACAACATACAAACATCAAACAACACATAACACAACATAAAGGATCATTAACACATGTTAATTCATATGAAAACTCATGTTTTATGATAAGATTTTGTTTATAAAGGTGTTAGAAAGGTTTTCAATCATAAAAACTATCTTAATTCAGATATGGACCTTTGGGCTTTTATGAAAACGAATTAAAATTGCTCAAAAAGGATTTTGGATGAAGAACACACCTTAGATCTTCACTTGTTTATGATATAGAAGGTTAGATTGTGAAAAACAAGCTTAAAAACTCATTCCCCAGTGATTAAAGTCGAGAGAGAGTGTTTAGAGGCGTTTAGGGTTTATGAAATGGTGAAAATGACAAAGTATGGTATTTATAGTGTTGTCTGGTTCGAACCTTGCAGGGGTCTAATGAGAGAGGGGTGTGGTCGAATGGGATTTTTAGGCTGCACATGGTCTGGTTCGACCCCCCTTAAGGTCGAACCAAAACTGGTCTTTTCCAGATTTTCCAGCTTTGTCGTTTTAACGCATTTAAACACATCCTAACACATGAACATGTAACCCTAACATATGTTAATCACTTAGAATCATGTTTAATCGTATAAACACCGTTAAAACACGCATTTGCATATTATACACTATATATGAATCAATCAATGCATAATACTTAATCTAATTCATGTAATTAACCAACAACGGGACTCAAGACTCGTGTGTACATAAAACAACACCAATGATCCTCCAGATCAGTGAACCCTGGATAGTACGTAAGATAACCTGACTCAACTGACCCAGTTAAGTACGTTAATAAGATGTTTCCCGCTAAGGTAGACTTATAAGTTTATACAATGTTAAGCTGAATATGCCGGGTGTCACATCATCCCCCCGTTGAAAGAATTTTCGTCCCGAAAATTGTACGAAGCCAAAAAAGGAAAGAGACGAAATGAAAGAAACGAAAAAACAATTTACCGGTTGTCACATCATCCCCCGTTGAACGGAATCTTGCCCCGAGATTCACTCAGCTTCAGCGGTAATATGTCTAGATTCAAACGCACGCTTAGAAAAAAGATGAGGATACTTAGATTTCATCAGATCCTCCCATTCCCACGTGAACTCCAGTCCACGATTTGAATTCCAACGAACTTTAACGATGCGGATTTTACTCGAACGAAGGCTACAAATCTTATAATCAAGAATTTCAACCGGTTCTTCCACAATGCGAAGACGATCATCAACCTTGATCTCTTCCAGAGGAACAATAAGAGGTTCATCCGCTAAATACTTCTTCAAGTTAGACACGTGGAAGACGTTGTGGACACTACCGAGCTCCGCCGGCAAGTCAAGTCTGTATGCCACCGGTACAATCTGTTCCAGGATTGCAAACGGTCCGACATAATGAGGGTTAAGTTTGCCACGCTTTCCAAAGCGTATGACGCCCTTCCATGGAGAAACTTTCAGAAGTACCCTGTCCCCAACATGGAACTCCAAAGTTTTGCGACGACAATCGGCATAACTCTTCTGACGATGCCGCACAGCCACTAAATGGTTACGAATTTGTACGATTTTCTCCGAAGTTTCGTACATAAGTTCTGGACCAGTGAGCTGACTCTCGCCCACCTCGGCCCAACAAAGAGGAGACCGACATTTCCGTCCGTAAAGAGCCTCGAACGGAGCTACCTTAATGCTAGAGTGGTAGCTGTTGTTGTAAGAGAACTCCACCAACGGTAGGTGGCTCTCCCAACTCTTGCCAAAATCGATAACACACGCCCGAAGCATATCTTCCAAAGTTTGAATCGTCGGCTCACTCTGACCGTCAGTTTGCGGAAGATAGGCTGTACTCATATCCAACTGAGTACCTAAGGCTTTATGCAAAGCCTTCCAGAAACGTGAAGCGAAATGAGAATCACGATCAAAAATGATAGAAACAGGCACCCCATGCCGAGAAACCACTTCCTTAAGAGAAATGCGAGCTAACCGCTCAAGTCTGTTAGTTTCCTTAATAGGTAGGAAGTGTGCCGATTTTGTCAACCGGTCGACAATCCCCCAAATCATATCGCAACCACTTGGTGATTTCGGTAGTTTGGTGACAAATTTAATCGTGATTTGTTCCCACTTCCATTCGGGAATCTCTGGCTGTTGCAGGAGACCAGACGGCTTCTGGTACTCCACCTTGACTTTAGCACATGTCAAGCATTTGCTCACATAGGAGGCTATATCAGCCTTCATGTTTGGCCACCAGTATAGTATCTTCAAATCCTGATACATCTTGTCGGAACCAGGGTGAACAGAATACCGGGATTTATGAGCTTCATCCAAGATAAGCTCCCGCAATCCCCCAAACAAAGGAACCCAAACTCGTTCTGCGAAGTAGTGTAGGCAATCAGGCCTAAGTTCAAGGTGCTTATCGGCACTATGCATAGTTTCAGCTTTAAGGTTTTCCTCCTTCAAAGCTTCAAGTTGCGCTGAACGAATTCGATCAGGTAAAGAAGAATGGATGGTGAGCTGCAAGGCACCAACATACCCCTAGCTTTAGCCCTACACAATGATTTTCTTATTATTATTATTGTTTAGTTTACGTTTCGTTTGACAAATACTATTTTCGTACATGCTTAATGTTGTATTTGAGTCGTATTCTTTAAGCCTTTTGATTTATATTTAGATTTTGGAACCATTGAATTTTAGTTTAGACTTTTTAACTTGTTAATTTAGAATCATTGTATCTTTTGTATTTTATCTCAATGTAATAAAATATTAAATTTAATGTATCAATATTTACACTTTAGTACCATGAACTATTGAACAATCGTCACTATCATGAACCGCGATGATTCCGCCATCAGTCAGCGATGAACCCGTAAGGGTAGTGGGGTACCAATGCTATTCACTATTTACACCCTGCCTACCCAAAATACAAATAACATAAGTGAAGAATAATGATTAAAAGAAATACTTTTTTTGTGTCACACCCTCAAATTCCATTTGTGGGGTTTTACCGCGAGGCGCGAGACATACCAGGATCCAAGTCAACGGTCACAATAAACGACAACTATATGCTATGAGAGATATGTAGAAATATGTAACACCCCGCCCCTCTCACCACCAATATTGTCCGCTTTGCACTGATTGGTTGCCCATCCAGAGCTCACGGATTTGTTTTTGGGTGCCCTGGTGGAGACTTCCCAGGAGGTCACCCATCTTGGAATTGCTCCCACCTGAGCACGCTTAACTGTGGAGTTCCCCTCTCATCCACTAACATTAAGCCCCAAAACGCGTTGGTGATTTAAGAGGCAAGACATTACTTATGAACCAAGGATCTCTCCTGGCCACGGCCGATGTGGGATTTTCCTGGGGTGTCACATTCACCCCCTGTTAGAGTCTCATCGTCCCTGATGAGGTGTGTTCCTAGGGTGTCACAAAATACCAACCACGCAGTTTAAAATTTTGAAAGTAAAACAGACAACGACAGGGGAAGCATTAATGTTTACAAAGCCATAGTTCAAATGTATGAATGCAAACCCAACATGGTTTACTTATGTATGCAAGACCAGACGCAGTGCGACTCCAGTGCGCCTACGACTCCCTGCTACCTTAGCGACTTGAGAAAACATGCAAAGTTTGTTAACACATATAGTGCCGGTGAGTCACGGAGATAAAGTTTGCTAAAGTTCGTAATCATAGTAATCCAGACCCAACAATCTTTACATCTATACCTGATGCTAGCTAGACATTGTTACATGATAGTATAGTGTCGTGAACCACTGTTGAAAATTTTAGAATGCCTCAATACCCGTTACCGATTCATCACCCGTGTCGTACGTTATAGGACAAATATGCACCTTCCACCGACCTCCAGTCGGCCCGAGTGGGGCTTGCCAGGCCCAATAGATCTATTCACACTTTCCCCGCTATGTATCCACATATTAATGGTTCACTAAGTTTGAGAGGAATTTACCGATGAAATAAGAGTCACTAAGTATCCATGTGATATAATGTAATATGTTGGTCTAAAGTAAGAAAGTTTGTACCGCATGTTTCTCCCCCAAGAGTAATGAAAACAGTAAAGGATGGGGTTGTGACACTCACCTTAGTTTGCGTTCTTCGAAATAAAGAATAAAAGACAAGCCTTGATAATCCCAAATACCGGAGATCTATCATAAAAGTTTGTATAAGTGTTTTGACCGCCATATGTTGTA
The DNA here is from genome assembly GCA_030844895.1 of Ambrosia x helenae. Lineage (NCBI taxonomy): Eukaryota > Viridiplantae > Streptophyta > Magnoliopsida > Asterales > Asteraceae > Ambrosia > Ambrosia x helenae. The sequence goes on from CM061231.1 coordinate 53,943,810, forward strand.
ATTGACCATTCCATTATGTTTAACGTTGTAAAGCACATAAATTGTTAGTACGTGCAAAGCATGGTTGGGTTTTCAAACGGGTGGGCATACATTACAGTGAAAATGATAAAGTGGTCAAATACACATAAAAATGCTAGGACCACTAGTAAAAAAAAAAAAATACTAAAATGAACCCATCAACTATGTTTAAATGCAGAAGAAACATCATAAACAATGCAAGACACCAACATACCCCTAGCTTTAGCCCTACACAATGATTTTCTTAATATTATTATCGTTTAGTACATGTTTCGTTTTTATAAACACTTTATGTCATCTATAGAACTGTCACTTACTGAATATACATGTGTAATAGAATTGCTTGGTTCAGATTTATTGGATACTTCTTGTGAATGCTAAAACCTTTTAATTCTACTTCTAGTAGTTTTGTTTTTTTTTCTTTTAAACACATACATATTGTTCTTAGATAATTAAAACTTGATACATAATCTATTCATTACAGCAAAATTCAACACATTGATATCCCAAAAGTACCATCTAGATACATAGAACACTATAAGTATTGATATTTAATCCTTTTAAAACCCTAACCATATAAACATGTTTTAATTTGCACATGAGTCAAACTGGACAGGAAAGTCATAATAAACGGACATAGTAACTCCATATAGAGTGTTTGTGTTTGTTTTGTCAATTGTTGTATAGTATGTTGAAACACTGATGATAGAAGTTTCAAGTCGTCGACAATTTACTTTCTTTTACAGCACTGATATTTAATCCTTTTAATAACCATTATTTTGCAACACAGTCGTCAAAAGTTTCAAGTCGCCGAAAAATTATGATGATGTGAAACACTGATGAGATGTTTAAGGTTTAAAGAGTGGAAAGTGTATAATACGCAATCTTTGTGTATACAATCTTGAGTTACAATCGGCACAACTTTAGATCTACGACTGCAAGTAAATAGATTGTTCTTATTTCTCAAAATAATTGGCTTTAAAAGCAGTTATTACTTCTTTGTTTATTTCCCGTAGATTTCACCTAAGTTTTGGGCGAAGAAAACGAACAAAACGTTTTCTTCATGTGTAAATTAAACATTCGACATAGTAAATTAATATTTTTTTTATTTTAGGGCTATAGAAACTACTTATATTACGATCCTTTCCCACTTTAGAAAATGGTAAATGACCATTTCTAATAATTATTATTACTGATCTATCTCAAGTTTTATTTGGTTTTTTAATTTTGGGTAACACGTTTGTAGAAATTTCGATCCTTCTTTGTTTATTTCCCGTAGGTTTCACCTGAGTTTCGGGAGAAGAAAACAAACAAAATGTTTTCTTCATGTGTAAATTAAACATTCGACATAGTAAATTCATATTTTTTTTTATTTTAGGGTTATAGAAATTACTTATATTACAATTCTTTCTCGCTTTAGAAAACGGTAAATGACCATTTCTAATAATTATTACTGATCTATCTCAAGTTTTATTTGGTTTTTTAATTTTGGGTAACACGTTTGTAGGAATTTCCATCGAAGGTAGGTGAATTAGCTACCTAGTTAAAACAATGACGTGGTAGATAATACTTATATTTGGAACGTAAATCAACTATTATCTTTCTTTCTGTCAATTTTCTTTTAATTTTTTGATATTTTATACACTTGTCGTTTATGTTTAACAAATGTATGATGTAAACATATAATTAACTCATATATAATACTTATACCATGTTATATATTTATTTTTAACAAAAATAAAAATAATAAGTGCATATTATTTGCAATATGATGGGGATGCTTTAATTAAGAGTGAAGATGCATTTATTCATTTTAGGTGTGTTAATTAAATGCTGTATTAAATTTGTCATGTTAATTTAATGAAATTACAACTTTGTCCATATAAATAAATATGAAATTACTATTTTACCCATCTAGCACCCATTATATAAGAGTATAGATATAGATATAGATATAGATAATTAGTGAAATTCAATTTAATATATTTTTACTATGTTTTTAGCAAATCAATTAATATAATTATATTTTAATAAAAATTATATTAGACATACTTTGAAAATGTTTACTAACTAACCGAATTAAAAATTATTGAAAAATATTAAGTCTTTTTAAAATAATGTACTTATATGTTATCAAATTTAAATTTAAATCGTGTACCTTAAAATAACCCATTTGTTTTAAAAATTGATCTTTAATAAGTTTACAATTATATTTGTTATAATGTTTGACAAATGAATATTAACTATTATTATTACTGATTTTAGTTATTAGTTTTAGATGTTAAATATGCTTAACAAATATATATACATATATATATATATATATAGGATTTGGATCATTTGAGAACCACCATTTAGGGAGATAACCAAAGAACCAAGTGTGAACACAAAAACCCCTCCACTAAAAAATAAAAAAAAATATAAAAAATATAAAAAAATTATATAACCTAAAAAATAAAAAAATAAAAAAAGTAAAAACACCAAAATGTTTTTTTAGTGTTAATCTTTCTGAAAAAAATAAAAAAAATAAAAAAAAACAAAAAAAATGGCTTTTTTTACGTCATAATTACGTCAGGTCTTATGCACATGTGCATTTTGCTGTTATATATATACATACATATACCGTATGCACATGTGCATTTCACTATTAGAGCACACTTTTGAATAAATTATCAATTGCCATAATGAAATGATCATTAAATGGACGTGATATGATATATAAGGTGGAAAAAAATTTATTCAATGATCTTTAAATAAACGTGAAATGCATTTCACTATTATAGTTAGGTTTTTTTTTCATGGGTTTAGCTTTAGGTTTTAGTTTTTAGGTATGATGGGAATGGGTTAGGTTTTTTGGGGTTGTTGGTGAATAAACTTAAAAAAACCTCTATATAAAACTATAAAATAAGATAATTGTACTACATGCACATGTGCATTTCACTATTATAGTTAAGTTTTTTAATGGGTTTATATTTAGGGTTTAGTTTTTGGGTATGGTGGAAGAGGGGGTATTTTTTTTGGGGGGATGGGATGGAGCGTTTTGGTTTTTGGGGGGTGTGGTGTTAGCTGCACATGTGCATTTCACAATTGGGGGGGGGGGGGGGGGGGGGGGGTTGGGGCAGTGTGGGGGATGGGGGGTTTAGGTTTTTAGGGAGTGAGGTGGGTGGGTTTAGGATTTTAGGGGGTAGAGGTGGGGTTTTTAGGTTTTTTTTTTGTTTGTGTTGACAATGGTTCTCTGGTTCTCTCCCTAAAGTTGGTTCTCGTATGATCCCTACCCTATATATATATATATATATATATATATATATATATATAGGGGAAAGTTCATTTGAGAACTCATAGTTAAGAGAGAACTCAAGAACTCTATATTACACATATGTAATATATCATATGTTGTATATTACACATTTGTAATACACTTAATATATCATATATCACACATGTGTAATATATATTACACATGTGTAACATATGATATATTACACATGTAACGAGTTCCAGAGGTGTATTATGGTGTGAGGGGGGCTTGCGACGAGTTAGGGTTGCACAAATGGTGTTTTACAAGTCAAGGGTGGTATTTATAGGTGTTTCTAGTCGTTCTGGCTGCAGCAGGCGAGTAGGCCAGGTTACAGGTGATTAGGGTTACTCGCCCCTTGTTACTGGCGAGTAGGGGCTAAGCGTTCCTACTACTCGCCCCTGCTCTTTCTACTCACCTCCTACAGGGTTTTTTGGGTTTTTGGCGCGTTAAACACTATTTTAACACATATAAGCACGTATTCACATACCGACAAGTCATATAATTATTATAAACACATAATGCATGATAACTAACACGTTCACATTCGTTCACCAATTCCTGGGACTCGAGACTTGCGTGTGTGCGTTAAACCCGACGATTCTACAAATCACCAATCCTTGTACACATGGTTATGGACCGACTCCCAATGATCCCGTGGGTCATTGTAACGACTCCCGATGATTCCCAGAACCATCACAACGACTCAACTGACCCAGTTAAGTATGTAATATGCATGACTCGCTAAGGTAGACTTACTAGTTTGACCAATGTTTCTAACCTGACTTTGCCGGGTGTCACATAAAATCTGATCACACGCGCTCATTAGCGCAAGGTCCCTGTCGATCACAATCACTCGCGGCTCCATACAACCTACCAGCATGGACTTTATAATCTCCAATAGCCAAACGTAGTTACCAAGCTTCTCAGAAGAAAGAAACGCATGGGTAACCGAAATCGAGTGGTTTGTCGACGCCATACCCACAACCTGATCAAACGTAATATTGTACACGTTTGTATTGTAGGTGACGTCAATCATCAGCACATGCGGGAATGCACACCACATAGTAAATGAATGTTTGTGAACGAAGAAAATATCTGTAAGAGCGTTCGTGGTGTCATTTGCGCGCGTGTAGTAGGTGAATTCTCTCTCCGTCGGAAAGTATTTGAGGTGCGGCATTGCACATTTGGGACCGACTCCCTTTTCAACATTCATCACCTGAGCCGCATTGTGTATATCTTTCATAGTAGTCTTTTTCTCTTGGTTCTTTGAAATGAGCATTCTCCAAATGTTACGCTTGGGAATATCGTTCTCTGCCATTTGCCCGACCAATTGTCTGTCATCTACAGAAAGCCTTATGGCATACGTGTGGCCCTCTAAGTGTTCAAGAGGAGTGTGGTTGTGCTCCGGGGTTTTTCACCTTTATCCTCCATACCTGCGCCCGAGTTTCAAGCATCGTGTCAACTCAAACGGGCAGCCAAATTTTTTGCTACCCGTCTTCCTCGCCATAGCCACACTCTTATGCCCCCCCCCCAAAGAGTGCATTGAAATACAACCTTCACGAAAATAAGTTTATTAGAAAATAAGTTTTTTTATAACTTTTTTAAATAATAAATTATAAAAAAATTTATTAATTAAAAATTAACAATACTCTTAGCAAAGGAGAAACGTAATCCTAAAGGTGTGTGACCCGAAAACCACTAGTGCACCCGTAGGGAATTAACCTTCACCAAGAGTAAATTACGTTTTTCTAGTAAACTTTATAATTAAAGAGTAAAAGTACTATTAGCAAAGGAGAAACGTAATTCTAAAGGTGTGTGACCCGAAGACCACCGGTGCACCCGTAGGGAATTAATCTTCACCAAGAGTAAAATACGTTTTTCTAGTAAACTTTTTAATTAAAAAGTAACAGTACTATTAGCAAAGGAGAAACGTAATCCTAAAGGTGTGTTTCCCGAAGACCATTGGTGCACCCGTAGTAAATTAACCTTCACAAAGGATAAAACACGTGTTTTAGTAATTAATTTATAAGTTAAGTTTTTTCGTGGCTTTTTAAATAACAATTTATAAAATACGTATTTGTTAATATCTTAAAAACAATAGTGACTGAAATATATACCTTCACGCAATGTTCTCCTCTTTTCTTCAATCTTTTTATAGTGATGACGTAACCATTTTCCATTCCTGTATCTTGTACCCAGTCGACCAACTCTTCACGTGTGGAAAATGTCCGTTCAGTCTCGAACCAAAATTTGATCGGGTTAGATCCTTCCTCTTGATCTTCTACTTGCTTCTTCTCGCCAGCGATGTCTTCATGGTGCGTATAGTCTTGTTCTTCAAATGTGTCATCACCACCGTAACCGTAGTAAGTATAACCGTAGTCGGGCTGATGGGGAGAGTCATCAAAATAATATGGGTCCTTCCAGGGTGTATTCAAGTCCAGTTGCACCGTATTGTCACGGTAACGAATGCCAGACTAACCCTCCTCAACATTACTAGACTGACCCTCCTTGACATTATATGATTTAGACTCGTTGTAAGAATCACCTAAAATGAAGTCGTAATACGACATTTAATTTATATGGTTGTGGATAAAGAATTAAAATCGAATGAGTTTATATTCAAATCGAACGAATTTATAGCCAAAATTTGATGGGGTCAGGCGCCTCGCTTTGGCCAAAGCAAGGCGCTTTGCTTAGGGGTTGAATTAGGAGTTAGGGGGTTTAATTAGAAAGGTCCTAAAATAAAAAGTAAAAAGTTGGTAAACCTTTATTTTTTATTATTCTTTTTAGGAAAATTTACATAATTCATCCTTTAAGTTTACATCGTTTTTTCAATGGATGCCCTTTAGCATTAAATGTTGAAGATAATATTTTTAACGAATCACAACTTTGCACCCACTGTCCTTTAACACTAACTTAGTTAAAAATTTCAGTTAACTTTGGTCATGTGCCTTGCACATGAAGGTAAGTTGATAATTTTACTTAATATATGTTTAAATAAATAAAACAAAACATATATAAAAATTAAATAACCTTATCTCTCTCTCTCTCTCCCGCACTATCTCTCAACTTGTTGTCCCCCCTCTCTCTTTAACTTCAACCATCCTCACCACCACCAGCCAACAACCACCACTAGATCTGACCACCTAAGAACCCCCACCACCTGTGGTCACAACCACTAACACTTGTTACCACCATTACTGACCACAAAAAAAACCCACCCCTATAAACACTGCCACCGACGGTGACCACCGCCAAACACCACCAAATCTGGATGACCTTACCAAATGCAACAACCACCGCACTACCCCTACAACCATCAACATAGTCTTAGTTTGAAACCTAAACTCCCAAATCTTCAAACCCTAGCCCCCAAACTAATTTAGGGCTTTCACCAACAGAGCTCACGTTTAACGTCCTCCTAAAAACCATCGATATATTTAAAGAAAAGAAACTACCATCGAGGATTCGAAGGAATCAAGAGACTCCATTAAGCTGACCTGTTCTAAGTTTCAAAAGCTTAGGATTCTCATTCCAATGGTTTGTGGTGACGAGTGATGGTGTGAGTTGGTTGTGATTGTAGGTTAGTGGTGGTCGGGGTGGGTTTCAGTACTGGTGGTCGGATGTGGTGATGACGGCGTAGGTTAGAAATGGGGCTAGGGGTTTGTACTTAGTTACAGATCTAGAGAGAGGAAAAAGTTTTGAAATATTAGAAGCAGCAGATGAGTGTATTTTTTTTTCTTGAAGCAGCAATTCATGAACTTATTTCATCATTGATTTTTTGATAGTTTCTTACAAATTTGGTCTTAGATTTGATTTGTTTGAAGTTTAAAACCCTAATTTAATTACACAAGTAGTCCCTAAAAGAGCAAATGACATGCCTACCCTCACATGTCCCACATGTGAACTATTTTAATGTCAAAATCTAACCTGGTTAGTGTTAAAGGACAGTGGGTGCAAGACTTTGATTCGTTAAGGAGATGATTCTCTTCAATTTTAAAGCTAAAGGGTATCAACTGAAAAACAACGTAAACTTAAAGAACGAATTTTATAATTTTTCCTTCTTTTTACGCTTTCGTATGTGTATTTTATGAATAAACATCAATGCCCAACTATTTTTCTCATGTCCTAAAATGAACCCGGCCATTTTGGGTTGTTCGTTTTTCAAAACTATTCTAATTGTCTAGATCTAAACTTTCGTCAAATCTAACTGAACCGAATCATGAACACTCTAATTTACCTTATAGGATATTTTCCATAAACAATAAGGAAATTAACCTTTTGACTTTTATTATTTTGTCACGGTAAATAAGACATTTAGTATTTTATATAATACAGAAAGCGACGTTATTAGAAGCATTAAACACTAAAAGTCTTCGTATTCTCGTAACTCACATTCCACCTAATACTTATTTTTATATTCCACCTAATACTTATTTTTATATATCCATTGGCTATTATATAAACACACATTTTGATCAAGAAAATATATTTACATATAGAAACAGCATGTTGGCCTTCACTTTATGGGTTGTATTGCTCTAAAGTGACATCATAACATTTAAATATTTTACCCCAAAGTCTTCTCCTTTAATATTAAACATTTCACTGGCTATTATATATAAGTACTAGTAGTATGATCCAAATTAATGTTTAGCAACTGAAGCAACATGTTGGTTACAATTCTATGGTTTGCAATATTGCTACCCTTTGGTCTTGCATCCATCAACACAACTCGTCTTCCATCCAATGAAGGTTTGGTAACTATATGTGATTTGTAACTTGAGATATGATGTTTAGTGTTTTGTGGTTTAAATATTTTAACTTTTTGGCAGTGAACGCGTTGAGGGTGATCGGACGTAGGTTGGGTAAAGATTGGGATTTCAACAAGGATCCGTGTGTTGAATGGGTCGGTTTGCCTGCCAATAACACATACGATGATACTGTCATCTGCAACTGTACTGAATCTAACGGGACGATATGCCATGTCACTAGCGTGTATGTTTCTCTTCCTTTAATATCTAAACTATATGAAATCCCCTGTGAAAATACGGGTAGTCTATATCAATTTTTAGACAATTAGTCTCCAATTATAGAGAACATAAACAGACTTTATTAAGTTACGTTTACTAAGAATTATATCTTATAAACAATGAGGTTTTTTTATAATTGAAACCTTTTTAGGTTTTAAGTTTGGTAAAATATACATTGGTTTGTAGCTTAATCAAAGCACACACACGAGCTACTCGAGACCAGCTTTGAAATATTCAAATTTGACTGATTCAGATCGAGTTGAACGGACAACAAACTAACCAAGAGATTGTGGGTTTAAGTCTCAAATTGTTGTAAAATGATTTGTCTTCCTAGAGCTTCACAAATGGGTTTCCTGGCCCAAACTTGGTTTGGGTCAAAGTTGGTCAACACCGGTTTTCGACCAAACCAGTTCGGTTTAGAACCAGTTTTGAAGAGGGAAAAGGATGGGTTCAGTTTAAAACCATGTTCTATCAAGTTCGTTTCGGTTTTGACTAGTTTCAACCGAGCTCGATTCACAAACCGATTAAAAACCACCAAACCACCAGTCCGATTCAGTTTCAAACCGGTTTCTAGAGCGGTTCGGTTTCGGTTCTTGATCCACCTCCAAAGTCTACCAAGTTAAGTTTTAACTCATGTTTTCATCCGTAAGAGATCCAAACTAAGGACCTACTGTGTTGTGACTAAGGCTAAGGGGTGTGGTATGGGGTTCACCGATGCCACATCACCTTCCCCCATTTCTTCCCCCATCAAGGGGGGTGGTGTTCCCCTTCCCCCTTCCCTCTTTCCCTCCACTTTCTACCCACTTTATAATATAATAATAATAAATTGAGATCGGGGCAGACGGGGAAATTTCCCCTTCCTCACCGAAATTAGAAGGGGGGGCGCGGTGTTCCCGAAGGGGGAGGGGTGCCACATCAGCTCCCCGATGCATTTCCCCGACCCATACCCCTTAGCCTAAGAATTAACTTAAAAAATTAATGCCCAATAAGTTGGGCTGGAGACTAGGCCTGTTTTTAACCGAACTGGGCCCACATCTGGGCTTGAGTAAAAGAATTCCAATTAAGCAGGGCTGTATTTATTTAGTATTAAGTTATTAACCGTTTGTTAGTACGCTTTCGTCATAGCCGTTGGCTCCTTCAACAGATTGAACAAAGACTCAACATCTTGAATTACTTCATCAACATTTAGAGTGATCATGATTCAATGTATATATTTAACTTATTCATGATCCATAAGTTTATTGATTACGAAATTTAGGTTTTCTGAGTATTTAGATTCAAGTAACTTATTATTATTGTTATTGTTATGTTGATCAATTCTTGATATTAATACATAAACATGAATAAGTAAATTAGATATGTACCTTATTAGATAGTAGCCATAGAGAGGGAAGACTTCATGATCTACAGGATGATCGGGTCCTGTTTAGGGTGTATAGTAATGGTGACTAAGGAGATCAAGGATCTCAGTTGCGATAGGAGAGAGAGGGACGAATTCGGTAATCGGTTATGAGTATTTGTGTTTTATTTTACGGTTTATTAAGGGTAATTACGTCCATCACTTAAAGACCAGTGAAACCACTATGTGTATTTAGGTCGTTGATCATTTATTAGATAAATGATTATAAAGGCCATTTAATTAGAATACATAAATATAGTCTTACATGTTATTGTTATTGATGATGTTTTGGTTTGTATGAGATACAGAAGTCTTAAAGGACAAAGTTTAGCAGGCATTCTCCCACCCGAGTTCACCAATCTTCCTAACCTTCTGAATCTGTACACTCCTAAAACTTGCTTTGGTTATATTAATATTATGACTTGTTATAATGTTTGTATTTAACAGTTTATATTTCTATGTCGTTCAAACAGAGATTTAACTCGCAACTATCTCAACGGTACCATCCCTCCAGCATGGGGTTCCATGGGCCAAATTTTAAACATGTACAGCTTCTTTCTTTATGTGTAATCTTTCATCATTTCTTTTGGTATAAAAACCATAGTTTTGCTTATTTTAATACACTATATGCAGTTCTCTGATTGGGAATCGTTTAACTGGATCAATCCCAAAGGAGCTTGGGAACATAAGTACATTGACAACATTGTAAGTTTCATTTTAAAACTACTTTTATTCTAACTTATGTAACCTCTTTTTTTGTTGTTTATGGTGTCACTTCTATTGTTATTTAGAACCGTAGAGGACAATATGATGTCCGGAATGATTCCTGAGGAGCTTGGGAATCTTGCAAGCATCGAGAGACTGTAAGACTTATTGAACTTTGTTGGTATTGTTGTTTGATTCCCTCTGTATATCGTTATCCTATCAACTTATGTACGTTTGTTCCATTTTTAATTGTAGGTTTCTGAACGCCAACTTCTTTAGTGGGAGGTTGCCTGCTTCGTTTGCGAATCTGACAACTGTCATGGAATTGTGAGCTCTACTACCTCATTGATTTTGAATATATTCGCAGACATAACTTACTATTTTGTTTTGGTTTCTTTATGTAGTCGAGTTGGCGGTAACAATTTCTCTGGGAAAATCCCCGATTACATTGGACGATGGCAAAGTCTCAAGAGCTTGTGAGTCATTTTGCTACTGTCCATTTTTTATTTATTGCAAATAAAATGCATATTTAATTATTTTTTTAAAATTACAGAAGGATGCAAGCCAGTGGATTGGAGGGGCCAATACCTTCAAGCATTACTGTTTTGGCAAACTTGTCAGACTTGTGAGTAATTCGTCATATATTATGTGTTTAATTTACTTGTAATTGTCATCATTTATGCTGACTGAATCAAGAGATGCAGGAGACTTAGTGACTTGGGAGGACCAGGCTCTCTTTGTCCACCTTTCGGTAACTCGACAGCTTTTAAGACCTTGTGAGTAGTTAAATTGTTCTTATAATGATGTATTACCAGCCTCTTCTTATAATGTATTTTAATTTGTAAATCTAATCTTGCCAGGATCTTGAGGAATTGCAATCTATTCGGAAAGTTACCAGATTCTCTTCCTTCAAGCGGTTTGAAAGTCTTGTTAGTAATCTTTACTTAGCGCTCAACTTATTTTATTTATAAAGGAAATATCTTTGCAACAACATAAGCAATATGTTTATGTGTTTGAATGTAAATTTAAGCATGTCCTTTAGCCTTTGACCTGTGTTACTGTTTCACATAAGATGGTCTGCAAGCTGCTGACTGTCACACAGAACGGAAGTGTAGACAATACATACGTTTTATCAAATGTTTAATAATAAAACCCAATTATGGTGACGTTTTATGTTAACTACACACATTGAAGCTATTACATAACTTTCTTTTTGTCAAACTAAATGCACGGGGGACGGGGTAAAGCTTTCCCCCTCATGGGAAACCGGTGCGGTCCTCACATGAAATGGAATGATTACACCAAGATGATATCAAACATTGGATACCCCACCTTTCAACCCCTTGGGGTTAAGTTGTTAAAGGTGTTGGTGTGTTGAGGCCTTTCATATAAATTGCAAAATGTTACATTGGTTGCATGATGTTTGATTTCTTTTCTTTGCATGTCTAAAAGGACACAAACCGATTTTATGAGATCATGAATCCACATCACCACATGCCCACCCCCCTCCACCCCTGTTTTTTGGCTCAATGGTGTAAGTTTTGCGATTTTTGTAGGTAATTTTTATATGAATTGAGTCCGGCCCCCCATCGATAGGAAAAAATTTGGGTCTCTTGATTTTCTGCCCCCACCACTATTTTTTTCAAACTTCGCCACTACACATGGCCATACAAATGAAAACAAACTGACTAAGAACCACGGTTAACTATACGCTAAATTATTAGAAATTGCAACCCCTTAATATAATTCACGGGTGACATGAACTACTATTGACATGCTTATATGCCAGTGTGCACACTAAGACAATAAAAACATACTTCTATTTGCTCCTAGTTGTTTTTTATACATATTGAAACCGACTATAACCAGGTATACTAATGTGATGATCTAAGGTAATGTGTTAGGATCAAATGCCATATAAGACATTTAATTAAAAGACTATTACAAATCTGTTATAGTGGTGTTAAGGAAAAGACTATTAAATTATGAAATGCTTATTTTGTGTTTTCCTCTATTAGTTACAATATTATCATATTTCATACACTCATTGTAAACGTTGCTACTTCAGGGACTTTAGCTTTAACAAGCTTAATGGTACCATTCCTGACGGGTTCGCTGATCTAAGGAAAACCGACTACATGTAAGCATCTCATTATAATCTATTGTCACACTTGTGGTTTTCATTAGGCAGACATCTAATGTACTTAAATTTTGATACAATACTTTTGAATAGTTAATTTGTGCAACATATCAAACCATCTATTATGAAATATCTCAATATAACTGCAATATATATTAACATGTCATTTTATTTATATAGCTATCTTACTGGAAACTTGCTATCTGGAATCATACCTGATTGGATGCTCACTTCAGGAGATGTTATGTAAGTTTATTTACTATGACACCTGTAAAAGAAGTAAAATAACTGAAATTGGATTTTTCTTGCAGTGACTTGTCGTACAACAATTTCACATCTCGAAACTCAAGTGACTTTAGGTGTCAGATTCGGGAAACGTAAGATCAGTTTTCCCTTTCTCAAAACCATCATTTTGAAACTCTTTTAACTAAAGCATGTTGTTTTTGTTGTTTCTGTAGAAACTTGTTTGCTTCCTACTTAACGGATAATGTTTCGTAAGTTTACCTGCTATAAATTATTTTTCTAGATAAGAATTCATCGGTGTTCACTTCTTTGTGACATATTTTCTTGTTTGTACTCTTTTACCAGTAAAGAGGTCTCGTGCTTGGGGAACAACGTTTGTCGTACATGTAAGTTAAAGTTACACATTCTTTCTCATATTTTTATGAAATTTGGTTACATGTTTATTGTGATTCGGTTTATACTTGATTCATTGGCGATGTCCTCTTTATAATTATGATAACTCTCATTAATGACATAAACACACGAAATCATATAATGACATGGCCATTGGATAAACACACGAAACCATGTCAGGGACAAATATTAAACGGAGCAGTTCAAAATTATTGTATATGCATAAAATATGTATAAGAAATGGAACGCGTTGAGTGCTCGATGGATTTATAATCCGCTTCTAACTATGACACTGTTTTTGGATCAGCTTCAACCTCATTGTATATTAACTGCGGTGGAAACGGAGTGTCAGTTGGGAATAAGGAATATGAAGGTGACTCTCTCTCAGGTGGTGCTTCGCATTTCTCTTCAACTGATCGGTGGGGATTTAGCAATACTGGTCACTTCTTGGATGATGACCAACCTGACAGTTATATTTTGACAAGTAGTTCTGAGGTCCCAGTGAACAATTCTGAATTGTACATGAATGCACGGACCTCAGCCATATCATTGACTTATTATGGTTTCTGCATGCGTAATGGAAGCTACAATGTCAGCCTTCACTTTGCCGAGATTGCTTTTACTGATGATACAAAGTTTAGCAGCCTTGGCAGGCGTGTATTTGATATCTACATTCAGGTAAGTTCTTAAAGAATAATATTATATAAAAATTATAATACATGGAATTCGTTCATTCATTCATTCATTCTAGCTTGCTGCCTTCTGATCGATGAATCAGTTTTCGGTTAATAATGGTTGGTATTGTGTCAGGGTATGCTGGTGGAGAAGGACTTTGACATCAGTGATAGAGCAGGTGGGGTTGGGAAAGCAATTGTGACAACTTATACTGTAAATGTTACAAGTTCTTTGGAAATCCGACTTTATTGGGCTGGAAAGGGAACAATAAATGTCCCAACCAGAGGAACATACGGACCTCTTATTTCGGCTATTTCTGTGGATCCAAGTAAGCTATATTGTTTACTTACTAGGGGTAAGCTATTTTACTTCTAAACTCTAGTTTTATCATTCTTTGATTTTAATTACGCAGATTATCCGGTTCCACGTGCGAAAGAAAAGGGAAACGGTGTGTCTGGAGGTGTTGTAGCCGGAATTGTGGTTGGAGCAGTTTTCAGCATTGTCCTAATTCTTGGAGTTTTATGGTGGTTAGGTTATTTGCGACGTAGAGATTCAAGTGGACTAGGTATTTATGTGCCAAGCTGGTTTTTTTAGAGTTGACAAGATTGGGGTTTAAAACGGTCAAGGTTTGGTTGGGTAGACCTGTTGACACTTTTGTTAGTTCAAGTCTTTTAAACAAATATTGCAGTAACAATTTAGATATAAAAAAAAAAACACAAAACAAAACATATCACTAAAAACTTTATCTAACTTTGAGTAAAATAATTTATAGTGTTGTATGCATAAAAATATATTTGGCGAAAATGTACCCGTTTGACCCATACCCCAATTAGATAAAGTTTTCTATTTGACTTTTTGAGATAAAACACAATAATCCCCCACATTCATTTTTTGCTCATCAGATTTGAGTGGCCTAGAGCTTAACACCCGGTTTACATTGAGGCAAATTAAAGTTGCAACAAACAATTTTGATGTTGCTAATAAGATTGGAGAAGGTGGTTTTGGCCCTGTTTACAAGGTAATATTAATCTACTATCTTGATTAATATAATATCAAATATGGTTTGTACTATGTTGGAAACTATAAATTATGTTTTAATGTAGGGAGTATTGCCGGATGGAACCTTAATAGCCGTGAAACAGCTTTCTTCCAAATCAAGACAAGGAAATAGGGAGTTCTTGAATGAGTTGGGCATGATTTCTGCCTTGCAACACAAGCATCTTGTGAAATTGCATGGATGTTGTATTGAAGGAAACCAGCTGTTGCTTGCATATGAATACATGGAGAATAACAGTCTTGCCCGTGCTTTATTTGGTAAAAGTTTCTCTCGGTATTCATATAAGCAAAATGAGTGAGTCAATCGTGTCGCATGGGTTAGGCTAACCCATAAACATTTTTTTTTAATTTAAAGCTATAAATAGGATTAAAAATATATCATTATCAAAACAATAACTATTATATTAAAATGATTTATGGCTGTAGGCTACTTCAACCTATTTGGCGTTGTTAGCCCATTTCACATGTTTCTCTAATTGCCCTCTTTTTTCAATTTGACCCATTAGGGGTTTACCATAACTCACATAAAGCCATGGATATGCAGGATTATGAAAGCATAGTTTTAGAGCTATAAAACCACTTGAATATTCATTCTTAGTTTTTAATTATTTTTAACTTGTGGGTTGAAGGGCCCGAACAATGGCAGTTGGAACTTGATTGGCCAACAAGATACAAGATTTGCATTGGTATAGCGCGAGGTTTGGCTTTTCTACATGAAGAATCAAGATTGAAGATTGTGCATAGAGACATCAAAGCGACTAATGTCCTGCTTGATAAGAATTTGGATGCCAAAATTTCAGATTTCGGTTTGGCTAAGCTTGATGAAGAGGATGACACCCATATAAGCACACGCGTTGCTGGAACTTAGTGAGTGGCTAATTATTTTTAGAATTCTCTTAAATGTTTAGAAAATCCAAAAAAATGGTTAAAAATACTCTTTCCGTTACAAATTTTAGTGGATATATGGCTCCTGAGTACGCGTTGCGTGGTTACCTCACGGATAAAGCAGATGTCTACAGCTATGGAATTGTTCTCCTAGAGATTGCAAGTGGGACGGCTAATACTGTTGATAGGCTAAAGGAGAATCATTTTATTCTTCTTGATCGGGTAACTAACATGAACCTTTTTTCATCATATAAGTTTGCATAGGGTTGTTAAATGAGTCATGTTAATGGATTGATGGGTCGAACACAAACACGACACGAATCTTTGCGGGTTCAAATAAACATCACCCATTTAACCTGAAATTTTTATTCGGTTTTATTTTATTTTTTGCAAATTAATAGTTGAAAATTACAATTTGCAACAAAAAAAAAAAAAAAAAAAAAAAAAAAAAATACAAATGTATATAAAAGAATTACTTTTCAACTATAAAACATAATGCCGATTTCTCTTTTTATCTTTAAAATTTTGAGATAAATCACTCAATCAATATATGTCATTATATAAAATACAATTTATTTTTAAAAAATACACGGGTCGACACAAACACAACCTATTTAATTGATGTGTTTGTGGTGTCGATCCAAATTGAAGGAGACCTGCCATGCTAACCCGAACATGACCCAATTAGCTAAAGGTTTAGAAATTCACACCCCTAAGTTTGCATTATTCATCATTTTCAATATTCCTTCTGCCTCTTTCATTAGGCTCTCGCTTTAAAAACTACGGGTGATTTGATGGAGCTAGCTGATCCGAGGCTGGATTCAATATATGATGTCCAAGAGATGGCGGTGGTTATAAACATAGCTTTAGCATGCACTGCAGTATCTCCAAACGATAGGCCCGCGATGTCATCAGTGGTCAGCATGCTCGAAGGAAGGATATTTTCTCAAGAATTTGTTGTTGGACAAAGTGCCTCGACTGAAATGGTTCACAAGAAAATAAAGCAATTTCAGAATACCAGTGAGATACAAACAGAGGAAGTGTCATTCCCATACACTGATTCTTCTGTATCCGCTATTGATCTGTACCCAGTTGATCGTTTTGATGAGTATATGCAGAAAAGAGACAGTGATGAGGATAAGTAGTCTTATGAGTTGTCGATGGTACCTTTCGTATGGGGGATTTAACACGGTTGGTGCTATTTAATCATATGTATCTACTCCATTTTGTATGCACCTTTATTGTTGGATCACAAGTGTGTTTTTCATAGAACTAAGAAATTTACCAAACATGTATATTTTATGATTTATAAATTTGATTACACATGCGTTGATATTGTTCATAGTCTCATAGATCATAGTGTACTGTGTAGTTGAGGCTATGTATGGAGAATTAAGAAGACTTCTCTTATTTGCACCTGGAGGGAACTTATTTACACAGGCCTCTACATGTCGCATAGGCCTCTAGGACTCGTAGAGGCACCTCTAGGACCCATAGGGGCCTATACGACCCATATAGAATGTCCAAATCATTGCCAATTATTGGCAATGATTGGCACGTACCTCGTACTTGTATGTGGCCCGTAGTGGGCTCTATGGGTCATATAGGGCTCAGGTTTAATCAGACAACACCCCTTTATGACCCGTGGAGGCCTCCATGTGTCGTATAGGGTTGTACATTCGCTAAGCATTAATTGCTCTGAGACCTCTATGGCCCATAAAGGCCCATACGGGTCCTAGAGGGGTGTGCAACCCTAAAAGTATTTAAGGTGTAAATAGAAACACCTTAAATAGTAGTAGAAAAAGACGGGCCTCTATTGGACCAATTTTAAATTGGTTTTAACTTTTATTGTGTATAGTTCTAAACTATCGGGTCTATTTTAAATGGGTTTAAACTTTACTCATGGGTATTGATGAGTAAAAGAGCTATCAACTTGATCTAAAATGGGTTTTAGTGCTTAATGGGCTTGAAATAAAATAAATATTTAATAGGCATAAATGTTTAACAAAGTATATGGATTTTAATTTATATATATATATATATATATAGGTAAAGTATATGGAGGAAACCCTCCTTATTTGATAAACTCTGGAAACTCTGACTTCCCAACATTTTTTTTTTTGAAAAAAATAGGGTATGTAATATACATTTTTTTAAGCATTTTGAGCCAAAAAAATCGAAAAAGCGCCGAACGGTTTTTTTTTTTTAAAATAAAAAACGTCTACTGTTTACATATAGTTAACACATTGTTAACACCTGTTATTAGCGCTTAACATGTGTTAGTCAAAATTTTATTTTTTTTTTAAAAAAAATACTCGGCGCTTTTTTAATTTTTTTGGCCCAAAATGCTTAAAATCATGTATATTACTTGCCCTATTTTTTTTCAAAAAAAAAAAAATATTGGGAAGTCAGAGTTTCCAGAGTTTACCAAATAAGGAGGGTTTTCTCTAGAACCATTCCCTATATATATATATATATATATATATATATATATATATATATATATATTATAATTATAAAAATAACTTTGGGCCCATTGTGAAATGTCCTTAGGTCGTCACCCTCCCTCAAAGCCAACTCTGGTTATAATCTTGAGATGAAGATTCTATTATGATGAGTTAGTGTACAAAGAATGAGTTTTGTGAGAAATCTAAGAACTGTGTCCATTAGATTACATTAATGGATGGATGAGTTTAAATGGGTGACAAACTTATAATTAGTGTTATATTTTAATTAATTGAATATATGCTTCGAGAGTAGATATGAAAAATCACAAGTTTAAAAAAAATCAAACACAAATCGTCCCTCAAATAACGCGATTCTCACTATTCTCTTCTTCAACCCTCTTTCAATTCAGAAACAATTTAAACTCCTTAATCTTCATCTTTTTTTTGTGATTTTAATATTTGTAGGCAAAAGGAAGCCGTTACTAGCGAAGACGTTGTGTTTTGCAGATTTACAGTAATTGTTTTATATAACAATGAAAGCATGGTGTATTTAGTTGATGTATTTTAGGGCAAACACAATTGATAATATGGTGTTAGTATAATATGTTGTTGATCGTTGTTTTTCACCTAGTGTAAGTTATTCAGATCGTTATGTATTATTTTTACAGTAGTCATTGGGGTTTATGTGTTTATATTCATATCCGTGTGTTTTAATTCCGTGGTCATCATACGAGTGTGTATTATTTTGTACGTCTTAAAAAGGGAATGATCGGCCTTGGATTGCTTGAAATTTAGATTGACAAGAATTGTGGTAAAATTTTGTTACCAATTACACGAGGCTTGTTTTAAACCATAAAGTGATTTTCTCAATCTACACACTCTAGTCTCGTTGTCTTTGGATAATCCTTGCAGGATCTTCATGTACACCTCCTCATCAAGATCCCTATGCAAAAAGGCATTATTCACGTCAAGTTGATGGAGGAACCAATCTTTCTTGACGGCTATGGGTAACAATGTCTACACGGTCACTAGTTTTGCTACCGGTGCGAAGGTATCATGATAGTCTAATCCTTTGGTTTGTGTGTAGCCCCTTACAACCAGTCTGGCCTTGTATCTCTCAACTTCCCCATTTGTTTTATACTTTATGTTGTAAACCCATTTTGAGTCTATGGCATGCTTCTTTTTGCAATTGTTCAAGTGTCCGGGTTTCGTTTTCTTCAAGTGCTTGTATTTCCTTCTTTATTGCTTCAATCCATCTCTTATCCTGCATGACTTGTTTGAAGAATTTTGGCTCAACGTTTGAACTAACGGCTTCTACAAATGCTTTGTGAGAGTTAGAGAATTTATCATAAGAAATGTAATTAGCAATAGGGTCTACCGTTAGGCCTTTTGATTTTTTGCAGGTTATGTGGGGTCTACTGATGGGGGAAGCTTCACGATAAAATCATTAAATCGCTTTGGTTGAGATCGATTCCTTTTGCTCTAACCTCAGGTCCCCTATTGCTACAACAAATGTGAGACCAAGGATAATAATGGGATCTCCGGGTTAAAAGGGTTAAATGTTTCGATTTGCCAAACGCGGGTCGTGGGGTCCCCACGTTTGCAGTACGGGGTTGGATTTTGTTTGTTTTTTGTTTTGAATTCTGATTTGAAGGAATCTTCAAACCACAATGTATTTAGAGTTTTATTATTATTATTATTATTATTATTATTATTGTTAATATTATTATTATTAGTGTTTTCTGAAGAAAAGATAATGCATGAAGCACAATCTTAAAGAGAGGAGAGAATCAAAAGTGTCTATTAAGGTCAAGTGATTTGAGATTTATAGGAGGAAGATCTTCTATAAAGCGGCATGCTTGACCCTTGATCGAAGAATGCAGTGGGGGATTTACCCTTTATGGTTAAAGGAATGCTTTTGATCTGCGGGTAATAGAGTTAACTTTCGCACATGCGTTAGCTGCTGCTGGGCAGAAAAGTTCACATGTAAAGTGTGATGTGACTAAACACTGCCTTGTTCCTTTTATTTCTTATGACAGTTGTGTTGCTTTGGAACCTTTTTACCTTTCCTTTTAAGGTACTTTGTATATTAATCATTTTATTGATCTTGAGCTACCCACGTTATCAGCCCCCCAGTCAGAGGTGTTTGTGATGTAAGCTCAAATGCTTCTGACTTTATACAATGTTTTTGTTGCTTAAAGATTTAAAGCCTTAAAGGGTTGGGACTTCAGAGATTTGGGCGGTGAAGTCTTTGGATTTGAATTTTGAAGTAACTGTTGATGGGACAGGTCTCAGGCCTGTATATGGCAGTTTTTAAGGCAACATAGCCATCGTAATAGCTATCGGTTATTTTATAATCCTACTTATTACTCATAATTGTTCATTTTTTCATATTCTCCCAAATTTTCAGATCACTTTCTTCTCAGTTAATCCTTCCTTCCATTAGGTTAGTATTTTTCTTTCATCTTCTACCTTCGATCGTCCTTGAAAAACATGGGGGCCAAAAAGGATATGGGGGTTAATTACTTCCGGCTTACACAAAAAGAGATTGAAGCTTTTTGTGAAGAGTGGGGCATTGATCTTTCGTTCAATCCGGTGGCTCCGGGTTTGGACAAGTCGATCGATCAGTGTCCTTTATTGTCGCTATTTTGAATTCTCATACCTTCATTATCCCTTCTATGTGTTAGTTCTTAATGTTTTAGAGTATTATCGTGTGTCTTTCGGTCAGATGCACCCTCATGGGTTATCTAGGGTTTTACACTTTGAGGTTTTATGTCAGGCTCTTGGTTATGACCCATCTTTGTTGATGTTTCGCCGTTTCTTTTGGTTAGCCAAGAACAACGATTGGTTTATCTTTGAAACTTCTCAAATTGATGTTTGTTTGATTTCTTCCTTGGTGACCACTATTGGTACTTGGAAAAATAGATTCTTTCTGAGTCTCTGAGTCCATTCTCCATTTTAAATCGGTTTAGATGCATCATGATGTTGTACTAAATGAAATTGAACCTTCCGAGTCAGAGTAAAATGATGTTCAGTTGAAAGCCATCAGGGCATGTCCTTCAAGGCGTCGGCCATTCCCTAAACATCTTCTGGTTTTAACGGGTGTAAGTGTGTTATGGGACAAACTGGATCGGGATCATGTGCTCCTGAGGGATGATCAGGGTATGGTTTGCTTTTTTCTTTGTGATTTTTCATTCTTTACATTTTGTCTTATGTTTTTCTTTTCTTATTTAGTGATGTCTGCCTTGGATTTTATCAAGTCCGGTGATGTTTCGGATGTGGTGTTTGGTGATGTTGAAGCTGTAGAGGGAGGAGAGGGTGTTATAGCTAGAACTGAGAAGTGCAGGTATGATGGGGTGAAGTATGTTAATGTACCGAATGTTAAGGGGTTCACGAAGCCAGATTCTTCAAAACCTTCTACTCTTCGCTCAAGTCGGCGTCTGCTGAAAAGGCCAAGCCAACCGACATCTTCTGAGCTGGTTGATGTTAGCGACGATATTGAGGCGTTTGATGAGCAGGATGTAGAGGTTGAGGAAAAGTTGGAGAAGGGTTACCTTTAGTAGCTAGTAAGACAGGCAAGAACGTTGCTGCTTCTAAGGGCCAGTCTGTGAAGGAAGTTTCAACTAGTTTGGATGTGGGAGATGTTTATGTGCCCGGGTGGGCTGTTAAGGTTGGTGATAACTTTAAGTCATCATCCGTTTGTGAAGATGTCTTGACACACTTTGCTCGATCGTGTGTTCGAGACTCTTTGGCGACAATGGATGATGATGTTCTTCTTTCTAGGATGATGGTAAATGGTTGCAATTTCATGTCTATGATTCCTGAGGGGGTATATAGGTTCCACAAGAGGATGCAGGAATATAAAGAGCTCTCCAAGAAGAAGAACAAGATGAAAGCTTTGCTATCGACCATGAAGAAAGAGGTAGAGGGGTTTGTTGAGAAGGAGAAAAATGGAAGGTTAAGGTTGATGAGCTCAGGTTGCAGAATGAGGTTGAGAGGAAGAACCTGATTGCAAGTATGGAGAAGGACAAGGCTAAGGTGAAGGTTGATAGGACAGCCTTAGAGGTTCAGTGGGGAGCCTTTCTGAAAGAGAATGAAGGGTTGAAGTCTTCCATTTCCCAAGTGACATGTGATAACCATTGGCTGATTGAACAACGGTTTCAGCAAGTTATTACTTGTCTTTTGCATTCAGCTGAATTCAACTCTGCCCTAGGTGATGTGTACACAAAGCTCCTTAATCATGGAAAACACCTTGGGTATGTTGCTAGTTATAAGGCTCATGAATCTGGGCAGCCTTTGGAATGATCCTCCTTCTTTCAACCTTAAGCTTTGGATGTCTTCAAAGACTCTGTCCTGAAAATGAAGTGGTTGAACTAACCTTATGTGTGTGAGGTCTCCAACTATTTTGGCAAACCTCTTTCTATTTTGCAGGAACTAAAACCTTTTGGCCTCAACGAGGTTGTGTGTGCTGAAGATCTTAAGTCTCTTTCCAAGAAAAGTTCATACTCGGGAGACAGTGAGGAGACCGTTTTTGAAGGTGAAGAAGGTTCTAAGGAGGCTAGCCTTGAAGCTTCTGAGTTTACTGGTGATGATGTTTGGATGAAGTCTAAGAAGGTCAAGAAAAGCAAGAAGTACAGGTTGGGGAGGCAAGTATGAAGGAAGCTGAAGCTTCGAAGCCCTCTTCCTCTGATGCTGCTGTTTGAATGGTTCTTGTTTTTCATTTGTAGCTTTCTTAGCACTTGCTAAACAATATTATGTTGTGGTTTGTAGATACTAAATATTTTGGGAACCTTCTAAGGTTCTTATGGTTGCTTATAGGCTTTATGGCTTATGAACAATTCTTAGGTTAATGGCCCTTAAGGCCTGGTGTGTTTAAACATTATGTTTTTTATGCTAATGAAGTGTTATTCTATTTTTCCTTGGTTTTAATATTTTTTGGTGATTGTCTTTGTATTTTGTTGTGTATTTTCACCAATAGCACATTGAAAGGTTGTCTAGGCAAAAGATACACTGCCTATCCTATTAACAACACTATTTAGTGTATTCTTATTTCGTAAGTTGTTTGGATAGCTTAAGGAACAATTGGTGTAGGCTGCTCATACCTGCCTATGAGACATGCTCAATGATTATGTTAAGTCTCATGGAGTTGTATTGATTTAGGAACTCACCCCTTATACAGGTCTATTCAACCCTATAACCTATTGAGCGATGTGGCATGGGAGCTCATCCGCTTACATGGCCTATGCCATGGAGTGTTTTGCTAGGTTCTCAACCTGATTATAGGATAGAAAGAAAAATCTTGATAGAGAATGATGCGGTTCATTCATTAATCATACTTATGTTACATAGGAATGACAGAACAAGTTTTAGGAATTTTGACATTTCCCAAGGCATTCAATTTATATATAGAACATTTTAAGGTTTTTACCATTCCAGTGGCGAGGAAGCTTCTTGTCTTGTGCATTGGCTAGCTTGTATGACCCTCCTTTGTGGGCTTCAAATGTGGTGTAGGGCCCTTCCCACTTGGGGCCAAGTTTGCCTTGATTTTCTTTCTTGCTTGCTTCGTTGTTTTAAATGACCAAATCTCCAGGATTAAAGAATTCATGCTTCACCCGGGTGTTATAAATAAGATTCCCTCTTCTGCTTATACACGAAGTTTCAACCATCTTTGGGACTTTTCAGTGTCCTTTGGAGCTTGGGATCACTCTATAAACCCCACATTTGAGAGAGAAACAACCCAAAATCACCCAAAACCACTAAGAAATCTCTATACAACCCTCACCATGTTTTGTACACATGATCAACCTTGTGAGCTTGTTATATCAACCATGCTAGGCTAGATTTCTCTTGGTGTTGCTAGGGTGATGATGGAACTTGGTATAAAATAAATAGTTTATTTTTGTTTAAAGCGGTGTTTTGTGTTCTTTAACAATTTTTTCTACTACTTCTTTGTTTGATGAACTAGTTAATCAATCAACTTAGTATTTGGTCTTGTGGGTATTTTAATAGGAAATGGATGGACTTATGAGTGTACCAATGGTGTGTAAAAACCAGCGTACTTGTAAGCTAACGTAATTCCACGTGTAGAGATTAACCCATTTGTGGATAGAAATATACACACTTTGTGTCTTAGTCCTCGACTATCAAAATCTCACTTAGAGTTGGTACGGTCTTTATACTTGGTCCTAGTGATAAGCCAAGACTTGGTTATGCGACCTAGCTTCATGGTCTATGTGTTAGCTTTGGCGTAAACCAAGAATTGTTGAACCCGTGTTGGAAGCGAACGGTCTATATTTTCTTCCATTACTATAATGCCGCACAATTAGTAATAGGCCAATCACTTTTTGAAAAGTTAACTAATTCAAGTAGGGGATGAGAGTGGAGGGGAAAGCCACGACTCCTCTGCCATGTCAAGTGGTAGCTTGTTCGGTCATGCTCCGGCCGCCAACAAGTTATTCATAAAAGAAACTAGTAGCTAAATGTCAATATCGCAACCTTGGGTGGTGGGTTCTTTAGGGTTGGATGCATACGATCTTGAGGTGATCTGCTTCTCTTCGTTGAGAGGTGAGCTCACCAGGGTAGGGAGACCCTCACAATAACTTTAAGGACATGAATCGTTTAGAGTCTAGTGCGGCTATGCCTAGTTTTTAAACACGCCACTTAAACAAAAGTTTAATATTATTTCATACTAGGCAACACCGTTCCCGAAGCAACACCTTTGTTTTGATATTGAATTTTCTTACGGTTTACATATCTCTTCTACTTTTCTTCTCGCGATTTAAAAACTCTCTTAGTAGTTTTTAGAAAGCTGGGTAGTAAAAATCGTGTCCTTAGATTCGATACTCGGTACTTGCTAATTTCTATACAACTCGCGATAGGTACACTTGCCTATTGTGTGGGGTTTAGAACATTAAGCAACTATCGTTTTAGATTATAAATTTAAAACTTGAAAGTGTCACACACCAAAGTTTTTGACTTAATTTCCTTTTATATCTAGTTTTTGGCACTGCCATTGGGAACTTGCAATTTTTAAGGAAAAGAAGTTTAAGTCTTTAAAACCACACACATCAAGTTTTTGGCGCCGTTGCCGGAGACACGGCTGTTTTAGAAAAAGGTTTTCTTAAAAATTACTCGTTTTTCTTTTCATCACGTTTTTTGTTACAATCTCATCTTAAAGGTTCTTGGGTAGTGTACGAACTTGCATCCCTCGCCCATACTCGTACCTCCTCTTGAAGAACCTGAAAGATATTTTTGAGCTAAATTAAAAATGGAACAAGTTAAAAGAACAATCTCTGATTTTACTAGACCTTCCATCAATGATTTGGGCCCTAGCATCGCTAGACCCGCCGTTGATGGCGACCACTTCGAAATTAAGTCCCATGTCATCCACATGATGCAGCAAATCTGCACATTTCGTGGTTTACCTAATGAAGATCCCCATGCTCATATTGCAAATTTCCTCGAAATTTGTGATACCTTCAAGTTGTATAACGTCACTCCCGACGCTATTCGACTTCGCTTGTTTCCTTTCTCACTAAAGGATCATGCCAAAGCATGGCTGAATTCGCAACCAGCAGGCTCCATTACCACTTGGGATGACCTTTCCTAAAAATTTCTCTCAAAATACTTTCCCGCAGCCAACACCTCAGACCTAAGAAATGACATCACCACCATTTGTGAACAAGACATAGTGTCACTTTATGAGGCTAAGGAGAGATTCAATGACATCACCACCTGTGAAAATTGTCCCCACCATGGACTTGAAATTTGGTTACAAGTTTCATCCTTCTACAATGGGTTGAAAAATCAAGCGAGGCAGACAGTTGACGCGACAGCAGGAGGAATTTTTGGGAACCAAAGGTCGCAAGAAGCATATGATCTCATCGAAGAAATCACCATGAACAGTTATCAATGGTACAACCCTCAAATTCGGCCTTCGAAGACCGGTCTCTATCAGGTTGATCCCACCACTTATTTGCAAGTTTAAATTGAGGCATTATCGACTCAACTCAACCAAATGAGCAAAGCACAAGTCAATGCCATCACCGCCGCAGAGTTATAGCCGCAAGACGGGAGTCTTCCTCCTCCTCAGGCCAATGTTAAGCAACCGCCCGCCAAAGAACCCTTACAGCAACACGTACAATCCTGGCTGGCATGATCATCCAAACTTCAGGTGGATGAACACCAACAATACCATGCAACCACCCGGCTTCAGTCAACAAAACAACCAACAACGCCCTCCAAACAATGGTTATCCGTCAGTGGATGAAAAGCTCACCAAGCTCGAAGCCTGATCAACAGGCCGAATGGACAAAAGGTTCAACAACACTGATAAAAGGCTTCAAGGAATCGAATCCGCCATCAGAAACCCAAAGATATAAATGGGCGTTATGGCCAAGTAACTCGCAGAGAGGCCCATATGAAGTCTTCCAAGCAACACTGAAACCAACCCAAATGCAAATATGAGAGCCATAACTCTTTGTAGCAGCTGAGTTTATCTCGAACCACCCATGCCTAATAACAAAGAAGTTATACCACACATTCCGCCTGAAAATGAACCCACACATAACCGTTCCCAATGTCATCGCACCAGAAATAAACTCGACCGCCAGTTCACCACCACTAGCTAATGCAGGCCCTACAACCAACCAGAATCCTCCAAATGCTCCGCCACAAGAATCACCATCGAAAGCAGTACGGAGAGAATATCGGCCTAACATACCTTATCCCGGTCGTTTGATGAAGCAAATGACGGAGAAGCAGTATCAAAATTTCACCGAGCTCCTAAGTCAAATCCGCATCAACTTACCTTTTTATAGAAGTCATCCAACAAATGCCCAAGTATGCAAAATTCTTGAAGGACTTCTTGAGCAACAAAAGAAACCTCGAGGCAGCGATCAAAGGCAACACGTTGGAGTGGACAGTGTTAATACAACAAAGCATCCCGCTGAAGCTTACCGATCCAGGGAAGTTTTCTCTACCTTGCTCTATAGGTAACTTGCCGACGACTTATGCCTTGGCCGATCTTGGTGCGAGTGTGAACGTTATGCCCATTTATAAATACAATCAACTCAACTCAACTTGGGAGAGCCACGACCTTTGACGGCTACAATCGAGTTGGCAGATGGTTTCATAAAACAATAAGAGGGAATTGTTGAAAACATGCTTATTAAAGTAGGAAAATTTGTTTTCCTGTCAACTTCGTCATCCTTAACATGGGCGAGAGTAATGTTCCCATTATTCTCGGTCTTCCATTCTTAGCCACCGCTCGAGCAACCATAGATATGAGTGATGGAGTTCTTACACTTTGGGTTGGAAACTACAAGCTGCACTACACTGCCGGAGGAAAAGAATATGTGTCCAACGATCCGTTCGATATGGCCAACTTTATTGATAAACAATTAGATTATCAATTAAAGAAAGCCAAGGGTTCTATAGTGACGCCACCAGATGAATCTTCAGTGGGGCTTGACAACATCAAGTGTATCGATGAGTATTGGGACAACCGTCAAAAGGGTAGTGGGAGAAAAAGAGGCGGAAGAAAGTAAAACATGACAAGTGGCCCGGAAGCCAGGAAGGAAGCAGTATGAGCACCACACGTTTTGTCTAGCCAAAGACGTGAAACATGGCGCTACCGGGAGGCAACCTGGATTGGTGGCTCAGAAGAATAAGATGAGAGGTTGGTGCATACGGTAGAAAAGTTGGACAAGAACCATCAGGGTCGTTCACTCTTGATATTTTCTATCACCTAGGTGTGCCCTCTCGGCATTAGGAACCAGTAGCTTGTCTTTTTATTTTATTTTATTTTTCTTTTCGTTACTAATAAATTATTGTAGTTCATGTCAAGTGGTTTCTCTCATGGAAAAATTCATGTTGAGGAAGCTGCGGGGACTGACGACACGCAGTCCGTTGGAGAGTAAAAAGGGGGGATACTTGTTCCTTTTGACTAGTCCACTTATTTTCTTTGCACACACATATCACAGAAAATTAATTTAAAAATGTGCTAAGGAATTAAGTGTGAGGTGTTTAAAATTTTGCAAATTTAAAACACCTCAATAATGTCAGTGAACCGTGACCGAAAGGCAAAGTTTTTAAAATTATTTTTGGCAACAAAAATATTTTCAAACCCTTTTGAGTCCACCCAACAATCTTGCGAGAGATTAGGGAGGTTTTGGTAGTCAAAAGAGCCGTCTAGGTTGTTTCCGATTCCTTAATTAACCCTACCCCTACATGTGTGAATTTTGAGCCTTATCGAGCATACCACTACATATATACTTTACATGCTCACTCATTTGTTTATGAGAGATATTCCCATTTGGCATGGCATGGCATGGTTAGAACTTGTGTGACTTATGCATTACAAGACCATATTAGAGGTGAGTGTGTGAAAATGATCTAGGCACTTAGGACTTACCCATTCCGTTACTAGTAGCCATCCATATATATTTCCCCACCCATAGCCACCCATCTTGAGCCTTAGCCTTTTTCATTTCCTTTCATCCATTTAGCCCCCGCCATAACGAAAACAGGGAAGTGTTGAGGTGTTAAGGAAGCTCTCAGGCAATTTTGGGACTTAGAAGATTAACCCGCACATCAAAGATCTCGGATCTCAATTGTGAAAAATGACGACAATAGAAGAGCCATCAAGAAGAGCATACCAAGTGTCAAGAATCACCCAGCAAAGCATCAAGTGTAAACAGTTTATACTTTTAAAAAAAGGGAATAATGATGCTGCTAAACTAAAGGAATCAAGAAAAACTTCTAAAGAGAGCTTTTGAAATACTTTATGAAGACCGAGCGATCGACCCAAGCTAGTTGAGGCTTTTAGGCGGCATGCGTCGAACGGTTCACAAGAGTAGGCGAAAGTCGAGCTATGAAGTCCAAGGAAAGACCATCAAAGCCAACTTGGAAGGATTACAAGATTCTGAGAACACCTCAAGGCACCAAACCCAAAGTTAGTCATGGTGGTAGACTGCATCCCTACCCTATTCCTCAACAAAAGTGGTGGAGTTGTGATTTGCATACAAGCCTACGATTCATGTTTGCCATTAGGTAGAATCCGAGAGTTCACCCCAAATGAAAACCCGAGTGAATGAGAGTTAGTGAGGAAAAAGGAATAGGGACACTTTAGGAGTTTTTAAGTAGTCTTACCACAAACCAAGCCCGAAATCCTAAGGATCTATTAAGTGTGACTCTTAGGAGGTAGGTTGAGCTCGGCACATCGAGTAAAACCTATAATTTTTATCTCAGAAAAATTGCCTAAGGTTCGGTTTGCTTGATGACAAGCAAAAGCTCAAGTGTGAGGTGTTTGTGATGTGTCGAGAATTACACACGTTTTACATACACATTTCACCCATTTTTCACCCGAACTCATGCTTTTATCTTGGTTTTATCATGATTTACTCTTCTTTGTTGATAATTGCAGGTTTTAAGGTCAAGGAGTGAAAAGAGTAGAAAAACGGCACAAAAGACAAGAAATTGAAGACTTAGAGAGCTGTTTCAGATGCAGCACAGCCACGCTCCGGCCCTGCACGACCGTGCACCTGTCGTGGGTCAACAAGTCAACATTCCCATGTCAGTAGGGAGCAAAAGTCAAAGTGTACCGTCAAGAACGGGCGTGCCCACTATGGTGCACGGTCGTGCTCAAGTCAACGTGTATCTAGGAATATTCCAGAACTGACCAAACTGACAAGACGATTGCCTAAACAGACGTCCACGGGCATGCCTTATATTGAGCACGGGCGTGCTTGCCAACAAACCCGACAACACCTTTACGCAAGGACTCTGCAACAGTACCAGGTGTCAAGCACGGCCGTGCCACACCATTGAGCACGAGCGTATCCTTGTTGGAAGGCCTATAAATAGGTAGCTCCACTCCTCACTTTGGCATCCCTTAACCCATCAAATTTTCTACCTTCTATACGAAGTTTCAGCCATCTTTAGGACTTGTAGGTGTCCTTTGGAGCTTAGGATCACTCCATAAACACCACATTCGAGAGAGAAACAAGTATACAACCCAAAATCACCCAAAACCACTAAGAAATCTCCATACAACCATCACCATGTTTTGTACAAAAAACCAACCTTTTGAGCTTGTTGTATCAACCATGCTAGGCTAGATTTCTCTTGGTGTTGCTAGGGTGATGATGACACTTGGTATGAAATAAATAGTCTATTTTCGTTTAAAGTGGTGTTTTGGGTTCTTAACAATTTTTTCTACTACTTCTTTGTTTGATGAACTAGTTAATCAATCAACTTAGTATTTGGTCTTGTGGGTGTTTTGATAGGAAGTGGATGGACTGATGAGTGTAACCATGGTGTGTAAGAACCCGCGCACTTGTAAGCTAACCTAATTCCATGTGTAGAGATTAGCCCATTTGTGGATAGAAATATAAACACTTTGTGGCTTAATCCTCGACTATCAAAATCTCACTAAGGGCCAGTATGATCTTTATACTTGGTCCTAGTGATAAGCCAAGACTTGGTTATGCAACTTAGCTTCGTGGTCTATGTGTTAGCTTTGGCGCAAACCAAGAATTGCTAAACCCGTGTTGGAAGCAAACGGTCTATATTTTCTTCCATTACTGTATTGCCACACAAGTAGTAATAGGCCAATCAATTTTTGAAAAGTTAACTAATTCAAGTAGGGGATGAGCGTGAGCGGGAAATCCACGACTCCTATGCCATGTCAAGTGGTAGCTTGTTCGGTCATGCTCCGGCCGTCGGCCAGTTATTCATAAAAAAGTAGTTAAATGTCAATATCGCAACCTTGGGTGGCGGGTTCTTTATGGTTGGATGCATACGATCTTGAGGTGATTTGCTCCTCACCATTGAGAGGTGAGATCACTGGGGTAGGGAGACCCCCACAATAACTTTAAGAACATGAATCGTTTAGAGTCGAGTGTGGTTATGCCTAGTTTTTAAACACGCCACTTAAGCAAGAGTTTACTATTATTTCATACCAGGCAACGTCAGATCCCGAAGCAACACCTTTGTTTTGATATTGATTTTTCTTACGGTTTACATCTCTCTTCTACTTTTCTTCTCGCAATATAAAAACTCTCTTAGTAGTTTTTAGGAAGCTGAGTAGTGAAAATCGTGTCATTGGATTCGATACTTGGTACATGCTCATTTCTATACTAACCGCGATATGTACAGTTGCCTATTGTGTGGTGGTTTAGCACGTTAAGCAACTATCGTTTTAGATTATAAGCTTAAAACTTGAGAGTGTCACACACCAAAGTTTTTCACTTAATTTCCCTTTTCATCTAGTTTTTGGCACTCCCATCGGGAACTTGCCATTTTTAAAGAAAATAAGTTTAAGTCTTTGAAACCACTCACATCAATCGGTATTGCTTAAGGTTATTTTCTTGCAATTTAGGTGGCTTCGTGGTGGGGCGACAGGTTCATGTGGCTGGTGGTATGGTGGCTAGTGACGGTTACCAGTGTGTTGGTGGTGGGGGGAGGTTATAAGGCGACGGGGGTTGGTTTTTAGTGATGGGGTGTCGAGTGGTGGTTATTTCCGGTTGCAGGGCGGTTTGGTCGGAAGGGTTGGTGGTGAGTTACGGTGGTGGTTGGGCTAAGGCGTTCACAAGCAGCGGCTTGGATTTTCAGAGGATGAGATGTCAAGGGGGGATATGTGACCGTGTAGGGTGGTTCGGACGGTGGTTATTGGTGGTTTATGGTGATGGTGGTGTCGGATTTGGAACAGGATAGATGATTGCACTAGTATATAGTTATGATTTATTATGGCCCCGGCTATTCACACCCCCACTTCTATTTAACCCCCCCCCGAAAGCGCCTCGCTTAGGCCAAAGCGAGGCGCCTGGGGTCAAATCGTACGAGGTGGCAGGAGGGGGCAGAAAAAGCTGATCCAAAGCGCCTAGCTTAGGCCAAAGCGAGGCGCTTTGGATCAGAGTTATAATTTTGGGTATTTTTTGGTGTTTTGAATTGGTTTTTTTATTTTTTTAAAATTTTTTTAATATAATTATTTTAAAAAGTTAAAATAAAATAAAAAACAAATGTCTTAACTCTAATCAAACGTCTATATAGGCGTTTTCGATTTCCAAATGAATCAACGACTTAAACTTTACATTATCAACCACAAACAAAGGTCTTAACTGTAATCAAACGTCTATATAGGCGTTTTCGATTTCCAAATGAATCAACGACTTAAACTTGACATGATCAACCACGTATAGTCAAAGATTTTAACAAATATATTCAGTTAAGTACTAACGCAGACCTTGATCTGCAATATTTGAAAATTATCATTTCTTGACATGCTTGGTAACAGAGAGGAACACTTTCTTCTTTTGTTGTACAATATTTTTGTTAGTTGTTAAATGTTTTTATAGTTTTTTCTACTTTTAGAAAAAATAAAAAACCCTGTATAGTCGAATGCGGTATGCGCGTTAAATTTAATTAAATAAGTGAATGATCAAGGGATCCGCTTGGAGTCTAAAGCTTCGCGTGTCATCTCAAAGTATTCAATTCCGATAATCCACACCTTTCTCCTGAAGCAAAACCTCTCTAGGTTTACCATCACCAAACGGATTCACCTTAGGCCTCGGTTTGTCCACTCCAATTCCTAACATTAATTCCAATTCCAATTCCAATTCCACCAGTGCAATTAGAATCTGAAGAGAAGTTATTATCATCATCATCCACAATGTTCTTACCTAGAGCTACCAACCAGCTGGCATGGGAGCCAAGATTTGAGAACTGGTGGCAGAGGGAGTTCGTACATCTCCACCTATGGAACCGCCAGAAACAAAACCAGGCAAAACCATTTTCTTGTTACTGTTGATTAAAGCCTGGTTTTGAGAATTTGATGAGGAAGCAACAAAGCGGCTTTTGAACTGAGCCATAACTTTTGATTTAAGTGAGCTAACAGCTGAAGAGAAGTTATTATCATCATCATCATCCACAATGTTCTTGCCTAGAGCTACCAACCATCCGGTTGAAGAAGAAGATGACAGATATCACTAACATAACTTGCACCGGCTTGAGATATGAGTTTGATTAGCTTAAATCTCTCTGATCCATGGTATCCACTTTCAAAGGATCCATGACACGCGATAATCGCTACGGTTAGTAGATACCATGGATCAGAGAGATTCAAGCTAATAAAACTCATATCTCAAGTTGGTCCAACAACTGAATTTGACTTGCTTGCATTGGAATCTTGTACGAAATCATCTCCATATCCATACCTTGTTTCAAGTATCTTGTAAAATTCATTTCGTCTTCAAGACTCCTAGGAGTCAACAAAGGTTGACTTCTTTGAGCATTAACCATGACTATATTACATTATTATTATTATTATTATTATTATTATTATTATTATAATTTTTTATTATATTTGTAACTTAGTTCCTTTGTTATATTATTATCATAATTTATTATTATCAAGAATCGGAAATTAGTAAAAAGATTTATGAAAGTATCAAGAATCGGTAATTAGTAGAATGATCGGATGTGACTTCTGAAAACCACAAACGATCAATTAAACATTACGAAACGCGTCAAACAGAGATCGGAAGTCCAACATGTCGATTAGACATGCAAAAATCGTGTTTTGAAAAAATATGGGTATCGACTGTATAGTCGGAGCACCAAGTAGAATGATTCATGAAAGTTGAACAAACTTGGATGTTTCAACCAAAACATACAAACGAGCAATAAACGACCCGTAACGCCTCAAACGAATTTTGTTGTATTGGGAACAACTAAAAACAATTTAAAATGAATTAAAATTAATTTTTAATCAATAACAACTATTTAAAATGAATTAAAACAAGTTAATTTTTTTTTAAAAAAAGCCAAAGCTAGGCGCTTTGGCCTTTTTTTAAAAAAAATTAACTTGTTTTAATTCATTTTAAATTGTTTTTAGTTGTTCCCAATACAACAAAATTCGTTTGAGGCGTTACGGGTCGTTTATTGCTCGTTTGTATGTTTTGGTTGAAACATCCAAGTTTGTTCAACTTTCATGAATCATTCTACTTGGTCTCCGACTATACATTCGATACCCATAATTTTTCGAAACACGATTTTTGCATGTCTGATAGGACAAAAAGGATTGGTGAAACCACTTTTGCAAACCTTAGTCTAATTCACTTCTGTCAAATTATTCTAAGTATAGAACTACTGAAGAAAGAAGACTAAACAGCTGAAGAAGGATTCTATAAGTACTGAAGAAGAAATACATCAGAAGTTCTGAAGTCCAAACCAGACAGTTCACTTAAGAACTACTGAAGACAAACTACTCATCAGTAGTTTGTCATTCATCAGCACTTGTTCATGAATCTTTCCAACGCCTTATGTTTCAGTAGTTTATTAGTTTAGTATTACTTTAACTTTTTGTACAAGTTCCAAGATTGCAACTTGTTGCAACTTGTCTCTGAGCTTGCTTTTTGGCAAGGTTCATGTATTTGTAAAGTCTATAAATAAATGGGTTCATCCCTCTGTTTTAGACATTGATTTTTAATATAGAAATCCTTCAAAGCTTATCATTGTTATTTCCATTTCATTTACTGAGAATCTGTTTAAGTGTTCATTCTCATTCAATGCTTAGATTCTCATTAAATACTTATCTTTAGTTCTATCAAACATCCAGGGGGAGTAATAACTCCTGTTGATTAAGTGTAGCTTTAACTTATATAATTGCGCTGTGCTATTCCTGATAAAGAACTTGATAAACACTTAAGTGTTCACTAGCAAGTTCATACAAAGAGCAATACTGATCCAACAATTGGTATCAGAGCACTGGTTTATCTGATCACATATCAATCGAACACATTGAAAATCAGACTCAGGCTCTTATTGATATTCAATAAAGGATTAAAAGTTCACTTTTATCAACATCCATAACTTTAAGAGATATTTGACAAATCAATACTCTTTAAAATGGATCCTCATAATACTGGTTCTGCCAATAAACCTGCTATGCTAGTAAGAAATGAATATAATATCTGGCAAAGGAGAATGGCACATACTGACGTTTGCGTAACTATACATATTTTACAATGGATTTTAACACACGTTTTTGCTTTAATATTTATAAAAATGGTTTCGACCTTCATATTAAAACACACACACTAGGGCAAGTGTACCCTGTCATATATGTAGTAAGTACAGATAAGAACCAAGTATCGATCCATGGACGCGCGCGGAGCAATTGTACTAAAACTCTGTCCCCGATTTACCAGTAGGAAAAGATAAGTTTTGAGTTTTGTTTAAAACTAAATTAATTCTAAAACATGTAAATAACTTAACTACGACTCCAAATAGAAAATATAACTATATAAACTATATTTTTGCCAATCCTAGCATGTTATCTAAATATAATAAGTAATATAGGCGCGTGATCAACATTCCCATTTTCCGACAGTTAGTGTCCCTTTCGGGCATCCTAACATGACAACTATACAGAAAGCTAACACGAATACACACGTTAACCGCTTCAAGTCGTTCATGAGCGAGCAGCTGATATGATCTCACGCAGATCTTCTAAAGATAAGTTAGTCATCCGTTAAGAGTATTCTAACCTCACTAATTCAGGGAAGCGATACCGAATACACAACACAGCCACCTAAACTAGCATAAAGTAGAGCATTTCACAACCTATTCCATTTTACCAACTTTGACCCCAGATCTACTAAGATCGCCATTTTCACCAAAATAACAACCAAAGATCATTAACCGTGTCAAAGACTAGTAACGGCACCATTAGGCTTTTTAAACCCTTTTACGTGCCGGTAAGCATTTTTACCCGTTATTCGACTGACTTTAACCAAACCAATACCCGGTTACAGTTTCATGGCATAAACTATTTAACAAGTTAACTAGTCTACTACCGGACGATTAAACGGACGGTTTTTCAACATGTATCCGCCTAACACATTCGACAATCGCTAAAGTCATTCAAATACAGCTACAAATCCATCAACAATGAAACAAGGTTGCGCTATGATCATCAAGATCTAATACGTGAAAAACGCCAAATTTATACAAAACATGATTACATGCCAAACGATTGTTTTTTCTACTAAATATTACTAAACATGATTACTAGACTATAATGTATTACATAAACAACACAAACAAGCTTAAACAAACTGATTTGAATCAAATGAAAGCATAATAGATCAAACCATAAAACTCGAATGTGATGGATTGGATGATGATCGATGATCCGGATGCGTTCCCGAGCTCGTTCCTCGCCTTTCCAGCAGCTCACAGGTCCAGAAAATCGCCCCAAATCGCCCAGAGAACACCCAATGTTTGATCAGTGGGTTTTTGCTCTGTTTTTATAGAAGTTTTGATTTTGTGCACGGCCGTGCGCATAAAGTGCACGGCCGTGCACTTTATCAACTTGAGTTGACGTGCAAGTGGGCAAGTGGTTGGGCTGCTCCTGGAAATATCTAGATATTTGGCACGGCCGTGCACCAAGGGTGCACGGGCGTGCCGGTCTGTGGTGGCCGAGTGCTTGGTGTGGCACTCCCTGGTGCACTGGTAGTGCCACACGAGAAAAAGAGCTGGCACGGGCACCCGCACGGGCGTGCCGGTCTGAGTGCCCGAGAACATGGGCTGCACGCCCTGGTGCACTGGCAGTGCCACCCGTCTGTGTCCGAGAACAACGAGCCCGCACGGGCGTGCACCTGAGGTGCACGGCCGTGCCAATCTTCCAGACTTGGCTGATTTTGCCAAAACTTTCTGTCTTGTCCGTTTTTCGCCCGGTTTCTTCGACTTTGTTCGTGGGACGTCGTTTAAGACCTGCAATAAACATATGAAGCGGTTAAGTACCGAATTCGTGCAATTATGGTCGAAAACGCGTAATTTGGGAGTTTAATCGGGGATTTAAATATGTATATTTTAACGTATATCAAACCTCCCCACACTTGAACTTTGCTTGTCCTCAAGCAAACACTTAAACAGAAATAAACGAAAAACTCGCCAAGTGGCAACAAAGACAAAATATAGCCTGTACAGACGATAATAGACAAGCCGACAAAGGTATATAAACAGGTGATAAGATGACTAAACAGCAACGACTCACTTCCGATCTACAAACACGCAAACCCGTACACGACTCACAATGTTCACACACACTCGGTTTTATTTATGATACATACGTGTAATGTGTATGTGTAAATCTCTCCATTGCCAAGACAATGAATCGTGCAATATCATAAGCTTGTCAAAAGATCTAGTCTTCACCAACTAACGTGTGAAAAAGCACAAATCACGAAGTCTTGTAAGGGTTGTAATGTTAGGCAAAGGTAGGGGTGTGGAATGGATATTTAAAGTGACAAATCGGCTAAAACCCGGCGGTTATGTCTAACTAATAGCAACAACTACAACTGTACAATAAGAATTCTAACATAGGCGAATTTTCTTTTGAAACGGGCTAAACACAAACTTTTAACTTTAAAGCTCTAAAAACTGCTCGAATCACTGCTAATTCACCCTATTTTAGGGTGTTCTATTTTTCTGGATTTTTTTTTTTTATATATATATATATATATATATACATATCTATGATATACATATACTAAACAGAAACTGAAATATAATCAACAAACGGGTTCTAAATATATAAACCCGAACACGAACTATTTACAACGTAAAAACTAGTTAAACAATAACCTAAACCGAGCTTTAACACAAAAAGGTTTAAAAGAAAAAGGCTATTTGGTTTAGTGGTGAAATGGTGTGGTAAATAAGAAAAAACACGGGATTAGGTTCAACATGGTTAACTAGTGGATAATATATGGGTGCGGGGAACAGATAGAACGAAAAGAAAAGGTTAAATCAAAAGGGTATCCTAAATGCCTCAATCATGTTCGTACAATCTCACACGTATCTGGTCTAAACAAGTATACTAGTGACAAGTTCTAAACTGCACAAAACATCCGGCACACTCGCAAGCATGTCAAAGAAATGTAATCTATTCTAAGGCTCGAACGCTCACGTAACCGGAAGGAAATGGGTGCAAGTGTACGAATATAACATGCTCGTATCTCATCTGTTTGTCGCGCCTCGAGTTATCTTTGTCAAAATTTAGTTAGGCTTGATGTTTATATGAGAATATATACATATATGTACTTTTAAGGTTTTTTTTTTTTTTTTTTTTTTTTTTTTTTTTTTTAACATATATATATATATACAAGAGGACAAACACGATTATAATCCCTCCCCACACTTGAACTTCACATTGTCCCCAATGTGACAATAGAAAGCGTTTATGAATTAGCTATCTATAGTGGGAAAAAGGAGAATAATACTCCCCTTTAGTCGATAACTCGAAAAGTACGGTGATCGCATTGAGCATCCATACCGGTGCTCGCCGTTTCCTGCACTATCACCATTCTTGACAAAACCAAAAGACATCAAACACATCCATACATCATCACAATTATTCAAACAAAACAAATATACTGAAAATTAAAGTGCAGAAAAGTAAATAGTTCAAATGCAAAAACTAAAAAGTCATGGGTACGCAGACCCGAATACGAACTGCAAAAATAAATAAAAAGTACTAACACATGCATGCAATAGATTTCCGTGGCTACTGGTCGTCGTCGTGGTGCTGACCGGAGCTTCCTGGCTGGTCGCCAGGAGCACCATAAGGGAATGAGGGAGGGTTACTGAAATAACCCGGATGCACCTGCTCTAACCCAGCGAAAAGGTACTCAAAACTGTGCCTCACATCCTGCTGCACACGATCCATAGTGGACCGCATGTACTGCTGGTCCTGCCTGATTTCCACCTGGTTTGCACCGATGTTGTGCATGTTCAGCTCCATTGCCTGGAACCGCTGGTAGAACTCAGGGTATGTCGGGATGTCTGGAGGCCACTGCTGGTCCTGGGGCTGGAAGTGCTGAGGAGAGTGGTGTGGAATGTCGTGTGGCTGGTCACCACCGCCTCCTGCATGCTGCTCCTGCATCTCCTCATCCTCGTCGCCCTGTGGTGCTGGCTCGGGGTCCCATATGATGTCCTGACTGATAAGGCGTGGACCCGCATCCGTGTCAACAACCAGGTTCTGAGCCCTGACTGATCTAAGGTCCAATGTAACCCCAAGAGTGACCAAAGTCAGCGTCTCCTTGACCTCAGGGGTCAGCAGTCCCAATGCCTCAGCAATCTGGGTCACGTACTCTCCTCCATGTATCTCACTCCCCTCCTTGGTGCCCCCTGCAGTGAGAAAGAACTCGGCCATACGTGCGGCCAAGTTCAGCGGGGCACCCTCACGGAAATGGTACAAATATAGAAGGTCAGGAGTGGGACAGTTCCCCGAACTGTCCTTTCGGCCACAGATCGTGTGGCTGAAGACATGGTGTAGTAAGCGGAGAAGTGGGTCCTTAATCTTCGTTGCCTTGGCCGACCTCGGAACATAAGGTGGACCAATGGCAATCGATGCCCAAAACGCGGCCCGCTCGGCATTGTCCGCGAAGCTATGAATACCACAGAAATCTTCAGAGTTTGTCTCCAGGTACTCGTATATCCCAAGCTTCCTCCCCAGTTTTGCTACCGACCAGTGATACCATTGTCCACAAAGCCTGAACCGTATATCTTTTTTATGAAAGTCCTTATACTGTCCTTCCTTTGGTTTTTTGTAGGAGAAGGAAGCTAAGAATTCGATTGTGATCTCCCGATAGATAGGCTGATTGATGCTCAACAAGTTCGCCATGGGCTGCGAAATAAACCCATTATAGCGCTCACGCTGATTCAGCGTGTCTAGTAAATCGAGGTTGAGCCTAATAGGAATTCCAAATGAGTTCCGCCTAGCCCACAGCTTCAGGAGCTTGTCAATACACGGTCCTTCCCTCTTGTGTCGGCTGTCGAACCCGAGGTAGTCATGTTCCATCTGCATGCAAAAATGAATATAAAACTGTTAGTACACAAAAAACAGAGGTCCCGGATGTCCAAAACAGACTTCTGTACGTTCTGTCCTGATTCTGTTGAGTGTGCACGGTCATGTGCACGGCAGTGCACCTGGCCGTGCAGCCTTGATTTTTAGCACAGGTCTGGGTCGTGCACGGTCAGCTGCACGGGCGTGCGCTTGGCCGTGCACGACTGCACAGTTGCAGAAAATTGTTTATTTTTGCAACTTTCTCTCCCAAAATCCCCAAATCACAACTATTCTTTAAAGATTAACAATGTAAACACGATTTGGGGTGGCGAATGCAAGGTTTTATTAACAATAAACAAAAACTAAACTATTACAAACTAAAACTACACAAGATTAGTGGGTTTATAAATTTTTATGAAGAAACCCCCAAATCAAGACCTAACATACGAAAATAAAGCAGATTTAAACTAAAAATCCCGAATACAAGTGCAATAATATGAAGGGATTCGTACCTCGGTGGATTTGAAGGAAAGGAGCGAAGATTTGTAGCCAAAATGATGATTTTCGGGTTGTTTTTGCAAGATGGAACGAGTGTGCGGTTGGGGGTGCAAGAATATTAGGGTTTTGGAGTAAAGGTGGTATTTATACCCATGTTAATGGACTGGGCTTTTTTGGCCCGCACGGTCAGGTGCACGGGAGTGCTCCTGGCCGTGCACTTCCTTTATGCACCCCTCTATGCACCCCAGTGCACTGGGTCATGCACGGTCAGCTGCACGGGCGTGCGCTTGACCGTGCACGACCTGCAGATTTGCAGTTTTGAGGCTGCAACTGCAGTTTCGCGCGCAGCGGTTCCACTTTGTCCGAAAACATCATTTTAGCTACATTTAACCTGTTTGGCGACTGTATGCGCTTCATTGCTCCTTCCGGCTCCGATCAAACCTGTATGAACCTGCACAAAACTCGAAACGACATTAAAGCTAAGAAATGTTTAAACTAACTAAGTTATAAACTAACTAATTACCTACTACCCCATTTGGCGCGCCCATACGCGCCGTGCTATATTTATTAACGAGTCGCTAGCTAGACTCACTTCCCCGCACTTATTAGGCGCGCGGGTCGTAGAGATCGATCATCTCCACGGATTTGTCAACCGGTCCATCAATGTAAACTTTGAGGCGATGACCGTTGACTTTGAAAGTCACACCCTCCGAATTTTCAATCGAAACAGTCCCGTAAGGATATACTTCCTTAACAGTGTACGGTCCTGTCCACCGGGATTTCAACTTTCCTGGAAAGAGACGCAGGCGCGAGTTGTAAAGCAGGACCAAGTCGCCTACCTGAAAATCTTCTCGGTGTTTCAGGCGACTGTCGTGCAACTTCTTCGTGCGCTCTTTGTACAATATCGAGCTCTCATAGGCTTGTTGCCTAAGCTCCTCCAGCTCGTGAATCTGCAAGAAACGGGTCTCACCGCCGGTCTTCAGATCCAAATTTGCCGTTTTAAAAGCCCAGAATGCCCTATGCTCCAGCTCGACTGGGAGATGACACGCTTTGCCATAGACAAGCCTAAAGGGAGTCGTCCCAATAGGCGTCTTGTAAGCCGTCCTAAAGGCCCACAGCGCATCATCAAGCTTGTCCGCCCAATCCTTGCGGTTTTGATTAACTGACCGCTCAAGGATTCGTTTCAATCCACGGTTTGTGACCTCCACCTGTCCACTTGTCTGTGGATGATACGGGGTGGATAACCTGTGGTGGACACCATAACGTGCTAACGCGCGATCAAGCTGCGCATTGCAGCAATGCGTGCCACGGTCACTAATCAATGCCTTTGGGGCACCAAACCGTGAGAACAAGCTCCTAACAAACCTCACTACAACTCGGGCATCATTTGTGGGCAAGGCTTGCGCCTCGGCCCACTTTGATACGTAATCAACAGCCACGAGTATATATCTATTGCCCCGTGAGGAGGGGAACGGTCCCATGAAGTCTATGCCCCAAATGTCAAAGACCTCACAGACTTGAATCGGGTTTTGCGGCATTTGGTCGCGTGCCGATATGTTCGTCGCCCTCTGGCACGAATCACAAGCACCAACCAGTATCTGGGCGTCACGAAAGAGTGTGGGCCAATAAAACCCGGAGTCTAACACTTTCTTAGCAGTGTAATTCGCTCCATGGTGACCTCCGGTAGGCCCCTCGTGACAATCGCGCAAGATCTGCGCCGCCTCTACCCCAAACACACAACGGCGAATCAACTGATCCGCCCCGACCCGGAACAAAAATGGGTCATCCCAGAAGTAATGCTTTAGGTCCGCGAAGAACTTCCTCTTTTGCTGGTGCGACAATCCTTTGATGAGGATCCCGCACGCGAGGTAGTTCGCAAAATCCGCGAACCATGGTGATACATCTTCCACCGACTCGACGCTCATCAAGAACTCGTGGGGAAAGTTGTCATTAATGGTATCCCACGCGCAGTTCTCGGCATCATCATGCTCGAGCCTGGACAGATGATCAGCAGCGACATTCAGGGCACCCTTCTTGTCCTGAATCTCTATATCGAACTCCTGCAGCAACAGGATCCACCTAATCAGGCGCGGTTTCGCGTCCTGTTTGCTGAAAAGGTATCGGATCGCTGCATGGTCCGTATAGACGATGGTCTTCGACAGCACCAAATATGATCTAAACTTGTCGAACGCAAATACTACAGCAAGAAGCTCTTTTTCAGTCGTGGTGTAATGCTCTTGAGCATCATGTAGAGTCTTACTCGCGTAGTAGATCGGGTGGAAGTGCTTGTCCTTCCGCTGTCCCAAGACCGCCCCTATCGCGAAGTCACTCGCGTCGCACATAATCTCGAATGGCAGCTCCCAGTCGGGTGCTACCAATATAGGGGCCTCAACAAGCAAACGCTTCAGAAGGCCAAATGCCTTCACACACTCTGCACCAAATACAAACGGTGCATCCTTTTCCAACAAACGGGTCATCGGTCGGGCGATCTTTGAAAAGTCTTTGATGAATCGCCTGTAAAATCCCGCATGACCCAAAAAGCTGCGGATCGCTCTGACAGAGGAGGGTGGAGGGAGCCTAGAGATGATATCTACTTTGGCAGGATCAACCTCCAACCCACTTTGGGAGACCTTATGCCCCAGGACTATTCCTTCCTTCACCATGAAGTGGCATTTTTCCCAGTTTAGCACAAGACTGGTCTCCTCACACCTCTGAAGCATCCGCTCCAGGTTCCCCAGACATTGATCGAACGAACTCCCAAAAACAGAAAAATCATCCATGAACACCTCCATGGAGTCCTCGATCATGTCATGAAAAATGGCAACCATGCAACGCTGGAAGGTCGCCGGCGCATTGCACAACCCAAATGGCATACGCCTGTAGGCGAATGTGCCAAAAGGGCATGTGAAGGTCGTCTTATCCTGGTCCATAGGATCGATAGGGATCTGAAAGTATCCAGAGAAACCATCAAGGAAACAGTAATACAACTTCCCCGACAGTCGTTCCAACATCTGATCGATGAATGGAAGCGGGAAGTGATCCTTGCGGGTGGCGTCATTGAGCTTGCGATAGTCAATGCAAACTCTCCACCCCGTGACGGTCCTCGTAGGAATTAACTCATTCCTATCATTTGTGACCACCGTCATGCCACCCTTCTTGGGCACGACGTGCACAGGACTAACCCAAACAGAGTCCGAGATGGGATATATCAATCCAGCATCAAGCAGTTTAATCACCTCGGATTTAACAACATCTTGCATGTTCGGGTTCAGACGCCTCTGGTGCTGCGCACAAGGCTTGTAGACATCCTCCATCAAGATTTTATGAGTACAGAAAGAGGGATTAATCCCCTTGATGTCTACGATCTTCCAGGCAATTGCCCGTTTATGAAGTTTTAAAACCCTCAACAACTCGCTCTTTTCTTCCACAGTCAATGAAGACGATATGATCACCGGTAGACGCCCCTCCTCATCCAGAAATGCATACTCGAGATGCGGCGGGAGCTCCTTCAGCTCTAGAGACGGTGGATCCTCAACAGACGGCTTCGCCTTCTCCTCTTCCTCTCGCTCAATTTCCACAAAACGCTCCGGACTTTGGGAACCATCATCACCGATCTGATAGACCGGCTGCTCATCTATATGGCCCTCCTGCATAATGCCATCTAGGCTCCCACACAACAGATGTGTGTCCGAAACATCTCTCTCCCAAGCACCTCTGACATGAGAGCTGACACACTGGTCTACTATATCAAGATAGTATAGTGTATCGTCCT
This sequence comes from Ambrosia x helenae, assembly GCA_030844895.1. Taxonomy (NCBI): domain Eukaryota; kingdom Viridiplantae; phylum Streptophyta; class Magnoliopsida; order Asterales; family Asteraceae; genus Ambrosia; species Ambrosia x helenae. Next base: position 53,988,225 of record CM061231.1, read on the forward strand.
GGCTCTCAGGATGGCACATTGACCTCTGAATGTCAAAAGTCACGTGCTCATCATTGACTCGGAGTGTGATCTGGCCCGCAGCCACGTCAACAATCATCCTTGCCGTGTTAAGGAAAGGACGTCCGAGAATCAAAGGGACTTTAGAGTCCTCATCCATATCTAGGATAACAAAGTCCACAGGGAAAACGAATTTGTCAATTTTGACAAGCATATTTTCTACAAACCCCCGTGGATACTTGATCGAACGATCAGCGAGGCGAATACTCATCCTGGTGGGTGAAGGTTCACCCAGATCCAACTTCTCGAAAACCTTATAAGGCATAAGGTTTATGCTGGCCCCCAAGTCTGCGAGTGCATTACTGACAGTCATATCACCTATCAGACAAGGGATGGTAAAGCTACCAGGATCGCCCATTTTCATGGGCAGTCTATTCTGCAGAATTGCAGAGCAGTTCTCGTTCAATAGAACGCAGGACAGGTCCTCAAGTTTTTGCTTATTTGTGAGGATGTCCTTCAAGAATTTGGCATACTTAGGCATCTGTGCTAAGGCCTCAACAAACGGGATGTTTATATGTAGCTGCTTGAACAGCTCGAGAAATTTCCCGTATTGCGCCTCGTCTTTCTGCTTCCTAAGTCTACCAGGATATGGAACAGGAGGAGTGTAGTCTGTGACTGGCTTCGGTAGCTGTGCTGTACTTGCTGGGACTCGCCTAGCGTGCACCTCGTCCGAAGACTCAGTCTGGACCGTCTCAGTGATCGGTGGTGAGCCCGATGTGTCTGGTCCCGTGGTTTTACCACTCCTCGTCATAATGGCATTAACATGCCCTCTTGGGTTCGGCTCAGTGTTGCCTGGGAGACCACCCTGCTGTCTCTCAGACATCATCTTTGCCATCTGGCCAACCTGGTTCTCTATGGCCTGCATCGACGCCTTTTGGCCCCTCATTTCTCCCTCATAATTTGTGAAGCGCTCCTCATGCTGCTGGTAGCGCTGCTCAGCGATCTGATTGGAATTAGAGGTGTTGGTAAGGAGCTGAGACATCATCTCCTCCAGCTTAGACATACCATGAGGGGTGTGCTGCTGGGAGCTGCTCCCGGCGCCCTGGTTCTGGTATTGGTTCGGTCTCTGCTGGGACGATTGACCACGACCCTGGTATGGCTGTTGGTTGGACTGGTAGGACTGTTGGTTGGACTGGTAAGGCTGTTGGGACTGGTAGGACTGTTGTGGTGCGGCGGCTCTCTGCTGGAATCCGAGAGGGTTCTGATTGGAAGTACCAGATCTCCACCCGAAGTTCGGGTGATTTCTCCAACCCGGATTATAAGTGTTGCTGTAAGGGTTATTCTGGGGTCTCGTTTGATTACCCATGTAGTCCACTTCCTCGTGGCCTGTATACATCACCCCCTGAGCACACGAGCCAGGCTCGTGAGATACCCCGCACTCCACACACAAACAATCGGACTGCGCTATGTGTTGCTGAGAGTTATCGAATCTCGTAGCCAGAGCCGCTATCTGTGCCGAAATCGCCGTATAGTTATCCACGGCATGCACACCAGCCTTGGCAGATGAAGACCTAGATCTATCATTCTGCCGGGATTTAGATTTTAGGGACGCCTTCTCAATAATGCTCCACGCTTCCCTAGGAGACTTTGTTCCGATGTCTCCCCCTGCGTATACATCAAGGCGTTCCTGAGACGCATACCCGAGTCCCTGATAAAAAGTTTGCACCAAATGCCTTTTCGAAAGCTCATGGTGCGGGCAACTCAAGAGTAGGTCTTTAAACCTTTCCCAGGCTGTGTATAATGATTCATCGTCATCCTGACGAAATGTCATGATGCGATTCCTCAGTTTTTGTGTCTTTTCAGGAGGAAAATACTGCTGCATGAATTGTTGTGACAACTCTGCCCAAGTCGTGATCGACCCTGCGGGTTGTGACAGAAGCCAAGTCCGGGCTTTGTCCCGCAGTGAGAATGGGAAGAGTCGGAGACGGATAGCATCATCGGAGATGCCCGTCATCTTAAAGGTGGCTAAAACCTCTAAGAATGCAGCAATATGTCGGCCTGGATCCTCGTGCTCCAGTCCACCGAATTGCACCGAGTTTTGTATCATATTCACGATACTAGATTTGATCTCGAAATGGTCCGCCAAAATAGCCGGACGGACAATACTCGGCGCGAGTCCATCTCCTCCTGGACGACCACTATCATTCAGCGGAATGTCGTCATCCGCCATGATAATGTCGCTGTGGGCGTCGACCCGTTGTCGTCGGCCAGATCGTGCCTCGCCTCCTCAATTGGGACCTCAACAATAGGAGCAGCAATAAGAGTATCAGAAACAAGACGCAATTTATGAAGTCTAATCCGCTCGCTTCTCCTCAGGCGCCTTAGCTCCTCGTCAGAAAGATCACCAGAAGTCCCTGGGTTTGTGGACATCAACCTGCATGTAAGAATGATACAGTTGCAACAGGCGAATATATGACAATCCCAAAAAGGCGATAAAAGACAGAAAAATAAATAAATGAAATAAAGAATCAATAAATTCATGCGAAAATAACGGAAAGCAAATATATTCAAGCAAATCAAATATAAACAAATAGAATCTCTAAAATGAACAAAAATAAGCAGACTAAGCCTAAAACTATACAAAGAATGAAATTAATAATTAGTCCAAATACGAACAAATAAATCTAATTAATCAAATAACGAACAAATCAAATTCATAGACAAACCAATTAATCCAATATTCAATAAATTAAATCTATCAACATCTTAATGAACGAAAAATCAAATCAAACAATCCTATAAGCAGATAAATGAACGAATCTATATGCAACCTATAAACCAATCTAAAATTAATCCAATATATCAACAGACAGATAAATCTAATAAAAATTTAAATAATCATATATGCAAATTAATGAATGAAATAACGAATCAAAGAAGTATAAACAAGTATTCACAAGCATGTACACTGGTAAAAAGTTGACTCGGTTCGTTCCTAAAGCTCGTCGCGTCCCCGGCAACGGCGCCAAAAACTTGACGTGTGCGTAACTATACATATTTTACAATGGATTTTAACACACGTTTTTGCTTTAATATTTATAAAAATGGTTTCGACCTTCATATTAAAACACACACACTAGGGCAAGTGTACCCTGTCATATATGTAGTAAGTACAGATAAGAACCAAGTATCGATCCATGGACGCGCGCGGAGCAATTGTACTAAAACTCTGTCCCCGATTTACCAGTAGGAAAAGATAAGTTTTGAGTTTTGTTTAAAACTAAATTAATTCTAAAACATGTAAATAACTTAACTACGACTCCAAATAGAAAATATAACTATATAAACTATATTTTTGCCAATCCTAGCATGTTATCTAAATATAATAAGTAATATAGGCGCGTGATCAACATTCCCATTTTCCGACAGTTAGTGTCCCTTTCGGGCATCCTAACATGACAACTATACAGAAAGCTAACACGAATACACACGTTAACCGCTTCAAGTCGTTCATGAGCGAGCAGCTTATATGATCTCACGCAGATCTTCTAAAGATAAGTTAGTCATCCGTTAAGAGTATTCTAACCTCACTAATTCAGGGAAGCGATACCGAATACACAACACAGCCACCTAAACTAGCATAAAGTAGAGCATTTCACAACCTATTCCATTTTACCAACTTTGACCCCAGATCTACTAAGATCGCCATTTTCACCAAAATAACAACCAAAGATCATTAACCGTGTCAAAGACTAGTAACGGCACCATTAGGCTTTTTAAACCCTTTTACGTGCCGGTAAGCATTTTTACCCGTTATTCGACTGACTTTAACCAAACCAATACCCGGTTACAGTTTCATGGCATAAACTATTTAACAAGTTAACTAGTCTACTACCGGACGATTAAACGGACGGTTTTTCAACATGTATCCGCCTAACACATTCGACAATCGCTAAAGTCATTCAAATACAGCTACAAATCCATCAACAATGAAACAAGGTTGCGCTATGATCATCAAGATCTAATACGTGAAAAACGCCAAATTTATACAAAACATGATTACATGCCAAACGATTGTTTTTTCTACTAAATATTACTAAACATGATTACTAGACTATAATGTATTACATAAACAACACAAACAAGCTTAAACAAACTGATTTGAATCAAATGAAAGCATAATAGATCAAACCATAAAACTCGAATGTGATGGATTGGATGATGATCGATGATCCGGATGCGTTCCCGAGCTCGTTCCTCGCCTTTCCAGCAGCTCACAGGTCCAGAAAATCGCCCCAAATCGCCCAGAGAACACCCAATGTTTGATCAGTGGGTTTTTGCTCTATTTTTATAGAAGTTTTGATTTTGTGCACGGCCGTGCGCATAAAGTGCACGGCCGTGCACTTTATCAACTTGAGTTGACGTGCAAGTGGGCAAGTGGTTGGGCTGCTCCTGGAAATATCTAGATATTTGGCACGGCCGTGCACCAAGGGTGCACGGGCGTGCCGGTCTGTGGTGGCCGAGTGCTTGGTGTGGCACTCCCTGGTGCACTGGTAGTGCCACACGAGAAAAAGAGCTGGCACGGGCACCCGCACGGGCGTGCCGGTCTGAGTGCCCGAGAACATGGGCTGCACGCCCTGGTGCACTGGCAGTGCCACCCGTCTGTGTCCGAGAACAACGAGCCCGCACGGGCGTGCACCTGAGGTGCACGGCCGTGCCAATCTTCCAGACTTGGCTGATTTTGCCAAAACTTTCTGTCTTGTCCGTTTTTCGCCCGGTTTCTTCGACTTTGTTCGTGGGACGTCGTTTAAGACCTGCAATAAACATATGAAGCGGTTAAGTACCGAATTCGTGCAATTATGGTCGAAAACGCGTAATTTGGGAGTTTAATCGGGGATTTAAATATGTATATTTTAACGTATATCACATACCTTATCACAGACCAACACAGGTTGCTGGAAATCTGTGATATATGGTCCTCATAAACCAGTAAATATCAATCTTGAAACTAAAGAAGAAATTCCAAAAGACCCAAAAGACTATACAGATGATGATTTCCTAAAACTTGAGCTTGATGCTAAAGCTTTCTCTATGTTGGCAATGGCACTCCCAAATGAAATCTACTCTGGCCTATTACATTGTGATAGTGCCAAATAGCTTTGGGACTGCCTCAAAAAACAGTTTGGAGGAACTGAAGAGGTGATTGCCAACACCAGAGAAATCCTGGCTCAACAATATGAAACTTTTGCTCACATTAATGGGGAAACTTTAACACAAAAATTTGAAAGATTCTCCTCATTAATATCTGAGCTAAAATTAAATGGTCAGACCTACACAACTATATCTATGCTTCATAGATTTTTAAGGTCTTTACCTGAAAAATGGGAAACATACTCTATAGTTTTAAGATCTTCACCAAACTTTAGCTCCCTCACTCTTACAAAACTTCATGGGAGATTACTTACTTTTGAAAGAGAAATTGATCAAAAGAAAAAGTTACAAAGTTCTGGTAAAACTGCTGATGACTATCTACCAGGTAGTACAGCACTATTGGGACAAGACTCACCAACTTGTTCAAATAGTTTTGGATCTTTTGACCATATTGACATAACTGCTGGGATCTCATCTGAAAGATCATTCCCAGGTTATGACAATAATGATTTTAGTCAAACTGCTGATAACATGTGTTTTATCATGGATGATTTAAAAAATTTCAGCAGTGATGACTTGGAAGAAATGGATATTCTACACCAACTGGCCATGTTAAGTTTAAAAACAAACAAATTTTACAAAAGGTCAGGAAGGAAGTTTCCAGGACTCAATAGCTCAACAAAAATTGGTTTTGACAAATCTAAACTTAGATGTCACAAGTGTCAAAATTTGGGACACTTTGCTAGAGAGTGTAGAAGCTCTAGCTTTAACCAATCTCAGTCTGGAAATAATTTTAACCCCAGTTATAACAGGAATAATGGAACACAAGGGAGTGCACATTTTGTATAGGCACAAGCTCCACAACTCCAATATGTGCCACAAGTACAATATGTACAGATGCCTGCTCAACAGATGCAGAGCCAACAATCAATCCCTCCCTTTCCAGCTGCCCAACCACCTCCACAGACTCATCAACCCTCACAACAATGTTTATTTACTTCAGGGTATGTTGACTGGAGCAGTCTTCCTTTTGACACTACTGAGTGTAACCCTGATGCAGACAACAAGATGTTTGACATCAACTGGGGAGAGCCTGACAATGGCAGAAAGAACTTTACCTTAATGGCATTTGAGGGATGCACCTCAAAATCTGCCTTGTCACAGGTATCAAAAGAATCTTTGACAAAATTTTGTTCAACTTCTTGCAAAGAATCTTTTGCTCTCATAAGAGAGACTAATGTGCACTTACAAGGTAAAGCAAACGACTCTGAGAGAAAATTCACTCAGATGAAATGTGATTTAGAAAGAAAACTTTCTGCAAAAACAAAAGAAGTTTCTAAATTAACTAACACTGCTATTGAAACCCAAGCACAAATTAAAATCATGATAAATGACCTAGGAAATGTCAGACAAGAGCTTGCTGACACCAAGGTCACATGTGAAAAATGGGTTGAATCTTGTAAAGGGTATCAACTATTGCTAAACAAACAAAGTGCTTCCAATGTTAGGTTTGGCATAGGGTACAATCACACTGAAACACCAACAGATTTTCCCCCCAAAACAACTGAAGATGGGAGAAAAATTGTTTCAGGTGAAACTTCAGAAGAGAAAGAATGCACATCTTTCCATGAAAACTTTCTAAAAACTCACAAAGAAAGTTCTTCAGAAGTACTGATTAAGTCTGACATTAAGCCATCAGTAGTTTCAACTACATCAGGAGTTAAGAACCTGAAAACTACTGATGACCTAAAACCAATCAATACAGTCAGAAATTTGTCTTTGAAAGAAAAGACAAAAGAATGTGAAATCTGTGGTCTGTTCAACCACAAGACAGAATTTTGCAGATACAGAAAAGGTATTCAGTACAACAAGAAAATTCATCATCTGGTTGTGGGAAAACAAATCAGAAATGATTTTGTAGAAACTTTTTCTCCCAGGAAACAACAACCAGTAAATACCTTTTCTCAGAAAAAGACAAAATCTCAACAAAAATCTTTTTCTCAAAATTCTCTTTCAGTAGTTAGACCTAAATCATCAGCAGTTTCACAAACTGCTGAGATTAAAGATCTCATGAACATGGTACAACTACTGATGACCAAAGTTGATGGTGGTCCTCAAAAGGATACCACCATTGCTCTTAATGAAAAATCCATTGCCAAAAAGACATGGATTCCTCAACTTGGTCAAGAACAAACTGTAAATGTTCTCAAGAGCAAACCCAAAGCCAAACTGGCTTGGGTTCCCAAATCTAACTAATTTGCTATCTTGATCAAAGAGTTTCCAGAGGCTTAAATAGCATTTGGTATGTAGACAGTGGAGGCTCAATGCACATGACAGGATGCAGATACCTGATAAACAATTTTATCAGTCAAAGAGAAGGATCTGTATCCTTTGGGAACAATGCTAAGGGATATGTGCTAGGACATGGCAATGTCTCCTCTGGCAAAATACAGTTTGACAAGGTCAATCTGGTTGAAAACCTTGAGTACAACTTGCTGAGTGTGTCACAGATGTGTGATAAAGGATATTCTTCCTTTTTCACAAAGACAGCATGCAAGATCATATCACCAGAAGGCCAGAAGTTGATAGAGAAGATCATTGAAGATCATACTTTGTTGATAGCCAAAAGATGTGGCAATGTCTATGCAGTGGACATTGAAAAGGACAAAGTACTGAACAACACTTCCTGTTTCTTCTCAAAGGCATCAACTTCAGAGACTGATCTCTGGCACAGGAGACTTGGCCATGTGAACTTTAAAACCATAAATAAAGTCAAAAAATGGGCTTGGTCAGAGGTCTACCTTTAAAGGTATACCAGTGTCAAGAACACTGTGTATCCTGTTTAAAGGGAAAACAGCATAAGTCCTCCTATAAGTCTATTGAAGAATAAAAAACAACTACATGTCTTCAACTACTCCATATGGACTTATTTGGGCCTGTAAAAATCATGAGCCTTGGTAAGAAGAAGTACTGCTTGGTCATCATTGATGACTATTCAAGATTTACATGGGTATTCTTCTTATTTTCCAAGGATGAGGCTGCTGAAATCATCAAGTTCTTCATTCTACAAGTAGAGAAACAATATTCTCTATCTGTCAAAGCCATTAGAAGTGACAATGGGACAGAGTTCAGGAACAAAACTCTGGATGAATTCTGCTTGTCTAAAGGGATTATTAGACAATACAGTGTTCCCAGAACTCCTGAACAAAATAGTGTAGTAGAAAGGAAGAACAGAACCTTAATTGAAGGAGCAAGAACAATGTTAGCTGATTCAGGCCTACCATTGTATTTCTGGGCTGAAGCAGTTAACAATGCATGCTATGTTCAAAATAGAGTCCTTGTCAACAAGAGACACTCCAAGACTGCCTATGAAGTTCTTAATGGCATAAAACCCCTTATCTCCTTTTTCAGGGCTTTTGGATGTCAATGTTTCATTCTAAATATCAAAGACTCTATTTCAAAGTGTGCTGCCAAAGTTGATTCAGGTTACTTTCTTGGTTACTCTTCCACTAGAAAAGCCTACAAGGTTTTTAACTCAAGAACCAGGATAGTACAATAAACACTGAATGTCAAGTTCAATGAGTCAAAACACACTCTTATTCCAGCACATCCTGCTGAACTTTTTGACCTTGACAACTTCCATTTTGGACCTGAAAAGACTGTTACTTCATCTAAACCTACTTATTATGGTGATCAAAGGTTTGATGATGAGGATCCAGCACCATGGATTCCTCAAACAGTCATTAAGTCAACTTCCAAACCATCAGAAGTTTCACAAACTTCTGATTCAAGAACTGCTGATGTACAAACTCAAACATCTGCTTCAGCACCTAAAACTACTGAAGACACTGAAACTGCTGAACCAGACATTATAAACCTCAATGGTTTGTTTGATGAAGTACAAGAGCCACCTACACCTATCAGTGGTTTACAACAACTAATTGAACACAAAGATCATCCACTTGAACAAATCATGGGTGATATTGCATCAGGTGTTCTTACAAGAAACCAGCTTTCCAACTTTTGCTTCTTCTCAGCATTTATTTCTCAGTTGGAACCTAAAAAGTACCAAGAAGCCCTCAAAGACAACAACTGGGTACAAGCCATGCAAGATGAGTTGCTTCAATTCAAAAAGCAACAGGTTTGGGAAATCTGTCCCTTACCACCAAACAAGCAACCAATTGGCACAAGATGGGTTTTTAGGAATAAACAAGATGAGGCTGGTATGATTATAAAGAACAAGGCAAGACTGGTAGTACAATGTTACTCTCAAGAAGAAGGAATTGATTATGATGAAACCTTTGCTCCAGTTGCAAGGCTTGAAGCCATCGGGGTTATTTCTGGCCTATGCCATTTCCAACAAAATCAAAGTTTTTCAAATGGATGTTAAAAGTGCATTTTTGTATGGGAAAATAAAAGAAGAAGTGTATGTCTGTCAGCCACCTGGGTTTGAGGATCCTTCTCATTCTGAGTGGGTGTACAAACTAGACAAAGCTCTTTATGGGCTCAAACAGGCTCCAAGGGCCTGGTATGAAACACTTTCTAACTTTCTACTCAAAAATAACTTCACAAGAGGCTCCATTGATAAAACTCTTTTCATAAAACATGTTGGAAATCATATCTTACTTGTTCAAATATATGTTGATGATATCATATTTGGTTCAACAAACACAAAACTGTGTGATGAATTTAAGAAACTCATGCAATCAAAATTTGAGATGAGTACAATGGGAGAACTGCAGTACTTTCTGGGACTGCAGATTAAACAACAAACAAATGGAACTTTTATACATCAATCAAAATATGTTAAAGAATTATTAAACAAATTTTCTTTACAAGACTGTCAATCATGTTTCACTCCCATGACACCAACCACACAAGTTGAACCAGATGATCAAGGAAAACAGTTTGATCAAACCATGTATAGATGTATGACAGGTTCCCTTTTATATCTTACTGCTTCTAGACCAGATATTATGTTTTCAACATGTGTCTGTGCTAGATATCAATCAGCTCCTAGGGAATCACACCTCATTGCAGTCAAAAGAATCTTCAGATATCTGAAAGGAACTCCAACACTTGGAATTTGGTATCCTGCTTCAAGCAATATCAAGTTATCAGCTTTTTTAGATAGTGACTATGCAGGGTGTAAAATGTCAAGAAAATCAACATCTGGTGGTTGTCAATTTTTGGGAAACTGTCTAGTGTCCTGGCAATCAAAGAAACAAACATCTGTTGCAACTTCAACTGCTGAAGCTGAATACATTGCAGCTGCAAGTTGTACATCACTGATACAATGGCTCCAGTATCAACTTCTTGATTATGGAATCAAAGAAACCAAGACACCATTGCTTGTAGACAGCAAATCTGCCATTAGCATCATTCAAAATCCTGTTCAGTTTTCAAAAACCAAACATATTGAAATCAGATATCATTTCATAAGAGATTGCTATGAAAAAGGCAAGATTGAAGTGAAACATGTAGCAACAGCTAATCAAATAGCTGACATATTCACTAAACCCCTTGACACATCAACATTTCAGAAGTTAGTATCCATGCCTGGGATGCTAAATTTGTAAGTGTTTCTTTTTATTTTTCTGCACATATTTTCATTTTTCACTTACATTTGTTTTTAAGTCTGAAAACTTCTGAAAAACAAACAAGAGAGAAACTACTGATGAACAAATCATCAGTACGGGAATATTTTCTGAAAAATGATTAACTTCTGATAAAATAACCTTCAGAAGTTATGAATAAAGTATTTATAAAACATTCTCATCAGTTGTTAACAACTACTGAAGAGAAAGTGGGAACTACTGATGATATTTGTTCTTCATCAGCAGTTTGGTCAAAAAGGGTAAATCAGACTTTTCCCACATCAGAAGTTTGACCTAGGCGGTTAAAAACTTCTGATAAATACCTTTTCCAACACTTATCCTTTCAAAAAGCAAAAATTCCCTCCTTCTCTCTCACAAAACACTCTCAAGACCTAAACCTGCAAAAACACTGTTCGATCCACACACACACAAACCACATGGCTCTAGTACTGAAACAGGGACACAATCAAAGAGGCTACTTCGAAAAACAAGAAGCATGGTCCCAATACGACGAAATCCTTGATTTGGTCGTCAAATCCCAATACTTCACCGCCCTCACCATCGACCCTCCAATCCACACTGAAACTCTAAATGAGTTTTGGGCAAACGCAGAGACGGTGACGGTGAACAACAAAGTAATCTCCCTCAATTCAACCATTAAAGGGAGAAGAATGGCAATCACACCGGCTATTTTGGCAATTAGGCTGGGTTTGGATGATGTAAATGACCCAGACCAATTTCCAAACTCTCAGATTCATTTAACCATGACAGAGTGTGGTTACCAAGGTACTCTCTCACATGCTACAATCTTTAAGAAATATTTTGAACCAAAGTATAAACTGCTTTTTCATTATATTATTATGTGTTTGAGTCCAAAAACTGGATCTTATGATCAGATGCCCTCAACTTTTCAACCTATTTTTCATTCCATAGTGAATGAAACAAAATTCAGGGGATCATCACTTTTCTTTAATGAGTTGGTGTTACATCATCTCAATACTAAAAAGAAGTTTTTGTTGTACGCAAGATTTATTATGCATTGCATAATAAAAAAACTTGGAGAAGAGGTGCTTGTGGGTAAAACAACAATTTTAAACCCTTTGTCCTCACAAGCATACTCAAGGCACAACAAACCGGCTGCCTGGCCAGAAGATGACCAAGGGGAACCAGAAACAGTCCCCATGGAACCCTCATCTTCCAAACCTACACCCCCAAAGGCCAAGAAACCCAAGCAACAAAAACAAAAACCCACCAACCCAAAAAGAAAAGCAGTTCAGGAGGTTGAGATGCCTGAACTAGCTAATGTGCAATCTGCACTTGATAAAGATGTGACTGAAACATCCTCTCAGTCTCATCCATCTCAAACCCCACCAAGAGCACCAATCACCATACTTTACAAAAGAAAAAGACTAAAGAAAACTATTCCTATTGACTCCTCTTTTGAAACTGCTGAACCCATTGACCAAACTACTGAACCAGCACCCTAAATTTCTTAACCTGATATGGAAATAGCCAAGCTTCTCTCCGGGCTAAAAGAGAGAATCCCATCCGAACATGTCAGTCCCTAACAACAACATCAAACAGGGGACATAGCCTCAGAACTTGACATGGATGTGGACACTCAAAGCCCTAACCAAAGAGATGAGGACGAACCAGGGTCTCTAAGCCCAAACTTAGAAACTCTTGGTACTTTTGAGGCTGCTACTACTCATTTACCACCCAGTGGTGGATCTGAGGAAAGAAGCAACATAGCTAAGACCTCAAATGTGGCAACTACTGATGAAGGCTTAATGCCTGAGGTAGGAAATCCTCTGAACCAAGACAAAGAGGTACATGAGACAACTAAGTTGGGCTCAGCTCATGCTGTAACTGATACAGTCCTCATTGAGGATGTAATCAGGGATTCAGATGATTCCATTGACTTGGATGATGATTCACAACACAAAACTACTGAATTGATGGCTACATGTGAAGGTCCTGCACCTGGTGTATCTATGCTCAAGAAGCTAGTCACACCAGATCATGTTAAAGTCCACTTAATCTCTGATTCCCCAAAAGTGGCATCTTCTGTACAACAAGAAGATCTCCCAAAAACACACCCCTCACTACAAATGCCTACCCAATTCTCTGGGCCATCCAGCATAGACATGAACCCGCTATACAGCCCAGATGGTCCCTTATATCACATGATGAACACCCTCATCAAAAATCACTTCCAAACCTACACAGCTGACTTGGAGCTGTCCATCAAAAACCAATTTGGAGTGATACAGACTATGATGAACGAATGGTCCAACAAGATTGACTTCAACTCCAAACAGATTGCTAGTCTTACAGGTCATTTCTCTGAACCCTCAAAGAAAAAGCTTGATGAATCCAAAAAGGGGGAGAAAACTAAGGAACCTAGGGAGTCATTCGAAGCCAGGATAAAGGCAAGAGTGGCTATCCAAGAAAGAGAACAGAGAAACCAAGCCAGAAGAGAAAAACTGGCCCAACAGTTTGGTGTCTCTGTACAAGAAATAGAAGATGCTGAAAAGCCTGATGAATCCCAAGGCCACAATGAAGAAACTTCTGATGGTCAAAGTTCTGATGAAGACTCAGAAAATACTGAAGACAATCCTTCAGTAGTTAACAGACCTTCAGTAGTTGTCAACCCATTAGAAGTCAACACTTCCAACACTGAAACTGCTGAACAGCCTTCCAGATCATCTGAACCTACTCAACTAACTCCTGTTCCTCCAAAGCCTACTACAACTACAACAATGACTGTGCTGAACCCTTCTCCTCTATCAATGTCCAAAGAACTACTTGAGAAGATTTTAATTGCAGCCGAAAGAAAGGCTAAGGAAGATAAGATCCGGAGTGCTTTGGAAGCAAGGGATGACTTAAGCCTCAATGAAAAGTTACAGGCTTATGAAGCAGAACTTCAAAGGCAGGCTAACCTGGAAAGAATTGCTGAGGAAGACAAAAGACAACAAATAATGTCTTACATCACCAAGAACAACAAGACCAAAGCCTATACATTGAAGGGACTCTCCATGGAAGAGCTAACAAGAAGAGCTCAACTTGTTGCAGACAAACTTACAACAAGTAAAGATGGAAAAGCCAAGAGAGCCAAGATGATTGAAGAATTAGTAGCAAATGGTTATGGTTTAAAAGCCTCTGTGTCCAAATGGAAAGAAGAAAGAATGGTGGACACCTATAGAAAATACAAGGCTGCAAGGGCTGCAAATCCAGAGAAGTTTGAAACTGCTGAAGTGTCAACTTCAGTAGTTAGAACTTCTAGTGTTTCAAGAAAACCTGCTACAAAGAAAAAGACAGAGGAAAATGTGAAGACTGATTTCAGGATGGTACTACTAGAATGAAGTACAGTAGTCCATTTTGACTTCGACATTGAAGAGAAACCTCTGCTAACCCAATTCAGGGATCCTTCCACCTTTGCCTATCAAATTCAAAAGACCATTAAAGACAAACTGCACACTAAGGTAGTTACTGAGCATCACTTGCCCACCTTTCAACTACCTAATGTGATGCAACAAGAACAAGGAAGAGAATCCCACCTGAGAGTCACCGAAATCGAAGACATCCAACACTCAGGAGCATCCCAGGGTACTAGGATGGTTCCCTATACTTTAGACTTTGACAAGTCTAAAGTGCCTATCATCAGATGGTCTTTTACTGATGACAACTCAGTACAAGTAACAAGAAGAGACCTCACAAGCAGAGCCTATAAGTTGATGAATGATCTGAAGAAGCTATCAACTCAAGACCTGCTTACAATCCAGCATCTAGAACCACAAAAAGGATCTCTCACTGATGAACAGCTGAACCAACTGAAGAATTCCATGTTCAAAGGGATATGGAAGATTGTGAATGACAGAAGAAAACAATAAGGAATTAGAAAGGTTTTGGCTTCATCAATCCAGGGGGAGATTGTTAGGACAAAAAGGATTGGTGAAACCACTTTTGCAAACCTTAGTCTAATTCACTTCTGTCAAATTATTCTAAGTATAGAACTACTGAAGAAAGAAGACTAAACAGCTGAAGAAGGATTCTACAAGTACTGAAGAAGAAATACATCAGAAGTTCTGAAGTCCAAACCAGACAGTTCACTGAAGAACTACTGAAGACAAACTACTCATCAGTAGTATGTCATTCATCAGCACTTGTTCAAGAATCTTTCCACCGCCTTATGTTTCAGTAGTTTATTAGTTTAGTATTACTTTAACTTTTTGTACAAGTTCCAAGATTGCAACTTGTTGCAACTTGTCTCTGAACTTGCTTTTTGGCAAGGTTCATGTATTTGTAAAGTCTATAAATAGATGGGTTCATCCCTCTGTTTTAGACATTGATTTTTAATACAGAAATCCTTCAAAGCTTATCATTGTCATTTCCATTTCATTTACTGAGAATCTGTTTAAGTGTTCATTCTCATTCAATGCTTAGATTCTCATTAAATACTTATCTTTAGTTCTATCAAACATCCAGGGGGAGTAATAACTCCTGTTGATTAAGTGTAGCTTTAACTTATATCATTCCGCTATGCTATTAATGATAAAGAACTTGCTAAACACTTAAGTGTTCACTAGCAAGTTCATACAAAGAGCAATACTGATCCAACAATGTCTAATCGACATGCTGGACTTCCGGTCTCTCTTTGACGCGTTTCGTAATTGGTTACTAATTTCCGAATGTTGATACTTTTCAAAAATCGTTTGTCAAATCATAACCATCATCATCATTACACCCTCAAAACAGAAATAAAATAAAAATAAACAAATTAATAATAATAATAAATCATTGCTTAGACGTTAGGGTTTAATAAACACAAAATGTATTATTTAAAAAGCAACAAAAACACAAATCGTACCGTGAAATAAAGAGAGGCCCATTAGAAGTGTCGTGGAGGAAGATCATCGGTTTGCTGTAGTCGATGATGGTGTAGAGGTTAGCAGTAACTTTAAATTTTGAATGATCATCGGTTTGCTCTCTATATACCAATCAACAGTCGATCCGACTGTTGATTTCTCTCTATAACCGGTACAACTTTTCAAGCAAG
The DNA here is from genome assembly GCA_030844895.1 of Ambrosia x helenae. Classification (NCBI taxonomy): domain Eukaryota; kingdom Viridiplantae; phylum Streptophyta; class Magnoliopsida; order Asterales; family Asteraceae; genus Ambrosia; species Ambrosia x helenae. The sequence goes on from CM061231.1 coordinate 54,004,029, forward strand.
CAAGTAAAATTCAGTTGTTATCGGAGAGATATCGGTCAACGATGAAGGCAACCTGAAACGACATGAACATTTATAACCTTTCTGTACATGTGGCCAAAAGAACCTGATAAAGGTTGTACACGAGTATAATCAAACAAGGGTTGCCCTGAGTTTGATTAGCTTGAATCTCTCTGATCCATGGTATCCACTAACCGTAGCGATCATTACAGTTATTTGGAATGTTTCTGATCATTATAGTAACGATCACTTTACGATGCCGAAAATGACTATCATTACGCGATTTGTCAGAGGGTCACTATTCATACATAAAGAGTATAATCAAACAAGGGTTGTTATCGGAGAGATATTGGTCAACGATGAAGGCAACCTGATAAAGGTTGAACACGAGTATAATCAAACAGCGATGTCAAGGGTTTTAAGACAAGGAAGATGAATTCAGTTGACAGTGAGATTGATAACTTCTCTATGGAAGTTGCTAAAATAGTTAAACAAAAGCTGAAATTATACAGTTATTTGGAATGTTCCTGATCATTACAGTGAGATTGATAACTTCTCTATGGAAGCAACAAAAACAGAGGTAGGTTTGCCAGAGGGTCACTATTCATACATAAAGAGTATAATCAAACAAGGGTTGTTATCGGAGAGATATCGGTCAACGATGAAGGCACCCGTAGCGATCATTACAGTTATTTGGAATGTTTCTGATCATTACAGTAACGATCGCTTTACGACGCCGAAAACGACTATCATCACGCGATTTCTCTTGACAGCCAGTACAACGAACTCTGCCGGGATGCAAATTGTGATGTGATGGATTTTTATATTTGCAACCTAGTTCCTTTCTACATGGTTGCAAAGGAACTTCAGGTCAGCCAGACGTTTGTCAAAAGCAAGTGTGAAGATCAAGATCAAGAAGAACAGTACGGTCAACGATGAAGGTGTGTTGTATGTATAAAATAGTGAATAATTGTAGTGTGTTAGGTATACGATGGATGGGTTTGAAAAGAAATAGCACAAGTCCTTCTTTAATGTTGTACTATGCATTCTCACATGAACATCCAACAACAATGGTATATGAATAGTGACCCTCTGTAAGGGTCTTGATGAATATCTTCCTCAATCTCCTTGATCTACACATAAGTGTGAGAGTCGATTTTCCTATGAGGGTGACTGACAAAGAGATGGTCTTTTTGATGAATGTATTATTCACAAATACATTTTTTTAACTATTTTAGCAACTTCCATAGGATGGAAGGGTTTGAAAAGAAACAGCACAAGTCCTTCTTCAGGTATGTCCACATGGTTAATCATCCGATTGTACCATTTTCCTGCAGTATCATAAACAATGCTTTAGAAACTCAATATCTCATCCAATCCAGTGTGTTATCACCACACTTGTTTCTCATAATCTCAGCTTATGAATCACCATAGTTAATATTTGAGTAAGTTATGAAGGTTAGAAGATTAGGGTTCATGGTGTTGAAGTTCGGGAAGAAGATACTAGGTTAGAGAAGAACGAAGGGAGAGAGAGTGAGATTGTTATAAACCTGAAACTAATAAGTTATGTTGGAGCAATGGTTGTGGAAAGAAATCGACAGTAGGATCGGCGCTAAGAAGCCACCCATACAGAGTGACGATAGTCATTTTCGGCATTGTAAAGCGATCGTTTTACTCATATAAAGTGTTCGATGTCACTGTGAGTACACATTGTGCATAACATTACATTTTGCATGTGTCATTTCATAACTTGCACCGGCTTGAGATATGAGTTTGATTAGCTTAAATCTGTCTGATCCATGGTATCCACTTTCAAAGGATCCATGACACGCGATAATCGCTACGGTTAGTGGATACCATGGATCAGAGAGATTCAAGCTAATCAAACTCATATCTCAAGTTGGTCCAACAACTGAATTTGACTTGCTTGCATAGGAATCTTGTACGAAATCATTCTCACATGAATATCCTTTGATGAATGTATTAGGGGTTGGAAACTTTGAAGACCAATGACCCCCTGGCAAACCTCCGAAAAGGTCTTCAGAGTTTCCATGGGAAGGTAAACATACTTGAAATCAATGGGAAGGTAAACAATCCAGCAATTGGATATCATGCAGACGTTTGTCAAAAGAATTTTGTACTATGCATTCTCACATGAATATCCTTTGATGAATGTGTATTAGGGGTTGGAAACTCTGAAGACCAATGACCCTCTGGCAAACCTCCGTTTAGGTCTTCAGAGTTTCCATGGGAAGGTAAACATATATATAACATTCTCTTCTTTTTCCCTTACAAATCACTTTGCCATTAATACCAATGGACTACCCTCACGTCGGTATGGCCATCACCTAGTTGCAGGTTGCTTTTAGTTGTTGTCAGAGAGATATCTTTCAACGATGAAGGCAACATACTTGAAATCAATGGGAAGATAAACAATCCTCATCCACAATGTTCTTACCTATAGCTACCAACCATCCGGTTGTTTTCAGGTTGCCTTCATCGTTGACAGATAATGAGATTTGGTGTTAGATCATAAGCAAAAAGGCAGACCACACCACTGTTAGTGAACCCTGTGTTGGATGGAAATTGTCTTCGGCTTAAATGTCTTTGTTGAGTTGAGTTGGAGCAATCCCTGTGTTGGATGGAAAGTGTCTTCGGCTTAAATGTCTTGTTGAGTTGAGTTCGAGCAATGTCGATAAAAGTTGGTGGTTATTATTTTGTTTTTTAATTTTTATAATTTTTTTTACAATAATTATATTAAAAAATTTAAAAAAAAAATAAAATAAAAAACCAATTCAAACCACCAAAACACAAAATTTACCACAAAAATAAAATCTGGATTCCAAGCGCCTCGCTTAGTGTATGTGTAGTGGTGGGGGTTATGGGGGGTTATGGGTATTAAAATATTAAAAAGTAATAGAAGGGGGGTAATGGAAAAAGAGAGTGTAGTGGGAAGGAGGGTTATGGGGGTTATAAATAATTGGGTAATCATTGTTAATTATTATTTTTCTTATTTAAATAATAATATTAATAAAAGTAAAAATAATAATAAATAAAAAAATATAGGCCGAACGTTTGAATTTCAAATCTCCCCCCCAACGTTTGAATTTCAAATTTTCAAATTTCCCCCCGAACGTTTGAATTTCAAATTTTCAAATTCCCCCCCCCCAAACGTTTGAATTCCAAATTTTCCCTCCAAACGTTTGAATTCCAAATTCCCCCCCCCCCCCCCCCCAAACAATCACAATTTGAAAACGCCCGTTATCTCTATAGCGCTGCCACCCCAAAACGCCCTATAGCGCCCGGGGGGCGGTGTTCCCGGGCGCTATAGGCAATCAAAACGCCCCAAAACGCTCGACTACACACAACCTTAGGCCTAAGCGAGGCGCCTGGGGTCAAATCAAAATAACTTACCTCGGAGGGGGGGGGGATAGAAGTGGGGGGTTTAATATCACCTCCCTTTATTATTATTATTATTATTATTATTATTATTATTATTATTATTATTGTTATTATTGGTTGATGATTATGAATGATTTGAGTTATGATGCTGTTAAAGTAGGTCAATCGAATTTATTTTAAGATCTATGATTCTTTTGAAAAAATGCATCTTTACAACAGAGATATAAGTTGTTTGGTTAGTCTGTTTAATTGGATTCTCTATGTGGCGTTGCATCTTATTGGATATATGTATCTTAAAATTAGGAATGTATTTGTGTTTTATTCTTAAGAAAGGAGGGCTACTTTACTCTTTAATGGAATCATGGCACAATCTTTAGGTTATTTGTGGTTGATTACAGGTGTATAGTAATATAATTCTTCTACCATGATTTAGTCATTATGATGTTCTTGATATTACTGGATCTTTGCAATCTGATGATTGATAGATCTAAAAATCAGTTCTTTAAGTATACGTGGTTTTCTTTCAAGTGATCGGAACTGTTTTTAAGGCGAAAAATACAATGCGCGTCAATATTTTGTAATCGTTAAATATTTGTATGTGGTACGTTTAACAAATGTTGACTTGGATGGGTTTTTATTTTGATAAATATGCAATATATAATGAAATATGTGGTTTTGCTATTATTATAGTGATTATGCAAAAAAAAAATGGGTATATACATCTAGGGGTAAATTCGTAATTCCTCAAATAAAAAATTTAGATTAATAAATTTTTGACACGCAAAATAAATGTCATAAACAGACAGTTCACACGTAAAGTGTGATGTGTCAGAACACTGCCTCGTTCCTTTTGCTGCTTATGACAACTGTGTTGCTTCGGAAACTTTTTACCTTTCTACTTTTTAAGCAACTTTGATATTAATCATTTTATTGATCTTAAGCTACCCACGTCATCATCCTCCGTTATCAATTATCAATTGTTAAATTTTCATTTGTGGTCTCTCTTTCTTGTTGAGCAGGAGTAGGGCTGTTCAAATCGCTCGCCGCTCGTTTGAAAACTGCTCGAAAAATGCTCGCTCGATCGCCCACTCGGTTTTAAATGAGCCGATCGGCTCGGTTCGGTTTGTAAACGAGCCAAGCACAAGCAAAGGTCCGCTCGGCTCGGTTCGGCTCGAATAAATTATTATTTATTTATTATATATATATATATATATATATATACCCACAAATCATAGTAATATTTACAGTTGTCCAAATTACTCTTCGTTCGTTTCTCGCTCGACGCTCGCTCGAAAAAATTTGCGCTCGAACAATGCTCGCTCGCTTTTCAGCTCGGTTGTAAACGAGCCGCTCAGCTCGATTCGGTTTATAAATGAGCCAAGCATGAGCAAAGATACGTTCGGTTCGGCTCGACTCGTAAACAACCATAAGCAGGAGGGTTTTCTTGACCCAATAATTATTCCAGAGCTATAATCTCATTTTCTTCTTGTAGGACGGAACCATTAGCATTCTGCTTAAAAACATCTTGTTCTTCACTGATGGACCCCACACGGTTTGACTATTTGACTAGTCCCCAAACAGATGAGTCCCACTTGGAAAAAAAATGTATCTCAAATATTTTCATTATGGTTGACATTTGAGAAAGGAAAATTGTTCTCATGAATTTTGTATCTCTAGACATTTTTTTTTTTTTCTAGAGCAATTTTTTTTGTATTCCTTTGTATCTGGTAGTATCCTATGAAGACTCCCGGTCCCCCCCTCCCCCACTGGCCACACACACTTGAACTTATCTCCCCCTGTCTTGTAACTACTATAACACTCTGTTCGAGAGTTTCATTAAAGGATGAAAGAGAAAGGATCTCCCTCCTCTTCCTTTCCCTCCGGTTCCTTCCAAATTGGAAAGATTAAAAATCACCCTAAAAACTCTTTATTATTCCTCTCATTCTCTCCCTTTCCCTCCTACAAAAAACTCTGGAACACATTTTTTCCCCACTTCCTTCTCAATCCTTTCTCTTGTATTCTTTAATGAAACTCTGGAACATAGTATAAGACTAAAGGGAGTGGAGGGGGGTGAAGCGGCATGTGGCAGTTGTGGGACCCATGTGAGTGGGGAAAATTGTGGGGAGTGGAAGGGGGAAAAGGGGGTGAAAAAAATAGTATTTTATTGTGTTAAAGTTAAAAAAAGAAAAAAAAAATTGGCCAATCAAATGAAGACACATGGCATCCCCCCTCCCCCCACACCCGGCCTCCTCTCCCCGGCCGTCTCTCCCGCCTACTCCTCCACGCCCACAGGGGGCGGTGTTCCCGCCTGTGGAGCAACTTCCCACCCTTTCTCCCGCCCCACTCCCTCCATTCTAATGTGTCAAACAACCAAAGACGCTCATATGATCGTACACGAGTTTTTGATTATATAAGGGGGGACAGGGCGCTACCAGAATTGGGCACGGGTACCTTACTACCAGCACGGTAACACCGCCGCCACCCATGCTGGTAGGACTCCCGTGGACCTTTTTCTGGTTCCATCTAACGGGCAGGTAGTGTGGGGCGGTGCAAACTTTTAGGTAATCTTAATCAATACTTCTAAAAAATGTCTGATATTGACGTAGAAGATATTCAACTAATTGTTCCCCTGCTCGAGATCTACCCGATCTTACAATCAAGCGATAGCCTTGAGTTTCTGATGGACCTTGCACGCCGGGCAGAGGAAGACACAGCAACATCTAAGAAACGATACGTGCCACGTGATCGCGAGGGAGGCAATGCGCGGTTAATAAATGACTACTTTGCCGAAGTACCAAAATACACTGACGCACAGTTTAAACAACGTATCGCATTTCGAGGCGTCTATTTCTGAAAATTGTAGAAGATGTTGAAGCAAACATCGCATGGTTCAGAGAGAGCATGGACGGTCGGTTTAGAAAGAGTTTTACGCCCATGCAAAAAGTATCTTCAGCTGTGACACAACTCGCAACCGGTAATCCTCCGGACGAATACGATGAGTATTTATGTATGTCTGAGAGGACGTCACGCGAATGTTTACAATTTTTTTTTTGCAATTCCGTCATTAAGTTATAGGGGGCAGAGTATTTACGAAGACCAACAAGCCACGACATTGCATGTTTGTACGAGGCACACGACGAAAGACATCACCTTCCCGGCATGATCGGTAGCATTGACTGCACTCAATTATTGTGGCGAGCATGTCCTAGGGAATTACGAGGACAGTATATGTGAGGCGATCACCAATACCCTACGATCATGCTAGAAGCCGTTGCTTCGCAAGATCTTTGGTTTTGGCATGGATTCTTTGGCCCCCCAGATTCACTAAACGACATAAACGTCCTCCAACAATCCCCGGTGTTTCTTACCCAACGAAACGGAACGGCGCCACAGTGTCCATTTACTTTAATTGGCCACTTATATAAATGTGGATATTATCTTACCGATGGCATCTACCCAACCTGGTCAACGTTTGTCAAAGTGTTTCGATATCCCACCGACCCTAAGGAAAAGAAATTCGTTAAGGCGCAAGAGTCAGCAAGGAAGGATGTTGAGAGAGCGTTCGGAGTATTAAAGGGGAAATGGGGAATTACCGCACGACCCTTGAGGCCCAAAACCGTTGCTAGGTGTAGCGTCATCGTCTATACATGCATGATATTGCACAACATGATAATTAAAGACGAGGGGCGTGCGATATCACCAGTCCACATACACGATCCCCCAATCCAACCGTTCTTCGACGACGAAGCACTTGCTGAGTTGACAGACTCCGATACGCATTTCCGACTTCGAAATGATCTCGTGGAACATCTAGACGTACTTGATCTACCGCATCTCGACGTTGAGGACTCCGAATAGTTTTTCTTTCATTTAGTTTATTTTTAATTTATGTGTTTTTGTATTTTTATTTTTATTTCCTTTTAATATTGTAATTTTACTTTATTTAGTTTAATAATATGTTTAATTAATATGTTTAATTAATGTTTCTTTTAAAAAAATAATAAAAAATAAAGATTTCAGTGAAGTAAATCAGTGGAGTACTGCCTACAAAAATTGAATTAGTGAAGTAATGTGACAGTGCAGGATTGGTTGAAATCAGTGAAAAAAAAAAAAAAAAAAAACTAGTAGCACCCCTTATACCCTAACAATTCATAGGGTGTTGCTTTAGAACTTTTGAGGGTACCTTTTTGGTAAATTCACCTCAACATTAGGCCTGGTCGGTTTAAAGTAAATGTCGGTGTTTCCACCATGACGTTTTGTGTTAATTGTGATATCAATATATTCAGAAGACAAGATGCTTTTTTTTTTGAACGGCCAACAAAATTTATTATATCACCAACGCTAGCGGGATACTAGCGAAAAAGAGAAAACACCCATTACAATGTCTGAACTACAATCCACCAGGTACAAAGCAAAATGCATCACAAAGAAAATCATGCAGAAACTAAAGCCTACCACCCCACAGATGACAAATAAAAGCCTTTCCATTTGATCCAATCCAAGTCTCTTTGATTCGCACGCGCCTTCGCCCAAAAGTAGCTTCTCGCTTTTATCTCGCCCATTATATGAAGTACCGAGCACTGTTTTTGGTTAAAAACATTTTCATTACGGCTTCTCCAAATACACCACATGGTTGTCAAACATACCGCATAGAACGCCTTTTTCCTTTCTTTTGACCCACCGATAAAGTTATGTAGTAGAAGCAGATCCCGGAATTGAAACGCGTAGATGTTGCCCACCTTGCACCATTGAGATACTTGTTGCCAAATCGTTTGCGCCAACTGACATGATATAAATAAGTGTTCCACCGACTCCGGCTCTATCCCACACATCGGACATAAGCTAGAGCCCACATTAATGTTGCGACGAATAAGAGCCGTTCTTGTAGGAAGTCTCCCGAGGTTTGCTCTCCAAGCCAAGATCCACACTTTCCTTGGAATCCAAGAGTTCTGTTGCACCACAAAGTCATCAACTATGTAGCGGTTCAGCTTCAATAATCTTTTAACACCTGCTGTGCTGAATATAATGGAATCGCCCAACCCAAAAATCCATCTATCCCTCCCGTCTTGCAGCCCCGGACAGATACCCAACCCAATTAATTCACCCATTTCCGATGCAGCAGCCGTACCCAACCCCGTGGAGACCCAATCCCAAACCCAACCCGACCCCGTTGTGTTAACCCGATCTGCGACAGTTGCAAATTTATCCCGTTCAGCAGCGAACAAAGCTGGAAACCGAGCAGCCAGAGGAATCTCCAACGCCCAGGTATCCAGCCAAAACAGAATGCCCAACCCATTCCCCACCACCCCTTTTATCGCTCTCCCAATGTCGACCCCACCTTCTTTAACTGTTTGCATCGCTCCAGCAATATTTTTCCAAGGACCCGGTGCCGACAACCTTACCGGTATCGAGTTCCAATCTCTAGACGTATGATGTATCGCCCAAATCACCTTTCTCCACAACCCGTCTTGCTCCACCTTGAATCGCCACCACCACTTCGCCAGCATGGCCAAATTCGCATCCCTTAGTGACCCGAACCCTAGGCCGCCTGCATCCACATTGCCAATTACTCTATCCCAGGCAACCCAGTTCATTCGCGCCTTCTCTTCTGAGCCATCCCAAAAGAAAACTCTTCTCGACTTATCTAACTCTTCTATGACTTTAGCCGGTGCCCTATATAATGAGAAGAAATATGTTGGAAGCGAGTTGAGTACCGATTTAATAAGGACTACACGACCACCAAAAGATAATTGTTTGGCCTTCCATAGCGATAGCTTATTGCGAAAAACCTCCATTACCGGTTCCCAATTCTTAATAAGATTCATGTTAGCGCCAACCACCAAACCCAAATACTTAAAAGGCAGCTTCCCCAAACTGCATTTGAATACATCAGCCATGTTTTGAGCCATCACCTCATCCACACCTATACCAATAACACTGCATTTACTAAGATTCATTTTCAACCCGGATACAAGATAAAAACACCTTAATATTCTCTTTAGATTCTTCGCATTTGCTATCGACCATTCCCCAAGGAAAACGACGTCATCCGCGTATAACAGACGAGATAACGTCAAGTTCCCTTCACCGCATACCAAACCTCTATACAGCCCCACATCACATGCCTTTTTCATAATTCCCGACAAGGCTTCCATGACCAAGACGAACAAGAACGGAGACAACGGGTCTCCTTGTCTAAGGCCTCTACTACATACAAATTCATTTGTCGGGGTCCCGTTCACCAACACTGATGCGCGGGCCGAGGAGACAATCGCCATAATCCAACCAATCCAAAGCTGTGGAAAGTTCATTTGACGCAACACCGACTCTAAAAACCCCCAATGAACCGAGTCATATGCCTTATCAATATCTACTTTAAAAAGCATCCCACTTCTTCTCATTCTTTTCATCCAGGCAATAACTTCATTTAACATCAGTGGTCCGTCCGTAATGTTCCTTCCGGATAAGAAGGCGGATTGTTCACTCGACACCAATTTCCCAATTACCCCCTTGAACCTTGCCACCAAAACTTTTGACACCACCTTATTTAGACAACCAACTAAGCTTATCGGTCTATAGGCTTGAAAACCCATTGGATTCTCAGATTTAGGAATTAATGCTATGAACGAGGCGGTACAACATGGTCCCAAATACGGCTGCACAAAAAATGACTCAAACAATCTCATGAAATCCGCTTCAAGGCCGCTCCAACACCTCCGAATGAATTTAAAATTAAAACCGTCTGGTCCCGGCGCCTTGTCCCCCTCACAGTCCCACACCGCATTTTTCACTTCTTCTAGAGTAAACGGTTGTATCAGAGTGTTTGCCTCCTCATCAGATAATCTATTAATACTTGAGAAATTTAGAATCGGTCTAACAGAAATCGGCTCCCGAAACTTTCTATCGAAAAATTCAAACGCTTTATCTTTAATAATTCTAAGGCACGTGATCCATACACCTTGCTGATCTATACCATTAATTCTGTTGTTCGACGTGTTTGCTTTAATTATCCCATGAAAAAACCCCGAGTTCTCGTCTCCTTCAATCGCCCATTTTATTCTCGCCTTTTGTTTCGCATCCATGGCTTTCAAACGGTCCTATTCTAAGACAAAGGCCCTACACTCAGTTCTGATCTCTTGCTCAATAAAATTCAAAACCCTGTTCTCGCCAATTTTTTCCAGCCTCTGTATTTCTTCCAGCTTTGTTCTATAAACAGCCCCCGTATTCTGCTTCTGTTCTCCCACCCACCTCTTGATCCTATTTTTAAGAAACTTTAGCTTAGTAGCTAAAGCAAGATCAGGCGGGCCAACAAACCGAAACCTGTTACAAGCTTCTAACACAAACTCCTTAAACCCAGGTATCTCTAGCCACGTATTAAAGAAGCGAAACGGTATATGACCGAAATCCTTATCCGCCACTGATAAAACCAAGGGACAATGGTCAGACACATGCCTAGATAACGCCGTCACTGATGCCGTGGGCCATTTCTCCACGAATTTATCACAAACTAAAAACCTATCTAGCTTGCTCATCTTAAGACCGTTATCCGAACAATACGTAAACCTTTGCCCACCCATATTATACTCCCAGAAATCTGTCTTACTAATAAATTCATTGAAAAATCTAGCGTTTGCGGGAACAAATTCAGTATTCATTCTTTCCGTCTGCCACCTAACATCATTGAAGTCCCCAAAATAGACCCATAATCCCTGCATGTTTTCTTTCAACTGAACAATTTCATCCCAAACACCCCTTCTCAATATTGCATCATTCGGAGCGTAGACGTTTATAATGTTTATTAACTCACCCGACGGTAATAAATTCCCACTTACAACCAAAAAATATCTATTCTTTATAACCCCAATCTGGTGTAAGATTGACGGATCCCAAAAACTGATAATACCCCATGATCTCCCCTCCGAATATACCATTTCAAACTTAAATCTAGATGTACCCCAAAACGAAGCCAAAAGAAAATTCGATCCCGGACCTAGTTTCGACTCTTGAATACCCAAAAATTGAATACCGTGGCTGGTTTTTAGCCCTTTCACCCAGGACGCCTTTCGGTCATCCCTTACCCCCCTTAAATTTATGGACAAAAAATTCATTGCAAACCTGTAACGACGCCTTCTTCCCTCAACAAATCTTGTACTTGCTCTTTAAAATTCCTTAGATTCCAGCCACAATTGTATGGTCAGTCTCTATCTCCTCTTCTTCTGTGTTGGTATCACCATCTTGCCGATCCCCTGTTAGTGCATGTTTTTGTGATTGATGATTATCAGTGTTTCTAAGAGTTGATAGCAACGGTCAAGGGGGAGTTTGTTGGTACATTTGTGACCGTCGCTATGCAACTCATGTGGGCTTAGTTATAATGTATTAGAGTGAGGGCATTATTGTGGTAGCCCATGCGACATGCCTGAGGCCCAGCCCAGACTTAGATGTTCATAGCCTATATATGTGTGTGTTAGGTTTAGGGTTTCTAAAAGAGAGAGTTGCAACAGTCTCTAGGAGAAGACTACTGTGTGTGGTCTAGTCCAGGTTGGCCTGAGGTTGAGCTCACCCCAGGCCGGCGTCCCATTCAACAACGTATGTATGTGTGTATGTATGAAGAATCTGTGCCGACTTGTTTATCATATATGAAAATTCCTTGGTTTTAGTTTGGAAGGTTGTTCAGCTTTATTGGATGAATTTTAATTCAAAATATGTGCTTGGGGTATTAAGGTACATTGAATCTAAGTTGGCACCTTCATAAACTTCCCCGGGTTTTGATACAAAATTTGATTGGATAATTTATTATGGATTGGATTTACTGATTGTTTGGGCCAAGTAACAACCTTATTGGAATTTTTTTTAATGCATTTAATGTCCGGAGATAGACTTGGACAGGGATTGGTATTGATTGGTTTAAGTGGTCAAAGGTTTGGTGAATATGAAACTTGGCGCCTACGTTGTTCAATGTGCAGCATATTTAAAATTTTTGACAATTACGTGGGCTGGTTTTATTGTTTCACGTGAGTAGATTGCTTTCTATTGGGCCGTAGATAATCAGGAGAAAGGAGCAACGGATCTTTTATTTTGTGGTTTGGCCGGAAGTAGTATGTTTCATCATTCTCGTGTTGGGCTTGACTGGTTTATAAAAAAAAAAAAAAAACCTCGTTAGGCTTAAAGGAAAGGGATCAAGTCTTCTTTTTTTTTTGGTCGTGGGCTAGGAAAATTGGGATCGGAGACTATGCGGTTTAGAAATTGGATCATGGGTTGTTTGTACGTGGGTAGAGAGTTTTGGGTTGTGAATAGGGGAAACCAAAAATATACACGTCAATGCTGTATTATTTTGCAGAGAAAAAGGGAGAGATAATTATTTCTTTGCAAAATTATTAGAGCATTGTTCTCTGAAAAATTGGATGTGCGAGATTTTGTTGAAGTATTTTTGCAATGATGCTGGATGTTCGTTACTAATTAGTTGAAGATTGAACCTTATCATATGCCGGTTACTTGGGTCCTCTATTTATCAGGCGTAAATTCTTCATAGGAGGAAAGATGCAGATTATGGTGGATATAAAAGTAATTTGGATAGACTTACATTGAAGGGGATTTTGGATGCGAAAGGTTTCGGGTATTTGGTGAATTTGTGAAGATATCAGACAGAGTCAGACACAGCTGATTGGGAGACGAAGATCAAGTCTTATCAGAGAAGAACTGAAATCATTAGTCAAGGTGGAGTTTGTTAGTGCATGTTTTTGTGATTGATGATTATCAGTGTTTGTCAGAGTTGATAGCAACGGTCAAGGGGGAGTTTGTTGGTACATTTGTGACCGTCGCTATGCAACTCATGTGGGCTTAGTTATAATGTATTAGAGTGAGGGCATTATTGTGGTAGCCCAGGCGACATGCCTGAGGCCCAGCCCAGACTTAGATGTTCCTAGCCTATATATGTGTGTGTTAGGTTTAGGGTTTCTAAAAGAGAGAGTTGCAACAGTCTCTAGGAGAAGACTACTGTGTGTGGTCTAGTCCAGGTTGGCCTGAGGTTGAGCTCACCTCAGGCCGGCGTCCCATTCAACAACGTATGTATGTGTGTATGTATGAAGAATCTATGCCGACTTGTTTATCATATATGAAAATTCCTTGGTTTTAGTTTGGAAGGTTGTTCAGCTTTATTGGATGAATTTTTATTCAAAATATGTGCTTGGGGTATTAAGGTACATTGAATCTAAGTTGGCACCTTCATAAACTTCCCCGGGTTTTGATACAAAATTTTATTGGATAATTTATTATGGATTGGATTTACTGATTGTTTGGGCCAAGTAACAACCTTATTGGAATTTTTTTAATGCATTTAATGTCCGGAGATAGACTTGGACAGGGATTGGTATTGATTGGTTTAAGTGGTCAAAGGTTTGGTGAATATGAAACTTGGCGCCTACGTTGTTCAATGTGCAGCATATTTAAAATTTTTGACAATTAGGTGGCTGGTTTTATTGTTTCACGTGAGTAGATTGCTTTCTATTGGGCCGTAGATAATCAGGAGAAAGGAGCAACGGATCTTTTATTTTGTGGTTTGGCCGGAAGTAGTATGTTTCATCATTCTCGTGTTGGGCTTGACTGGTTTATAAAAAAAAAAAAAAACCTCGTTAGGCTTAAAGGAAAGGGATCAAGTCTTCTTTTTTTTTTTTGGTCGTGGGCTAAGAAAATTGGGATTGGAGACTATGCGGTTTAGAAATTGGATCATGGGTTGTTTGTACGTGGGCAGAGAGTTTTGGGTTGTGAATAGGGGAAACCAAAAATATACACGTCAATGCGGTATTATTTTGCAGAGAAAAAGGGAGAGATAATTATTTCTTTGCAAAATTATTAGAGCATTGTTCTCTGAAAAATTGGATGTGCGAGATTTTGTTGAAGTATTTTTGCAATGATGCTGGATGTTCGTTACTAATTAGTTGAAGATTGAACCTTATCATATGCCGGTTACTTGGGTCCTCTATTAATCAGGCGTAAATTCTTCATAGGAGGAAAGATGCAGATTATGGTGGATATAAAAGTAATTTGGATAGACTTACATTGAAGGGGATTTTGGATGCGAAAGGTTTCGGGTATTTGGTGGATTTGTGAAGATATCAGACAGAGTCAGACACATCTGATTGGGAGACGAAGATCAAGTCTTATCAGAGAAGAACTGAAATCATTAGTCAAGGGGGAGTTTGTTAGTGCATGTTTTTGTGATTGATGATTATCAGTGTTTGTCAGAGTTGATAGCAACGGTCAAGGGGGAGTTTCTTGGTACATTTGTGACCGTCGCTATGCAACTCATGTGGGCTTAGTTATAATGTATTAGAGTGAGGGCATTATTGTGGTAGCCCAGGCGACATGCCTGAGGCCCAGCCCAGACTTAGATGTTCATAGCCTATATGGGTGTGTGTTAGGTTTAGGGTTTCTAAGAGAGAGTTGTAACAGTCTCTAGGAGAAGACTACTGTGTGTGGTCTAGTCCAGGTTGGCCTGAGGTTGAGCTCACCTCAGGCCGGCGTCCCATTCAACAACGTATGTATGTGTGTATGTATGAAGAATCTGTGCCTACTTGTTTATCATATATGAAAGTAAGATTTTTGGTTCTACACATATATTATTTATTGTTTTATCTATTCGGTTTGATGTCTTGTGGAGATAATCAGGAGCGATTGGTGATGTAGTATCTGTCCTACACGTATTAACATCCCCAACATTACCAGTCTCCACGGGTGTTCAATTGGCTGGACGTGCCTATTCCCATCAACATCAATTCTCCGATTACCCTCCTCATTTTCCAAATCCACAGCCATCGTATGAACATCATTTGTATCGCCTCCTTCCATATAAGAAGCCTGTGAGGCCTCACCTTGTTGATTATTATTAGAATTAAAACCAGTCTCTTTTATATTTTTAGATCTGTCCACCGGTGAAGTAGTTGGACTTCTATCACACCTTTGTCTTTTTTTTCGATTTCTGGCCCACCCCTTTATCCCCCATCGGCCCACTTCCAACCTTAAAGCTGGTCCAAGTTTTATTTAGATCCATAACTCCATCGCTGGACCCACCCCCTTGGCTGGACCCACCCCCATTCATATTTAAATTTACATTTAAATTAGTCTCTGACGCCAGCAACGTTTTGTCTCCCCCATGCAGACCCTGGCTCCCATGCACCATAGTATTTTCACCCGAATCCGGTGACCTTTGGTCTTCCTGTTGCCGGACTTCTTGTGAGGACAAAAAGGATTGGTGAAACCACTTTTGCAAACCTATGTCTAATTCACTTCTGTCAAATTATTCTAAGTATAGAACTACTGAAGAAAGAAGACCAAACAGCTGAAGAAGGATTCTACAAGTACTGAAGAAGATATACACCAGAAGTTCTGAAGTCCAAACCAGACAGTTCACTGAAGAACTACTGAAGACAAACTACTCATCAGTAGTTTGTCATTCATCAGCACTTGTTTAAGAATCTTTTCCACCGTCTTATGTTTCAGTAGGTTATTAGTTTATTATTACTTTTACTTTTTGTACAAGTTCCAAGATTACAACTTGTTGCAACTTGCCTCTGAACTTGCTTTTTGGCAAGGTTCATGTATTTGTAAAGTCTATAAATAGATGGGTTCATCCCTCTGTTTTAGACATTGATTTTTTAATACAAGAAATCCTTCAAAGCTTATCATTGTTATTACCATTTCATTTACTAAGAATCTGTTTAAGTGTTCATTCTCATTCATTGCTTAGATTCTCATTAAATACTTGTCTTTAGTTTTTATCAAACATCCAGGGGGAGTAATAAATCCTGTTGATAAGTGTAGCTTTAAACTCATATCATTCCGCTGTGCTATAACTGATTAAGAACTTGCTAAACACCTAAGTGTTCACTAGCAAGTTCATACTAAGAGTAGTACTGATCCAACAATTGGTATCAGAGCACTGGTTTATCTGATCACATATCAATCTAACACATTGAGAATCAGACACAGGCTCTTATTGATATTCAATAAAGGATTATAAGCTCACTTTTATCAACATCCATCATTTAAGAGATATTTGACAAATCAATACTCTTTAAAATGGATCCTCATAATACTGGTTCTGCCAATAAACCTACTATGCTAGTAAGAAATGAATATAACATCTGGCAAAGGAGAATGGCACATACCTTATCACAGACCAACACAGGTTGCTGGAAATCTGTGATATATGGTCCTCATAAACCAGTAAATATCAATCTTGAAACTAAAGAAAAAATTCCAAAAGACCCAAAAGACTATACAGATGATGATTTCCTAAAACTTGAGCTTGATGCTAAAGCTTTCTCTATGTTGGCAATGGCACTCCCAAATGAGATCTACTCTAGCCTATTACATTGTGATAGTGCCAAAGAGCTTTGGGACTGCCTCAAAGAACAGTTTGGAGGAACTGAAGAGGTGATTGCCAACACCAGAGAAATCCTGGCTCAACAATATGAAACTTTTGCTCACATTAATGGGGAAACTTTAACACAACAATTTGAAAGATTCTCCTCATTAATATCTGAGCTAAAATTAAATGGTCAGACCTACACAACTGTATCTATGCTTCATAGATTTTTAAGGTCCTTACCTGAAAAATGGGAAACATACTCTATAGTCTTAAGATCTTCACCAGACTTTAGCTCCCTCACTCTTACAAAACTTAATGGAAGATTACTTACTTTTGAAAGAGAAATTGATCAAAAGAAAAAGTTACAAAGTTCTGGCAAAACTGCTGATGACTATCTACCAGGTAGTACAGCACTATTGGGACAAGACTCACCAACTTGTTCAAATAGCTTTGGATCTTTTGACCATATTGACATAACTGCTGGGATCTCATCTGAAAGATCATTCCCAGGTTATGACAATAATGATTTTAGTTAAACTGCTGATAACATGTGTTTTATCATGGATGATTTAAAAAATTTCCGTAGTGATGACTTAGAAGAAATGGATATTCTACACCAACTAGCCATGTTAAGTTTAAAAACAAATAAATTTTACAAAAGGTCAGGAAGGAAGTTTCCGGGACTCAACAGTTCAACAAAAATTGGTTTTGACAAATCTAAACTTAGATGTCACAAGTGTCAAAAGTTGGGACAGTTTGCTAGAGAGTGTAAAAGCTCTAGCTTTAACCAATCTCAGTCTGGAAATAATTTTAACCCCAATTCTAACAGGAACAATGGAACACAAGGGAGTGCACATTTTGTACAGGCACAAGCTCCACAACACCAATATGTGCCACAAGTACAATATGTACAGATGCCTGCTCAACAGATGCAGAGCCAACAATCAATCCCTCCCTTTCCAACTGCTCAACCACCTCCACAGACTCAGCAACCCTCACAACAAAGTTTATTTACTTCAGGGTATGTTGACTGGAGCAGTCTTCCTTTTGACACTACTGAGTGTAATCCTGATGCAGACAACAAGATGTTTGACATCAACTGGGGAGAGCCTGACAATGGCAGAAAGAACTTTGCCTTAATGGCATTTGAGGGATGCACCTCAAAATCTGCCTTGTCACAGGTATCTAAAGAATCTTTGACAAAACTTTGTTCAACTTCTTGCAAAGAATATTTTGCTCTCATAAGGAGACTAATGTGCACTTACAAGGTAAAGCAAATGACTCTGAGAGAAAATTCACTCAGATGAAATGTGATTTAGAAAGAAAACTTTCTGCAAAAACTAAAGAAGTCTCTAAATTAACTAACACTGCTATTGAAACCCAAGCACAAATTAAAATCATGATAAATGATTTAGGAAATGTCAGACAAGAGCTTGCTGACACCATGGTCACTTGTGAAAAATGGGTTGAATCTTGTAAGGGGTACCAACAATTGCTAAACAAACAAAGTGCTTCAAATGTTAGGTTTGGCATAGGGTACAATCACACTGAAACACCAACAGATTTTTCCCCCAAAACTACTGAAGATGGGAGAAAAATTGTTTCAGGTGAAACTTCTGAAGAGAAAGAATGCACATCTTTCCATGAAAACTTTCTAAAAACTTATAAAGAAAGTTCTTCAGAAGTACTGATTAATTCTGACATTAAGCCATCAGTAGTTTCGACTACATCAGGAGTTGAGAACCTGAAAACTACTGATGACCTAAAACCAATCAATACAGTCAGAAACTTGTCTTTGAAAGAAAAGACAAAAGAATGTGAAATCTGTGGTCTGTTCAACCACAAGACAGAATTTTGTAGATACAGAAAAGGTATTCAGTACAACAAGAAAACTAAACAACTGGTTGTGGGAAAACAAATCAGAAATGATTTTGTAGAAACTTTTTCTCCCCGGAAACAACAACCAGTAAAAACCTTGTCTCAGAAAAAGACAAAATCTCAACAAAGATCTTTTTCTCAAAATTCTCTTTCAGTAGTTAGACCTAAATCATCAGCAATTTCACAAACTGCTGAGATTAAAGATCTCATGAACATGGTATAACTACTGATGACCAAAGTTGATGGTGGTCCTCAAAAGGATACCACCATTGCTCTTAATGAAAAATCCATTGCCAAAAAGACATGGATTTCTCAACTTGGTCAAGAACAAACTGTAAATGTTCTCAAGAGCAAACCCAAAGCCAAACTGGCTTGGGTTACTAAATCTAACTAATTTGCTATCTTGTGCAGAGAGTTTCCAGAGGCTTAAATAGCATTTGGTATGTAGACAGTGGAGGCTCAATGCACATGACAGGATGCAGATACCTGATAAATAATTTTATTAGACAAAGAGAAGGATCTGTATCCTTTGGGAACAATGCTAAGGGATATGTGTAGGCCTGTAAACGAACCGGACGTCCATGAACTGTTCGTGAACTGTTCGGCGGGAAGTTCGTTTATGTTCGTTTATTTAGATAAATGAACGAACACGAACACAATTTTTGGTTCGTTTAATTAAACGAACGAACATGAACACACGTTTTGTTCGTTCATTTATGTTCGTTTATTTATGTTCGTTTATGTTCGTTTAATTAAACTTTACTTTATTTTTATTATTTATTTCCCTTTGGTTAAGTAACCTTAATTCATATTATATTATATACAATATATTTGATATTTTCTAAAATTTAATCCTAACCCTAATATTCTAAACATATCAGCCGCTCTCCACACTTCACAGCCCCACCCCTTCTTCTCCACACTCTGCAACCCTACTAATTTAGATTTTGTTTTGGTTGCATTGTGATGTATTAGATTTTGTTGAATTGTGATGAATCATTATTAAACTTGTTTTTGTTTGTGCTCATTAATGTTCGTTTATGTTCATTTGTGTTCGTTTATGTTCATGAACTGTTCGTTTAGGTTTTAAATGAACGAACTTAAACAAACACGAACACGACAAATTTCTTAATGAAGGAACACGAACACAAAAATGTGTTCGATTATGTGTTCGTGTTCGTGTTCGTGTTTGGTTAAAGTTAAATGAACAAACACGAACACGCCTGTGTTCGTGTTCGTTCAGTTCGTTTACAGGCCTAGATATGTGCTAGGACATGGCAATGTCTCCTCTGGCAAAATACAGTTTGACAAGGTCAATCTGGTTGAAAACCTTGAGTACAACTTGCTGAGTGTGTCACAAATGTGTGATAAAGGATATTCTTCCTTTTTCACAAAGACAGCATGCAAGATCATATCACCAGAAGGCCAGAAGTTGATAGAGAAGATCATTGAAGATCACACTTTGTTGATAGCCAAAAGATGTGGCAATGTCTATGCAGTGGACATTGAAAAAGACAAAGTACTGAACAACACTGCCTGTTTCTTCTCAAAGGCATCAACTTCAGAGACTGATCTCTGGCACATGAGACTTGGCCATGTGAACTTTAAAACCATAAATAAAGTCACAAAAATGGGCTTGGTCAGAGGTCTACCTTTAAACGTATACCAGTGTCAAGAACACTGTGTATCCTGCTTAAAGGGAAAACAGCATAAGTCCTCCTATAAGTCTATTGAAGAATCAATAACAACTGCATGTCTTCAACTACTCCATATGGACTTATTTGGGCCTATAAAAATCATGAGCCTTGGTAAGAAGAAGTACTGCTTAGTCATCATTGATGACTATTCAAGATTTACATGGGTATTCTTCTTATTTTCCAAGGATGAGGCTGCTAAAATCATCAAGTTCTTCATTCTACAAGTGGAGAAACAATATTCTCTATCTGTCAAAACCATTAGAAGTGACAATGGGACAGAGTTTAGGAACAAAACTCTGGATGAATTCTGCTTGTCTAAAGGGATTATTAGACAATACAGTGTTCCCAGAACTCCTGAACAAAATGGTGTAGTAGAAAGGAAGAACAGAACATTAATTGAAGGAGCAAGAACAATGTTAGCTGATTCAGGCCTACCATTGTTCAAAATAGATTCATTGTCAACAAGATACACTCCAAAACTGCCTATGAAGTTCTTCATGGCATAAAGCCCCTTATCTCCTTTTTCAGGGCTTTTGGATGTCAATGTTTCATTCTAAACATCAAAGACTCGATTTCAAAATTTGCTGCCAAAGTTGATTCAGGTTACTTTCTTGGTTACTCTTCCACAAGAAAAGCCTACAAGGTTTTTAACACAAGAACCAGGATAGTAGAAGAAACACTGAATGTCAAGTTCAATGAGTCAAAACACACTCTTATTCCAGCACATCCTGCTGAACTTTTTGACCTTGACAGCTTCCATTTTGGACCTGAAAAGACTGTTACTTCATCTAAACCTACTTATTATGGTGATCAAAGGTTTGATGATGAGGATCCAGTACCATGGACTCCTCAAACAGTCATTAAGTCAACTTCTAAACCATCAGAAGTTTCACAAACTTCTGATTCAACAATTGCTGATGTAAAAACTCAAACATCTGGTTCAGCACCTAAAACTACTGAAGACACTGAAACTCCTGAACCAGACATTATAAACCTCAGTGGTTTGTTTGATGAAGTACAAGAGCCACCTACACCTGTCAGTGGTTTACAACAATTGATTGAACACAAAGATCATCCACTTGAACAAATCATGGGTGATATTGCATCAGGTGTTCTTACCAGAAACCAGCTTTCCAACTTTTGCTTCTTTTCAGCATTTATTTCTCAGTTGGAACCTAAAAAGTACCAAGAAGCCCTCAAAGACAACAACTGGGTACAAGCCATGCAAGATGAGTTGCTTCAATTCAAAAAACAACAGGTTTGGGAAATCTGTTCCTTACCACCAAACAAGCAACCAATTGGCACAAGATGGGTTTTTAGGAACAAACAATATGAGGCTGGTATGATTATAAAGAACAAGGCAAGACTGGTAGTACAAGGTTACTCTCAAGAAGAAGGAATTGATTATGATGAAACCTTTGCTCCAGTTGCAAGGCTTGAAGCCATCAGGTTATTTCTGGCCTATGCCATTTCCAACAAAGATAAAAGTTTACCAAATGGATGTTAAAAGTGCATTTTTGTATGGAAAAATAAAAGAGGAAGTGTATGTTTGTCAGCCACCTGGATTTGAGGATCCTTCTCATCCTGAGTGGGTGTACAAACTAGACAAAGCTCTTTATGGGCTCAAACAGGCTCCAAGGGCCTGGTATGAAACACTTTCTAACTTTCTACTCAAAAATAACTTCACAAGAGGCTCCATTGATAAAACTCTTTTCATAAAACATGTTGGAAATCATATGTTACTTGTTCAAATATATGTTGATGATATCATATTTGGTTCAACAAACACAAAACTATGTGATGAATTTAAGAAACTTATGCAATCAAAATTTGAGATGAGTACAATGGGAGAACTGCAGTACTTTCTGGGACTGCAGATTAAACAACAAACAAATTGAACTTTTATACATCAATCAAAATATGTTAAAGAATTATTAAACAAATTTTCTTTACAAGACTGTAAATCATGTTCCACTCCCATGACACCAACCACACAAGTTGAACCAGATGATCAAGGAAAACAGGTTGATCAAACCATGTATAGATGTATGATAGGTTCCCTTTTATATCTAACTGCTTCTAGACCAGATATTATGTTTTCAACATGTGTCTGTGCTAGATATCAATCAGCTCCTAGGGAATCACACCTCATTGCAGTCAAAAGAATCTTCAGATATCTGAAAGGAACTCCAACACTTGGAATTTGGTATCCTGCTTCAAGCAATACCAAGTTATCAGCTTTTTCAGATAGTGACTATGCAGGATGTAAAATGTCAAGAAAATCAACATCTGGTGGTTGTCAATTCTTAGGAAACTGTCTAGTGTCCTGGCAATCAAAGAAACAAACATCTGTTGCAACTTCATCTGCTGAAGCTGAATACATTGCAGCTGCAAGTTGTACATCACAGATACAATGGCTCCAGTATCAACTTCTTGATTATGGAATCAAAGAAACCAAGACACCATTGCTTGTAGACAGCAAATATACCATTAGCATCATTCAAAATCCTGTTCAGTTTTCAAAAACCAAACATATTGAAATCAGATATCATTTCATAAGAGATTGCTATGAAAAAGGCAAGATTGAAGTGAAACATGTAGCAACAGCTAATCAAATAGCTGACATATTCACTAAACCCCTTGACACATCAACATTTCAATAGTTAGTATCCATGCTTGGGATGCTAAATTTGTAAGTGTTTCTCTTTACTTTTCTGCACATATTTTTCATTTTTCACTTACATCTGTTTTCAAGTTTGAAAATTTCTGAAAAACAAACAAGAGAGAAACTAATGATGCACAAAACATCAGTATGGGAATATTTTCTGAAAAACTGATTAACTTCTGATAAAACAACCTTCAGAAGTTATGAATAAAGTATTTATAAAGCATTCTCATCAGTTGTTCAAAACTACTGAAAAGAAAGTGGGAACTACTGATGAAACAATTCTTCATCAGCAGTTTAGTCAAAAAGGGTAAATCAGACTTTTCCCACATCAGAAGTTAGACCTAGGCGGTTTAAAACTTTTGATAAATACCTTTTCCAACACTTATCCATTCAAAAAGCAAAAATTCCCTCCTTCTCTCTCAAAAAGCTCTCAAACCCTGAACCTGCAAAAACACTGTTCGATCCAAATACACACAAACCACATGGCTCTAACTCTGAAACAGGGACACAATCAAAGAGGCTACTTCGAAAAACATGAAGCCTGGTCCCAATACCACGAAATCATTGATTTAGTCGTTAAATCCCAATATTTCACCGCCCTCACCATCGACCCTCTAATCCATACTGAAACTCTAAATGAGTTTTGGGCAAACGCAGAGATGGTGACGGTGAACAACAAGGTGATCTCCCTCAATTCAACCATAAAAGGGAGAAGAATGGCAATCACACCGGCTATTTTGTCAATTAGGCTGGGATTGGATGATGTAAATGCCCCAGACCAATTTCCAAACTCTCAAATTCATTTAACCATGACAGAGTGTGGTTACCAAGGTACTCTCTCACACGCTACAATCTTTAAAAAATATTTTGAACCAAAGTATAAACTGCTTTTTCATTATATTATTATGTGTTTGAGTCCAAGAACTGGATCTTATGATCAGATGCCCTCAACTTTTCAACCAATTTTTCATTCCATAGTAAATGAAACAAAATTCAGGGCATCAGCACTTTTCTTTAATGAGTTGGTGTTGCATCATCTCAATACTAAAAAGAAGTTTTTGTTGTACCAAGATTCATTATGCACTGCATAATAAAAGAACTTGGAGAAGAGGTGCTTGTGGGTAAAACAACAATTTTAAATCCTTTATCCTCACAAGCCTACTCAAGGCAAAACAAACTGGCTGCCTGGCCAGAAGATGACCAAGGGGAACCAGAACCAGTCCCTATGGAACCCTCATCTTCCAAACCTACACCCCCAAAGGCCAAGGAGGTTGAGATGCCTGAACTGACTGCTGTGCAATCTGCACTTGATAAAGATGTGACTGAAACATCCTCTCAGTCTCATCCATCTCAAATCCAAACAAGAGCACCAATCACTATACTTTTCAAAAGAAAAAGACTAAAGAAAACTATTCCTATTGACTCTTCTTTTGAAACTGCTGAACCCATTGACCAAACTACTGAACCAGCACCCCAAATTTCTAAACCTGATTTTGAAATAGCCAAACTTCTCTCTGGGCTAAAAGAGAAAGTCCCATCTAAACATGTCAGTCTCCAACAACCACATCAAACAGGGGACATAACCTCAGAACTTGACATGGATGTGGACACTCAAAGCCCTAACCAAAGAGATGAGGATGAACCAGGGTCTCTAAGCCCAAACTTAGAAACTCTTGGTACTTTTGAGGCTGCTACTACTCATTTACCACCCAGTGGTGGATCTGAGGAAAGAAGCAACATAGCTAAGACCTTAACTGTGGCAACTACTGATGAAGGCTTAATGCCTGAGGTAGGAAATCCTCTGAACCAAGAAAAAGAGGTACATGAGACAACTGAGTTGGGCTCAGCTCATGATGTAACTGATACAGTCCTCATTGAGGATGTAATAAGGGATACAGATGATTCCATTAACTTGGATGATGTTTCACAACACAAAACTACTGAATTGACGGCTACAAGTGAAGGTCCTGCACCTGGTGTATCTATGCTCAAGAAGCTAGTCACACCAGATCAGGTTAAAGTCCACTTAATCCCTGATTCCCCTAAAGTGGCATCTTCTGTACAACAAGAAGATCAACCAAAAACACACCCCTCACTACAAATGCCTACCCAATTCCCTGGGCAATCTAGCATAGACATGAACCAGCTATGCAGCCCAGATGGTCCCTTATATCACATGATGAACACCCTCATCAAAAATCACTTCCAAACATACACAGCTAACTTAGAGCTGTCCATCAAGAACCAATTTGGAGTGACACAGACTAAGATGAACGATCTGTCCAACAAAATTGACTTCATCTCCAAACAGATTGCTTCTCTTACAGGTCATTTCTCGCAACCCTCAAAACCTGATGAAGCCAAAAAGGGGGAGAAAACTAAGGAACCTATGGAGTCACTTGAAGCCTGGAAAAAGGCAAGAGTGGCTATCCTAGAAAGAGATCAGAGAGACCAAGCCAGAAAAGAAAAACTGGCCCAACAGTTTGGTGTCTCCATTCAAGAAATAGAAGATTCTGAAAAACCTGTTGAATCCCAAGGCCACAATGAAGAAACCTCTGATGGTGAAAGTTCTGACGAAGACTCAGAAAATACTGAAGACAATCCTTTAGTAGTTGACAAACCTTCAGTAGTTGTCAACCCATCAGAAGTCAACACTTCCAACACTGAAACTACTGAACAGCCTTCCAGATCAATTGAACCTACTCAACCAACTCCTATTCCAAAGCCTACTACAATTACCACAATGACTGTACTAAACCCTTCTCCTCTATCAATGTCCAAAGAATTACTAGAGAAGAGTTTAATTGCAGCTGAAAGAAAGGCCAAGGAAGATGAGATCTGGAATGCTCTGGAAACAAGGGATGACTTAAGCCTAAATGAAAAGCTACAGGCTTATGAAGTAGAACTTCAAAGGCAGGCTAACCTAGAAAGAATCGCTGAGGAAGACAAAAGACAACAACTGATGTCTTACATTACCAAGAACAGCAAGACCAAAGCCCATACATTAAAGGGACTCTCCATGGAAGAGTTGACAAGAAGAGCTCAACTTATTGCAGACAAACTTGCAACAAGTAAAGATGCAAAAGCCAAGAGAGCCCAGATGATTGAAGAGCTAGTAGCAAATGGTTATGGTTCAAAAGCCTCTGTGCCCAAATGGAATGAAGAAAGAATAGTGGACACTTATAGAAAATACAAGGCTGCAAGGGCTGCAAATCCAGAGAAGTTTGAAACTGCTGAAGTATCAACTTCAGTAGTTAGAACTTCTGGTGTTTCAAGAAAACCTGCTACAAGGAAAAGAACAGAGGAAAATGTGAAGACTGATTTTAGGATGGTACTACTAGAAGGAAGTACAGTAGTCCATTCTGAATTCGACATTGAAGAGAAACCTCTGCTAACCCAATTCAGGGATCCTTCCACCTTTGCCTATCAAATTCAGAAGACCATTAAAGACAAACTGCACACTAAGGTGGTTACTGAGCATCACTTGCCAACCTTTCAACTACCTAATGTGATGCAACAAGAACAAGGAAGAGAATCCCACCTGAGAGTCACTGAAGTTGAAAACATCCAACACTCAGGAGCATCCTAGGGTACCACCATGGTTCCCTACACTTTAGACTTTGACAAGTCTAAAGTACCTATCATCAGATGGTCCTTTACTGATAACAACTCAGTACAAGTGACAAGAAGAGACCAGACAAGCAGAGCCTATAAGTCGATGAATGATCTGAAGAAACTATCAACTCAAGACCTGCTTACAATCCAGCATCTAGAACCACTAAAAGGATCTCTCACTGATGAACAGCTGAACCAGTTGAAGAATTCGATGTTCAAAGGAATATGGAAGATTGTGAATGACAGAAGAAAACAATAAGGAATTAGAAAGGTTTTGGCTTCATCAATCCAGGGGGAGATTGTTAGGACAAAAAGGATTGGTGAAACCACTTTTGCAAACCTATGTCTAATTCACTTCTGTCAAATTATTCTAAGTATAGAACTACTGAAGAAAGAAGACCAAACAGCTGAAGAAGGATTCTACAAGTACTGAAGAAGAAATACACCAGAAGTTCTGAAGTCCAAACCAGACAGTTCACTAAAGAACTACTGAAGACAAACTACTCATCAGTAGTTTGTCATTCATCAGCACTTGTTCAAGAATCTTTTCCACCGTCTTATGTTTCAGTAGTTTATTAGTTTATTATTACTTTTACTTTTTGTACAAGTTCCAAGATTGCAACTTGTTGCAACTTGCCTCTGAACTTGCTTTTTGGCAAGGTTCATGTATTTGTAAAGTCTATAAATAGATGGGTTCATCCCTCTGTTTTAGACATTGATTTTTTAATATAAGAAATCCTTCAAAGCTTATCATTGTTATTACCATTTCATTTACTGAGAATCTGTTAAAGTGTTCATTCTCATTCATTGCTTAGATTCTCATTAAATACATGTCTTTAGTTTTTATCAAACATCCAGGGGGAGTAATAACTCCTGTTGATAAGTGTAGCTTTAAACTCATATCATTCCGCTGTGCTATAACTGATTAAGAACTTGCTAAACACCTAAGTGTTCACTAGCAAGTTCATACAAAGAGTAATACTGATCCAACACTTCTTCTGGTGGTCTTTCATCCGAACCTATTTCCCCTTCTTCTAAATCCCCTCCAACTCCTTGCGTCCCGGATCCACCCGATACCACCGATGACTGATTCAGATAAGCTATAAACTCCGACATTATTGAATCCATCATGCCATCATCTACCTCCGTAACCCATGCTACCACCCTCAAATCTTCCCATGCCACTTGTACCTCGGTCTGAACACGATGTACATCATCAATCACCACCCAAACATTGCTATCTCCATTATCAGGAGACAACCACGTGAAATTGCTTCGTTTAACAACTCTTCCAAAGGATTCGCCTACCTTATTGAACGTTGGACCTTCTCGAATTTGCAATGGCAATCCAGATATCTTTAAGCAAGCTACCCTCTCCGTTTTTATTGCTTCCCCTCCCCACAGTATAGCCGAGGCCAAAACATCACCCCACAGACTCTCCTCCCTGTTAATGAACTCCACCGCAGTCCGTTTGCCTCTAAACACAATTAGAATCTTCATTCCACCAATGTAACTGACCGGGCTCTCACTATATCCACCTCGTATCATCATCGGCTTAACCTTCATGAACATTTCTACATCCTTTAGCTCCCCAATTACTGACCTCATTATGCAGTGATTTGGATACAAAGAAGCTCTATCATTTATCGTCACCGACCTAACCTGCTTCGATGAAGAACCCACTTCCCCCATTGCCCGCCTCCTTAGTCTTCCACACATTGAATCCCTTATCCGGTCCACCTGCTGGTACTCCCCAACCTCCTTGCCTCCCTTGAACTCCTGCATTCGGGCGGGTATTGTTCTCCTTCCCCGACTGTTGGTTATCCCTCCCCCCACTGAAATCTGTCTTCCTGGAACCTTTTGCAAACTTTGCAACAGTAACACTAACCTTTGCGTCGTAAATCTTTACCGTGTTCATGTTCCGCAGCACCTCATCCACATTCCTGACCCCGATGTACCTAACAAACCCAAACCAGTTACCCCGAGCATCCCTCTTCCTAGCAACATATGCATCTTTTATAATACCATGTGATCTGAATGATGTCCACAGTAGAGAATCTGGAACCCCATCAGGAAGATTACTGATGAAGAAGGTTGTCACTGGCCTGCTATCTTGGACCCCTTTGAAATTTCTTTGCCGGAAGTTATCGCCTTTTCGACTCCCTCTCATTCTCTCTATCACTTGTATTAAGTTTGGTGTGGGGGTTGTATAGTAAAGAGAAGATCAAGGGTTCGACCCTCCCCAGAAGACAAGATGCTTTATTCAATAACCAAGGCTTCCTTATATAGGAGCAAGTACAACGGAAAAAATACTCATTGAAAAAATTAACAACCACCAACACTAGACTCGGTAACACCTCGTGCAAACAAGGACAAAATGTGACTTTATTAGTTTATTTAACAAACTAAAAGGGCCGTTAACCTCTATGAATTATTCACAACATTTTGTCGGTGTGTGTGGGCAAGTGGTTTCGAGTGAAATTCCTTGTTTTTTCATAACAATTAACCATAGTTTTGATGTAAACTCACCACCATTATCACACCTTAATCATTTAATGGGTTTACCAAATTGTTTCTCAACCATCTTGTGAAAATCTATTGGACCTTTGCTTGCCTTACTCTTATGTTTAATAAGAAAAACCCAAATGGCTCTACTAAAATCGTCAACTATGGATAAAAAATAGTTTGCCCTTGATGTAGAAGGCTTGTGGTATTTACCCCAAATATCACAATGTAAAAGTTCAAAACATCATTGGTTTTAATCGAGCTAGTTGGAAAAATAGTATGATTCGCCTATTCACAAGAATCACAAATAATGTCTTTGGTGTTATTTTTAAGAAAATCTACTTTTGTAGCTTTACTCTCTGATGCGTGAGATTGAGTCTCTTGTGCCATACATCAACCGTTGTTTCCATAGCCTTCTTTCATCCCCCAAGATTCCCATCCGTATATACCCTTCTTACAGTCACCCACACCAATCAAGCCCCTCGAACGTTGCATAACACAAAATATCAGGAAAGAAGGTCACAACACATTGGAGATTTTTAGTCAAACGACACTGATAACAAGTTAGAATGAACTTTGGAACATATATGACTTCTTTATTTTATCACCACCCGACAAGGTATTTCAATCGGGACGACGTCACCATTTGGAATTATGACAGGTTTTTCGTAAATGTTTTTCTTTTGTTTTCAAGTAGCTTGATTCAATGGATTATATTTTTCGTGGCACCTGAATCCACAACCCATTCATTGTTATTAGCATACTTACCTGCCCAATTGGCAACTGGTTGTGTCTCATCCTTGTTCATGTTCCCCTTATCTGAAAAATTCCTTACAAAATTTTCATATTGTTCTTTGGTAAGACCCGGTATGGGACTCGGGTCAATTTCAATACAAGCTGCCTTCGCTTTTCCTTTGTCATTCTTTCCTTTAGATAGAAGGTGCAACATTCCGGATAAGTGATTCTTTTGAAACACCCATCCTGATTATTTCCTTCCTTTCCATAGAAGGTGCAACATTCGACCTCCTCGCCTCGTTTCCCTTTCCTTTATGTGGCTTTCTCACGTTGTTGGCCAAAGAAGGTTTCACGTTTGGCTGGCACAGAAGTTATAGTAGCTTTCTTTTCTGCAGAAATCATCCTTTGGCTCTCATATTCTGCAATAAGATGATAAGCAGATCTAAGGGCTCATAGGGGAGTCATAGTAAGTACCTGAGTTTTTATGATATTGAACTCGCTGTCAAGACCCATAAGGAAATCATATGACCTCTCCTTCTCTTGGTGTTTGAGGGAAAAAGTGTACAGTACTTACCTCACATGAGGTAAGTGGGGTGGTGACTCGTGTTTGTTGCAGGATATAATCCTTTGCTCCACATCGTAGCTGGATCCGATGCCTGTAAATAATCAAAGGGCCGTGTGAAAGGAGGCAACCTCCTAGAGTCTCAAGTGAGCCGTGATAGCAGACAAAAAAAATGGTGCTTTGGCCGGGTAAGCGTAGGTGTATTCTCGAGAGAGTGGAATCTTATTGAAGGAGGTGAGAGATCCTATTTGTAGAAGTTACACGGACCGATTCCCATTTACTCATAACATTGACGATGGGCTTGGGCCCGGGTTATGGGCTTGCCTTCCTTTCGGCCCAACTAGTTAGATTTGGACTAAGGAAAACATAAAGCAAACTGAATATAATAAATACAGGAGAGAGGAAGAGGTACCGCCCTGCCATTGGTCTACGTGACGCGTTGCTGTTGGCCGGAGGCAGATCTTTCTCTGTATGCGTCAGTCTGTCAGCCTGCTCCTTCTAGAAGGTTGTCTAAGGTGATGCCTGACACAAAGGGGATCTTTGCAGTAAGTGAGGATAAGGGAGCTGCACCTTCCCTACTGGTGTGCCATCGTGGCAGGCCAGACCCGACACACGTCAAGTTGTGACTTGTTCGTGGGAGACCATCGCTAAGTTGGGCGCAGGGTCTCGCGCGGGTGGATTGCTCTCCACATGTTTTTTTGTGAGGATTGAGCTCCGCATAGGTCCAACCTACGCGTAGGGAGTTCCGTGGAGATATGTTATCTTCACATAATTGGCCATTTCAAGTGGTCTCTTCTCTACGGAGGTCTTGTGATGATGATCTTGTAGGGTAGGGTCCACCTATGCGCTAGGAATTAGGACCCTGTCCCTTTAATGTTCCACCAATGGCTTTCCAATTCCGCAAGTGCAGCCATTACACGTACATTGAGGCATTGGAAATTCCAAACTGAATTTCATCCCACATACTTTGAAGCCTCGTCTAGCAGGCGGAGACCGAAGCTCCTTCTTGATGGGCGGCTGCGATGAGTTGCTTCAACTCATATGCCTAGGTGCACTTTCTTTCCCGAACCTCTTATGAAGGCTAGAACAAATCTCTGTAGCAGTGATTGCATACTTAACGTTGCTCTTTCCCTGTGTTCTAGAGTTTAATAATATAAGGAAATGAAAGGAAAGGAAGTGGAAAGAAAGGGAAACAATTTTGTTTTCCAGAGTTACATTAAAGCAAAGAAATGGAGAGAAGAGGAAGGAAAATTTTATCAAATAACCTTCCTTGCGGAAGGAAGGGATAGGAAAAAAATTATAAAGTGTATCAGTTACCATTTTTTCCTCTCATTTAACCTATAATAAAATCTTATTAGAGTATAATTGTAAAATATACGTCTCTTTTCTCATCTTTCCAACTTGGGAACATATAAAATCTTTTGTTTCTTTTCTTTTCCTTTCAACTCAGAACACGAAAAAACTTATATATTTTCCTTTCTTTTCTCTCCTAGTATCCCTTTTCACTTCTTTTCTTTTATTTAGTAAACTCGGGAACAGCGTGATGATGATGATGATGATGATGATGATGATGATGATGGGAACAATGTTTATATTTTTCTCTATAGCCGTGGTTAGCCAACCTCTATTACTTGCACGTATAAAAACATACCCTGGGATGATGCTACTAATGTGTTTCAATTTCTAGATGTTAAGCTTTACACATTGAATTCAACACCTAATGTCATATTATATGGGAATTGAGTATCTTAACATGAGAAATTTTAGGTGGACTTTAATCCCATCCCTACAGCTACCTTGTGCACAAGACCTCTACATAACCCTTTGGTTAAATGATTGGCTAAATTCTGCTGAGTTCTCACAAACTCCACCGATATCACACCATTCATGATGAGCTAACGAATCATGCCATGTCTGACACCTATGTGTCTACATTTCCCATTATACACTTGACTATAAGCCTTAGCCAAGGTAGCATCACTATCACACCAAGTAGATATCGGTTTAGGCCATAATGGAATCTCATAAATCAAGTTTCTTAGCCATTCAGCTTCTTTACTAACAGCTATTAATGCTACAAATTCAAATTCCATTGTTGAGTTAGTTATGCAAGTCTACTTCTTAGATGCCCAAGATATAGCACATCCTCCAAGTAGAAAAGTCCATCCACTTGTGGAAGAATGATCTTCCATATTAGTAATCCAACTTGCATCTGAATAACCTTCTATAATAGAAGGAAATGGCCAGTATAACTCAAACCATATATCATGGTTCATTTCAAGTATCTAAACACTCGTTTTATAGCTTGCCAATGATTTATACTTGGATTGCTAGTATACCTACTAAGCTTTCTAACTGCATAAGCTATGTCTGGTCTAGTACTTATCATAGCATACATGAGAGATACAATAGCTCTTGAGTATATATTCCAGTTGATTTACAGCAATAACTTTGTTAGGCAAGAGCTTAAAAGCAGGATCTATAGGAGTACTTACAGGAGAACAATTATGAAAATTAAACTACTTCAAAATCTTCTTAATATAATGAGATTGAGAGATTGAAATACCATTGTTCTCACGTTTAATCCTTATACCAAGGATCACTTCATCCTCCCCCATGTCTTTCATGTCTAAGCAAGTTGACAACAAATTCTTTGTTTATCAACTTGATCTTGGTCAGTGTTTTGGTCAAAAATTACCTAGTAGAAATAATTTTGTATTCCAAATTATTAAAAGTAAGGTAGAGTGCTAATATAGTAAAAGCTTAGCAATCTCACCAATCTCACCAATCCCAGCAGTCCCAACAACAACAGCCTTACCAATCTCATGGCCAATCCTACCAACCCAGACCGAACCAGTACCAGAACCAGGGCGCTGGGGGCAGTTCCCAGCAGCACGCCCAGGGCGGTACGTCTAGGTTGGAGGAGATGATGTCTCAACTCCTCACCAACACAACAAATTCCAATCAAATTGTTGAGCAACGCTACCAGCAACACGAGGAGCGCTTCTCCAATTATGAGGGAGAGATGAGAGGACAAAAGGCGTACATGCAGGCCATAGAAAACCAGGTAGGACAGATGGCGAAGATGATGTCCGAGAGACAGCAGGGCAATCTCCCGGGCAACACTGAGCCTAATCCGAGGGGGCATGTAAATGCCATCATGACGAGGAGTGGTAAAACCACGGGACCTAACACATCGGGCTCACCACCGATCACTGAGACGGTCCAGACTGAGTCTTCGGACGAGGTGCACGCTAGGCGAGTCCCAGCAAGTACAACACAGCTGCCGAAGCCAGTCACTGACTACACTCCTCCTATTCCATACCCCGGCAGACTTAGGAAGCAAAAAGACGAGGCGCAATACGGGAAATTTCTCGAGCTGTTCAAACAGCTACATATAAACATCCCGTTTGTGGAGGCCTTGGCACAGATGCCTAAGTATGCCAAATTCCTGAAGGACATCCTCACAAATAAGCAAAAACTTGAGGACCTGTCCTGTGTGCTTTTAAACGAGAACTGCTCTACAATTCTGCAGAATAGACTGCCCATGAAGATGGGAGATCCAGGTAGTTTCACCATCCCTTGTCTGATAGGGAACATGTCTGTCAGTAATGCATTGGCAGACTTGGGTGCGAGCATTAACCTTATGCCTTATAAGGTTTTTGAGAAGCTGGATCTGGGTGAGCCTTCACCCACCAGGATGAGTATTCGTCTTGCTGATAGTTCGATCAAATATCCTCGGGGATTTGTTGAGAATATGCTTGTCAAAATTGACAAATTTGTATTCCCGGTGGATTTTGTCATCCTTGATATGGATGAGGACTCTATAGTGCCTCTGATCCTCGGACGTCCTTTCCTTAACACGGCTAGGATGATTGTTGACGTGGCTCCGGGCCAAATCACACTCCGGGTGAATGATGAGCATGTAACTTTTGATGTTCAGAGGTCGATGCGTCATCCCGAGAGTCAGGATGACACACTATACTATCTTGATATAGTAGACCAGTGTGTCAGTTCTCACTTTCGAGGCACGATAGAGGGGAATGTTTCGGGCACACATCTGTTGTGTGGGGACTTAGATGGCATTATGAAGGAGGGCCATAGAGATGAGCAGCCGGTCTATCAGATCGGTGATGATAGTTCCCAGAGCCCGGAGCGTTTCGTGGAGATTGAGTGAGAGGACAGCGATAAGTCGAAGCCGTCTATTGAAGATCTGCCGTCTTTGGAGCTGAAGGAGCTCCCACCGCATCTGGAGTATGCATTCCTTGATGAGGAGGGTCGTCTTCCTGTTATCATTTCCTCTTCTCTATCTGCTGTTGAAAAGAGCGAGTTGCTTCGTGTGCTTAAACTTCAT
The DNA here is from genome assembly GCA_030844895.1 of Ambrosia x helenae. NCBI lineage: Eukaryota > Viridiplantae > Streptophyta > Magnoliopsida > Asterales > Asteraceae > Ambrosia > Ambrosia x helenae. Next base: position 54,038,808 of record CM061231.1, read on the forward strand.
AAGAAGGCAATCGCCTGGAAGATCATGGACATCAAGGGGATTAATCCCTCATTCTGTACTCATAAAATCTTGATGGAAGATGTCTATAAGCCTTGTGCGCAGCACTAGAGGCGTCTGAACCCGAACATGCAAGAAGTTGTTAAGTCCGAGGTCATTAAATTGCTTGATGCTGGATTGATATATCCGATCTCGGATTCTGTTTGGGTTAGTCCTGTGCACGTCGTGCCCAAGAAGGGTGGCATGACGGTGGTCACGAATGATAGGAATGAGTTGATTCCTACGAGGACCGTTATGGGGTGGAGAGTTTGCATTGACTACCGCAAGCTCAATGACGCCACCCGCAAGGATCACTTCCCGCTTCCATTCATCGATCAGATGTTGGAACGACTGTCGGGGAAGTTATACTACTGTTTCCTTGATGGTTTCTCTGGATACTTTCAAATCCCTATCGATCATGTAGACCAGGATAAGACGACTTTCACGTGCCCTTTTAGCACATTCGCCTACAGGCGTATGCCGTTCGGGTTGTGCAATGCGCCGACGACCTTCCAGCGTTGCATGGTTGCCATTTTTCATGACATGATCGAGGACTCCATGGAAGTATTCATGGATGATTTTTCAGTCTTCGGGAGTTCATTCGATCAATGTCTAGGGAATCTGGAGCGGATGCTTCAGAGGTGTGAGGAGACCAGTCTTGTGCTCAATTGGGAAAAATGCCACTTCATGGTGAAGGAAGGAATAGTCCTGGGGCATAAGGTCTCCCAAAGTGGGTTGGAGGTTGACCCGGCCAAAGTAGATATCATTTCTAGGCTCCCTCCACCCTCCTCTGTCAAAGCGATCCGTAGCTTTTTGGGTCATGCGGGTTTTTACAGGCGATTCATCAAAGATTTCTCAAAGATCGCCCGTCCGATGACCCGTCTGTTAGAAAAGGATGCACCGTTTGTTTTTGGTGCAGAATGTGTGAAAGCCTTTGGGCTTTTGAAATGTTTGCTTGTGGAGGCCCCTATATTGGTAGTACCCGACTGGGAGCTGCCATTCGAGATTATGTGCGACGCGAGTGACTTCGCGATAGGGGCGGTCTTGGGACAGCGGAAGGACAAGCACTTCCACCCGATCTACTACGCTAGCAAGACTCTTCATGATGCTCAGGAGCATTACACCACCACGGAGAAAGAGCTTCTAGCTATAGTATTTGCATTCGACAAGTTTAGATCTTATTTAGTGCTGTCGAAGACCATTGTCTATACGGACCATGCAGCGATCCGATACCTTTTTAGCAAACAGGACGCGAAACCGCGCCTGATTAGGTGGATCCTGTTGCTGCAGGAGTTCGATATAGAGATTCAGGACAAGAAGGGTGCCCTGAATGTTGCTGCTGACCATCTGTCCAGACTCGAGCATGAAGATGCCAAGAACTCCGCATGGGATACCATTAATGACAATTTTCCCCATGAATTCTTGATGAGTGTCGAGTCGGTGGAAGATGTATCGCCATGGTTTGCGGATTTTGCGAACTACCTCGCATGCGAGATCCTTATCAAAGGATTGTCGCACCAGCAAAAGAGTAAGTTCTTCGCGGACCTCAAGCACTACTTCTGGGACGACCCATTTTTGTTCCGGGTCGGGGCGGATCAGCTGGTTCGTCGTTGCGTGTTCGGGGTAGAGGCAGCGCAAATTTTGCGCGATTGTCACGAGGGGCCTACCGGAGGTCACCATGCAGCGAATTACACTGCTAAGAAAGTGTTAGACTCCGGGTTTTACTGGCCCACACTCTTTCGTGACTCTCAGATATTGGTTGGTGCATGTGATTCGTGCCAGAGGGCGACGAACATATCGGCACATGACCAAATGCCGCAGAACCCCATCCAAGTCTGTGAAGTCTTTGACATTTGGGGCATTAACTTCATGGGACCATTCCCCTCCTCAAGGGGCAATTGATATATACTCGTGGCAGTTGATTACGTATCAAAGTGGGCCGAGGCGCAAGCCTTGCCCACAAATGATGCCCGAGTTGTAGTGAGGTTTGTTAGAAGCTTGTTCTCGCGGTTTGGTGCCCCAAAGGCACTAATTAGTGACCGTGGTACGCATTTCTGCAATGCGCAGCTTGATCGCGCGTTAGCACGTTATGGTGTCCACCACAGGTTATCCACCCCGTATCATCCACAGACAAGTGAACAGGTGGAGGTCACTAACCGTGGATTGAAGCGAATCCTTGAGCGATCAGTTAATCAAAACCGCAAGGATTGGGCGGACAAGCTTGATGACGCGTTATGGGCCTTTAGGACTGCCTACAAGACGCCTATTGGGACAACTCCCTTTCGGCTTGTCTATGGCAAAGCGTGTCATCTCCCAGTCGAGTTAGAGCATAGGGCATTCTGGGCTCTTAAAATGGCGAATTTGGATCTGAAGACCGGCGGTGAGACCCGTTTCTTGCAGATTCACGAGCTAGAGGAGCTTAGGCAACAAGCCTATGAGAGCTCGATATTGTACAAAGAGCGCACGAAGAGATTGCACAACAGTCGCCTGAAACACCGAGAAGATTTTCAGGTTGGCGACTTGGTCCTGCTTTACAACTCGCGCCTGCGTCTCTTTCCAGGAAAATTGAAATTCCGTTGGACAGGACCGTACACTGTTAAGGAAGTATATCCTTACGGAACTGTCTCGATTGAAAATTCGGAGGGTTTGACTTTCAAAGTCAACGGTCATCGCCTGAAAGTCTACATTGACGGACCGGTTGACAAATCCGTGGAGATGATCGATCTCTACGACCTGCGCGCCTAATAAGTGTGGGGAAGTGAGTCTAGCTAGCGACTCGATAATAAATATAGCACGGCGTGTATGGGCGCGCCAAATTGTATATATGTTGATAGCTTAGTGTAGTTGTATATATATTACTTAGTTTCTTACTTGTATGTTTAGTGTGTTTTTAGTTATTTCAGGTTAGATTCGCACCTTGTGATTGTGTGGAAAGTCGCTTCAAAACCAAGGTATTATGCTAGGAAGCGTCTCAAAATAGGTAAGTGGGGCTGTTTAAATTAAAACGGACAAGTGCAAGCAGTTTCGGGTTAAAATTGCAGCTTAAAAATCATTAATTTCAGACACTTCAAGCGGCCGCTCGGAGGCTCCGAGCGGCCCGCTCCAAACGCCCAGCTGTTGTAAAAAAAAAAAATTCGAGCGGCCGCGCGAAGCTTCTGAATGAAATTTCTGCAGGGGCAAACTAGATATTTCACTTAAAACTGAAAAATAAAACCCTACAACAATTATAAGCGACCGCTCATTCATAAAACACCCAAACTCTTGCACTTGCTCTCAAAAACACCAACCACAAACCCTTCAATTCCACCTTCAAATCATCAAGAACAAGGTATGAATCTCTAGTTTTTCTTGCAATTTCTCTTGTTCTAGTGTAAAATAGTTTATTTTCTTCAATCTTTTCTGAATTTTTGGGGTTCTTTCATAATGTATAACAAACCCTAGTGTTCTTGAATGGATTGTTTGCTTTGATAATGTAGATTAGTGATTGATTATTGTTCAAATCTTTGAGTTTTTGGGTTTTCTTCATAATGTTTAACTAAGGTCCGAAAATTTTTAAGAATTTGTATGATTTTGTAGCCTCTTGTTTAGTATAGTTTAGTATGTTTGTTGATTAATTTCATTATAGGGTTGTATGCTAGTATAGATGTTAATGTAATTTAGTATTGTTGTTGAATTTTGGGGATCCTTCATAATTGTTCAAAAATCCCCAAATTCATCATGATTAGGTTATGTGTTATAGTATTGTTTTCTTAATTTTTGGGGATTCTTCATAATGTTTAACAAATCCCCAAATTTTAAGGCTATTAGTTATTAGATTGTAGTTTAGAGTTAGAATATTCATGAACTTTGGGGCGTTCTTCATAACTAAACAAACGCGCCCCAAATTCGATGATTATTCCATAGATATTTGGGCTTTAAACACCTTGCGCTAAATGACTTAAAGTTAAGGTGATTTGCAAAGTGAAGGCGCGTAGGTGTTCAAATCCCAAATTCGCTTTAAAAACTTCATAATTGCGCAAGTTCGGCATTCAAGCGCCAAAGTTGATAACTTTTGAAAAATCAAGTGCTTGAATGGCCGCTTTTTGAGTGCATTTGGCGAAAACACTGAAAACCGGGCAAACGCTAGTGCATAGGATCGAAAAACAGGGCTGCAAAACAAAAAAATGGCGCGCAGGGGGCTGCGAGCGGCCGCTCCAAGGCTTCGAGCGGCCGCTCGAAGCTTCTGTTGTGAAACTTGTTTTTTTTGTTTCGCGTGTTTTGGGTCCGGGTCTTATTCCTTCGATTATAACTGACATATTTTAGCATTTTAATGCAGATGGTGCACCGCTTCCTTCAATTTGATCCAGCGGACCCGCGAGAACATGGGTGTATAGAAACATTCACCGAATTGTGGGGGTGCAGGCTTCTATCGCCACGCCACGAAGGATTTGCTTTGATACATTGGCTGAACTAAACCAGGAAGCGAGGTTCCGGGAATTGATGGACGAGCACATGGAAAACCTGCTCATGATAGAGGAACCAGTTTATGAAGAACTCACTCTCGAGTTCTTTTCCACCTTGCACTACCAAAGGTCGCGCAAACATGAACAGCCGGATTTCCAAAGCAATGGTAAGCGCTTTGGATTACAGTTCCGTCTATGTGGGAAATGGCGCGACATTTCGGTCGCAGAGCTAGGTATCCACCTGGGCATCTATACTGACGAGGAGGTTGAGGATGAGAGCTTCAATGAACTTATGTTCAAATTCCCGGATGACAACGTTCTTAGAAACGCTTTTTGGGCAGAATTGACGGGGGAACAAAATTATGTCCCCCAAAGTGCCAAGGCAACCCAACTCATTGACCCACTGCTGCGGGTTTTTCAAAAGGTCCTATGCAGGACCGCAGCTGCTAAAAAAGACGATTCAACCGGCTGCCCCACACCTGATCTATTATTTCTCTATGCTCTGGTAAGTAATGTACCAGTTAACCTTGCTGCACTTATTGCCTCTTTTCTCAGTACAGCATCAGGTACAAGGCCTGGGAGCATGATATACGGTGGGGAGTACGTGACTACAATAGCAATGGGGATGGGGATTTTAAAGGGCGTACGAAGGGGACTGACCAAGATTCCCAACGCATCGAGGGTAAACATGGATGTCCTCCGACACATGAGGATAGTCCACGAGTACCCCAGCGGGACAATCAGGCTAAAGCGTAAAGATAATTCGATCTGGAACACGTTGCCAACAGTCCACATGCCACCAACCGACCAGCAGCAGCCACATCAGCAGCAGCCACACCAGCAGGAGCTTCTACTGCCTCATCAGCAGCAGTACTACTACCAGCACCCTCAAGACTTCTATGACGAATTTGGTGCGTTCAGAACAGAAATGCGCGACACCTTATACCAGCATGGCAAGTCCCTACAGCATCAGGGCGCGACCCTTGACTACCTCGTGTCTGAATTTCACGCTTGTTTCCCAAACCATTTTGGGAATCCCCCACAAAGGGGATATCCGGGGGACAAGCGGAGATGAGGTGGTGATGCAGCGGGATCATCGGGGACTCACCATGATGATGAGGATTGAGGAGTAGCTGGTAGGTTGGTACTATTTTGTTTATCTTATTTCTGTTGGTACTGTATTCGGGTGCGAGCACCCAAGACATTTGTTTTATTTCTTTCTGTACCCGTACTATTTACTTTTCAGTATTTTCCATTTCAGTATTATTTGCTTGGTTTGAATAAGTGTGATGATGAATGGATGTATTTGATGTATTTTTGCTTTTGTCAAGAATGGTGATAGTACAGGAACAGGCGAGCACCGATTTGGATGCTCCAGGTTATCAACATGCTTTTCGGGTTATCAACAACAGGGGAGTTTTATTCTCTTTTTTCGCACAAATAGTTAACTATTTCATAAACACTTTCTATTGTCACATTGGGGACAATGTGAGTTTCAAGTGTGGGGAGGGGATTAGGTCTTGTTTGTCCTCTTGTTTATATATATATATATATATATATGTATATATTTACTCTAAAAAAATTAGGTCTTGTTTGTCCTCTTGTTTATATATATATATATATATATGTATATATTTACTCTAAAAAACATTTAAAAGTACATATATGTATATATTTACTTATAAACATCAAGCCTAACTAATTTTTGATAAAGATAACTCGAGGCGCGACAAACAGATGAGATGCGAGCGTGTTAGATTCGTACACTTGCACCCATTTCCTTACGGTTACGTAAGCATTTGAGCCTTAAAATAGATTTTCATTTCGTTGACATGCTTTCGAGTGAGCCGGATGTTTCGTGTAATTTAGAACTTGTCATTAGCATACTTATTTAGATCAGATACGTGTGGATTGTACGAATATGATTGAGGCATTTAGGATACCCTGTTGATTTAGCCTTTTCTTTTCGTTCTATCCGTTTCCCATCACCCAAATGTTATCCACTAGTTAACCATGTTGAACCTAATCCCGTGTTTTTTCTTATTTACCACACCATTTCACCACTAAACCAAATAACCTTTTTCTTTTAAACCTTTTGTGTTAAAACTCGGTTTAGGTTATTGTTCTACTAGTTTATGTGTTGTAAATAGTTCGTTTTCAGGTTTATATATTTAGAACCCGTATGTTGATTATATAATCAGTTTCAGTCCTATATATATATCATAGATATATATGTAAAAAAAATCCAGAAAAATAGAACACCCTAAAATAGGGTGAATTAGCAGTATTCGAGCAGTTTTCAGAACTTTAAAGTTAGAAATTATAAGTTAGCTCGTTTCTAAAGAAAAATCGCCTATATTAGCCTTTGTGTTGTACAATTGTAGTAGTTACTATTAGTTAGACATAACCGTCGGGTTTTAGCCGATTTGTCACTTTAAATATCCATTCCGCACCCTTACCTTTGCCTAACATTACAACCCGTAAAAGACCTCTTGATTTGTGCTTTTTCACGTGTCAGTTGGTGAAGACTAGATCTTTTGACAAGCTTATGATATTGCACGATTCATTGTCTTGGCAATGGAGCGATTTACACATACACATTACACGTTTGTATCATAAATAAAACCGAGTGTGTGTGAACATTGTGAGTCGTGTACGGGTTTGCATGCTTGTAGATCAGAAGTGAGTCGTTGCCTTTTAGTTGTCTTATCACCTGTTTATATATCTTTGTCGGCTTGACTATTATCGTCTGTACAGGTTATATTTTGTCTTTATTGCCACTTGGCGAGTTTTTCGTTTATTTTATGATTGAGTGTTTGCTTGAGGACAAGCAAAGTTCAAGTGTGGGGAGGTTTGATATACGTTAAATTACACATATAAAAGTCCCCGTTTAACTCCCATTTTCATACGTTTTTGACCTTATACATAGGAATTGGTACTTATTTGAGTATCTTTACGATTTTAGGTCTTAAACGATGTCCCGGAAGCACAAAGGAAGGAAAAACGAAAATTTCGGCGCGTAAATAGGCCATCAGGACCTTGGAGCGGCCGCTCCAAGGCTCCGAGCGGCCGCGCGCCCTCCCAGATATTTCTGGAAACCTTCCAGAAGGCCTACGTCAACTCAAGCTGCAACTGGACCACTTGGTGCTAAAGTGAGCGGCCACTCGAACCCTCTGTTCTTCTATAAAACCCCCATTTCAGCTCACTGATCAATGTTGGATCTTGGGGGAAGCTTTTCTGGTGATTTTTGGAGCTCTTGAAGTGCTGCACAGGCGTGGAACGGGCTCGGGAATCCATCCAATCCATCCTTCAATCATCCAATCCATCTCTTAGCATTTTATATGGTTTGATCCTTTAAACATTTGGATTTCAAATCTGATTTTGGATTGCTATTTTGATGTTGTATTAGTTATTCGTACGCCTACGGGCAAGAACAATAGTATTTAGTATGTTAAACAATCGTTCGTGTAGTTAATAATGTTTTGTATAAATTTGGCGTTTTTCACGTTTAGATCTTGATGATCATAGCGCAACCTTGTTTCATTATTGTTGGATTTGTAGTTGTATTCGAATGACTTTGGCGAATGTCGAATGTGTTAGGCGGATAAATGTTGAAAAACCGTCCGTTTAATCGTCCGGTAGTAGACTAGTTAACTTGTTAAATAGTTTATGCCATGAAACTGTAACCGGGTATTGGTTTGGTTAAAGTCAGTCGAATAACGGTTAAAAATGCTTACCGGCATGTAAAAGGGTTTAAAAAGCCTAATGGTGCCGTTACTAGTCTTTGACACGGTTAATGATCTTTGGTAGTTATTTTGGTAAAAATAGCGATCTTAGTAGATCTGGGTTCAAAGTTGGTAAAATGGAATAGGTGGTGAAATGCTCTACTTCATGCTAGTTTAGGTGGTTGTGTTGTGTATTCGGTATTGCTTCCCTGAATTAGTGAGGTTAGAAAACTCTTAACGGATGACTAACTTATCTTTAGAAGATCTGCGTGAGATCATATCAGCTGCTCGCTAATAAACGACTTAAAGTGGTTATCGTGTGTACTCGTGTTAGCTTTCTGTATAGTTGTCATGTTAGGATGCCCGAAAGGGACACTAACTGTCGGACAATGGGAATGTTGATCACACGCCTTTATTTTATATGATTTATAGATGACATGCTAGGTTTGATATATTATAGTTTATATAGTTATATTTTGTATTTGGAGTCTTACATATGTTAAATATATTTTTTAGAATTAATCTAGTTATAAACAAACTCAACTATCTTTTCTTACTAGTAAATCGGGGATGGAGTTTTAGTACCATTGCTCCGCGCGCGTCCATGGATCGATATCTGGTTATTATCTACACATTACTACATATATGACAGGGTACACTTGCCCTATTGTGTGTGTTTTAATATTAAGGTCTAAACCATTTTTATAAATATTAAAGCAAAACGTGTGTTATTTCATTGTAAAATTATGTGTATATTCGCACACGTCATAGAGTTTTACTTACATAGTAGACAGGATGTTATTCCCCTTCGAAGTCTCTTACCAAAACTGCACTTATCGCATTCTTAGAAACGGCAAGGTATAGCTTTAGAGGTTCTCCATCCTCAGGTTTCATCAAGAGTGTAGCTGTTGCAAGATACTCTTTCAGCTTCTTCAATGCTTCCTCGTGCCTCTGTCACCAGTCGAGTTTACTATTTTTCTTCAGGATGTCATAGAATTCTTTACACTTCTCTGATAATTTTGAAATGAATCTGTTTAAGGCTGCTATCATGCTTGTCAACCTTTGTACATCCTTGACTTTTTTTTGGGGATTTGAGATCAAGGATGGCTTTTATTTGTTCGGGACTAGCTTCTATCCCTCTTTTGGTAACTAGATATCCAAGAAACTTTCCAGCACCAACTCCAAAGTGACATTTTGATGGATTCAACTTCATATTGTAGGCATCCAGGATGTCAAATTCCTCTTTAAGATCTTGAAGATGGCTTTCTGCCTTCTTGGATTTAACCACCATGTCATCGATGTATACTTCCATTGTGTCCCCAATCTTGTCCTTGAACATCATATTCACTAGCCTCTGGTAGGTTGCACCTGCATTTTTTATTCCAAATGGCATACCTATATAAAAATATATACCTGATAAGGTCATGACTGCTTTATCCTCTTTGTCGTCTGGTTCCATGTGAATTTGTTGGAATCCTGAGGATGCATCCATGAATGTCAGCATTTCGTGGCCTGCTGTAGCACCCACCATTGAATCTATATGTGGTAATGGAAATGGGTCCTTAGGACAGGCTTTATTGAGGTCTGTATAGTCTACACACACTCTCCATTTCCCATTTTTCTTTTGAACCACCACTACGTTCGCAAGCCATCTTGGGAATTTTAATTCCCTTATCATCTTGTATTTGAGCAACCTGTCCACTTCTTCCTGTATGATGATATTTCTTTCTGGAGCAAACTTTCTTCATTTCTGCTAGATGGGTTTGAAGCTCTTATCAATCCCAAGTTTATGGGTAATGACATCCTTAGATATGCCAGTCATATCTTCGTGCTTCCATGCAAAGGTAGACATCCTGCATTTAAGAAATGAGATCAGTGATTGTTCAATGTCATGAGGAATATTCTTACCAATCAGCACAGTGATATCCTTGTTATTGTCGTCAAGGCAGACAGCCTTTACATCCTGATCAGGATGTGCCTTGACATCCTGAGGATGGCACTGTGCAGCCTTCTATAATTGTTACGCTTGTCATGATGATGCCTTCATCGATGTAGTATAACAATCCTTGGCTTTTTGTTGATCACTATTGACTTTGACAACTCCCCAGGGTGTAGGTAACTATAACGGTTCCGAATTTATGTTTTAGCATATTAATAAACTTTAATTCATAAACATTACATAATTGCATATAGAAATTAAATCGCAATAATACAAATGAAGTAATTATTAAATTGAGAAAATTGTAAATATTAAATCATAATTTCTAGTTAAGGACACGTAACATATTTTGTTTCAATAATTTTTTTTTCTTAAATAATAAATGAGTTGTTAAAGAATAGTTAATATGAATTCATCATAGTCCTTTCCTTTTCTATATCAGTTTCTATCTTATTGACTTTCAAATTAATGACATGTGATGAATGATAATTGAATGAAATATATAAACGATGGATCATTTTATCAAAAAGTATATAAATATATACCTCTCATTGCTTGTTGTTATTCACAATGCACCAACATTTTTTTACCTCCTGACCACCGTTCGTTTTTAAGGAAGAATATGAATTTCACTCAATCAACTCTCCGATAATGTGTTTATTACCACCGCTACCCGCAATTCGCTCCATCACAAACGATCGGCCGTACCAAAGAACCACAACTAGCGTCCTACGATTTTTGATGAAAAAAAAACCACCTAACGATCACCTTTCTTGCTTATGTTACTGTCACGCCATCATTCGCAACCGAAGTTGTGTTTCGACCATCTCCGCTATCAGGGTCGTTTCTGTTAGACTAGTTGAGGTAAGAATTTCAAGCCTTACTTGGTAAGCTTAAGATGTTCAAACACAATAAATAATCATTCCGGCGACTAAGACCTTAAAATTGAAATCTTTGTCTCCATCTCTTATGTTATATGTATATAAGTTATAAAGCGGGTAAAAGTTTTCTTTTTTTAATAGTTCCTTATTATTGCATACAGCCTTACAATTAACCATTGTGAGCATGCAAAGTTAATATTTTATTAATCAATAACTCGATTGAATAATGGTTTTCAATATACCAAACCTTTCAGCAAACTAAAAAAAACGGAAAGAGAACAATTATTATTATTTTATTTTAGTTTCTATGAACATTGGCCCGTGTAGTATTTCACATATGTATATAATAGTTTATATCCATTACCAAGTTGTGAAATTTGATTTGTTCATAAATGTTTAAATCGGTATATCGTCTAACAGCATATTAATTAAAAGAGATTACGATTGTGATAAATAAGAGAATTGGATAATTCGTCTAGAATGCAATATGCGTTAGAAAGTCAACTATGTTTTATTGATCAACCATATATATTAATTCAGAATTTATATTTAGAATTATTTTTCTATACTTGTCAATATTCTAAATAAACGCATATTATCTTTGAACTGGATATCTATTTTAGCCTATTATAACAATTAGCCAAGAGTTGTAAGGTCTCTATCGCCGGACAACCAACGAATCAAAGAATCATATGACTGAATTATTACTCATGAACTTTAATAATGAAAATATAGGTTCATGTATAATCCATTGTTTCTCATTGATTTCTTACAAAGTTCCTCATCACAATCTATATATGTGAGTATATCTTTCCCCTTTTTACTGTTTTACTATTTTTGGGTGACTCATGTACCTATTATCAAGTTTCTATTTCTTGTTACTAAAAAGCAAATCTTATGTGTGTTTGCTTGTGTCATTTCGTGTATCTATGACTTGTCAAATCATTAACCGTTGCGGCCCGGCATTTCAATGAATTATCTATGGTATATACCCTTGTGACTCTGTTGAGAGTCCTTGTCATTGCTATGTATTGCATTACTACTAGCGCATAGTATATATATTTCCTTTCTTTTCATAGGGTTGATTTGACCCGGATACCACTTATTACATTTTGCAAAATAACACATGAATTGCTAAATTTTCCTTACTATATGTATCAAACGGGTATGCTCACCAATACATTTTTGTATTGACCAAATTATTTTCGTACATGTTTCAGGTTCTTATGAGATCACTTCTAAGATTTTGGAACCTAGGCATAGATTGAAATTTACTATATTTTAGTTTAGATTGCTAGTTGTAATTGTTGTATTTCTTTCAATGTAATAAATTATTAAATTCAATGTATCAAAATTTACAATTTAGTCCATGTGCTATTGAACAATCGTCACTACGTGGCACCCCGATGTTTCCGCCATTGGTTGGGGTGTTACAGTAACTTTATACATTACTGATATGTTGAAGGAACTGCCTTCATGTCATGTATCTAGGGTCTCCCCAAGATGACATTATAGCAGGATAGGGAATCTATCACACAGAATCTCTGGATAGAATTCACTCCCTCTACATACACTGGTAGCTTGATGTCTCCTACTGTACTCTTAGTTTCTCCACTGAACCCCACTAGGACTGAAGATCTGGAAGCTATTTCAGATTCCGGTATATTCATTCTTTTCAAGGCTTCTAGTTGGATTATATTCACTGAGCTTCCACCATCTACAAGGATCCTGCGAACAAAGTGATTAGCAATATATAAAGTTATAACTAAACCATCATGATGAGGGTCAAGGATATTTTCTCTGTCTTCTTCCTCAAAGCTGATCACTTTAGAGGTCGTCGGGATAGTAGTTCTTGTGGGTCTCTCTTCTTTTTCTGATTTTGTTTCTCTTGCATGCCTTTTAGCAGCTGAATATGAGGTTCCACAAATGTCTGATCCTCCTGAAATAAAGTTAATTATACCAGCATCCTTAGGTGGGGATGCTGCTCTTTCTGGGATAGTGGTGCCATCCTGAACCCTTGATTTCTTCTTTCCCAGAAGATCCTTGAGATGACCATTGCTAAGAAATATGCAATCTCTTTCCTTAAGGCAATACAATCTTCAGTGATGTGGCCGAAATCTTCGTGGAAGGCACACCACTTCGATTTGTCTTTCCAACCTGCCTTGTTATCCTTCTTAGGCCATCTTGATTTATCCCCGAGGACCTTCATGGCATACATTAATCCTGTAACATCCACAGAAAAACAGTAATCTGATAATTTAGGACATTCATCCTCATCGTCATCCTCTACCACATTGACCTTTGTATTGTCCAACCTAGAATACGGTTTATGCTTGTACGGTTCGTATGTGGGAGTGGATTTTCGATTAGGATGGTTATATCTTGAGAATGATTCCATCCTATCTTGAATTTTTCTTGTCATCCTCAAGTCGGGTGAACCTTAGAGCCCTATTTCTGACTTCATCCAAGTTTCTACAAGGATTCATCATCAATTCTTGGTAGAAAGGTGAATCTCTTTGCAGCCCCATCTTGAATGCTTGTGCTGCCGTCGTGACATCCAAGTTCAGGATGTCGAGTGCTTCTTTTCCAAACCATGTAATGTTTTCTCTTAGTGATTCCCCCTGTGGTTGAGTTACCCTGTATAGGTCACTTATCAAACGTTCGAATGTTCGACTGCAATAAAACTGATTATTAAACATATTAATCAAGTGTGCAAAAGAAGTAATTAAGTATGGAGGAACACTTAGGAGGCATTTTAAGGCTGGACCAGTGAGAGTTGAGCCAAATCCCTTGCATAGACATGCTTCCTTGAGGTTAGCAGGAATTGGATTTATCTCCATCCTTTCTCTATATTGAGCTACATGCTCCTCAAGATCTGTAGATCCATCATATAGCTTCATGCTAGGAGTTTGAAACCGTTTCAGGATCTCCGCATCACATATAGGAGGTGCAAATTGAGACACCCTATGACATGCTGAGGATACTTCGGGGATAGGTTGTACTATCCCTGGTACACTTGACACCATATCCTTAATTTTCAGTAGTTCCCTTGCTAGCTGTGCACTTATACCTGTATCCTGCAAAGAAGCAACATCGTTAGCAGTAAAAGTACTGGAACTTAAATTGTTACCGTTATTGTTGTATCCTTGGGATGGCACATGTGTATATCCTGGATCCCTAGTAGTTGTCATCATAGGTGTAGTGGTCATTTCAGGAGCAGAGAATCCAGTGCTCATGGGGATAAAATCTCCTTGATGCACGCCCCCAGAGATGCCAGAATTAAAATCCAATGCCCTGGGCTGCAATGGTGTCCCATGTCTTCAGTTGGCCTTCTTGAGGATGACTTGAGAGATTGTATCTCTCTTATCAGCATCTGGTTTGTTACTTGTTGTTGATGTTGTATCTGATCCTTCATTAATGCAAACATAGAGAGGAAATCATCATTTGACACAAAAACAGGTGGAGTAGATCCAGATGCCCCCATTGATGGTCTAGGTGGGATTTGAGAAGTAGAACTTCTTGGAAATGCAGGTGGAGGTGGCAGTGTTGTATTTTTGGCAGAGGTTGTGGATGGCATGGATGAGGAAACGCATTTTTGGGAGGAAGACATAGTTTTCAAAATTCTGTAAAGTGAATTGGTTTGGAAAAAAGTTTTAACAAAGTTTTTTTGTTAAAATAGCACCACTTACCCCACGGTGGGCGCCAAATTGTTTTGGTCAAGAATTACCTAGTAGAAATAATTTTGTATTCAAAATTAGTAAAAGTGAGGTAGAGTGCTAATACAGTAAAAACTCAGTGTTATTTTCAAGATGGTGATTTATAAGAATAAAAGAACAATAATATGACAACTATGCTCGGGATGGTTTAAGAAGAAGTTGAGGATGGACAATTATATCCTGAGGATGTAACTGTCAGACAGAAAGGTGAATTAAGCAAAGATAGACGATTGTAAGAAAAATGCAATAAAGAAACGACACTCGATATATGAGGAAAGCCCTTGATCAGTTGTAGATCGCCTGCATAAAACCTCGGAAGGAATCTAGGCCCCTGCATTGTTTGTTTATATTAATGTGGTAAAAAGAATTACAACTTTGGATGTACGAGTGGACGAGTGATTTAAGATTACAATGATTTGTGAGTATTCTAAGTAGTTAAATGTGCGTGTATAGTTCTAGCGATAGCAATGTGTCCTATACTCGTCCATCATTCCATTTATATAATACAAGGAAGTAAATAAAGTGTTCCGTAAGACCCACTATGTAGTTAAGTTCCTTCAATGTTGGTAGGGACTGTTTCAGGTGAACGTTGGGTGAGTTTTAACTGAATATAGTCATTGTACCAGCTGTTTCCTTATTCCTCGCCGATATTTAATGAGCATCGGTTACAAATTTGATTCCATCTTCAATATTAGACTTTGGTTTATATGAGTTACTCTTTAATCTTTGACTCCTTTGACTGAGTGTTATAATATAGACGTTGGAGAGTACTTATGTATCCATATTATAACTTAGTTGTACCTGCAATCATATATAAAAAAGGTAATTCGTTAGTTCATTCTCAGGATGTGCACATGTTGAAATATTGTGTGACACCCGGCATATTTGGCTTAAACATTTTATTAACATCTAAGTCTACCTTAGCGAGAAACGTTTATAAGCGGACTTAACTGGGTTAGTTGAGTCGGGTCAAATTAGGATTGTCCAGGGTTCAATGATCTGAAGGATCATTGGGAGTCGTTTTGGTAATACACTAGACCGGGTTCCGTTGTTGGTGACATTACATGAACTAATTAAGTGTATGTGTAGATTATGGGTCGTGTGGTGGATTATATACATAGGTGTGTTTAAATGATGTGCACATGATTATCCATGCTTAAATATGTTAAACATAGACTAAGGTTGCATGCTCATGTGTTAAGATGTGTTAGAATGCGTTAAACACGACGAACTGGAAAACGAGATAAACATGAGTTATGGTTCGACCACTTCGAGTGGTCGAAGGAGGAATGTTGTTTGGTTCGACCCTTTGTAAATGGGCGAACCTGGGATGTGGAATTGAAAGAATTCATTCGACCAGGACAGGGCTCATTCGACCCTGTGGAAGGGTCGAAGGAGGCCACCTTCGACCACTGATAGGGGGCGAAGGAGGATTAGTATAAATACCAAACTTTGTCATTTTTCATCATTTCACAAACCCTAACCGTCTCAAAACACTCTCAAACGATTTTAATCACTAAGGAAGGAGTTTTTGCTCTTCTTTTTCATAATCTAACCTATCTACAACATCTAAACAAGAATCTAAGGTGTGTTCTTGATCCTAAACCTTTTTAAAGAATTTTAATTTGTTTTCATCTAACCCTAATTGTCCGGATCTGTTCTAAGGGTGTTTTCATGATTAAAAACCTTTTAAACATCTTTCTAAATCAAAACCTTATCATTTAAACATAGGTCTTTATAATGATAAACATATGTGAATTGTGTATTATGTGGTGTTGTGTGTTGTTCAATGATTTGCTGCTGTATCTATGATAGAAACATGATATAGGATTGATATTGATGCTAGGTTATTGTTGTTTAGGGTTAGGATTGGATAGGTGGTGATGTTATGGGTATTTTGGGGGTTTTAACGAATCTAGACTTGATAAATGATATTTATGATCAATAGAACTAATAAGGAGAAATCGAACACTCGACAAACTGAGCATTTTAAGTTGAACATGGATTGATTTCAAAAGTTTCCAAATTGGGTAAAGAATCCATGCATGATTGTGACATTTTCATAATTCTTACCATTTTGGGAAAAGACTGAAATGGACGTATTATCGGGAGAAATCGATGGGGTTTTGTAGGGATAAGTTATTCATGCTTGACTGCTGTGTTTGATGATGTTTCGAGTTGTTTTGAATGTGTTTGAAGCGTTTTTAGGAAAATTTGCACAACAGGGGCGAACCTGGACTCCTTCGACCGATCGAAGGTGCGAAGGAGAGAATCCAAGGTCGAACCTGGGTTATGTTTGGGCGAACGTGGTAAAACGGGCGAAGGAGACATCAAACGGTCGAACGAAACATAAAACGGGCGAAGGAGACTTAAAATGGGCGAAGGAGACTTAATCTGACTGGTTTGACCGTTCTGATGCAGAAATGAGATTTTTGATACAAACTAAGTGTTTTATGCTTGAACCTTGTGTGTAATCTATGTGTGCTTGATTAGTTAGGGTAATGGGTCACCAACGGGATGTCGGGTCGGTCTAGTGTGTCGGTTAAACATTTAAACATGCTTTAAAACATACTTGGGTACGATCTGGACAATCGGGGACTAGATGACCTTATGGTTATTAGTCGGAACACTTATGTGAACATTTTCATAGATCTCCGGTAGAGGGATTATCAAGGGCTTAGCACTTTTACTTGTAACTGAAGAACGCTATCTAAGGTCAGTTCACTGCCCCGCTTTTACCGCTTAAACTTTTGGGGGAGAAAACATGCGCTAAACTATTTTGGTAACATATGTCATACTATGGTTTAAACTTGTGTACTATACGATCTTTTAAAGTCCCGGGGGAAACCATGAATGTGCGGGGATGCACAACGGGGGAAATGTGGATAGATCTATTGGGCTTGACAAACCCCACTCGACGGCTTGGAGGGCCGGGCGGGTGCATATTGTCTTGAACTGGTAACACTCGTAGCGTGGCTACAACACATCGGGCTAAACACATGGTAACAGTCTAGTAATGATTTTCCAATCGTAGTAGTAACAAAGCATACGCCTAGCTAGCGTACTTGGTAACATTGATATAGTATGGACATGGTAACGTTTTGGTAACATTTTGGTAACATATTGAACAAACCTGTGAACTCACCAGCGTTATATGTTGACGTCTTTTTGGCATGTTTTTCTCAGGTCGCTAAGGTTGCAACAAATGGAACTAGGCGCACGGGTCTGCATTGGCGTCTAGGTTTAGTTCATGTTTGTAATAAACACTTGGTACATTTGGGTCTATGGTTTGTAACATGTTTAATGCATCCGCTACTGGTTTCGAGTTTATGAAAATTATGTCTTTTGAAGGTTATGTATTTTCATATAGATTTGTTTATTGTGACTGTTGACTTGGATCCTGGTTTGTCATGCGCCTCGCGGTAAAACTCCGCAAGTGGAAATTTGAGGGTGTGACAGATTGGTATCAGAGCCAATGGTTATAGTGAACATGGACTGCATGTAGAGTCTGGTCTATAGCCGAGTCGCACACACTAGACGGTCACATACTTTGAGTCTATTAGTGGGATACGTACTAACGTTGTCGGGGTGTCCTTACATCATCATCATGCTTCTCCTTACATCATCCGCTTTTATTTGGGTTCTTACCTACTCTTGTCTTCTTCTTCTGGATTGAAGAAGGAGGGGTTGATTTGTTGGTTCTAGCACACACATGCCGTCTTACACTTGCACCTATCGTAACACATTACTAGGCGACGATATTTGGTGACCGGAGTCTGGATTAGGGGTACATCTGGAGGACCATGTAGAGCAGTTTATCATTTCGGGTGCACACGAAATAATAAACTGGAATGCATGAAAATCCCGATGGACTTTGAGTTTGGATGTATGGTCCTGGATTTGTCCCTAAGTTAACTCTTGAAAATTTCTAGTGGTTGACACTAGAAGTGAATCTGAATCCCTCGATTTCTTGATTTGTTAGATCATGTCTGGTGCTCGCGGTGGTGGACGTCGTGGTGGCGGCGGTGGCCGTGCTGGCGGCGGTGGTCGTGCTGGAGGCGGTGGTCGTGGTAACATCAACATGACCCAAGCGGAACTGAACAACTTGCTACAGCGGCAAGTGAACATGGCTATGGCTAATTTCCAGGCTGGGATTAATGCCATGGGTGGTGAGTTGATTTCCGTCGACCTTGCCTCATTCTTGGGTTTCATGTCCTTTCGTTTGTGTTTTACTCGTATACCGTGTTTCAGGTATGGGTGCCAATCCACCTCCACCTCAGTGCTCTTATAAGAAGTTTCGGGACTGTCAGCCCCATAACTTCACTGGAACTGAGGGAGCGGTGGGACTGCTCCGATGGCTGGAGAAGGTTGAGTCTGTATTCGTCATGTGCAACTGTCCTGCTGAGGACCGGGTGAAGTATGCTACTGCGACATTTGAGGGGCCTGCACTGTCGTGGTGGAATGCTACTACTCAGAACATGGGATTGGGGGAGGCTATTGCGATGCCTTGGGCGGAGTTTGTGCAACTGTTGAGAGGTGAGTACTGTCCGATGGAGGAGGTACAGAAGTTGGAACATGAGGTCTGGAGCTACAAGATGGTTGGGTCAGAGATTGAAGAGTACACTGTGAGGAGGAACGAGCTGGCGGTGTTGTGCCCTGATTTGCACACACCCGAGTATAGGAGGATTGAGCACTATGTGTCTGGGCTAGTGCCAGAAATTGCTGGATTAGTGGTTGCTGGGAATCTTCCCACTATTGCTGAAGTTGTCCGATCAGCTCATCGGATGACTAACCTGAAGGTGGCAGAAGGTGTTTTGCCTCCTAAGGGTGCCGCTGTGAAGGTTACTGAAGGGAACAAGAGGAAGTGGGACAGCGTGGGGAAGAGTGTTGGGCCAGCCCAGCCGGCAAAGAAGTTTGATTCATCTGGGTCTTCTTCTGGGCAGAAGACGAGTGGGTATGTTGGGAAGCATCCCAAGTGCAACAAGTGTGGTTTTCATCATACTGGGAGTTGTGATCGGGCTCGTTGTCATCGGTCCCAACAGTTGGGGCATCATGCTAAGGATTGCAGGGTGGCACTCACCCCAACTCAGACTCCTGCTGCTACCCCTACTCCTGCTGCTACCCCTACTCCTGCTGCTCAGGGGACTCCGGGGAAGCAGGGGTGCTATAACTGTGGTGACACGGGACACTTCAAGCGTGAATGTCCTAAACTGAAGCAGGGCGATAATGGGAAGGGCGGGAACGGTAATGGGAACAACGGCGGCGGAGGCAGGACTGCACGTGCTTTCGTCATTGGATCTGCAGAGGCTAGGCAGGATCCAGACACAGTTACCGGTACGTTCCTTCTTAATGATCGCTATGTTTCTGTCTTGTTTGATTCTGGTGCCGATAAGAGTTTCGTATCTATGGACATTAGTCGATTGCTAGATATAGTACCCACACCTTTAGAGGCTAAGTACTTAATAGAATTGGCTGATGGTAAGAAAATCGAAGCGACACACACCCTTAGGGAATGTATCTTGGAACTGTCGGGTTTGTCTTTCCCCATTGACCTTTTGCCGGTACCCTGGGTAGTTTTGATGTCGTTGTCGGCATGGATTGGTTATCGTTGTATCGTGCGGAGATCGTTTGCTACGATAAGGTTATTCGGATCCCTCTCCCTTATGGAGAGACTCTTTTGGTTCATGGCGAGAAAAGCAGTGCTCCGCTGAGTATCATTTCTAGCATGAAAGCCCGTAAGTACCTTCGGAAGGGCTGTTCGGCCATTCTGGCACTTGTTAACGTTTCTACTGACGATGAGAAGAAGATCGAGGATATCCCGGTGGTTCGTGACTTTCCCGATGTGTTTCCTGATGATTTGCCTGGTCTTCCTCCCCATCGTCAGGTTGAGTTTGGTATTGATCTTACTCCGGGCGCAGCTCCTATTGCCCGAGCTCCGTATCGTCTTGCACCTCCCGAGATGCAAGAGTTGTCCAGCCAGTTGCAGGAACTCTTGGAAAAGGGTTTCATCCGAACGAGTTCTTCTCCGTGGGGAGCTCCAATTTTGTTTGTGAAGAAGAAGGACGGAAGTCTTCGCATGTATATTGATTATCGTGAGTTGAACAAAGTGACCATCAAGAATCGTTATCCTCTTCCTCGCATTGATGATCTCTTTGACCAGCTCCAGGGCTCCAGCTACTATTCGAAGATTGATTTACGGTCCGGTTATCACCAGTTGCGCGTCAGGGAAGCTGACATTCAGAAGACTGCTTTTCGCACTCGTTATGGCCATTTTGAGTTCTTGGTCATGCCTTTTGGTCTCACTAACGCACCAGCGGTGTTCATGGATTTAATGAACCGCATTTGCAAACCTTACCTTGATAAGTTCGTCATCGTGTTTATTGACGACATTTTGATTTATTCTAAGAACAAGGCGGATCATGAGGAACATCTACGGTTGGTCTTGGAACTTTTGAGGCAGGAGCAGTTGTATGCTAAGTTCTCAAAGTGTGATTTTTGGTTACGTGAAGTTCAATTCCTAGGACATGTGGTTAATGAACTCGGAATTCATGTCGATCGGCTAAGATCGAAGCTATTAAAGATTGGGAAGCACCAAAGACGCCATCTGAGGTGCGGCAATTCCTAGATCTTGGAGGTTATTATCGTCGTTTCATTGAGGGATTTTCGAAGATCGCTCAACCCCTCACTACTCTTACCCAGAAGAACCGAAAGTTCGACTGGGGTGAACCACAAGAATCAGCATTTCAGATGCTGAAGCTTAAACTTTGTTCTGCACCTATCTTATCCTTACCAGAGGGTACGGATGACTTTGTTGTGTACTGTGACGCAACTATTCGTGGTCTCGGTTGTGTGCTGATGCAACGCGGGAAGGTTATTGTTTATGCTTCTCGTCAACTCAAAGTTCATGAGAAGAACTACACTACTCATGACTTGGAACTGGGTGCGGTAGTCTTTGCGTTGAAAATCTAGAGACATTACTTGTACGGTACCAAGTGTGAAGTATATACCGATCACAAGAGTCTTCAGCATATTTTCGACCAGAAGGTGTTAAACATGCGGCAGCGTCGCTGGGTTGAACTCCTAAACGATTATGACTGTGCTATCAAATACCATCCTGGCAAGGCGAACGTTGTGGCGGACGCCTTGAGCAGGAAGGAGTCTGCGAATCCTCGCTGTGTTCGAGCCTTACAGCTCACCATTCATTCGTCGCTGCCTGACCGAATCCGTTCTGCACAGTTGGAAGCCTTGAAGGAGGAAAACCTTAAGGCTGAGACTATGCACAGTGCTGACAAGCATCTTGAACTCAGGACCGATGGCTTACACTATTTCGCGGGACGTGTTTGGGTCCCATTGTTCGGGGGATTGCGCGAGCTTGTTTTGGATGAAGCTCACAAATCCCGGTATTCTATTCACCCTGGCTCCGATAAGATGTATCAGGATTTGAAGATACTTTATTGGTGGCCGAACATGAAAGCTGATATAGCTGCTTATGTCAGTAAATGCTTGACTTGTGCTAAAGTCAAGGTGGAGTATCAGAGGCCGTCTGGTCTCCTGCAACAACCAGAGGTTCCAGAATGGAAGTGGGAGCGAATCACGATGGATTTTGTCACCAAGCTACCAAGGTCGCCTAGTGGTTATGATATGATCTGGGTGATTGTTGACCGGCTGACGAAATCGGCACGTTTCATACCTATTAAGAAAACCGATGGACTCGAGCGGTTGGCTCGACTTTACCTTAAGGAGGTGGTTTCTCGGCACGGGGTGCCTATTTCTATTATCTCTGATCGTGAGTCTCGTTTTGCTTCGCGTTTCTAGAAGGCTCTGCACAAGGCTTTGGGTACTCAGTTGGATATGAGTATGGTTTATCACCCGCAAACTGATGGACAGAGTGAGCGGACGATTCAAACCTTGGAAGACATGCTTCGGGCATGTGTCATCGATTTTGGCAAAAGTTGGGAGATCCACCTGCCATTAGTGGAGTTCTCCTATAACAACAGCTATCACTCTAGTATCAAGGAAGCTCCATTCGAGGCTCTTTACGGGCGGAAATGTCGATCACTGGTCCGGAACTTGTGTACGAAACTTTGGAGAAAATCGTACAGATTCGTCACCGTTTGGCTGCTGCACGGGATCGTCAGAAGAGTTATGCCGATCGCCGTCGAAAACCTTTGGAGTTCCAGGTTGGGGACAGGGTACTTCTGAAAGTTTCACCATGGAAGGGCATCATACGCTTTGGAAAGCGTGGCAAGCTTAACCCTCGTTATGTCGGACCATTCGCAATCCTGGATCGGATTGGACCGGTGGCATACAGACTTAACCTACCGGCGGAGCTCGGTAGTGTGCACAACGTCTTCCATGTGTCTAACTTGAAGAAGTGTTTGGCTGATGAATCTCTCATTGTACCACTGGAGGAACCTGTCGAGATTCTCGACTATAAGATTCGTAGCCTTCGCCGGAGTAAAATCCGCATCGTTAAAGTTCGTTGGAACTCGAATCGTGGACCGGAGTTCACATGGGAACGGGAGGATCAGATGAAAGCTAAATATCCTCATCTTTTTCCGAAGCGCGCGTTTGAATCGAGACATGTTACGGCTGAAGCGGAATGAATCTCGGGTCGAGATTCCTTTCAACGTGGGGATGATGTGACATTCGGTAATTTTCTTTTCGTATTCGTTCTTTTCGTTTCTGTCATTTTGGGGCTTTGCGCAATTTTCGGGACAAAAATTCTTTCAACGTGGGGATGATGTGACACCCGGCATATTTGGCTAGCTTAAACATTTTAGTAACATCTAAGTCTACCTTAGCGAGAAACGTTTATAAGCGGACTTAACTGGGTTAGTTGAGTCGGGTCAAGTTAGGATTGTCCAGGGTTTAATGATCTGAAGGATCATTGGGAGTCGTTTTGGTAATACACTAGTACCGGGTTCCGTTGTTGGTGACATTACATGAACTAATTAAGTGTATGTGTAGATTATGGGTCGTGTGGTGGATTATATACATAGGTGTGTTTAAATGATGTGCAAATGATTATCCATGCTTAAATATGTTAAACATAGACTAAGGTTGCATGCTCATGTGTTAAGATGTGTTAGAATGCGTTAAACACGACGAACTGGAAAACTAGATAAACATGAGTTCTGGTTCGACCACTTCGAGTCGTCGAAGGAGGAATGTTGTTTGGTTCGACCCTTTGTAAATGGGCGAACCTGGGATGTGGAATTGAAAGAATTCCCTTCGACCAGGACAGGGCTCATTCGACCCTGTGGAAGGGTCGAAGGAGGCCACCTTCGACCACTGATAGGGGGCGAAGGAGGATTAGTATAAATACCAAACTTTGTCATTTTTCATCATTTCACAAACCCTAACCGTCTCAAAACACTCTCAAACGATTTTAATCACTAAGGAAGGAGTTTTTGCTCTTCTTTTTCATAATCTAAACTATCTACAACATCTAAACAAGAATCTAAGGTGTGTTCTTGATCCTAAACCTTTTTAAAGCATTTTAATTCGTTTTCATCTAACCCTAATTGTCCAGATCTGTTCTAAGGGTGTTTTCATGATTAAAAACCTTTTAAACATCTTTCTAAATCAAAACCTTATCATTTAAACATAGGTCTTTATGATGATAAATGATGTGTTGCAAAACGCATCTCTTTTCCTATGTATTTTGTATACTACTTGCCGGTAGTGTGTGGTTTAGTGGGTATTTCCCATTTAAAACTTGTTTTGAAATTAATTGGACTTAAATTATATTTATCACACATTTCACGCATCAAGTTTTTGGCGCCGTTGCCGGGGACACAATTGCGCTTTCGAGGACGACCCGAGTCGGGGATCTAGTCATTTTATTGCTTTCGTAGTTTGGTAGATTTTTATTTTTAATTTTATAAAAAGAAAAAAAAATATTTTTTTTAGTTACTCTAGTATAGTTTTAGTTTGCTATTTGTTTTTCTTATTCTAGTATAGTTTTAGTTTCTCTATGTGCATAGGAAGTACTCCGTTGCAGT
Source organism: Ambrosia x helenae (assembly GCA_030844895.1). Lineage (NCBI taxonomy): Eukaryota > Viridiplantae > Streptophyta > Magnoliopsida > Asterales > Asteraceae > Ambrosia > Ambrosia x helenae. Next base: position 54,063,554 of record CM061231.1, read on the forward strand.
CCTAGAACATTTTGCCCACCAGATAGATCACATAGAAATGGCTGCACGTAGAACTGTCGCTGACCACATCAGCATTACACCCACTCACATCCGGTCCAGTATTACACTACCCACTGTTGAGTCGAACAACTGGACCATTGAACCCACTCTGATCAACACCATATCTCATTCAGTTCAGTTTCACGGCATACGTGATGAAGACCCATATGGCCATTTAACTAGATTTGGTAGAGTCTGTAGCACCTTCCAGCTTAATGGTGTCACTGATGACGCCATTTTTCTGCGTTTGTTCCCGTTCTCACTTACTGATCAGGCCCTTACTTGGTTGGACTCCCTCCCACAGGGAGCCATCACATCTTGGATTGATCTTCAGACGAAATTCCTGCAAAAGTATTTTCCCCTTGCTAAAACTGCTCGTCTTAAAAATCTTATCTATGCCTTTACTGAGCAGTCAGGGGAGTCCTTCTATGAGACGTGGGACAGATTCAAGGCACTTCTGAATAAGTGCCCTCATCATGGTCTTGAGGACTGGAGAGTCGTGGAGAGATTCTATACTGGAGTTTCTGACGCGACCAACAGATTTCTTGACTCTACAGCAGGCGGTAACATGATGAAAACCAAAACCGCTGCTGAATGCCTTGAGATGATAGAGGACCTAGCCACTAGCACCTACATTGAGCCTGGCTCTGGGGGCGTTACTGCTGCCCCTAAGGGTATCCATTCTGTTGAGAGTAGCATTGCACTAGCCGCCCAGGTAGAATCTTTAGCTATGGTCATGAAGGACATTCAGGTTAAGATTAGTGCTAAGTGTGAGATTTGTAGAGGGGTTCATGAGACAATAGATTGCCACGTAGGTCCTAGTGAGGAGTTGAACTATGTCCAGAATTTAGATCAAGTCCAAAGTTACAACTCTGGATGGCAGAGTATAGGAGATCCTAAGTCTGAGATTAGTGAGTTAATAAAGAAAAATGAGGAGAATCAGGCTAGGACAAATAAGCTCCTAGAGACCATAGTGATGCAACGTGAGACCCGTTATCAGGAGCAACAAAAGAAAAATCAGGAATTTGAGTTGTTATTTAGGACTCAGGGGTCCACGCTCCAGTGTTTAGAAAGGGTCATAGGAGAGTTAGTTGGTAAGATGACCATGAATTTGACAGATGTTCAAGTGAATGTGGTGTTCACCGAAAGTGGGAAGAGCACGGGAGTTGATCACCCGATGTCAAGAGAGAGTGAGGTAGTTGAGGAGGAGAGTGTCGATGAGGAAATTAGGGTAAAGTCTCCGGGCAAGGTGCACCCTACTAGGCTAGACCCAGCAAGTACCGCACAGCCCAAAAGTAGGTTGAAGGAGAAACAGTCTGACGAGGAGCCCAAAAAGGTTTATGTTCCACCTGCCCCATATGAACCAGTACCGCCCTATCTAGGTAGGTTGAATAAGAGTGAGCACTTAGAGCAATATAGGCACTTCATTGATTTGTCTAAAGAACCTAAGATTAATGTCCCATTCATTGATGTTCTTAGAGATATGCCTAAGTATAGGAAGTTCTTGAGGGAGATGTTGTCCCGCAAGGAGAAGTTGAAAGATCTTTCCCATGTGACTTTGAGTGAGGAGTGTTCGGCTGTCGTTCTTAATAAACTACCCAAGAAGATGACTGATCCTGGGAGTTTCACTATCCCTTGTCAGATAGGTGGTTTGACAGTTAGGAACGCCCTCGCTGATTTAGGTGCTAGCATTAATCTCATGCCATATTCCATGTTTAAGAGATTAGATATTGGGGAGTTAAATCCAACTAGGATGTGCTTACAATTGGCTGATAAATCTGTGAAGTACCCTGTGGGCATTCTAGAGAATTTGCTAGTAAGGGTGGAGAGATTCGTGTTTCCCGTTGATTTTGTCATACTTGATATACGGGAGGACGAGCATGTGCCGTTGATCTTAGGACGACCCTTCTTACGCACCGCAAAGGCATTGATCGATGTCTCGGACGGTCGGATTACACTACGTGTAGGGGATGACGCCATCACTTTTGGTGTTAATAGGTCTAGGGAGAGTATGAGTAGTCAAGTCGAATCTGTGTGTTTTCTTGGCACATTCATGTCACATGTCGACCGATGCATTGACTACATATGTGGAGCAGACTTATTAGATAGGCGGCACCAAACAGAAGAGAGGCAGGAGGTAGAGATAGAGACTGTAGTTCCTCTAGAGCATGATCCGGGCTCTGCAGCCGGTGAGCCTCCTGATAGGTTAGAGGTAGTTAAGGTTGTTGAGAGTTCTGAGGAGGTGCTGAAGGAGCCCTCGGTTCATATTTTTCTATCCCACGAGTATGAGAGTGAGCACAAGATAGATGAGGAGAATAAGGCACTGTTTAAATCTAGCCTTGAGGTAGTGAATAAATCTAAGTGTGGGGATAGGATCCTGATTCACCACTCGCATTTAAAAATATTTTCTGGTGATCTTAGACATAGGTGGAAAATATCATGCCTTGGGAGAGATAACATTAGTAACATGATTGATTTACATGAGGATGGTGTAGATATCCTCGTTGATCCAGGTTAGAGTGCTTGATAAAAGAATAGAATCATGGGTGAGAACCCAAATTTGTAGAGTTTGTATTTTTTTATGTGTTTATTTTGTGTGTTTGCATTTTTGTGTTTTTGTTTCATCTTATTTTTGCAGGATGTTAAGTTTGTCTTTGGTGCGGAAATATTTCATCCATACGAGGATTCTGACTATGGCCGCGAAGGAAATGCTATACGGCTATAGATGATGGACGGACAGAACGCTTTCTGCGAGTTATCGCCATATATTCAAGGGGAGTTCGTTCCATTTATTTTGTTGTTGTATATTTAGTTTGTTTCTACTATATTTTTGCATTTTTATTTTTAGTTTATGTTGTATCCTGGAGCACATTGAGGACATTGTGCCTTTCTAAGTGTGGGGATGGGAGACTTCGTCTTTATTTTGCTTAATTGTAGGTTGAGTTAAAAAAAATTTTAAAAATAATAATAAAAAAAAAAAATTTGTCCCTAATCTTTTGTGCAATTTATATGGAAAATGATAGTAAAATTGGGATTTTTGGTTTTCAAAATATTATATATATGAGAATATAAATAGATTGAAAGCGTGTTTGCTTAAGATGTGTCGGTAGGCCCAGCTAGCTTTGAAAGGTCCTAGGATTGTTCTTAATAAATCATGAAATCTTGTGGGTTCTCATCTTAGGAGAAACGGTAGAACTGAAAACGGTGATAGTAATTAAAGGTACCACTGTAGTTGAAAGCCCATATGTATTATTAATTAAATGACACACTTGATCCTTTTTATGAGAATAAATCCGGTGAAAAGTGGCGCCAAAAAAAATCCACATGTCCATCAATTGAGCTAGACAAACAAAAAAAAAAAAAAACCTGCAGCCTCTGATCGAAACTCCCTCGAGGTCAAGTTGAAAAAAATAATAATACCGAAGCTCATGCTGTCGCTCTTGGGGATGGTGACTCTGATTGAGACAACCTCTGGGTTAGGTATGAAAAAAAAAAACAAATGTGTCTAAGCTCATAAACTTCATCCATCATCCATCACAAATTTAATTTCTAATACATTAGGGAGTTTAGTTTGCAGTGGTTGGTAAATCTATATGGTTTAACCTTTGCTTCGAAAGCTTGAGGTGTGATTAGGTGAAGCTGGATATCTTGAGTGTGAGACCCCATAGATTGATTGTAATAATATGAACTTAATTGCTTTACATGATTGGGACCAGATTAGCTAGTGGTTGGGTTTAGGTGGACAACAATACTGACAGTTTTGGTTTATGCCTAATTAGATCTTAATTAATGAACCTAAAAGTTTTTGAAACCAAGAAATCTAATTATGATTCCATTGCAGTCTTTTTCAGGGACGAAAAAGGTTTAAGTGTGGGGATGTTTGATGTGTTGCAAAACACATCTCTTTTCCTATGTATTTTGTATACTATTTGATCAGATTTTTAGTCGTTTCGTGTCGTTTTTGTTATGTATTTATTTATTTTATTTTTTTATAGGTGTTCGTGGAAAATGAGCTCAAAACGAAAGAATTTTAATCGAGTCACGAACACTTGAGAGCAGGTGTTCATGAACGTTGGAGCATAAACGAGTCACTTTGATCAAGCCAAAAACACCCGAGTCAGAAATATAGACTAATACTACTACTAATAATAATAAATTAAATAAAAAAATAATGAGTCATGACAAAGTCAAAATCCACGTGACTTGTCAAATGGTAAAGTTTGAAAAGAAAATTAACAAAAGCAAGACCAAATGGACAGAACACAAGGCGTGGGCCAGCCCATATGCAAAATTTGAATGCCCTAAAATATTATTCATTGGAAGGAGAGACATATTATAATTGAGAAAAGGAGAGGCACGAGAATATCATCGAAGTCAGAGGATAGCAGCCGCAAGCAGAACTTCATTCGAAGCAGACATCAATATTATTATTGGAGAGGCAATTTTCAAGGAGAGGAAGGCTTGGGTTTGTTTATCTAAAACACTAGTTTTGAGTTTTGATTACTTTGTGTTTTTCAACTACTTGATACTATGTTTTATTATTTGGTTGAACCTATGTTTTCATCGCTTTCCATGACTATGAGTGGCTAAACTTTTAGTGCTACCTAGGTATTGATGATGGTTGACAACTGAATAATAATTTTCGGGTTGGATTTATATAATGTTTTGGATAATGTTTTGGTAAAGGTTTTCTAATAAGGTTTCTTTTGTATACGCGTGGTTAATATCTGAATATTAATTTTTGTTTCGCTTAATTCTAGTTAAATTGATTTTGTATCTTTTGATCTAGGATTTTGTTAGTATCTTAGACTTGGTGTTTTTGATATATTTTGAGGTTGCTAGACGTAGTAAACCCTAGAAACAAGTTAATTAATTATTCGGTAATTTAGCATTCTACCACCTTTGAGACCGAGAGGAGATTAGGTGTCAGTGTGTCTAGCATGGTAGGTATTCGGGACCGTGGTCTGCACGAGAGTGAGTCACCCCTAGCATGCCTGTTTTGTTAGCATCCTGTGTTAGAAACCTGTTAGAATAACTATCCCTTGCATCCCTTACACATCCCGGATGTATTGTTTCTGAGGGGGCCGAGAGGACATTCAGATTTAGGATACCTTAGCATAGTTTGGAGAGACCGAGAGGTGATCCGAACCCGAGACCGGTGAGTTTACACACTTCCCTAGATTCAGTATTGCGACATGTTGGAGAATGATTCGCGTTCCAGTGTTGGTCTAGTTTAGTGTATCTTAAGATCCTGGTAACCAAAACCCATTTATCCAATCCCGAGGGCTATAAGTCAGTCACCTTGATTCTTACCTAAGTAGCCATTTTCTCATTACTTGATCTCATCCAGTTTTACTTGTTCGTTTGCTTTGTTGAGTTGTTCGTATTTTATTTACTTTAATTTTATATTTTTTTAGTAGTTAATTAAATCACCATCACTTTAATTTATTAGACTAGGACTCGACGAAAGCTTAGTACCGAGAGCCGCTACTACTGTGTCCACGGTTCGATACTCGGACTTATTTACTTTACTACTTTCGACGGTACACTTGCCGGTAGTGTGTGGTTTAGTGGGTATTTCCCATTTAAAACTTGTTTTGAAATTAATTGGACTTAAATTATATTTATCACACATTTCACGCATCAATAAACATATGTGAATTGTGTATTATGTGGTGTTGTGTGTTGTTCAATGATTTGCTGCTGTATCTATGATAGAAACATGATATAGGATTGTTATTGATGCTAGGTTATTGTTGTTTAGGGTTAGGATTGGATAGGTGGTGATGTTATGGGTATTTTGGGGGTTTTAACGAATCTAGACTTGATAAATGATATTTATGATCAATAGAACTAATAAGGAGAAATCGAACACTCGACAAACTGAGCATTTTAAGTTGAACATGGATTGATTTCAAAAGTTTCCAAATTGGGTAAAGAATCCATGCATGATTGTGACATTTTCATAATTCTTACCATTATGGGAAAGGGCTGAAATGGACGTATTATCGGGAGAAATCGATGGGGTTTTGTAGGGATAAGTTATTCATGCTTGACTGCTGTGTTTGATGATGTTTCGAGTTGTTTTGAATGTGTTTGAAGCGTTTTTAGGAAAATTTGCACAACAGGGGCGAACCTGGACTCCTTCGACCGATCGAAGGTGCGAAGGAGAGAATCCAGGGTCGAACCTGGGTTATGTTTGGGCGAACGTGGTAAAACGGGCGAAGGAGACATCAAACGGTCGAACGAAACATAAAACGGGCGAAGGAGACTTAATCTGACTGGTTCGACCGTTCTGATGCAGAAATGAGATTTTTTATACAAACTAAGTGTTTTATGCTTGAACCTTGTGTGTAATCTATGTGTGCTTGATTAGTTAGGGTAATGGGTCACCAACGGGATGTCGGGTCGGTCTAGTGTGTCGGTTAAACATTTAAACACTCTTTAAAACATACTTGGGTACGATCTGGACAATCGGGGACTAGATGACCTTATGGTTATTAGTCGGAACACTTATGTGAACATTTTGATAGATTTCCGGTAGAGGGATTATCAAGGGCTTAGCACTTTTACTTGTAACTGAAGAACGCTATCTAAGGTGAGTTCACTGCCCCGCTTTTACCGCTTAAACTTTTGGGGGAGAAAACATGCGCTAAACTATTTTGGTAACATATGTCATACTATGGTTTAAACTTGTGTACTATACGATCTTTTAAAGTCCCGGGGGAAACCATGAATGTGTGGGGATGCACAACGGGGGAAATGTGGATAGATCTATTGGGCTTGACAAACCCCACTCGACGGCTTGGAGGGCCGGGCGGGTGCATATTGTCTCGAACTGGTAACACTCGTAGCGTGGCTACAACACATCGGGCTGAACACATGGTAACAGTCTAGTAATGGTTTTCCAACCGTGTAGCAAAGATAAACATGTCATCTACATATAAAAAAATTATGACTCCTTTAACAGATTTATTAAATTTGCTATATACACACTTGTCCGCTTGGTTCAACACAAAACCATTAGACAATACCGTTTCATCAAATTTTTGATGCCATTGTTTAGAAGCTTGCTTTAAACTATATAATGACTTAACAAGCTTACACACCTTATGCTCATTACCAGGCCATATATATCTCCTGGCACAATAAAACCCTTTAGTTGTTTCATATATATCTCCTCATCCAAATCACCATTTAAGAGAGTAGTTTTAACATCCATTTGGTGAATCACAAGATTGTGTATTGCTGCTAAAGCAATCAACAATCTAATTGTGGATATTCTTGCCACAGGAGCATATGCATCAAAATAGTCTATGCCTTCCTTTTGTCTAAAGCCTTGTATAACCGATCGGGCTTTAAACTTATCAATGGAACCATCTATTTTCTTCTTCTTGAAGATCCAATTACAACCAAGTGGTTTACACCCCAGGGGGTAGATCAGACAATTTCTAAGTATTATTCTGCAATAATCGAGTCTATCTCATCATTTATGGCTTCTTTCCAAAATGCAACATCACGAGATGCCATAGCTTCCCTATAGGTTCCAGGATCTTCCTTAATATTGAAACAATATTAATATTGAGTTTGAATCTCATTTCTAGATCCTTCAACCAAATATAGTTGAAAATCATCACCAAATGGTTTAACTTTTCTTGCTCTTGTACCTCTCCTAGGTTTAGGAGGAGTGTCATTCACTTGGTCAACTATATGAGATTTACTTGGGGTTGGAACTAAATCCTTAGGTCTAGGTATTGAAGAGAATCTATTCTCATCATAATCTGCATTTCTTGACTCAATTACAGTGTTCACAGACACATAGTCATTAGTAACTATGACATGGAACATGTGAGCAAATGAATGCTTAGCATACCCAATAAAAATGCAGTCTATACCTCTTTCCCCTATGTTCCTTATTTTAGGTTCATTGAGCCTTACCACGGCTCTATAACCCCAAACTTTCAGTTTACTCAAATCTGGTGGACTTTTATACCAAAGCTCATAAGGGGTAGTCTTGTTCCTTTTATTAGGAACTCTGTTTAGTAAATAACAGGCTGTAAACATAGCCTCACCCCAAAAACCATCACTAGGACCTAAATAGGACAACATGGTTTTAACCATTTCTTTGAGAGTCCTATTCTTCCTTTCTGCAACACCATTTTGGTCCAGTGTATAAGGAGCTGTGGTATAATGTATTATACCAGTTGTTTGGAAATACAATGGATCAAAATACTCACCACCTCTATCAGTATGCAAAGTTTTAATCAACCATCTTCGATGTAACTCTACTTGTTGTTTATAAATTTTAAACTTATCCATAGTTTCATCTTTAGCATGAAACAAATAAACATAGCAGAATCTAGTGGCATCATCAATAAATGTAACTACATACATTTTATTTCCAAGTGACGATGTAGCATGATAATCACATAAGTCACTAAACATCAAATAAAAAACTTTGATTTCCTTGTTAACATGCTTCATGAAAGTTTTTCTAGGTATTTTAGTTACTTTGCAAGTATGACATTTATTATTTTTTATGTTGAAAGTAGGAATCAAACTCATTTTAGATATTTCCTTTATTCTTTTATAATGTACATGTCCTAGTCTTGCATGCCATAATTCTGAATCGTTCAATTCATTACTATTACTAGAAGAAGCAATGCAAACAGATTCATTACCAAAAGAAACTTCAAGATTCAACATATACATACCATTACACAAATAATTAAAACCTACAAAAGTACCATGTCTTGACAAGACAAACTTGTCACTTTCAATCACTTGTTTATAACCACAATTATTCAACGCAATACCCGACAATAGATTCTTTTGAATCCCAGGTACATACAACACATTGTCTAAAAGTAAACACTTTCCAGACGTAAACATTAATTTAACACTTCCTAAGCCTTTGATTTGTTCAAATGCAACATTGCCCATTCTAAGAATAGATCCATCTTCTATTGGTTGAAATCTTTGAACCAACGAATATCCTTGCACACATGGCTTGTTGCACCCGAATCAACCCACCAAACAATATTATCATCCTGCACATAAAGTGCTTCAGAAATTAGTGATACATAATTCTGAACCGAATTATTATTTAGTACTAAATTCTGACCTTGTTGCTTGTCTGGGTCCTTAGACCCTCTTGAACCAGCCTCATGCTTTTTCTTTGGACCATTCTTATTATTGTTTACAAGCTTATATTCCTTCTTAAAGTGACCCAGTTTACCACACTTCCAACAAGGGTAATTTGACTTCTTGTTTGGACCCGAGTTGTTACCTTGACCCTTTTGTTTCCCTTTAAACTTGTTGTTACCGTTGGATGATGCACCTGCTTCAACCATATTCACAGAAGATGGTCCAACATGTTTCCTGTCATCATTGACACACACTTTTTCTTGTGCTCTTAAAGACTCTTCAATTCTGAAGTGACTTCCAAGATCAACCAAACTTAATTTTCCTTTCTGATGTTTCAATTGGTGTTTGAAATCTTTCCAGGAAGGAGGCAACTTGTCAATGATACTTGAAACCGAGATGGATTCATCCATCTTCATGTCATGTTGGGCATATTGTCCCAAAATTGCCAACAATTCGTTGTATTGTTCCATGACAGGCCTAGAATCAACCATTTTATAATTGTTGAAATTACTCACAAGAAACTTCTTATTAGAAGAATCTTCTGCCATATACTTGGCTTCAAGAGTATCCCACAATACTTTTACAGTTTCTACATTTTGATAAACATCAAACAGAGAGTCATACATACCGTTGATGTGGCCACGACAGAGGTAATTGTCATTCTCCCACTTTGACTGCTTTCTGATTTGTTCCAAATTGCCATCTTCCAATATCTCCGGTATGGGAGTGCTTAACATGTACACAACTTTCATAGTAGTAAGAAGGAAGTGCGTCTTCTTTTGCCATCGACGGAAATACTGGCCTTCAAATTTTTCCAATTTGTCAAACTTGCTTGTCATATCTTTCACCGATTGCCCGTTCGTCATCTTAACAGAATAATAATTCGATCTTTGTAGGGGAACTTAGATGAACAACCGATGATATGAGAGGCGTGTAGTCACTTTCAGATCGAGTTATTTCAGTGGTTCTCCCAAAAAATCCAATCGGATACAACTCAGATTGAGAAATAAGAATCTACTATGTGATTGAGAGTGAATTCGTGAACCAGAGAAGCCTTGAGAAAACGATTTTATGAACCTACTCCAAGATAGACCAAAACCCTCTTATTTATAGGAATAAAAAAATAGTTAATTAACCACCATATCATAACCACCCAGAAGTTAATTAACCTCCTCACAATAACCACCCATTGAAGTTAATTAACCTCCACATAATAACCACCTATGGAAGTTAATTAACCACCTATGGAAGTTTCTACATAATAACTACCTTTGGTACTTATTTAACCACCGGTGGGAGTGTGTCGGTTGCTCAGCAATAGTCACCGACTTAATCTGTCGGAGCTTTTAAGTAACAGAATTAAAATAGTCCTGATCAAGTGTGCACTCCGCACCTCCTAACTTATATCAGTGTATATTTTAATTTCTCATTTGGTCTTAAGTGAATCCCGATTACCCAAAACCAGTGTTTTTGAGACCGGTTCGGACCGGCCGGTTTGACAGGTCGGACCCGGGTTCGCGACCATGGACGGTCCGGTTTCTGCAAATCGTGAAGTTGGTTAAAAACTGGCCGGTTCAATTTTTTTCTTGGTTCGTTGGATCGTCAAACCGGCCGGTCTGCCCGGCGACTTTGCTTTCACAAGCAACAAACACAAACGTTGGTTTTAAAACATGGCCGGATTTTATTTTCCAGCAAGAATCGTCGATGGCGTGTTTTAGAGAGGAAAAAGATGACTAAAGTTTATATTGTTATTATATAATATATTTTATTGTTTATTGTTTCTGCAACTTTTTCAAGGTTAAAAAACCAAACGAATTGTACATTTTCGAAGCATATTGTCTCTTTATTATTTCTTTTTTATATATGTGCATTGTCAATATGAATATTTAATATAAAATAATAATAATAATAATATATTAACAAGTGTCACTACTTATAAAAATACCCCTATCTTGAGACACATTTTATGACACGCACTGATTTATTACACTAAAAAACGTGTGTCATAAAAAAATTGTCATGTTTTAAAAAAACTAGTTAATTAATGACACACTTTTTTGTGTGTCAAGAAATGCAATGTCAAGAAATAGAAGATATGACACTATCCAATTTTGTATGTCATCCTTAGTGTCATATTATATATATATAAACAAATACCAACATTTGATGTGAGGGGTGTTCACTGTTTCCCTCAATACAACTCCATCAATGCGTCTGTACAACTGTAATGCACGCTTCGTTTTCTTTATCCTCTCTATGAAGCCAATCCCAGGGTTTTTCAGGGTGGTTTTGGGCCCTTTGTGGTTCCGTTCACCGGCTATCAGACGTCGGTAGTTTCGGGCCCTTTGTGATTCCGTTCACCGGCTACCAGACATCGGTGTCCGTTGTTATTGCCGGTTTGTTTCAGCATAAGAATACAGTTACAAGATACCGGTTGCAAGTTTGACCATTTTTATTTGGGGTTTTGGCCGGTTATGATCTCTTCTATGTCATTATCCCTTTATCCACCTACCTACATGTCATCTATATCGTCGGTTGTGGAAATACCTAGGGTTTCCACATGTTAGGCGACGGAGACGGAGGTGGTGGTGGTGGTGTCGTTGTGGTGATGGCGACGGTGGGTTGTCGGTTGTTGTCATCTCTGTAAAAACCCCAATCTTTCTATTCGTCAATATTACCAGTGCTCTCTGTTACGATGACCGTTGTTACCGGGTTCATTTGCGAAACCCTTGGTGGCGGCGGTGATAGCACAGGTAATCGAATAGCTCAGAGACGGGCTTTTGTATTTGGTGGGTTTTATTACTTCGGTGATGTTAAATCCTGTCTTTTATTCCTTAATAAAACATTCATGGAGACGCGCTTGCATGTCATAAAAATTTAATGACATGTTCTTCCTTGACACTTTGTTGTGTGTCATAAACACCCTTTTTATGACGCGCAATGCGCGTCAAGATAGGGGTATTTTTCTAGTAGTGTGTAGTGTTTGTTTTTTTTTTAATTTTTTGAATTATATATGTATATAATATTTTAATGGCAACCGGTTCTTAAATCCGGTAAAGTGACTGGCTTCTTGATGATACCATCAATGAAACCTACCTTGTTCTTGGCTAACAGGAGGTTCATTATCCCAGTGGCGAAGTTTGACCCGAAGGTTCGGGGGTCGGAAGTCGCCGGAGGGTCGGAAGTCACTAGTTTCGGGGGTCGAAAACCAGTTTCGGGGGGTCGAAACCCTATGTTTTCAAAATTTTCTATACGAATACTATATAATCGGAACTTCTGCACGAAAATTCAGGGGTCGGCCGCCCCCGCCTACCCCAACAAAGTTGCGCCATTGATTATCCCCGTAGTTCTTATCTGTGAGCATATCATTGACGTGCATTTGTCTAGGGTAATCAGAGGCATGTAGATACAAAAAGGAATTGTGATCGGAAGCGTTCTTTTCACCTTCGCCTTCCTTTTTATCTCCTGCCATGATCACCAATTTATGTTTCTATTGTTTGAAAGTTCAAGCCTGCTTTGATGCCATCAAAATGCTTTGTTTGTTAATCTATTTTTTGATACACGAAAGTCAAAATAAGAATAAGGAAAATGCATGTTGTGTGGCGAAGAATGTGCACCTAATTGAGATAAATATGGTTATGATTTGACCAATTAACTCCTTTATTGTGTACTAACTGATTACTTCGGAAGTGTCCCGGGGTTAAAAAATCTAATATAACTTAATAAAAAGGATAAAAGAAGTAAACAGTCTCAACCACTTTTAATGATAAAGAAAGTTGTTCTAATGTTTATACTACGAAAAGGGGGTCTCATGCTGCGTTCCCAGCAGATTAAAAAAATCTCAACCTCTTTTAATGCTAAGCATATCGTTATAGCACATGAACATGAGCAATTCATATATGTAATAGTAGGTTTAAAAACATATATACTATCATAACACGATTAGTAATTGCCTATATATGATTAATAAATCACCTAAACACATGTGTTTTTTTTTTCTGCATGAACAAAAACTCACTAAAAAACATTTTTTTCGTTTTTTGTATAGCACTATGGTGCTCGTTGAAAAAATAATAAAGCGATCGTTAATTTGGTGTAAATTTTTTTTTCAAAAAAAATGTCATACATAAAAGTTATTAACGTTTAAAAATTGTGAGTGGAAAATAAGGAAAAAATAAAGATAAAAATATTAATTAAAATATTTGAAATTTTAAAATAATAATTAACATTTAAAAATGTAAGAGCAAAATAAGGAAAAGATATTAATTAACATATTTAAAATTTTAAGATAATATAGATATAGATTTTATTTAAAAAAAGAAAATAAAATTTTAAAAAATTTATCTTTTATTTAAAATAATAAATTCAATACTATCACCTCAAAGTGCCACATGGCAGAGGTTGAGGCCTCCATTGAATGACACGTCATAGAAATTCAATTCTTTTATTATAAGTTATAGATTTTCTAAAAAACATGTTTGTAAGGCTAGTGGGTATAGAGGAGGCCTATTACTTGGGGATGGTATTTCACATCAGCCGTTACGTCTGCGTAGGGCAGTGCCATCACCTAAAGGATAGTTCTAGGGTGTGGAGCATGGGCCTCAACGTCAGCGTTGGCACGCCCCTCATATATCTCAAACACTCACATAGCCCCATTGCCTTCGTCGTTTGGTTGCCATTGATGACGGGACTGGCCCCTGGGTAGCGGTGTTGCTGACCCAGGACGGGCCTCGCCGACCCAGGGCCGTCCCCCGCAACATTCAGTTTAAAACCAAATGCTTTTAAACACATTCAATTACTAAACACTGTGAGTGATCATCACGCCCATCATAATTCTTTTTTTTCTTTTTTAAATAAAGTATAAATTTAAATAAACTAAATCAAACATTTTATAAATTTAAATAAAAAAGTACAATAGGAATTAGAAAAGGACAATAGTATTAGAAAAAACTAAAAGTTAGGGACCCAATTCCATTTCTCATAAATTTCACGTTTTCGTTCAATGAGAATTGACTTATATGGTTCTTCGGTGTTTTCATGTCATTTCTTCATAACCTTCAAATCTTTATTTTTTTTCAACTTCTACCAAATGTTTCATGAAGGTATTTGAAACGATTAGTTTAGAAAACGTTGAGTTGGAATAGGTTGTGGTGTTTATGGTTCGTCTTGACGAAACCTATTTGGTTCGACCAGACTAGACGCAATCTTCTGTCTAAATCTTTGCCTTGTAGCTGATATTTTTTTGCTCTAACCTTCTATTATTATTTTTTTTAGCTTGAAATGTATTTTGATTGTGGTTGTAGTATTTTGTTTTTTATTGTTATTGGTAGTAGATTTTGGTTCAAAATGAGAAGTGTGTGTCTATATATATATATATATATATAGTATGTGGAGAGTTCAAATGAGAATAAAATATTTTGTAAGAAGAAAAAGAACAAATTCTAACCAATAGGAAGCTTTCATTTAATAATTGTATTGAATGTTAAATTAATTAATATTTTTTGTAACCCCCTCTAAACTAGTTAAATAAATGAAGCTTATAATTCATTTTTAAAATATATTCTTCCAAAGCAACCCTTATTTGAAGAGAAGGATAATTTCGATATGTGTAGGATGAATTTTTATATGTATAGGATAAGCGTATGATAATCTCGATATGTGTAGGATAAACATATGACACTTTCGTTATATGTAGGATGAATTTTTATATGTGTAGGACAAATCTTGATAATATGTATAATAAAGTGTTAATGACTATTCAATTAGATAGATGATAATTAATGTAAGAAGAATTAAACTATTAATATTTAACCATTATGTAACTTTTTCTTTTTGTTCTTACATGAAGTTTCTTCTCATTTGATCATCCCCCTATATACTATTAATTGGAAAAAGTTTTTTTTTTTTAACCCAAATGGTCATAATGGTCATATGAACGTTGCCAACGGTCATATCACATCCGCAATGGTTATCACGAACTGTGATGTTTTAGACCATCACGGAGCACCCGTGACGGTGTTCAAGATAGTCACTAAAAGAATCATTGTGTATCAACATAATATAGAAAATTATTGCACTACGTCAAAAATGACCTACGGCCACACTTTTCAAAAAACTATCTTGTCACACTTTAGAGACTGAATTACAAGTTTTGTCTTTTAACTTTATACCATTTTTCAACGACTGTCCTTTAAATTTAAAATTGATGAGTTATGTCCTTTATGTTCTAAAATCTTGCACGTTACGTCCTTTGATACTAACTCAGTTAGATTTTAACTAAGATGTGAGGGTAAATTTGTCTTTCTACTTATTTAGGGACTAGTTATGTACTTCAGTTAAAGTTTTTTGTCAAAATTAAAAATATATTATACATATATACCTGATGTATTGTAAAATACATCTATTTCCAATGTAAAGTTTGTATAGTTTTTGAGTCGATTAAATAGTGTTTTTATTAGTTTTAGGCTTGTACCGGTCTATTTTATTTAGTATAGATTGTTTATAGATTTTTATTAGTTTTGGGTCTTTTTAAGTATTTATTAATTTATTTTATATTTTGTAGGGGTTCATGGACGTTGGAGCGTAAACGAGCAACTTTGATCAAGTCAAGAACACCCGAGTCTAAAGAGCCGAGTCATAATACTATAATAATAATAATAATAACTATAATAATAATAATGACTTAAGTCCATTACTACGTGAACAATTAAAACATAAAATGAACTTTCTTTGACTCTCACGGCCCATGGCCTAGAAGCCGAAGAGGCATTGTGTTTATTATTAATTAGGCGGCGCACATTACAATTAAAGAGATTTTTATTTTCTACTAGAGAGAGCAGCATATATTATTCTTTAGGGAGCACATTAGTATTTTTATTGGACAAAGTACCGCACATCAAATTCAAAAAGGAAGGAGAGCAGCAGAATTATAAGAGAAGGGGGTCAAGGGTTGAAGCCTAGGTGCCAGCACGGGTCGGTTCTAATCTATTTATTTATTATTTATTTATTCAAACCCGTTGTGAACGCCATGAGTATTATCTGTTTCTATTGTTTTGATTCTTTCATGACTTTTATTGGCTAGACCTTTTCGCTACCTAGGTTAAAGATGATTGCACATGTTTGATTTATTTTCTTTTGGTCTTGGAACTTTTGGTTGTGGGTTGAATTTTAAAGTAAAGAACTTTTTATTTTCTGGTTTGATGTGTATGCGTATTTAGTTTTATTTAATTAATTTTTATAAACTCCACTTGCGTTTTTGTGAATGTCTTTCATGTATGAATGCGGGTTAGGTTGCGGACTGAGTGTTAGCGACTAGTTTATAGTTAATTGCCTAGGATTATCCATAGGAGTTGTAATTGTTAGTTAGATAATTCTAAGTGTTCTACCAATTCTCAATAGCTGTGAGGTGCGAGATTGTTGGTCTGTCTAGGGTGTTAAATTGCTAGTTCTAGAGACTTTGTGAGAAGATCTTCCTAGTTTCCCTAGCATTCCTTGTAGGCCAAGTCTTATCAGAAATATTGTAGTTACCCCTTGCACTTTCGGGTGTACTGTGACTTTCGCGCTGTGAGGTAGACTGTCTAGCGGGTACTTTAAGATTCGAGTAGGTAAGCCTGTGAGGGTAACCTCTCAACCGGTGGTTTAACAGCACAACAATATTCTAGGGTTTCCCCTTAAGAAGGGTCGAGGGTGTCTAGTTTATTCTTGATGTTTAGTATTTTAAGATCTCGGTTCCACACCAGTTCCATAGCCATTAGAAATTTATCATTCATGTGTAGGATTCTAGCCTAGGTAGTGCCTTCCCATCACCTGATCCGAATTCCAGTTCCCAGTTCGTGTCCTCAATTATTTAAGTTTTATTTATTTATTTGCAATTAGTTTGTTAGAAAACCCCCCCTTAAGCAACAAAACAATTTAAGTCAGTTTGTAGATAAGTTATCGAGTCTAGTTTACGTTTTCTAGTAGAGTCTCGTGGGTTCGATACTCGGACTTACTTTAGCTGTACTGCACTGACCGGTACACTTGCCGGTTGTGTGGTTTAGGTTTAGAGAATCTTAGGTTATAAATTTAAAACTTAGAGTGTCTAGTTTAGGTTAATTTAGTTAGTTTTTACTAAACTACTTTTAGCACATCAAGTTTTTGGCGCCGTTGCCGGGGACTCTTGGCGATTGCGTTTACTAGCTTTGATTACACTTATCTGCTATATCTGTGCTACTTGTGTTTTGTGTTGAGTCTGTCTTTTTGTATAGTGAGTCGTAGGAGTCTAATTGTTTGTGTATTTTAATTTCCGTCGAGTCTGTAAATATGTTTGAAATTTGTGGAGGACCCTATTTTACCGTTAGATTTCCACAAAATGCGGGGTCCTCTGCACATTATTGTGCTAATTCCTTTGTGCAGCCGCAGCCATATTATTCACAGGGATGTCCTACAAATTATTATGATGACTCGTATCAGCAGCCACATTATAATCAGTATCCTGATCAATTTTCTGGAAGCAATTCTTGTGAGAATAGTGGTAATGATTGGAGTAAAATAGAGAGTCTGTTGACATTATTAGTTGCTAAAGATGAAAATACCCAGAAAATGTTAGCAGAGCACGACACCATTCTGAAAAACCGACAGGCTGCTATTTTGGATCTTCAACGAACAGTAGAAGACATTGCTAGAAGGTTAAAAGAAGAAGAAGAAATAGAAAAGGTTCAGCAAGAGCAGCTGCCGAAAGTCGGTTATACATATGATAAGGAGGGCAACTACCTTGGGTACATGAATGCTCGAGGGGAGTTGTTTCCAACGTTTCCAGAAGAAGGGAAAGAGCCAATCATGGAATACGCAGATGAGTCAGATGAAGAGATCATCCCAATCACGGAGACGAAAATGGACGTTGAAGTCCCACCTCCGGTGCCACAGGTTACTATATATGATTTTGGGAGTGACTCTGATGAAGAGGACGACGAAGAAGAATGGGCGGCGTATCAGAGGTCGTTAGTGCAGAGGGAAGTGACTGAAGAAGAAGTGGAATTGGGAGATTCCATTGATATGATGTTTGGTGTAGAGGAAGACAATGAGGTTAGTGAAACGTTGTTGTCTGAAGAGGATGAGTTTTTAGATCTAGAGTTAGATGGTTTACCTGTTTTTGAAGAAGTAGGGGAGTCTGATCCCGATGGAGATATGGCATACCTGGATGCCCTACTTGAAGGTGAACCGACAGACATGACTGAACCTGCACCAGATGAAAGAAATAAGTGTGTGGATCATCCTATGGAAATGGTGGTAGAAGAAGCGCACCATAGCTGGCCTGTGGTAATAGAAGGAACTTCAAAATCAACAACACCACGGGAGAGGGCAAGGAAGAGAAAAATAAAGGACCGGAACCGAAAGAAGATCAAAGGATGGCACGATTTGGAGAAGAAGAAGCCAGTGAAAGTCAAACACGATCAGTCTTCTTGCTATATGCCACGTATCCGGTTAATTCCAGGTAAGTTTAAATTTTGGTGGTTTGACCCGTTAAGCATGGTTAAATTATTTTTCAATTCCACAAATAAATTTTCAATTGTTAACGAGGACCGGGTGGAATTAAACGGGTTAGATCGGGTCCAGATAAAAGAGAAGCCCCCTGATTAACTTTAAGTGTGGGGAGGCTCTGTAGAGTTTGTAAATTTATTTTTATACTTATTTATTTTTTTCTAGCTGTTCATTTTTTTTTTATTTGTGGACCGTCTTTCGGTAGTGGTTCATAGGTTTTTATCTTTCTATTTCATTTTTGTTTTTGTGTCTTTGAGTCTGTTTGCAGGTTTTCGTGTTTGCTTGGGTGGAGGAAATTTCACCATGAGCGGATCCCATGTGTTTATCATTATATATAGTTTATGATTGGGAGTTTTTGGTAAAGGTTTGGGTAATAAGAGAATTTTTTTAAAAAAAAAAAACTAATTAACTTTCTGTGAAAAAAGACTTTTCATGTAACGTGAGGAGTCTGGGCTGACCTGTTCGCCTCATGCGACCAGCTATTACCCCGGAAAGTTATTTTTTTTTTTCGCTTGCAACACGTGTTGTGATCACCAGTGTCCTTCACGTTGAGCGAGAACCAGATTTTTTTTTCTTCTACCCATTTGGTTCTATCACCATTCACCGCCATTTTGCCAAGCAGGTACGTCTTCTTGTTTGTTGTTATATTATGAGTCTAAGTTAGTAGTTGTGTCTTTTTATTTTTGTGGTTCGGTATTATGCTCGGGTTTTGTCTGTTTCATTTTGCGCAGGTTTGGATTGCACCACCCGTACCCAATCTCCATTCGGGTGATTCCGAAGCTGTTTATCATTTATCAAGGCAAGCCCAGAGTTTACCATTGTGTCAGAGCCGATCGCGAATGAAATGCTATACGATCGAGCTGGGTTGGACTAGATTTTTTTTTGGAGCTTACGCGTTAATAAACCAGCTAAGTCCTTTCCAATTTGCCCTTGTCTTTTTATTTTTGTATTTGAAATTTATTTTTTTTGTTTTGAGTCGTTTTCTATTCCTACATTGAGGGCAATGTAAAGTTTAAGTGTGGGGATGGGAAACTGTCGTCTAGTTTGTATATAGAGTAATTTTGAGTCCAAAAAAAAAATGAAAAAATTAAAAAAAAAAAAAAAACTGAAAAAAAGTCCCTGATTTTGAAGTTTGCATTATATAAAATATGGAAAATGATAGGTAAAGTTAGGTGTCCGGTTTTCAAATAGTATGTATAATAAGAGATTAAAATTGATTGAAAACGTGTCTGATTTGGGATATGTGGGTAGGCTCGGCCGGTAGAAAGGTTTCCTTTGAAAAGTAATAAATTAATTATGTTAGGCTATTTTGTGGGTTCTCATCTAGGAGAAACGGGGAGACCGAAACCGCCAAAAATAGTATAAGAAGCACCGTTATAAGTAGAAAACCGTTAGAATTTCTAATGACTTAAAAAAAATAGAAATCAAAGCAAAAATGCTGAAGCTTAAGGTGCCTGGCCACTGGGATAGCGACTTGGATTGGTCACACCCTCTGAGTTAAGTATGCTGAGATAAAAAAAAAAAATGCTGAAGCTTAAGGTGCCTGGCCACTGGGATAGCGACTTGGATTGGTCACACCCTCTGAGTTAAGTATGTTGAAAAAAAAAAAAGAGAAATAAGTAATTTTAAATTCTCTTGGTTTTTTTTACATAAGACGGTTGGGAAATGGTCAATTGGTCGTTCCTTTAGTTTCATAAGCTTGAGGCGGGATTAGGAGGAACCGTGGCTTCCTTAGAGTGAGACCCTAGATAGACTAATCAACATGAACTTAACTTAAATAAAAGGGGCTTGGAAACCGGTTTGGGTTTAAGAGGATCAGTATACCTGCAATCGCAATCAACACGTTAGTAGATTATAAATTAAGTAACCTATGTTTTGAAACCGGATGTAAGCCTGACTGTGATTCCATAGCATAATTCTTTTTCAGGGACGAAAAAAAGATAAGTGTGGGGATATTTGATGTATTGTAAAATACATCTATTTCCAATGTAAAGTTTGTATAGTTTTTGAGTCGATTAAATAGTGTTTTTATTAGTTTTAGGCTTGTATCGGTCTATTTTATTTAGTATAGATTGTTTATAGATTTTTATTAGTTTTGGGTCTTTTTAAGTATTTATTAATTTATTTTATATTTTGTAGAGGTTCATGGACGTTGGAGTGTAAACGAGCAACTTTGATCAAGTCAAGAACACCCGAGTCTAAAGAGCCGAGTCATAATACTATAATAATAATAATAATAACTATAATAATAATAATGACTTAAGTCCATTACTACGTGAACAATTAAAACATAAAATGAACTTTCTTTGACTCTCACGGCCCATGGCCTAGAAGCCGAAGAGGCATTGTGTTTATTATTAATTAGGCGGCGCACATTACAATTAAAGAGATTTTTATTTTCTACTAGAGAGAGCAGCATATATTATTCTTTAGGGAGCACATTAGTATTTTTATTGGACAAAGTGCCGCACATCAAATTCAAAAAGGAAGGAGAGCAGCAGAATTATAAGAGAAGGGGGTCAAGGGTTGAAGCCTAGGTGTCAGCACGGGTCGGTTCTAATCTATTTATTTATTATTTATTTATTCAAACTCGTTGTGAACGCCATGAGTATTATCTGTTTCTATTGTTTTGATTCTTTCATGACTTTTATTGGCTAGACCTTTTCGCTACCTAGGTTAAAGATGATTGCACATGTTTGATTTATTTTCTTTTGGTCTTGGAACTTTTGGTTGTGGGTTGAATTTTAAAGTAAAGAACTTTTTATTTTCTGGTTTGATGTGTATGCGTATTTAGTTT
Organism: Ambrosia x helenae; assembly: GCA_030844895.1. Lineage (NCBI taxonomy): Eukaryota > Viridiplantae > Streptophyta > Magnoliopsida > Asterales > Asteraceae > Ambrosia > Ambrosia x helenae. Next base: position 54,085,056 of record CM061231.1, read on the forward strand.
TATTTAATTAATTTTTATAAACTCCACTTGCGTTTTTGTGAATGTCTTTCATGTATGAATGCGGGTTAGGTTGCGGACTGAGTGTTAGCGACTAGTTTATAGTTAATTGCCTAGGATTATCCATAGGAGTTGTAATTGTTAGTTAGATAATTCTAAGTGTTCTACCAATTCTCAATAGCTGTGAGGTGCGAGATTGTTGGTCTGTCTAGGGTGTTAAATTGCTAGTTCTAGAGACTTTGTGAGAAGATCTTCCTAGTTTCCCTAGCATTCCTTGTAGGCCAAGTCTTATCAGAAATATTGTAGTTACCCCTTGCACTTTCGGGTGTACTGTGACTTTCGCGCTGTGAGGTAGACTGTCTAGCGGGTACTTTAAGATTCGAGTAGGTAAGCCTGTGAGGGTAACCTCTCAACCGGTGGTTTAACAGCACAACAATATTCTAGGGTTTCCCCTTGAGAAGGGTCGAGGGTGTCTAGTTTATTCTTGATGTTTAGTATTTTAAGATCTCGGTTCCACACCAGTTCCATAGCCATTAGAAATTTATCATTCATGTGTAGGATTCTAGCCTAGGTAGTGCCTTCCCATCACCTGATCCGAATTCCAGTTCCCAGTTCGTGTCCTCAATTATTTAAGTTTTATTTATTTATTTGCAATTAGTTTGTTAGAAACCCCCCCCCCCTTAAGCAACAAAACAATTTAAGTCAGTTTGTAGATAAGTTATCGAGTCTAGTTTACGTTTTCTAGTAGAGTCTCGTTGGTTCGATACTCGGACTTACTTTAGCTGTACTGCACTGACCGGTACACTTGCCGGTTGTGTGGTTTAGGTTTAGAGAGTCTTAGGTTATAAATTTAAAACTTAGAGTGTCTAGTTTAGGTTAATTTAGTTAGTTTTTACTAAACTACTTTTAGCACATCAATACCCCCTCTATCTCTCTATCTCATCCTCTTCTATCTCCTGTCTCTCCTAACACCCACCTCCGCCCTCCAATGGCTGAACCATCCACCACCACCGTCGTTCAACACCACCAGACCACCCTGACACGACACTCTCATCATCACCTCCATCATCTGGCTCTCTCTCCTACTTTTTCTCTCTTCCCCGTTCGAATCCTTTTCAATTATTCCTCACACTCCCCCAAAAAAGCTTCATCAAATTCAGTTAGATGCAGCAATGAAGGTTCTTCTACGCCTGCAACTGCTCGGAAGCTTGGAGTAGCAGTTTATAAACCTAAGTCGTACGATCAGAACAAATGTGGCTGAGCAGGGTTGCATCGGTACGGGTGTGGCTATGTATTGGGGGTTACAGAGTTTAGGGTTCTTCAAATCAAGCTTCCCCTTCTTCACAATGGCCATTACCAGATCTGAGCCATCTTATTGGGTTACAGAGTCTAGGGTTTTGCAGTTGCTGGTGGTGGCGTTTGCAGTGGTAGCACTTGGGTTGTGTAGTGGTGGTGGAAGGTGGTGGCGGTGATAATTCAGGTGCCTCGCCGGAGAATTAATTACTTGATCCAGACACAAATTTCAAGTTATATGTCCTCTTAGCAAAAGATAAATTGAAGCATGAAGACACAGGTGGTCTGGTTTGGGGATATTAGGGACAGAGGTAAGAGATGGGGGCAATGGTGGTGTGGGGATGGAGGTGGGTGGTGGTGGTGCTGATAAATGAGAGAGAGAGGGGGGTCAGGGGGTATTAATATATATATATATATATATATATATATATATATATATATATATATATTTATAAATTCTTTTTGTTTAAATTTTAAAATAGTTTTTAAATAAATGGGTAAAAAGACAATTTTACCCTCCATTTAACGATAAAAATTAACTGGATTAGTATCAAAGGACGTAACGTGCAAGATTTTAAAAGATAAAGGACAAAACCAATCAATTTTAAAGTTAAAGGACAGTCGTTGAAAAATGATATAAAGTTAAAGGACAAAACTTGTAATTCAGTCCACTTTAGATTATATGTGTGGCTAAAGGTCATTTATGACATTTCAAAACATTCTAGCCTATTTTTTGCCACACATTTTATTTTTTATGTGACCATTGTAAAACTATTTAAGACCATTAGCCACACTTTAACAAAAAAAGTGATATTTATTAGCTACACTAAAAAAAGTGTTGCGAAATGTGTCCAACGGCTACAGTATTTGTTTGAATTTTTAATTCACGTGACCGAAAACATATCAGTTTGAAATCCTTAGCCACACTTTAAGAAAAAAAATGTGGTATTTAGTAGCCTCGCTAGAAAAGTGTGGCCAAAAGCGATATACGGTCATGATATTTTTTTAATGATGTGGCGAGAAGCTAATACATATGGCCACGTATATTCATTTGTCTTACCAAATAGTAATGTTAATTAGCCACTATGCGGCTAAAAGTTATCTATGGTGATGCCAAAACGGAAAAAAAATATAACTATTAGTAGTCTATGGTCACACTTTAATTGCTTCAACCATCTTTAGTTGCCCGTAAAATATCTTCTGCAAGTCATCCCTCCATCTGCTCCATCCTTTTCACTCTCGAGTCTACAACATGAGAAATCAAACTTTCCCACCCCTTCCAACCCGAACCCTAGAGTCCCCAACGAAGCTTCCCAATTGGCATCTCCACTTTCACTCATTCGACATGAACACCTTGATCAATAAACCCCAAATCAGCACAATCACACTGATCAATAACAAATTCCTAAATAAAATCATCAGTTGTAGGTGGAAGACGCTTATTAAATAAAAAAATCATCTTGATAACAATAGTGAAGGGGTTTCTGTTGTGTTTGCTTCTACTACGGCCGTTATCGTTACCGTTGCTGCTAATCTGGCGCTCGATTCTCGCATTGCTCTTGTTTCGGTAACCTATATGTTAATTTGTTGAGTTTATGTTGTTGATGGTTTGATGTAAAAAGTATGTTTTTTGCTGGATGCATGTATAGGTGATATTTTGAAACTATGTGATTTTTTTTATGAATAATTATTATTGATAAAAAGGATCTTGCAGTATGTAGGTTACCTTTTTTACCTGAGAGTGGTTACTGAGGGATTATTGAACTTCTAGTTTGTTTGTTACTAGTAGGAAAGCCCGCGCGTTGCGGCGGGTGTATCTGTTTTGCCCCTCATGTATCGTGTTTGTTGGTTCTTAGTTATGATGAAGTAGAAAACAACGATGTATAAAATATATGTTATTAAAAACAGAAACTCATAAGTATTGGTATCATTTAGCCACACTTTTTAAGTGCTACGGCCACTAAATGTGAATGTGGCCGTATGATACCTACGATGACTCGACCTATGGTCACACTTAAGCTGGAAAAAAAAAGTGTGGCGAAAGGCATATGGTCGCACTTTTTTTGTGTGGACGTAGGCATATTTTGGCATAGTGTTGTATAGGTGTATTGTGTATATCTCCACCGAAATAGGAGATTCGGTTGGGTCCTATATATTATTATTGTATCTATTGTAATCAGGTAATAAAAAATAATATTCCTTAATGGTATCACCCTCTTCTATCGTACCTACAACCCTAATTCTATTGCTGCCGCATGCAGCTTCTTCCCTTCTACCCTCCGAATCTCCTTCCTTCCTTCACCTTCACTGTTAACCTTGTCTCCTATATTCTTCTTTTCTATTAGCCATGGACCAGAAAATTCATCCAGCTCTCACAGTTTCCAATATGATCAAAACTCATGTATTAGTCATTCTTGAGAAGGACTCTCCTCATTACACCACTTGGTCCACCCTCTTTAAGGTGAATTGTCAAGCTTTTGAGGTGCTGGACCACCTTTCTCCACACACTGAAGTCGTTGCTTCCTCTTCTGATTCCGAAAAGATTGTTGCCACCGCCGCCGAAGCACTTTTGGCTCGTCTCGACGCCATCATGCTGCAGTGGATCTATGCAACAATCTCTTAGACCCTTCTTCATGTCATATTGCAACTAGGTCAGTCTGCACATAGTGCCTGGACAGCCGTCAAGAACGAGTTCAATGATAACAAAGATAGTCGAGCTATTTTTCTCGGATAGGAATTTGCCGACCTATCTCTCGGCAATTTCTCATCCATGGCTTAATATTGTCAACACGCAAAAGATTGGGCTACCCAACTTGAGAGTGTCGATGCACCAATTGATGATCGTATGTTAGTCTTCAAAATTCTCATGGGTCTTACCGATCAATACGACGGCATCTCCACGGTTCTACAAAATCGAGATCCACTTCCTGATTTCAATTAGGTCTGCTTTCGTTTGAATATGATGGAAAGCAAGAAGAAAAGACAAGCTTCACGTGCAGACCAACAATCTGCCAGGGATCTGGCTGCCACGACCTCATCGACCAACCAACACTCCGTTTCACAGCGCTATTATCTTACCTTGGAACGTGGCCGTGGAAGATAAAGAGGCCATAATCGTGGCCGGGGACGCGGTTACAATACTTCTTCTCCTTCGCCTGCTCATGCCTACATTGTGTTTCCGAGCAACTGGACCGCCACACAATGGGCCGGCCTCCTCAACGGGTCTCAACAGAATTTGCAACAACCTTCGACAACCCCCCTGCCCTTACCCTTCGAAACAAAACAACCATAACTCACAAGGCATTCTCGGCCCCAGACCCGATCAAGCTTACAACACCGGTTACACTCTGACTGACATCGAGCAGGCACTCTACACTATCGCTTTGAATCCTCCACATCTAATTTTAATAAGTGCACTAATATGAATATTATTGTTGGTATTGGCGTGAGTATCCAGGTTGTGGCAACGGGCAACCAAACTTTACCCCACTTTTAAAATTAAATAATGTCCTCTTTGCCCCTAAAATTATCAAAAACCTGATTTTTGTCCATCGTCTAACCACTGATAACATAATGTCTATTGAATTTGATCCATTTGGTTTTCTTGTGAAGGACCTCAAAACACGGGCACCTATCCTACGACGCAATAGCACTGGTGATCTATACCCGCTCACACGACCTCTTCCTCTACACTTAAATAAACCATCTGCTTTTGCTGCCATAAATCAAGATCGCTGGCATCAACGCTTGGGTCATCCTGGCAACACTTTATTGCATTCGTTGAAATTGTCTTCTTTTATTGACTATGGAAAAATTAATAAGACTCTATGTGAACCTTGCATTTTTGGTGTGCGTTGGCCATTTTATGATTTTCAAAATTGTACCTGTTTACCGTTTGATATTGTCGATAGTGACCTTTGCACATCACCCATACTTAGCACATGTGGACACCGTTACTTCATCCTCTTTTTGGATGATTTCACCGATTTCTTATGGACCTTTTCCTTACCAAATAAATCACAGGTGTTCCATGTTTTTGCCCAGTTCTACAACTTAATTCACACCAAATTTGAAAGAAAATCAAACAATTTTAGTTTGATAACGGTAAAGAGTATGCAAATCAACAATTTTTTACTTTTTGCAATCAAAATGGCATGCAATTCCGCTTTTCGTGTCCCTACACCTCATCCCAAAATGGGAAAGCGGACCGCAAAATACGTACCATTAAGAACATGATCAAAACACTTTTGGCCCAAGCCTCTTTACCTATCTCCTCAACATCTTACCTACTAAAATCCATAATTTTCGCTCACCCACATCTCTTTTATACAATTCCATCCCTGAATACAAGCATCTTCGTGTTTTCGGTTGCCTTTATTCTCCAATTTCCCCTGCCACCAAAATCAATAAACTCAATAACCGATCCCAACCTTGTTCTTCTTGGTTATCCGCCCAATCACCGAGGCTACAAATGCCTTGATTTGTCCACACACCAAATAATTATATCATGCCCCGTTCAATTTGAAGAGTTAATTTTCCCATATACAATACAATCACCTACAAAACCCCCATCCTATGAATTTCTTAATCCTACCATTCACCCATACCTATGGGATCAAGTCGCTCACAGTACTTCCTGTCCAACACAAATAAACCCTACCGGCCCACACCTCAACAACAAGCCATCTGCCTCTAACTCCTAAACTCCCAGCCCAGAAACCTATACCAGCCTACCTACTACCACACAAGCCGAAACGACCCCAATCCAACCTCACAGCCCACCCCATAAACGACTTCTTCTCGTAGCCCACTCACTCCACCTCCAACCTCCATAAGCCCACCAGCACATTCCCAACCCCACTCGGCCCAAATGTCATTTCCCGAACCCATCAATCATTCTCAATCTCCTATTCCCACAACACCATCTCTTCCACCACCTGCTCGCACCATCTGAACTTGTTCTATAAGTGGCATAGTCAAACCCAAACAACACTTTAACTTGAACACCACCACAGTTGTGCCTCTACCTAAAAGCCCCCCCAGGTTGCCTTAGCCACTCCCGAGTGGTACGATGCCATGTCCAATGAATTTAGTCCTGTTATTAAAAACAAGACCTGGGAGCTTGTACCTAGGCAACCTAACATGAATATAATTCGTAGCATGTGGTTGTTTAAACATAAATTTAGATCTGATGGCAGTTTAGAGAGATACAAAGCTCGGTTGGTATGCGATGGTCGAAAGCAGTAGACATGTATTGATTGTGGAGAGACTTTCAATCTGGTTGTCAAACCGGCTACTATATGTTTGGTTTTATCACTTGCTTTAGCCAAATCTTGGCAAATTCATCAACTCGATGTAACGAATGCTTTTCTCCATGGTAACTTGGAAGAAACAGTTTACATGTATCAACCGATGGGATTTCGCCACAGAGATTATCCAAACCATGTTTGTTTTTCTAAAGAAATCTTTGTACGGTCTCATGAAAGCCCCACGTGCATAGTACGAGCGGTTTACTGATTTTGTTTCTTTACAGGGGTTTCAACAAAGCAAATCTGACAACTCATTGTTTGTGTATCGGCGCAAGTAAGACATTGCTTATTTACTTATCTATGTGAACGACATCAATCTTATTACTTCTTCTAATGCCGTACGTTAGTGTCTCATGCTTGCCTTATTTGGGGAATTTGCTATTGTGACACCCGGCATATTTGGCTTAAACATTTTAGTAACACCTAAGTCTACCTTAGCGGGAAACATTTATAAACGAACTTAACTAGGTTAGTTGAGTCGGGTCAAGATAGGATTGTCCAGGGTCCAATGATCTGGAGGATCATTGGGAGTCGTTTTGGGAATACACTAGTACCGGGTCCCGTTGTTGGTGAAATTACATATACTAATTAAGTGTATGTGTAGATTAATTGTTATATGGTGGATAATATGCAAAGATGTGTTTAAACGATGTGTAGATAATCATCCATGCTTAAATATGTTAAACATAGACTAAGGTTGCATGTTCATGTGTTAAGGTGCATTAAAATGCGTTAAAAACGACAAATTGAAAAACTAGAAAAACATAGGTCCAGGTTCGACCACATCGTGGGGGCGAACCTGGAAAATAATCTTGGTTCGACCCTTATTAAAGGGGCGAACCTGGAATGGGAAATGATAGAATTCCATTCGACCAAAACAAGATACATTCGACCCTGTGAAAGGGGTGAATGTGGACTAGTATAAATACCAAACTTTGTCATTTTTCACAATTTCACAAACCCTAACCGTCTCAAAACACTCTCAAACGATTTTAATCACTAAGGAAGGAGTTTTTGCTCTTATTTTTCATAATCTAACCTATCAACAACATCTAATCAAGAATCCAAGGTGTGTTCTTAATTCTAAACCATGTTCAAGTATTTTAATTCGTTTTTATCTAACCCTAAATGTCCAGATCTGTTCTAAGGATGTTTTTGTTAATAAAAACCTTTTAAACATCGTTCTAAACCTAAACCCTATCATTAAACATAGGTTTTCATATCAATAAACATATGTTAATTATGTGTTATGTGATATTATGTGTTGTTTAATGATTTGCTGCTGTGCTAATGCTAGAAACATGATCTAGGGCTGCTATTGACGATAGTTTAGGATTATTGAAGGTTATAATTAGATAGATGATGATATCAAGTCTAATTTGGGGATTTTATTGAATCTAGGGCTTGTTGCATGTTAGTATTATCAATAGACCTATTGGGGGTTTTCAATTACATGATAAACTAAGCATTTTAAGATGATTATGGATTGATTTCCAAAAGTTTCCAAATTGGGTAAAGTTTACATGCATGATGTGACACTTCCTTAATCTTTGCCATTTTGGGAAAAGGGCTAAAACGAATAGGTTTTGGGGCAAAATTGGTGGGGTTTTGTAGGGATAAGTTATTCATGCTTAATTGCAGTGTTTGATAATGTTTCGGGTTGTTTTCGGATGTTTTTGAAGCGTTTTTGGGAAAAGTAATCTGTCAGGGTCGAACCTGGGCACATTCGACCGATCGAGTGGTCGAATGTGGAATCCCAGAGTCGAACCTGGACAGTTTGGTCGAACCTGGACAGTTTGGTCGAATCTGTTTAAAAAACGGTCGAAGGTGGCTTTCAAACGGCCGAAGGTGGCTTAAAAAGGGGCGAAGGTGGATTTATTTACCTGGTACGACCCTATTGATTCAAAAATGAGATTTTTGATACAAACTAAGTGTTTTATGCTTGAACCTTGTGTGTAATCTATGTGTACTTTATTAGTTAGGGTAATGAGTCACCAACGGGATATCGAGTCGGTCTTGTGTGTCGGTTGAACACTTAAACACGTTTTAAAACATAGTTGGTCACGATCTGGACAATCGGGGACTAGATAACCTTATGGTTATTAGTCGGAACACTTATGTGAACATTTTGATAGATCTCTGGTAGTGGGATTATCAAGGGCTTGGCTTTCTATTATTTACTGAAAAACGCAACCTAAGGTGAGTTCACGGACCCACTTTTACTGCTTTAACTTTTGGGGGAGAAAACATGCGCTAAACTATTTTGGTAACATATGTCATACTATGGTTTTAACTTTGCATTGCTATACGATCTTTTAAAGTCCCGGGGAAAACCATGAATGTGCGGGGATGCACAACGGGGAAATGTGGATAGATCTATTGGGCGTGACCTGCCCCACTCGTCGGCTTGGAGGGCCGGGCGGGTGCATATTGTCTCGAACTGGTAACATTGGTAACATGCTGAACATTCAGGCTGAACATTGCTAAACATTGCTAAACGTGTCTAGTAATGGTTTTCCAATCGTAGTAGTAATAAAACATACGCCTAGCTAGCGTACTTGGTAACATTGGTATAGTATGGACATGGTAACGCTTTGGTAACTCTTAGTAACATACTGAACAAACCTGTGAACTCACCAGCATTATATATGTTGACGTCTTTTGGCATGTTTTTCTCAGGTCGCTAAGGTAGCATCGGTTGGACTAGGCGCACGGGTCTGCATTGGCGTCTAGTCTTAGTGGCATATTTTAAATAAGTGTCTTGAATATTTTGGAACACAGTTTTGTAGTTGATTAAATCTTTAAATGTTTCCGCTAAGGTTTAATGGTTCAATAACCAAGTTTTGAGTTTACGTATTTCATATAGTGTTGTTTATTGTGACCGTTGACTTGGATCCTGGTTTGTCATGCGCCTCGCGGTAAAACTCCGCAAGTGGAAACTTGGGTGTGACAAATTGGTATTAGAGCCAATGGTTATATTGAACTAGGACTGCATGTAGAGTCTGGTCTATAGCCGAGTCACACACACTAGACTGTCACATACTTTGAGTCTCTTAGTGGGATACGTACTAACTTTGTCGGGGTGTCCTTACATCATCATCATACTTCTGTGTTTCATCATCCGCTTTTATTTGGGTTCTTACCAACTCTTGTCTTCTTCTTCGGGATTGAAGAGGAAGAAGCTGATTTGTTGACTCTAGCACACACATGCTTTCTTACACTTGCACCTATCGTAACATGTTACTAGGCGACGATATTCGGTGACCGGAGTCTGGACTAGAAGTACATTTGGAGGACCATGTAGAGCAGTTTATCATTTCGGGTGCACATGAAATAATAAACTGAAATGCATGAAAATCCCGGTGGACTTTGAGTTTAGATGTACAGTCCTGAATTTGTCCCTAAGATAACTCTTGTGAATTTCTAGTAGTTGACACTAGAAGTGAATCTGAATCCCTCGATTTCTTGAATTGTTAGATCATGTCTAGTGCTCGGGGTGGTGGACGTCGTGGCGGCGGAGGCGGCCGTGGTGGCGGCGGTGGCCGTGCTGGCAGCGGTAGTCATGGTAACATCAACATGACCCAAGCTGAACTGAATGACTTGTTACAGCAGCAAGTGAATATGGCTATGGCTATTTTCCAGACTGAGATTCATGCCATGGGTGGTGAGTTGATTTCTGTCGACTTTGCCTCATTCTTGGGTGTCACGTTCTTTCGTTTGTATTTTATTCGTGTATCGTGTTTCAGGTATCGCTGTCAATCCACCTCCACCTCAGTGCTGTTATAAGAAGTTTCGGGACTGTCAGCCCCATAACTTCGCTGGAACTGAGGGAGCGGTGGGACTGCTCCGATGGCTGGAGAAGGTAGAATCTGTGTTCGTTATGTGTAACTGTCCCGCTGGGGACCGGGTTAAGTATGCTACTGCGACATTCGAGGGGCCTGCATTGTCATAGTGGAATGCTACTGCCCAGAATATAGGATTGGGGGAGGCTATTTGTAACCTTTTGAAAATTTTGAATTAATAAAATTACCGTTTTACCCCTCGTATACTTTTTGGTACTATCCTTATATGATTTCGAAACAATATATTTTAAATTCTTTATATATATATATTAATAATATTAATAATAATAAATAATAATAATAATAATAATAAAAATCAGATTTGTTTTATTAATGTTTTGTCAAAATTCTTGACTAAACCAAGCCCACAAACACAATAATCACCCTTAGCCAACACAATCCAGTCCAAATACCCCAGCCCAGACAAGTTCAGCCCAAACAAAACCTCAGCCCACCTCCCCTTTCCCTTCACCTTGGATCCGGCCCACCTCACCCTTCTTATCTGTTTAAAATAAAAAGGAAAAAAAATACTGTCTGGACCGGGAATCGAACCCGCGTCCAGACCCGGCTCAACCTTTAAACATCACCATACAAACCACTGGTCCACGTTGTCCTTTGTGTTAGAATCCAGGAACGTTAACTATTTAACACTAAACAAGAAACCATCTGTTTCTCTTCTGGTTCGCTGCACATGGAAGCCGAACCAATCAAGCTTCTTTAACTTTTAATTGAGTCAATTAACTCGTAATTGATCATGGTTTGACATGTGATCGTGATTACCGGCCTGTTATTAGTCATTACACGTTCAATTAGCAATCAATTCATACCAATTATACATTTATACGCGTCAAACATTCAAGTCGAAGTCAAACATACCAATTCAGTGATTCAGACCGCCACACTATAAATTGAGCACCTCTAGACCATCACAACTCGCCACTCATTCTTTCTCAACCTCCAATTTCTGTAATCAATCCACTGTTCTTGATTTCCGATTCGTGTTTGACTTCGTGCTTTGATTGTTCAATCCAACATCAAACGTGTTTGTAAGTCTGATTTTTTTTATGGGTTTTATTGTTCGGAATATACACAACATTAACCCTAAGGCTAATTGGGTTAATGTTGTGTGATTTGATCAATTGCAGAAACTAGGGCACGTATGTTTGAATTGGGGAAGAACACTGATTTCACCTATGTTATTTATTTTAAATAAACTGAAACCAAACACAACCACTGGTCTGGACCAAGTGGTTGTGCCTGGTGTCTTTTGAACCGGCCACGCGGGTTCGAGCCTCAGCAACACCATTTCCTTTCTTTTTGTTTGTTTTTTTAAAAACAATAAAGCTTTAAATATATATTATTTGCATTTTATAAATTCATTTTAAAATACTAAAACTCTTTTAAAAATTCTACAAAAATTATTTTGTGTTAATCTAGTGAAAAAGTTTAACATACAATTTTTAGTTTTCAAAAATTTATTTATTTAATATATTTAATAAATAATTCAAGTTTATTCCATTTTATTTATAAAATTCTATAAAAATATCAAAACAATTTTATAAATTTCCACAAAAATTATTCTGAGTTTTTATAACAATAAACTTTTCTGAAATGATTTTTATTTCTGAAAAATCATTTATTTAATATTTTTAATCAATTTTTGTTAGTTTTAATCATAAATAAATCATAATAAATTCATTTTTCAATAATTTTGCACCAAAATTTTATATAAATTATTTCTATTTATTTGGAACAGAAATACAATTTTTAATTTAATAATTCTTTAACTTTTGTATTTTTAAAATATTAAAGTTATATATTGACAATTTGAAATAAATAGATTTAATATTCTATTTTTAAGGAAATAATTTTATAAAAATTATTTTCATACTTAAAACTTATTATTGTAACCATCTTTAATTTAAAATTTACAAAAAGACTTTAATTTATTTATTTATCAAATTCCTCGTATTTATCAAACATTTTTCAAACGAACACTTATCCCCAATTCGAAGCTCTAGAATATATTTGTTGAGTAGATAGACTTATACATATTTATTACCTTATTTATAGGGTAATACTTGGCATATTTGGGCAACACATATTCTTTTTTCACAAGACATAACATTTTGCTAAGGTGAGTTTACATAGCCCCTTTTCCATTCACTATTTTTTTTGGGGTGAAACATGTTAAAAGATTTTATACACTATCATTTACTCATTCTTACATTATTGAAACTTGTGATTCAATTACACTATCATTTACTTATTCTATCATTTGACTGTAACAAAAAGACACAGTACAATCATTAACATTGATCAAGCCGCCTATTTAGATTATAGCGCTATAGGTCTGACAAACCCATCCCCCCGCATAAATTCAGGGATGATCGATAACAGTAACAACATTTAACTAACTTGCGAGTTAGTCATCAGTCGACACAAGGTTTGGTTGTACAAAGACGCATTGTTACATGTCGGACTCATACTCTATCATCATACAACTGTGATTGTTGTACAAACTATTGTTATCAATTATATTCAAAAACCTATGTATTCTCACCAACTTTTGTTGACCCAAAATATTTTCAAACTTAACATGTTTCAGATTCTACTTGCTTGAAGATTTGAGTTAATGCTTGAAGATGTGTGCATTGTATTATTCATCTTGATGTATATATTCTTGTAGAACAATTGTATGTAATTTATTTAAATCATTTAATGAAATTTATTATACACCATGAGCCACTGAACAATCATCAATACGTGACATCCCGATGTTTCCGCCATCGGTTGGGGTGTTACACTATTGCCATGCCTTGGGCGGATTTCGTGCATCTGTTGAGGAGTGAGTACTGTCCGAGGGAGGAGGTACAGAAGTTGGAACATGAGGTCTGGAGTTACAAGATGGTCGGGTCCGAGATTGAGGAGTACACTGTGAGGAGGAACGAGCTGGCGGTGTTGTGCCCTGATTTGCACACACCCGAGTATAGGAGGATTGAGCACTACGTATCTGGGTTAGTGCCGAAGATTGCAGGGTTGGTGGCTGCTGGGAATCTTCCCACTCTTGCTGAAGTTGTTTGATCGGCTCATCGGATGACTAACTTGAAGGTGGCAGAAGGTGTTTTGCTTCCTAAGGGTGCTACTATGAAGGGTTCGGAAGGGAACAAGAGGAAGTGGGATAATGTGGGGAAGAGTGCCGTGCCAGCGCCATCGCAACCAGTGATGAAGTTTGATTCGTCTGGGTCTTCTTCGGGGCAGAAGTCGGGAGGGTATATTGGGAAGCATCCCAAGTGCAACAAGTGTGGTTATCACCACTTTGGGAATTGTGATCGGGCTCGCTGTCATCGGTGCCATCAGTTGGGGCATCTTGCTAAGGATTGCAGGGTGTCACTTACCTCACCTCAGACTCCTACTGCTACTCCTGCTCCTGCTGCTCAGGGGACTCCAAGAAAGCAAGGGTGCTATAACTGTGGTGACACGGGACACTTCAAGCGTGAATGTCCTAAGCCGAAGCAGGGTGATAATGGGAGGGGCGGGAACGGTAACGGGAACAACGGAGGCGGAGGCAGGACTGCGCGTGCTTTCGTCAATGGATCTGCAGAGTTGTCCAGCCAGTTACAGGAACTCTTGAAAAAGGGTTTCATCCGACCGAGTTCTTCCCCATGGGGAGCTCCTATTTTGTTCGTGAAGAAGAAGGACGGAAGTCTTTGCATGTGTATTGATTATCGTGAGCTGAACAAAGTGACCATCAAGAATCATTATCCTCTCCCTCGCATTGATGATCTCTTTGACCAGCTCCAGGGCTCTAGTTACTACTCGAAGATTGATTTGCGGTCCGGTTATCACCATTTGCGCGTCCAGGAAGCCGACATCCAGAAGACTGCTTTTCGCACTCGCTATGGCCATTTTGAGTTCTTGGTCATGCCTTTTGGTCTCACTAATGCACCAGCGGTGTTCATGGACTTGATGAACCGCGTCTGCAAGCCTTACCTTGATAAATTCGTCATCGTGTTTATTGACGATATACTGGTTTATTCTAAGAACAAGACGGATCATGATGAACACTTACGGTTGGTCTTGGAACTGTTGAGACAGGAGCAGTTGTATGCTAAGTTCTCAAAGTGTGATTTCTGGTTACGTGAAGTTCAATTCCTAGGGCACGTGGTTAATGAACTGGGAATTCATGTCGATCCGCCTAAGATCGAAGCTATTAAAGACCGGGAAGCACCAAAGACGCCATCTGAGTTGCGGCAATTCCTAGGTCTTGTGGGTTACTATCGTTGTTTCATTGAGGGATTTTCGAAGATCGCTCAACCCCTCACCACTCTTACCCAGAAGGACCGAAAGTTTGACTGGGGTGAACCACAGGAATCAGCATTTCAGATGCTGAAGCTTAAACTTTGTTCTGCACCCATCTTATCCTTACCTGAGGGTACGGATGATTTCGTTGTGTACTGTGACGCTTCTATTCGTGGTCTCGGTTGTGTGTTAATGCAACGCAGGAAAGTTATTGCCTATGCTTCTTGTCAACTCAAGGTTCATGAGAAGAACTACACCACTCATGACTTGGAATTGGGTGCGGTGATCTTTGCATTGAAAATCTGGAGACATTACTTGTACTGTACCAAGTGTGAAGTATACACCGATCACAAGAGTCTCTAGCATATTTTCGACCAGAAGGTGTTAAACATGCGGCAGCGTCGGTGGGTTGAACTCCTGAACGATTATGACTGTGCTATCAAGTACCATCCTGGCATGGCGAACGTTGTGGCGGACGCCTTGAGCAGGAAGGAGTCCGTGAAACCTCGTCGTGTTCGAGCCTTACAGCTCACCATTCATTCCTCATTGCCTGACCAAATCCGTTCTGCACAGTTCGAAGCTTTGAAGGAGGAGAACCTTAAATCTGAAACTATGCACAGTGCTTACAAGCATCTTGAACTCAGGACCGATGGCTTACACTATTTCGCGGGACATGTTTGGGTTCCCTTGTTCGGGGGATTACGTGAGCTTGTCTTGAATGAAGCTCACAAATCCCGGTATTCTATTCACCCTGGCTTCGATAAGATGTATCACGAGTTGAAGATACTTTATTGGTGGCCAAACATGAAGGCTGATATAGCTTCTTACGTGAGCAAATGCTTGACTTGTGCTAAAGTCAAAGTGGAGTATCAGAGGCCGTCTGGTCTACTGCAACAACCAGAGGTTCCAGAATGGAAGTGAGAGCGAATCACGATGGATTTTGTCACCAAGCTACCAAGGTCACCAAGTGGTTATGATATGATCTGGGTGATCGTTGACAGGTTGACAAAATCGGCACGTTTCATACCTATTAAGGAAACCGATGGACTCGATCGGTTAGCTCGACTTTACCTTAAGGATGTGGTTGCTCGGCACAGGGTGCCTGTTTCTATTATCTCTGATCGTGATTCTCGTTTTGCTTCGCGTTTCTGGAAGGCTCTGCACAAGGCTTTGGGTACTCAGTTGGATATGAGTACGGCTTATCATCCGCAAACTGATGGACAGAGTGAGCGGACGATTCAAACCTTGGAAGAGATGCTTCGGGCATGTGTTATCGATTTTGGCAAAAGCTGGGAGATTCACATACCATTGGTAGAGTTCTCCTACAACAACAGCTATCACTCTAGTATCAAGGCAGCTCCGTTCGAAGCTCTCTACGGACGGAAATGTCGATCACCTCTTTGTTGGGCCGAGGTGGGCGAGAGCCAGCTCACTGGTCTGGAACTGGTGTACGAAACTTCGGAGAAAATCGTACAAATTCGTAACCGTTTGGCTGCTGTGTGGGATCGTCAGAAGAGTTATGCTGATCGCCGTCGCAAACCTTTGGAGTTCCAGGTTGGGGACAGAGTACTTCTGAAAGTTTCACCATGGAAGGGCGTCATACGCTTTGGAAAGCGTGGCAAGCTTAACCCTCGCTATGTCGGACCGTTCGCAATCCTGGAACGGATTGGACCGGTGGCATACAGACTTGACTTACCGGCGGAGCTCGGTAGTGTTCACAACGTCTTCCATGTGTCTAACTTAAAGAAGTGTTTGGCTGATGAATCTCTTATCGTACCACCCGAAGAGATCAAGGTTGATGATCGTCTTCACATTGTGGAGGAACCTGTCGAGATTCTCGACTACAGGATTCGTAGCCTTTGCCAGAGTAAAATCCGCATCGTCAAAGTTCGTTGGAACTCGAATCGTGGACCGGAGTTCACATGGGAACGGGAGGATCAGATGAAAGCTAAACATCCTCATCTTTTTCCGAAACGCGCATTCGAATCTAGCCATGTTACTGCTGAAGCTAAATGAATCTCGGGTCGAGATTCCTTTCAGCGTGGGGATGATGTGACATCCGGTAAATTTTCTTTTCGTTTCATTCTTTCCGTCTCTTTCATTTTTGGGCTTTGTGCAATTTTCGGGACGAAAATTCTTTCAACGTGGGGATGATGTGACACCCGGCATATTTGGCTTAAACATTTTAGTAACACCTAAGTCTACCTTAGCGGGAAACATTTATAAACGGACTTAACTAGGTTAGTTGAGTCAGGTCAAGATAGGATTGTCCAGGGTCCAATGATCTGGAGGATCATTGGGAGTCGTTTTGGGAATACACTAGTACCGAGTCCCGTTGTTGGGGAAATTACATAAACTAATTAAGTGTATGTGTAGATTAATTGTTATATGATGGGTTATATGCATAGATGTGTTTAAACGATGTGTAGATAATCATCCATGCTTAAATATGTTAAACATAGACTAAGTGTCACACCACGACAATGGCGGAAACACGTGGCGCAACGGTTCAAAGCATAAAGTCAAGGTTATTGCTAAACACAAGTAATTTAAGAAAATGGGTCAATTATTAAGGCGTCAAATCTTGTTCCAAATATTACATAAAAGTAAATTGTTTTTAAGACAACATAGAGGTTTCTCAAATATATCCCAAAGCCTTGGGAAATAAAGGTGAAACCCCGCAAAACATTTGACGCCGCATTGGAGGATTCCACGACCCAGCTTGCCCCGGTTCGTCTTCATCTAATTACCTGAAAGATATGTTTAAAAGTTTCGTCAATATAAATATATTGGTGAGTTCACAAGTTTTTAGTTTCCAAAACTTGAATACTTGGGAAATACCATGTTATGACAATATATAGGAGTTGCAAATTCCTATAAATCTACTTGAGACTATAATCAAACCAAGACATATAATAATTGTGCCCCGCTCCAAGTCGTTACTCGGTTTCCCACGACTTATGTTCAGAATATATGCACCCCAGGCATAACCTAATGCATAATCGACGCTATCGATTAGGGGTGGGCCTTGTCAGGCACCAATAGTACTATTCAAATATTCCACCGGTTTCATTTCCCTGAACAAATGATTATAGAGGCGAGGACTCAACCCCGAGTGGCGGTCACACCTCAAGTAATAAATCCGTCAAACATTTTCCCTAACATATCTTTCCCCCGAAAACGTAAAAATAGTTTAAAATGGGCCGTGAAACTCACCTGAAACTCTGTCTGGCTTACTAGGCGGATAGCAAGGAGGGTCTCGCACCTACAACGTCCTAGACGTATAAGTCACTATTCCTATAGTGCATGTGCCTTGGCAAGTTGTACACCCAACTCCCGACCACAAGTTATTCCAAATCCCGTTTAATTAAGCGCGTATCCTAGGTTTCGTTGGCGTTAGATTACCCTTTGCGTTACAAGTTATATATTACTCTTGTTAATATTTCCTTAACTTGTACCTTATTATCATCGACTCGACTTCACTTAACATATAATTATTTTCCCATTTAAATAATTATACTTAAGATCGCATCGCTCGATATAATATAATATATATTTCAACACTCGACCCGACTCACTTTGCCGTACATTTGTTTTCCCATTTAAACAAATATACTAAGATCTTGTCGTTCGATTGTATATTCTTAACGCCCGATTCGACTCACCATACCGTATATTTATTTTCCCATTCAGATAAATATACTAGGTTCTTGTCGGTACGGCATACACATATATATATCTTTGTCTACTCGTCGCGGCTTTCCTTCCCACATATCTACTTTCCCATTAAGTAGATATACTAGAATTTTGCCGAGGCGAGTGTACATATATATAAATGTGTAATTTTTCTTGTTAAGTATATACGTTTGTTTAACGTCTTATTTGTTTATGTCATGTTTTTCTCCCACGAATAATTCTTTCAACACTTAGGAAAGTTTTTATTAGTTTTCACCCATGATGTATATATATATTTTACTTCTTAAAAATATATATTTTCTTATCTTGCCGCAATGGCATTTTTCTCATGTTTTGTCCGTGTACGGTTCGTTACGCGTCTTAGTTCGATATCTTAGCTCGAATAGTTAATTTTTCCAAGTTTTTCCCAACATGTGTTTTATAGAAATATTATCCATATTTCTTCCTCTTAACACAAGTTACTTGGAAGGTTTAAAATACTTGTGTATTTTTAACCCAACTTGTCAACTTAACTACAAAAATGTTTCCAATACTTTTATATTCCCATTTATATAAAAGTATTCATTTTTGTTTAAGTTTCTCAAGTTTGTTTAATATTTTTATAAAATCTCTATTTTATAAAAATCCTTATGTTAATACCATCCATATTTTTATAACTTTCAAAAATATACTTTTATACAAAATACCCAAGTATATCTACTAGTATTTACCAAAATCATCCTTAGAAATTTATTACTTACACTTTTGACACCAAACTTTCCATCCTTGCATTTTTGGACCAATAGTTTCTAAAATATCCATTTTAGTCCTCCAACTTTCAAAGTTACAATATTAGTCCCTTAACTTTCAAATGTTGCATTTTTCCATACTAACTTCCAAAGTTGACATTTTTCACTCAAAATAGTAGACTTTGAAGATTCAACTTTTTATTGGTAAGTTATTTTTGTATCAAAACACTTTTATTAGTCTTATATTTCATATATAAGACTACTTGTATGTGTGTTTTATGTATTTGCCCATTTTAACAAAATATCATCCTTCTAAGTAAGTTAAGTTTAATTTTTTTCATCTTCTTTATTCTTGAACTTCTAACATGTTCCACCATATATTATACCTTAGATGATCGTAATAAGATGATTAAAGTTACTTTTTAACATATTCAAGTTCATTCCATAAATCTTAATCAAATCATCATCCTACTTAGTGTATGTGTAGATTTTTATACATTTTCAAGATTATTACTTTACCATCATCAAATCCATGATTTATTTACATATCTTTAACCATCTATTTTACACAAGTAAAACCTATTAAAGATTATGTTCAAACCACCTTTTAAACCCTTCATGTACAACTTGCTTCTAAGAACACATACATGAATAATAATAATAAAAAACAAGGTTAAGAAGCTTACTACTAGCACAAGGCTAGGGAAGACAAAACCTTAGATTTTGAGAGGGGTTTAGTGTGTTCTTCCTTAATGGTTAAGCTCCAAGCTTGAAACACACAATAGGGGTTTGGATGATGGATTGTTTTGAGTGATTTGGATATGTAAAAACTTGAAAGAAGAATGTGTATGGGGGTGGGATAACCTACGGCCAAGAATAAGAAGAAGAAGAGTTGTTTTGCTTTGATATCCAAATCTCTAACACATGTTATTTATAGCCTTATCACATGTAATCTTTCATGGATCTTGTGATTATTACTAAAGATTCAAGAGATTTATGAAGTACAAAATGATCTTGGATGGATGTGTGTAGTATATGTGTGTGTGGCCGTGTATATATGTATGTATGAGTAGGAGTTTTCTTGCAAATCTTGCTAACTCCTTATGATCCATCAAAATCTTTATATAAGATCCTTCTCATGTATGTGTATACTAGTGTGTAGTTGATTTGATTGTGTCTTGGCTTATTAGGGCCATATGGCCGAAAATTATGTGAAGGGGGGACAAGAAAGTTGCATGCTTGTACTTGTGATATCTTACAACTTTGTCTTATCCTTCATGCTTTACATCTTAGCTTTATAGGTTATGATTGTTAAACACTTGCATGGATATAACTATGGCCTTCTAGGACGGCCCTTGGAGGGGTGTGGGTGGGGTCCACAACACAATTTATTTACTAAATACTTGTTATGTTTAATCCCCCGTCGTTCGGGTATTTTTTGGGTTTTAATCACGCGTTATTCGGACATTAAAAATACCTTTAATAACCCTTAAATATAGTCTAATTTAAGCGTTGATTGGTTATTTAGGCTCTTGCCGGGTGAAATTATGAGTTATACGCGTATCGGGTGCGGTACGCGCATTTTATTCGTTACCGGGAGATTTGTACAAGACGTTTCCACTTATGGTTTTGGAGTTCCAAAACTCATTATATTTTATGAAAATACCCTTTATTTTACATCCTGGGTGTTCGGGATCCTTTTCGTTTATTTAATTATTACCGGGTAATTGCCAACGTCCATACCGGATAGTTCATTCGCACATGATCCAATCATGTTTTTACCATTAAACGTATGCATTCCTATGCATTATTTGGAAATTTGCTATCTCCTAAGGCCTCGATAATTAAATCACACATAATTGCATTTAATTACGTTAATCATATATTAATTAATTTGTACGGAATTACCTTATTTTTGCCGGTTGTTACATTCTCCCCCCGTTAAGAGAATTCCGTCCCGGAATTCACTTCGAGTCCTTCGGTACAGGTGCCTTCTCGAATAGGGCGGGGTATTTTTGCTTCATTCGGTCCAGCCTTTCCCACGTGAACTCCGATCCACGCTTGGCATTCCAACGCACTTTGACCAATCTGATCTTGCTGCGCCTTAGTTTTTGGACCTTCCAATCAGTTACCTCAATTGGTTCTTCAACAAAATGTAACTTGTCGTCAATCTGGATTTCGTCTGCTGGAATGATGAGAGTTTCGTCGGATAGGCACTTTTTCAAATTTGACACGTGAAACGTGTCGTGTATTCCACTAAGCTCTTGAGGCAACTTGAGCTTGTATGCCACTGTGCCTACCCTGGACAAGACTTCGAATGGTCCAATATATCGTGGGTTCAGCTTTCCGCGCTTTCCAAAGCGCGCGACACCTTTCCAAGGTGACACTTTTAGTAGGACCCTGTCTCCGACTTGAAACTCTAAAGGCTTTCGCCTCATATCAGCATAGCTTTTCTGGCGGTCACGGGCCGCTTTGAGGCGTTCTTTTATCAAAAAGACCTTGTCCGTCGTCTCTTGAACAATTTCGGGCCCGGTGAGTTGTTTTTTCTCCAACTTCCGCCCAACATAATGGCGATCGGCACTTGCGTCCATATAGAGCTTCAAACGGTGCGGCTTGAATGCTCGTATGATAACTGTTATTGTAAGAAAATTCTACCAATGGCAAGTGCGTATCCCAATTACCTCCGAAATCTATCGCGCATGCCCGTAACATATCCTCCAAGGTCTGGATGGTTCGTTCACTTTGACCATCCGTTTGGGGGTGATATGCGGTACTCATGTCGAGGCGAGTACCGAGGGCTTCATTTAAACTTTCCCAAAATCTGGAAGTGAAACGACTATCCCGATCGGAGATGATAGAAACAGGTACACCGTGTTTAGACACCACTTCCTTAATGTACAAACGGGTCAATTTCTCCAACCTGTCCGTTTCACGAATCGGAAGGAAGTGTGCAGATTTTGTCAATCGATCTACGATTACCCAGATCATGTCATGGCCGCTTGTTGTCTTAGGTAACTTGGTAATGAAGTCCATGGTGATTCGTTCCCATTTCCATTCCGGTATTTCCGGTTGCTGGAGCAGACCGGAAGGTTTCTGATGCTCAGCCTTGACCTTTGCGCAAGTCAAACATCGCGCAACATAGGCTGCTATATCTCTTTTGAAATTCGGCCACCAATAAAGTTCCTTCAAATCGTGGAACATCTTGTCTGCACCAGGGTGAACCGAATATCTAGAACTGTGAGCTTCGGCCAACACTAGCTCACGCAATCCTCCGTACATTGGAACCCAAATTCTATTCATGAAATACAGCGCCTGGTCTGCTTTTGTTTCCAGTGAATCAACCATCTTTCGTAATCTTTCACCTTTGACATTTTCGGGTTTAAGGGCGTTAACTTGAGCTTCACGAATTCGTTCAGTCAGATTCGTGTGGATAGTCAGACCTAAAGCTCGAACACGCAATGGTTTAACCCGTTCCTTGCGACTCAAGGCGTCGGCTACGACGTTCGCCTTACCGGGATGGTACTTTATCTCACAATTGTAATCGTTTAATAATTCGACCCATCGCCGTTGTCGCATGTTTAAATCCTTCTGATCAAAGATGTGTTGCAAACTCTTATGATCAGTGAAAATCGTGCACTTGGTTCCGTACAAATAGTGCCTCCATATCTTGAGAGCGAACACCACTGCACCTAATTCCAAATCGTGTGTAGTGTAGTTCCTCTCGTGGATTTTCAGTTGCCTGGAAGCATATGCTATCACTTTTTCTCGCTGCATCAATACGCAACCCAAACCTTGATGTGAGGCATCACAGTAAACTACAAAATCTTCCGTACCATCGGGGAGTGATAGTATCGGAGCGCCACATAATTTGTCTTTTAACAATTGGAATGCTGCCTCTTGCTTTTCCGTCCACTCGAATTTCTTATCCTTTTGGGTTAACATGGTTAAAGCTTGTGCTATCTTTGAAAAGTTCTCGATGAACCTTCTGTAATAACCCGCAAGGCCAAGAAATTGTCGTACTTCGGTAGGAGTTCGAGGGGCTTCCCAATTTTTAATTGCCTCGATCTTGGCGGGATCGACGTGTATGCCCTTCTTGTTTACCACGTGGCCTAGAAAGTGAACTTCCCGAATCCAAAAGTCACATTTTGAGAATTTAGCGTATAGCTTCTCTTTGCGTAAAACTTCAAGAATTAACCGAAGGTGATTCTCGTGGTCTTCTTTTGTGCGTGAATAGATCAAAATATCGTCAATGAAAACGATGACGAATTTGTCCAGGTATGGCTTACACACGCGGTTCATTAGGTCCATGAAGACCGCTGGTGCGTTGGTTAAGCCGAACGGCATTACCAAGAATTCGTAGTGTCCATACCGGGTTCTGAAGGCCGTTTTTGGTACATCTTCTTCTTGTATACGCAACTGGTGATAGCCAGACCTCAGATCAATTTTGGAGTAATAGCTGGAACCTTGGAGCTGATCAAATAAATCGTCGATCCTGGGGAGAGGATAGCGATTCTTGATGGTTAGCTTGTTCAGCTCTCGATAGTCGATGCACATGCGAAATGTGCCATCCTTCTTCTTTACAAATAAGACGGGAGCTCCCCAAGGTGAGAAACTCGGTCTTATAAAACCTTTGTCCAATAATTCTTGTAGCTGGCTGGACAGTTCCTGCATCTCTGATGGAGCTAGGCGGTATAGCGATCGTGCCACAGGAGCAGCTCCAGGAACGAGGTCGATGCGGAACTCGACTTGTCGAGGTGGTGGCAACCCCGGCAAATCTTCTGGGAATACATCCGGAAAATCTCTAGCTACTGGAATGTCTTCCAACTTTCGCTCGTCAGCCTTCTTGTCCACTACGTGTGCCAAGAATGCGACAAGCCCTTTTCTTAGACACTTACGAGCCTTCATGCTTGAAATAATTCTTAGCGGCGTCCCGTGTCTTTCCCCTTGAATTGAGAGAGTTTCACCGCTTGCGAGGGGGACTTGAATGACTTTATCGTTGCAAACCACGATGGCATGGTGTGCGGACAACCAGTCCATGCCGACAACTATGTCAAAACTTCCCAATACAACTGGCAAAAGATCAATCCCAAACTCGTGCCCACAGAGTTCTAACTTACAATCTTTTGCTACTTCTCTCGTTACAATAGTTTTACCATTAGCCAGTTCTATGGAGTAGGGTGTATCTAGTTTACTAGTTTTTAATCCAAGTAGTCTTTTAAACTCAATGGATACGAAGCTAAAGTCAGCACCGGTATCAAATAATACAGAGGCATAATGACCATTAAGAGGAAACGTACCAGTGACCACGTTGGGGTCTTGTCGTGCATCACCGGCTCCAATCACAAATGCCCGCCCGCGGGCCTGGTTGTTGTTCTTGGGGCAATCCCTTTTCCAATGGTCCAGTGACCCGCATGCGAAGCATGGTTTAGCTCCTCCGTTTTTCGGTGCTCCGGACCGGCAGTCTTCAGTCTTGTGCCCTGTGCGGTGGCACTTTCCACAAGTTAACCCATTATTCCTTCCCTGGTTACCCTGTTTGTTACCATTACCACGTCCCGTGGCAACATATCCTTTCCCCTTCTTGTTTGAGCTACCCGACGCTCTGTCCCTTTTCCCTTCATCCCGTTTTCTTTTCCCAAATCTTGGCTTGTTACCCTGGTCGTTCGACACAACAGCTGAGTTTGACCCCTGATTCTTGGCTTCTACACTGCTCGCCTCAGAAATTTTCAATCCCGAAACTTGTCGGATCAGTGTGCCCATGCGAATCGCATCTTCGGTGAGGCTTAGTGCAAGGTCGATAGTTGCGCGCATGGTCGTGGGTTTAGAAGCAGTGACCATGCTGCGTATTTGCGGTGCTAAGCCGAACAAATAACGCTCAATTTTGTTGTTTTCAGGGGTGACCAACCGTGGCACTAGTCTGGCGAGATCATGGAATCGAGACGTGTAACCAGTAACGTCCGCTCCCATCATAGTGAGGTTCCAGAATTCAGTTTCCAGTTTCTGTACCTCGCTTGCCGGACGGTACTCAGCAATCATGAGTTCCTTCAGTTCTGTCCATGACAGGGAGTAAGCAGTGTCATCACCCAATGACTGTACTTGTCCATTCCACCATGTCAGTGCTTGGTCCAAGAACAAGTTGGTGGAGTACATGACCGACTGGCGAGGGGTACACCCACTGATATGGATGACTGCCTCGGTCTTTTCAAACCACTTGACCAGTCCAACAGATCCTTCCGTGCCGTTGAAGTTGATCGGCTTGCAGTCTAGGAAGGCTTTGAAGGTGCAGCCACGCTCTCGCGAGGCCGTTTCTGCATTAATAAAGTTGTATGTTATTATGAGATAGGAGTTTTAGGATATTCTCCCATCGCTTTATCAATTATTTTTAAACCTTCTTACCATTGGGGGAAGTTTCTCGTCGGTCACTCCCAGTCAAGTCACGTGATCGTTCGGAGCGAGCGGCTTCGTGCTCCGCGATCGCTCGGGCTATGCGCTCCGAAATCATGGTCTCAAGTTCGGCTGGTGTTGCGGGCAGTCCGTCTGCACCGCTGTTGCTTCTGGTGGCTGGTGCCATTTTCTTCAATAATAATTATCAAAGGTTAATTTGGCAAACATTATACAATATAAAGCATAAATAACAAACCAGAATATGAACACAATAATCAACACCATGTCATCACACAACACACTAACACATCATACAGAAGAAATAGTATCAACACCTCATCACCACACAAACACACAAATCACAATATATGGAGTAAGCAATAATAATCATAGACAACAACATATTTCACCATCATAATAATAAGATTTTTCATTAATTTCAATAGTACTAGTACAATGCTTGTTCATAATAACAAAATGGAGAATACATCTCTCATACAATACATTGTTTTTTTGAAATAAATAAAACATCATATCATGTGCCGTCGTACCCGTACGGCTAGGCAAAATGCAGACGAGTGTCACAACCCGTGCTATACTACCATACTGCTGCTACTATGTACATAAGCTGGTGATTCTTCCGTGCGTCCCTGATGCATCCTTACTGTGGCGGTGGTGGCGGATACTGGTACTGTGGTGCATGCATACTGATCGTCATGCTGATCGTCATGATACGCTCATATAAGAACTGTCGATGCGCAAAATGCGCATCCCCTGTAATACCACACTGAGCGTCCATGCTCAGTAACTCCTCCGCATAGTGTGCCAAAGCATCTCGTGCATCAATCATCCTCGTCCACATCAGACGGGTCTGCTGCTCTACCTGTGTCACGGTGCGCTGCACCGTGTCAGCGAGAGTCTGAAAGTCTCGCTCTAAGGAGATGGCAGTGGACCATGCTGGTCCAGACAAGGGTGTCATCCTAGGTGGCTGGGATGGTCCGGGTATATCTGGGTGAGCTGATGGGAATGGCCCAAAGGGGCTGGTATCGGTATGTGTGGAAGCAACAGGGTAAAACCCTGTGGTCTGGTAAAGTGAGGTGGCATCATGTAAGGGTCCCCTGCACCTAGAGGATACGGTGCAGGTGTCATGCTGGGAAGGGTGGGGATCGGTAAAGTCATGGCTACTGGGGGTGGTGGCACAGGCTCGGCCAATGGGGCTACCAGAGGCTCTGAAACAGTGGCCAACTCTGGAGTGGATACCACGACAGTGGGGGTGGGAGGGCTCGCAGTGGCGTATGCCGTCACGCCTGCCCGGTGCAGCTCCGAGCTGCGGGCAGAGCTCCCCTCTAGGATGTGCCCGGTAGGAACTGGCCCATCCTGAGGTACGGGCTCAAGTGGTGCTGGTGGGGCTACGGGTATGGTGGGTAGTGTGGCTGGTGCAGTAGTGGCATGCTCGATCATCGGAGCGACGTGCTCCTCCTGGTCTGCTGGTGGGATCGGTACAGCGATGTGCTCCACCGATGCGGTCGACTCATCGTCTGAGTCATCAGAGATCCACCCATTATGTCCACGGGGAACGGGCACGAGCATCATGCCCGGGGGTACGGGGATAAGTGGGGTAGGTAAGGGCTCACGATCGATCGGTGTGTGTCGATCATAGGGAGACTCAACGGTCTCTGACTGCGCGGGGTCAGGCCTCGATGGACCTGCACAGCCCTCTGGAAAGTCTCTGATGGCCTGGAGGGGCAGTACTGGCAGTGGCGCTGCCTGGAGTGGCACTATAGGCAAGTCTGCCTGTGGTGCCTCGGCCATAGGTAGGTCGACTACGTCGCCCTCAGCGGGGGCCCACGCTGGGTCCTCGCTCGGGTCAGTCTCGTCCGAGCTATCTCCTCCTGCGCCCTCCACGGCGGCGTCAATCTCCATCTCGTCATCCTCCGGATCGAGTACCACAAGCTCGATCGGCTCTGGTGGCGGCGCTGGGATAATCTGAATACTGCTATCGTAACTGGGCGCTATGCTACCAGCGTCCGACATCCTGGCAAAAGAACCGTACATGTATATATATGAATTAATTTAAATTAGATAGTTAAGGCGTACGTTATCAGTATCCTTCCTAACTTCTAATACTACGTTAATGCATAACGATACCCCTGGCTGGCTTGGTCGGAATCTCCTCATGCCCAATGCTTCTTGAAAAATTACTTTATTTGCATTTAGTAACTATGTATATTTTTCTTTTGAAAACTTTATCATTTGAACCAAATCCGGTTATAGTCTAGTTTTTAAAGAAAATACTCTAGTTCGCTATAACCTTGGCTCTGATACCACCTTCTGTCACACCACGACAATGGCGGAAACACGTGGCGCAACGGTTCAAAGCATAAAGTCAAGGTTATTGCTAAACACAAGTAATTTAAGAAAATGGGTCAATTATTAAGGCGTCAAATCTTGTTCCAAATATTACATAAAAGTAAATTGTTTTTAAGACAACATAGAGGTTTCTCAAATATATCCCAAAGCCTTGGGAAATAAAGGTGAAACCCCGCAAAACATTTGACGCCGCATTGGAGGATTCCACGACCCAGCTTGCCCCGGTTCGTCTTCATCTAATTACCTGAAAGATATGTTTAAAAGTTTCGTCAATATAAATATATTGGTGAGTTCACAGGTTTTTAGTTTCCAAAACTTGAATACTTGGGAAATACCATGTTATGACAATATATAGGAGTTGCAAATTCCTATAAATCTACTTGAGACTATAATCAAACCAAGACATATAATAATTGTGCCCCGCTCCAAGTCGTTACTCGGTTTCCCACGACTTATGTTCAGAATATATGCACCCCAGGCATAACCTAATGCATAATCGACGCTATCGATTAGGGGTGGGCCTTGTCAGGCACCAATAGTACTATTCAAATATTCTACCGGTTTCATTTCCCTGAACAAATGATTATAGAGGCGAGGACTCAACCCCGAGTGGCGGTCACACCTCAAGTAATAAATCCGTCAAACATTTTCCCTAACATATCTTTCCCCCGAAAACGTAAAAATAGTTTAAAATGGGGCCGTGAAACTCACCTGAAACTCTGTCTGGCTTACTAGGCGGATAGCAAGGAGGGTCTCGCACCTACAACGTCCTAGACGTATAAGTCACTATTCCTATAGTGCATGTGCCTTGGCAAGTTGTACACCCAACTCCCGACCACAAGTTATTCCAAATCCCGTTTAATTAAGCGCGTATCCTAGGTTTCGTTGGCGTTAGATTACCCTTTGCGTTACAAGTTATATATTACTCTTGTTAATATTTCCTTAACTTGTACCTTATTATCATCGACTCGACTTCACTTAACATATAATTATTTTCCCATTTAAATAATTATACTTAAGATCGCATCGCTCGATATAATATAATATATATTTCAACACTCGACCCGACTCACTTTGCCGTACATTTGTTTTCCCATTTAAACAAATATACTAAGATCTTGTCGTTCGATTGTATATTCTTAACGCCCGATTCGACTCACCATACCGTATATTTATTTTCCCATTCAGATAAATATACTAGGTTCTTGTCGGTACGGCATACACATATATATATCTTTGTCTACTCGTCGCGGCTTTCCTTCCCACATATCTACTTTCCCATTAAGTAGATATACTAGAATTTTGCCGAGGCGAGTGTACATATATATAAATGTGTAATTTTTCTTGTTAAGTATATACGTTTGTTTAACGTCTTATTTGTTTATGTCATGTTTTTCTCCCACGAATAATTCTTTCAACACTTAGGAAAGTGTTTATTAGTTTTCACCCATGATGTATATATATATTTTACTTCTTAAAAATATATATTTTCTTATCTTGCCGCAATGGCATTTTTCTCATGTTTTGTCCGTGTACGGTTCGTTACGCGTCTTAGTTCGATATCTTAGCTCGAATAGTTAGTTTTTCCAAGTTTTTCCCAACATGTGTTTTATAGAAATATTATCCATATTTCTTCCTCTTAACACAAGTTACTTGGAAGGTTTAAAATACTTGTGTATTTTTAACCCAACTTGTCAACTTAACTACAAAAATGTTTCCAATACTTTTATATTCCCATTTATATAAAAGTATTCATTTTTTTAAGTTTCTCAAGTTTGTTTAATATTTTTATAAAATCTCTATTTTATAAAAATCCTTATGTTAATACCATCCATATTTTTATAACTTTCAAAAATATACTTTTATACAAAATACCCCAGTATATCTACTAGTATTTACCAAAATCATCCTTAGAAATTTATTACTTACACTTTTGACACCAAACTTTCCATCCTTGCATTTTTGGACCAATAGTTTCTAAAATATCCATTTTAGTCCTCCAACTTTCAAAGTTACAATATTAGTCCCTTAACTTTCAAATGTTGCATTTTTCCATACTAACTTCCAAAGTTGGCATTTTTCACTCAAAATAGTAGACTTTGAAGATTCAACTTTTTATTGGTAAGTTATTTTTGTATCAAAACACTTTTATTAGTCTTATATTTCATATATAAGACTACTTGTATGTGTGTTTTATGTATTTGCCCATTTTAACAAAATATCATCCTTCTAAGTAAGTTAACTTTAATTTTTTTCATCTTCTTTATTCTTGAACTTCTAACATGTTCCACCATATATTATACCTTAGATGATCATAATAAGATGATTAAAGTTACTTTTTAACATATTCAAGTTCATTCCATAAATCTTAATCAAATCATCATCCTACTTAGTGTATGTGTAGATTTTTATACATTTTCAAGATTATTACTTTACCATCATTAAATCCATGATTTATTTACATATCTTTAACCATCTATTTTACACAAGTAAAACCTATTAAAGATTATGTTCAAACCACCTTTTAAACCCTTCATGTACAACTTGCTTCTAAGAACACATACATGAATAATAATAAACAAAAACAAGGTTAAGAAGCTTACTACTAGCACAAGGCTAGGGAAGACAAAACCTTGGATTTTGAGAGGGGTTTAGTGTGTTCTTCCTTAATGGTTAAGCTCCATGCTTGAAACACACAATAGGGGTTTGGATGATGGATTGTTTTGAGTGATTTGGAGATGTAAAAACTTGAAAGAAGAATGTGTATGGGGGTGGGATAACCTACGCCCAAGAATAAGAAGAAGAAGAGTTGTTTTGCTTTGATATCCAAATCTCTAACACATGTTATTTATAGCCTTATCACATGTAATCTTTCATGGATCTTGTGATTATTACTAATGATTCAAGAGATTTATGAAGTACAAAATGATCTTGGATGGATGTGTGTAGTATATGTGTGTGTGGCCGTGTATATATGTATGTATGAGTAGGAGTTTTCTTGCAAATCTTGCTAACTCCTTATGATCCATCAAAATCTTTATATAAGATCCTTCTCATGCATGTGTATACTAGTGTGTAGTTGATTTGATTGTGTCTTGGCTTATTAGGGCCATATGGCCGAAAATTATGTGAAGGGGGACAAGAAAGTTGCATGCTTGTACTTGTGATATCTTACAACTTTGTCTTATCCTTCATGCTTTACATCTTAGCTTTATAGGTTATGATTGTTAAACACTTGCATGGATATAACTATGGCCTTCTAGGCCGTCCCTTGGAGGGGTGTGGGTGGGGTCCACAACACAATTTATTTACTAAATACTTGTTATGTTTAATCCCCCGTCGTTCGGGTGTCGTTCGGGTATTTTTCGGGTTTTAATCACGCGTTATTCGGACATTAAAAATACCTTTAATAACCCTTAAATATAGTCTAATTTAAGCGTTGATTGGTTATTTAGGCTCTTGCCGGGTGAAATTATGAGTTATACGCGTATCGGGTGCGGTACGCGCATTTTATTCGTTACCGGGAGATTTGTACAAGACGTTTCCACTTATGGTTTTGGAGTTCCAAAACTCATTATATTTTATGAAAATACCCTTTATTTTACATCCTGGGTGTTCGGGATCCTTTTCGTTTATTTAATTATTACCGGGTAATTGCCAACGTCCATACCGGATAGTTCATTCGCACATGATCCAATCATGTTTTTACCATTAAACGTATGCATTCCTATGAATTATTTGGAAATTTGCTATCTCCTAAGGCCTCGATAATTAAATCACACATAATTGCATTTAATTACGTTAATCATATATTAATTAATTTGTACGGAATTACCTTATTTTTGCCGGTTATTACACTAAGGTTGCATGTTCATGTGTTAAGGTGCGTTAAAATGCGTTAAAAACGACAAATTGGAAAAGTAGAAAAACATAGGTCCAGGTTCGACCACATCGTGGAGGCGAACCTGGACCCTTATTAAAGGGGCGAACCTGGAATGGGAAATGATAGAATTCCATTCGACCAGAACAAGGTACATTCGACCCTGTGAAAGGGGCGAATGTGGGGATGCACAACCATGAATGTGTGGGGATGCACAACGGGGAAATGTGGATAGATCTATTGGGCGTGACCTGCCCTACTCGTCGGCTTGGAGGGCCGGGCGGGTGCATATTGTCTCGAACTGGTAACATCGGTAACATGCTGGACATTCGGGCTGAACATTGCTAAACATTACTAAACGTGTCTAGTAATGGTTTTCCAATCGTAGTAGTAATAAAACATACGCCTAGCTAGCGTACTTGGTAACATTGGTATAGTATGGACATGATAACACTTTGGTAACTCTTAGTAACATACTAAACAAACCTGTGAACTCACCAGCATTATATATGTTGACGTCTTTTGGCATGTTTTTCTCCGGTCGCTAAGGTAGCATCGGTTGGACTAGGCGCACGGGTCTGCATTGGCGTCTAGTCTTAGTGGCATATTTTAAATAAGTGTCTTGAATATTTTGGAACACAGTTTTGTAGTTGATTAAATCTTTAAATGCTTCCGCTATGGTTTAATGGTTCGATAACCAAGTTTTGAGTTTACGTATTTCATATAGTGTTGTTTATTGTGACCGTTGACTTGGATCCTGGTTTGTCATGCGCCTCGCGGTAAAACTCCGCAAGTGGAAACTTGGGGGTGTGACAGCTATGAAGGATTTGGGTCTCCTCTCTTACTTCTTTAGCATACAGGATTATTGTAAACCCGTCGCCACACCTGTTGAAACTTAGGCTAAATTTTCAGCGGATTCTGGCCCTCTTCATGATAACCCCACCACTTATCGTAGTCTAGCAGGAGCACTACATTATCTTACTTTCACCGGACCTGACATAGCATATGTCGTCTAACAGATTTGTATGCACATCCATTCTCCACGAGTTGACTATTGGAATGTGCTAAAGCGTATTATTCGATACACACAGGGCACATCTGACTATGGTCTTCATCTAGGACCGTCTCAGGATTTTTCTCTCCTTGCTTACACAGATGCATATTGGGCCGGATGCCCCGACACTCGTCGCTCTACGTTAGGTTATTGTGTATATCTAGGTGACAATCTCATCTCTTAGTCATCCAAGTGACAGTCCACCATCTCCCGTTCTAGCGCAGAAGCCGAATACTGCGGTGTAGAAAATGTGGTTGTCAAGATCTGCTGGCTTCGCAATCTTCTTCTTGAGCTACATCACCCGTTGACTCGCGCGACACTTGTCTACAGTGACAACGTCAGCGCTATCTACCTCTCGGGTAATCCACATTCCCTCACGTCATCAGATAGCTGACATCTTTGCAAAAGGACTTTCACGTGTTCTGTTTGATGATTTTAGATCCAGTCTCAGCATCCGACCGCCCTATGCTTCTACTGCGGGGGTGTAATAGAATCATTGTGTATCAACATATTATAGAAAATTATTGTGTAGGTTTATTGTGTATATCTCCGTCGAAATAGGAGATTCGGTTGGGTCCTATATATTATTATTGTATCTATTGTAATCAGGCAATGAAAAACAATATTCCTTCAAGTTACGACCATCACAGCCAGTCCATCACAGATCATTCCGTGTGGCCTAAGTTTAATGTAGAATGACTTGTAACATGTTTTTGCCATTATTTTGTTTAACAATTTTTGAATAAGTTTTATTTGGATATTCTTTTAACCTTTATTTAGAAAGTTTTTTTTACAAATTTTTATTTTACAATTATAATGCTTACAAAATATTTGGCTTCTTTTATTAATATTTATTGTCTTTGTAATAATATATGGTTGGTGAATTGATTAATAATTTTACTATTTTCTATCTTGTTTTAAATTAAATAGTATTTTTTTATACTTTTATTATTATATTATCTTTCTCTTCCATTTACAACCACTTTCAAATAATATTAAAAAATATACGTGCGAAACACTATCACCTGAAATATAAAAAAGATAAACTTCTCCATTCACAACCATTTTTAAAACATGCAGAATTCACTCGTAAAAATATAGAGAACTTACCAGGGGACTTCACAAAAATTACTGAAATAAGATAGGACAAACTAAATCAAGTCGCGTCTATAATTCAATTGAATGAATGTGTGACCCCTAAAGCTTAAGAGTATTGGTCCTCTCTGCCCGCACTTAATTATTTCCCAACTACTTCCGATATCTTCCCATCTTTGGTCTTTGGATATTTATTATATAAATATTTGTAGTACTAATATTGTTCCTCTAGAAATAACTTTTAGATCTAAGCAACATGCTGTTGGTAATTCTCTGTGTTACAATGCTATCTTTTGCTTTTGCATCCATCAACACAACTTGTCTTCCACCCCAAGAAGGTTAGTTGATAAGATATGATGATCTCGAGACTATATATTGCATGTTTGTGGTTTAGTTACTTAAGCACATCTTTTGTAGTGGATGCACTGAGAGAGATTGGAAGAAAGCTCGGTAAAGATTGGGACTTCGAACAAGATCCATGTAATGGTTGGGAGAATTATGAAACTAGAGAACGCATGAATAATGTCACTTGCAACCTAGAACCGAACAGCACTATATGCCACGTTGTTAGCATGTAATCTCCTCCTACCTCGTTTATTATTTATTATTTCGGCTGAGTTAATGAGTTGCTATAAAATTATTTACAAAAATGCAATTGATCGACAAAGTTTTAGGTCTGTGGTTTGGGTTTATCTTTAAGCAGATCATGTGGTGTAAAATAAAAGTCACCATTTTATGACACGGTATGTGAAATATTATAAATATATACACACACAAAAAAAGAGAGCAAGTGGAGAAAAATGTAAATGTCACAAACACAAACACAAATAAAAATCACACAATAACACACTATAAGACTATGATCCGATGATGATCACAGCCTTGGGGTCATGCAAAAACCTATATAAGCTTGATAGCTTGGGTAAGTAAGGTATTGTATACATGGAGAGCATATGGTTATCACTAAAGGTTTCGTTTTAATTATTTATTCTAAAATATTATAATTTGAAACTGATCTTTTTTAGGATTGGATTGATTTATTAAAACTAATGAAACTTGAAATTAATTTGAAAGTGAGAAAAAAACAATCCATTACCGATTTCAAGTTCATCGAGTTTCCGTTTCGAATCTGTGAGTTGATTTGCATTTTTTGCGCATAATAGTTTCTTTCGTATTGAGTTGCACCCAACTACAAACATGAAAGATTAATTTACGAGCATCTATATCTATATCTATATATATATATATATATATATATATAATAATAATAATATATAATAAACCATAGCATTTTTAATGACATGTCATAATATTATGCAATCTCTCTTTTGAGAGATGCCACATAGAATATGATGTGACAACTCTAGATTAATTAAAAAAAGGAATAAATGTGGCTTAAATATGATTTAACATAATCTATTAAATACCTAATCTACTAAATGTAAATATTAAAACTTTATTATTTTCTCTCTCGTGTTTTCTCTCATAACTTTTAAATGTTAATATCTTTTATATACGAGATTTTTTAAAGAAAAAAATTACACCAAATTAACGAGCGTTTTATTATCTTTCCAACGAGTACCATAGTGCTATATAAAAAACGGAGAAAAAAACGACTATTTTTTGTAACCCGACAGGTATTGTGCTAGGTTTGAAATTAGTTTAAAAAAATGATGGGTTTGGGTCGGGCCTCGGATTAGGTGATACCCGACCCAATTACCTTTTTTATATTAGAATATGATAACTTATAGCAAAGATTTGTTTAAAATAATAATAATAATAATAATAATAATAATAATAATAATAATAATAATAATATTCATTAATCATATATTGGCAAATGCCATTTTTATAGTTTAGATACTTCTAATTTTATTCACTTTACTTAGATTTTTCAACCCGGGACACTCCTGGGGTATAAACTAGTTTAAGAATATTTTATTAAGCCCCGCCTAAATTGCATTTGTAACCCAATAAATGACATTCACAATTTCTTAAGATAAGATCGTGTGGTGTAGTTTAATATTTGGAGCATCAAGAGTGACATGACATGTTAACTGGCGTCGGCGCATTGCAAACCACTCTCTTCTTCTATTAAGGCATATTAAAGGGACTATTTGTTAACATATTAACAGGATATTAAGAGGCTGAATTAATTTTTTTCTTTTTAAACCACAAACCATTAAAAAGTCTGGTTATGTCTAGTTAACAGGATTAAACTATTACATTGGTAGGGGTGTTCTTTTTTATCCGAAACCCGAAACCCGACCCGAATTTGTGGTCACCCGAACCCGAATAAGACAATACCCGAAAAACCCAAACCCGAATAACAAAAACCCGACCAACCTGAACCTTAAATGGATCGGTTATCGGGTCAATTTTCCCTAACAAAAAACCTGAACAACCCGACCCGAAGAACCCGAAATCCAAAACCCGAATAAAAACCCGAACATGTAATGTCTTGTTTTTATAGATGTGTTTAAGTTTAGATTATTTGGCATCTTAAACATCAAGTTTTAGGAATTTTAAACACTATTATATCATGTCATTAAATAATGTTTAAGTTTTGATAATATTTTTCTTAGTATCACGTGAATTTTTATGATATTTTTGCAAGAAAAAAAAAACATTTTTCATATTACATTTTCATGAAAAGCGACCACTGTCCAGGATCAACATGATATAATAGTGTTTAAAATTCATTTTTCATGATATTTTTCATATTACATTTTCAAGAAAAACATTTTCATGACATTTTTCTTAGGTGATGTTATATCTATGTGAAGTTGATAAGGATTAAAGTATACCCAACGACTTAATGTAGATGGACAGAACTGATATGTAAATATCATTTGAGATCTAAACCCACAAATCTTATTTAATTACATCCTTTAAACTCACTTTAATTTATAAAACCATATATATTTTTTTTTGGAGAGTAGTGTTTTAGCGGTAAATCCTGTGTTGCAAAGCGACCACTGTCCAGGATCGAATCCCATAGCACCACACGGGTTTCTCCTTTCAAACCCAAGCGGTTATTTTTTCGGTGAAGCGTGAGATTTGAACCTGAGATTAAACCCAGGCAGGAACCCTCCAAGGAGGTAAACCTTCTGGAATGAGTTCAATCGGAGTCCGTTTGATACCCTTCCTACGACTTCCTATTTTTCTTTCACTGTTTATTTGATCCTAACCCAT
This sequence comes from Ambrosia x helenae, assembly GCA_030844895.1. Taxonomy (NCBI): domain Eukaryota; kingdom Viridiplantae; phylum Streptophyta; class Magnoliopsida; order Asterales; family Asteraceae; genus Ambrosia; species Ambrosia x helenae. The sequence goes on from CM061231.1 coordinate 54,122,198, forward strand.
TAATTACCTAGTTTTAATTAGCTACTTTTATACGTATAACTCGAATTTATGCCGTCGAATTATGTCAGAAACGTAGGTAACACGAATTTACGCCGTCGAATGAAAACGTTTTATATTTGAGTTGACTCATTTCCGAACACATTTTATGTCAGAGACGTAGACCACCGAAATCGCACTAATAAATAAGCATGAAAACGTATTATATTTGACCAGTCTCGTTTCCAAAAAAACCTTAGGTCGAAACGTGAATTTATATCGTTTACGTCGAAACATGAATTTATAACAACACGTATAGCAAAACGTAAACCAACTGAAAACGTAAATAAAAATAAGCATGAAAACACATTATATTTGACCAGACTGTTTATAAAGTTTTTAGAAAGTCAAGGGGTTTAAATGTCTTTCAAAATGTCGAAGGGTTGTTTATGTCTTTTCGTTGTTTTTGTTTTGTTGTGGGTTTTGTCTTTTGTCGGTGGCATATGACATTGGCGTTTAAATTTAGGTATACACTACTTATTTTACCCGTCGTGAGTTGCGACGGCGTTGTATGCGGAATTATAACATATAGACTACAGTCGACCAGACTCGTTTTGGAATTAAATTTAGTTCGGAATGTTTGGTTATAACTCAAATATATACCGTCGAATCAAAACGTATTACGTTTCACCTGATTTGTTTCCAAACAAAATTTACCTCAAAACGTAACATTTTATAATTGACTTAGCTCGTTTAAAAAAAAAAAGAAGTTAAAGCGTAGACGAACTCGAATTTATACCGACACGTCCAAAAAAATGAAAACATAAGAAAATAGTTATACGATAAGGCCGAAACCTTAGAAACCTAAAGGGGTCAAAGTGACATTTACAAAGTTAGAGAGTTACCTTTGATATTATACCAAAGTTTGGGGTAGAATGTGTTACATGTCAAAAGTTTGAAGTTATAAAGTGTAGGTGCTTTATGTTAAATTTGAAAGTAGAGTGTAATTTTTATAAAGTTAAAAACTTAGTTTTTTATTACATTAGAAATTTAAGGGTGAAATTTGTCAATTTATAGAAGTTAGAAACTTATTTTTTGTTAAGTTAGAAACTTAAGGTGAGATTGTCAAGTTACAAAAGTTATGGGTTGTATCTTAAAATGCATGGTCCACCGACCATGCATTTTAAGTATATATATAATATAAAAATAAACAAATATTTTGTACAGATAGAGATATAGGTAACTGAAATTTAAAATAACTTTTGTGTGCTACAATGATTTCTAAAGACCAAGAGCGCACGGGATGGTCCGTGATAAAGCCATGTGATTGTTGTGATACACCGTCCTATGAGTTTAGTGATGGGGACAAAAATCATCACGATTATGATGTACATCACGATGGTGCCAAAGGTGTGTATGGTGGGTGGTTTGTTTGGAGATGGGGTGTACGTAGGATCGTGTTCCCGAACAAGAAACGATATACCGCGCGCGTTTCAAATTAGAGGCGGAATCAATAATCCGATTAGTTGTTATAGGTGAGTATTTATGGATAAGATAATAATAATATTTAGAAAGCACACACACAAAAAAACACACACAAAGGGTTGCACTTGTATTAGAATATGGCAAAAGTTACAAAATGACTAAGGCATGGGGTATTTATAGTGGATTTCATACATCTCCCTCTCTAGCACATGTATGGCCCTCATACATATGGGTGTCACATGTATGAGACAAATAGGAGGTATATGGGACAATAATAATTCCCAAAATACCCCTAAGTCTATATTAACACTATAATGCAACGTGATAACATCTAAAACGCTATACAATCATGCCTACGACTATTATCGACCTATCACTAGCTGGGGACATACACGAAGTGCACTAACAGTGTAATGTTGTGATTGGTTGTTTTTTTATTGGTGGGAATGATTTAATGATGTTAGTGATGGTGCAATACGCTGCTCTTTAGTGATAGATGTGATAAAATGTGAAAACTTGAGGTGGCACAAAATGATTGATTGTGATAAAATGGGTTGTATGGCCACCCTGCCCACCCTAATTATGTTGTCCCTTGATCGAATTACACACAATATTACACACTAACACGCTTAATAATTACAAAGACAATAATTGAATATTATGATCAATAGGGCTGCACTTTCTCTCGTATACAAGATAGAAAGAAAACAATCATTTTATTTATGTCTTGATATATGAAAAACTATTACATTCTTTCTATATATACATCTACAAGGTTGACGGTTAAAGTTAGTTATTTGGCAGGTGATTAACGGTTGAATATGGAGGGAAACATTTGGACATAACCGTCCATACTTGTGTCCCAAAAATCAACCAAGGCGTCGCCTCATGTATTACATAACTAAACCGTTTTCAACCTTGATATAATATGACTTAACTAAACTAATAATAAGTCTTAGTTATCTGTTACATAACAAAAGATAAGATAAAAATGTTTTTGGTCTAATACTTGTAACAAATTACACTCCAGAAGTTGTTGATATACTGAATGATTTTTGGTTGTTACGAGATGCAGAAGTCTTACAGGACAAAGCCTACAAGGAATTCTCCCGACAGAATTTGTTAATCTTCCTTACCTTCAGAATCTGTACCATCCTTTCTTCTTCCTTAAATTGATTTCTATTGTTTTACTGTTTGTGTTTGACAGATGATCATTTGTGTATGTTATTATTCATACAGAAACTTAAAACGCAACTGTCTCAGTGGCCCCATCCCTCCAGAATGGGGTTCCATGGAACGAATTGTAGACGTGTATGTCTATTTAATTGTACTCTTTAACATACTTTATCAAATTTAGTTCTTAAAGCATTACCTTTTGAGATTGACATCACTTGCAGTTTCCTTCATGTGAATCGGTTAAACGGATCACTCCCAAAGGAACTCGGAAACATCAGCACATTGAAATCTTTGTAACTTTCATTTCATCAGTTATCTCATCAAGTTTACTTTCATATTTATCTTATATAATTGTATTTGTTAAATAGATCCGTAGAGGACAATATGATGTCCGGAGCAATTCCTCATGAACTTGGGAAGCTTACAAGCATTGAGGAATTGTAAGCCTTTGTGAAATTTGTTGATATTGTTGTGAATGATTTCTGTATCTCGTTATATCTATATTAACTGTTTATTTACTATTGTAGAATACTAAGCGGCAACTTCTTCACCGGGGAGTTTCCTGCATCATTTGCAAATCTGATCAATATGGAGTATTTGTGAGTTCTATTACCTTGTTGGATCTAATTATTCTTTGATCACTATATGTCTAGATGGAATTGCCTATATATATTTGTTTCATATGCAGTCGGATTAGCAGTAACAACTTCTCTGGGAAGATACCGGATTTCATTGGAGAATGGACAAATCTCACGAGCTTGTGAGATGTTTTCCTATTCTTGCGTTTGCGTTTCTTGGCTGTAGCAATTATATTTGATTAAATATTCGAATAACAGAAGGATTCAGGGCAGTGGAATGGAGGGACCAATACCTTCTAGCATTACTCTCTTGGAAAGCCTGACGGACTTGTCAGTAATTTCTCTTATATAGTCTTTATTTTGCTTGCAACTTTAGTCAAATATTAGTGTTGATTGAGTCAAGAGGTGCAGGAGAATCAGTGACTTGAGAGGGCCAGACACCCTTTGTCCACCCTTTAGTAATGCAACGCGTTTCACATACCTGTAAGTTGAATTGCTTCTTTTAATTGAGTGCTACCATATTTTTTTTTTCTTTTGGATTAATGTAGCCGTAACTTAATCTTGCCAGGTTCTTGAGGAACTGCAATTTAATCGGCAAGTTACCAGAATATCTTGCCCCAGAAGATCTGAACGTGTTGTTAGTAATATAATATGTTTCTCAATTATTTACTTTATACATGGAATTTCTTTGCATTGGTAGAGAAAAACTGTTGGTTAATCTTGACTTGGGTTTTATGTGGGTCAAAAGTGTTTTGCTTAATGGGTCAACTAATAATGGGTCATAGCCCAAATAATGAGTCTTGCATAAGTCATTTAAGGTATGTTTGAATTAGTAATCAGTCCGTTGGTTCTCTAGGAAGTCATTTGAATTGGTAAAAGTAGTTAGAGTCTTTTGTGTACTTGTAAGTTGTTAGGCCTATTTAAGGCATGTCTTAGTATTGAATAAAAGCATTGAGTTCAACAAAATCTCATATACATCTATTGCTTCTGTACTGCATATTCATAGATATAAACTTGAGTGTAATTGTGTGTGAATTGAACTTGAGTGTTAATTCCAACATTTGGTATCAGAGCTTCGGCTCATACCGGGATCGTGAGAAGGTTCTATGTGAACCGTAGTAAGGTAGAGAGAGTCGAACAAAGCTCTGTGTGAGCCGAGTTCATGTGGAGAAGAAGAAATAGAAATTGTTACTGTGTGTAGAACAATCAAGCTGTGTGCGAAGCATCTCTGTGAAGCCGATCGAAACCTAAGTGGTGCTGTGTGATTCGATCAAGAAAGAGGTACGGTGGGAACCCGCTAAGTGCGGATCTGTGTGATAGAAAAAAAAATCTGTGTGATAAGTGTAAGAGAAGACCTGTGTGATTCAGCAATACGAGTAGAGAAGTTTCTGCGTGAACGTCGAGAAGACAGGCGATCAAGTATTGTGTGATTTGTTCGTTTGGTTTATGTACGTGAAACAACCCAGATCTGTGTGATCATAGGTTGTGAGAGAAAAAAAAGGGGGGGAAGGCAAAGAAGGTTTGAAGAAAAGTGCTCATGCTTGGAGCCACAAAAAGTTACTGAAAGCAAAAGAAAAGTCGATAATAAGCTTTAAGGGTGTTAAAGTTTTTAGTTGAAAAGCCAAACCATAAAAGAAACCTTTGGTGAAGTACTGTGTGTACGAAAGAAGGAAACATTATTTATTATTTTTTGTTTCTTTATTATTTTTTTATCTCTTGGCAGATTTGTGTTAGAGAAAAATGTCGGGAGCGAAAACTGGAGGTGGCGATGCGATTGTACCCGTGAGTAGCCAAGGAAGTAGTATCCCGTTGCAATGTCCCAAATTAACGGCTACAAATTACACGAGTTGGTCGATTATGGTGGAGTCAATCCTACAAGCATACGGTTTGTGGGATGCTATTGATCCGGTAGGAACAGTAGATGCGAAGAAGAATTCGATGACAAGAGCCTTTGTGTTTCAAACCTTACCCGAAGACCTATTGCTTCAAGTGGCTAGAGACCTTGGAGTTTCGAACATGGAAAATTTTCAGGACTCTCTAGCTAATGCGGTCAACGATGAGAGCTTTCAATTGGTGGATCCATGAATATTATGTCCATAAATATTCGAGGTATGGGTCGGGTGGACAAGGCGGGTTGGATTTCGAATATTAGAGTGGCCAATGAGATTAATTTCGTTATGTTTCAAGAGTCCCAGTTGACGTCTATGCAGAATGTCAATTTGGATAGGTTTTGGGGTAGGGGTGATTTTGAGGTGGATTGGGTTGATGCTACGGGTAGATCCGGGGGAATAGTTTCTATGTGGGATAAGAAAGTGTTTCAAAAGCTTTCGGTTCTTAAACATAGGAATATTCTTGTCGTTCATGGTATTATCAAAAGTATTGGTATGAAGGTGGGATTGGTTAATGTATATGCCCCTCAAAGGATCGATGATAAGAGAGTGGTTTGGAGGGAGTTGGAGAGGATTATTAGCCAAGATTCTTCTGCTTGGATTGTTGGCGGAGATTTTAATTGTGTTCGAGATAGAAGTGAAAGGAAAAGCTCTAAGTTTGATGCTGTTTCTACGGATGAGTTCAATGATTTTTTAGATGGGTTGGATTTACACGAGTTTGGTTTACAAGGCAGAAAATTTACTTTTGTTGCGGGTAATAAGTGCAGCAGGATTGATAGAATTTTTGTGTCCTTAAATTTTCTTAAAATGTGGCCTAATGCGGAGTATAGAGCCTTGCCTAGGGGAAAATCGGATCATAGTCCCTTGATTCTTAAAGTTGAGTATAGGAATTTTGGTCCGAAACCATTCAAGTTTTTCAACTCTTGGTTAGATCGAGATGGGTTCGAGGATTTGATTAACACTAATGCCGGCCGATTCCGTGAGAACATATGTCCGGATATTTTCCTTCTCCATAAATTAAAGTTCATTCGCAAAGCTATTGTGGAGTGGAAAAATCGCTACATGAGGTTTGAGGAGGAGGAGATTCAAAGTATTCGGGTGGATTTAGATGAGTTGGATTGCGAGGTGGAACACCGGGATTTACGGGAAGAAGAATATTGGGTTTATTGTGAAGGGCATAGACGGCTACGCGAGATTGAAGTTGCTATTCAAAAGGATTTGAGACAAAAGGCGAGGGTGAAATGGGCTAGGGATGGGGATGAGAACTCGAGTTTTTTCCACGGTGTTATCAATAAACGAAGAGTCTCGAATTGTATCCCGGGTATTATGGCTAACGGGGTTTGGGTTACCAAACCTAATCTAATTAAACGTGAAGTTTTTTCCTTTTTCAGGGACAAGTTTGTAGAAGAGATGAAAGATAGGCCGAACCTGGTTTGTGATGATTTGAAGACGATTTCTAATGCAGAAGCCGATTTTCTAGTGGGTCCATTTACGATAAAAGAGATTAAAGAGGCGGCGTTTGAATGCGGTAGTGACAAGGCACCGGGTCCAGACGGGTTTAATTTCCGTTTTATCAAGAGATTTTGGCACTTATTTAAAGATGATTTCTTGAAGGTCTTTCAAGCTTTCCACGACACTGGGAAGATTAATAAGGGGGTGGGGTCTTCTTTTATTACTCTTATTCCGAAGGTGGAGAATCCGGTGGGGTTGGGTGAGTATCGTCCCATTACTTTGATAGGTGTGATAAGCAAGGTGATATCGAAGGTTCTTACTAATAGATTGAAGACGGTCATGGAGTCGGTTACTTATGAGACCCAATCGGCTTTTTTGTCGGGAAGATATATTCTGGACGGCCCTATGATTATTAGTGAGGTTATGTCTTGGGCAAAACGGAGGAATAAAGAATTATTTTTGTTCAAGATTGACTTTGAAAAGGCATATGATAACGTCAATTGGGGGTTCTTGATTTCGATCATGAAGCAAATGCGATTTCCGGATAGGTGGTGCGAGTGGATTCACGGCGTCCTAGCTTCGTCCTCTTCTTCGGTTTTGGTGAATGGCTCTCCCACATTTGAATTCTCGTGCAGTAAAGGTATTAGACAAGGCGATCCCATCTCTCCATTTCTTTTTATAATTGTTATGGAGGCCTTGTCTAGCATTATTCGGAAAGCTTGTCTTATGGGAGCGTTTGAAGGGGTGCGTTTGCCTAATAACGGCCCGGTCCTATCCCACTTATTATATGCGGATGATGCAATGGTTATGGGGGAGTGGTCGCAAGCGAATTTTAATTCTCTAAGAAGGATCTTGCGCGTTTTCCGGTAATGTTCGGGTCTAAGAATCAACATCAATAAGTCCACGTTGTATGGAATTGGGAAGCCGTATGTGGAGGTGCAAGCTAAAGCCCTTTGGCTAGGTTGTCGTTTTGGTGAGGTCCCGTTTAAATATTTGGGGATAGTGGTTGGTGGTAATATGTCTAGAATAAATAGTTGGGACCCGGTGATTCAAGTGTTTAAAAAACGGCTCTCTTTGTGGAAGGCTCGTATTTTATCCATGGGTGGGAGATTGGTGTTAATTAAATCCGTCTTGGAGAGTATCCCTACGTATTATTTTTCTATGTATAAGGCGCCGATAGCGGTCATAAATAAACTTGAAGGTCTCATTAGAAGATTTTTATGGGGTGGGACGGATGAAATTGGTAAGATACACTGGGTAGCTTGGGATAACGTGGTGAAATCTAAAGAGGCAGGTGGATTGGGTTTGAGTAGGCTTTTGGAGTGTAACAATTCGATGTTGTTCAAGTGGATTTGGCGTTTCAAAGTCGAGGATAATGCGATGTGGAAACAGGTTATTGAGGCTATTCACGCTTCTAATCGTCGGTGGGATATGATTCCATGGAATAAACAATTTAGTGGCCCGTGGAGCAAGATTGTTAAAGCTGCATATGCGACTCAAGTTCAGGGGACGCGGTTCATTAACATGATTCGTGGGATGCTTGGCGACGGGAAGGATATTCGTTTCTGGTTGGATACATGGATTAGCGATATGCCATTGCGAGATGTTTTTCCTAATCTATTTCGTCTTGAAAGAAACAAGTGGTGCAAGGTGGTCGACCGAATTGGTTATGATAACGATGCTGGCATAGTTCAATGGGATTGGAAGCGATATCCTTCTTTGGACGATGAAATTCGGGAGTTGATCGATTGTTTCCGTTTGGTCACGGCTGTCCGGTTGCAACATCGACGCGATTCGTGGAAATGGAATTCTAGTTCTAATATCACCTACACGGTCAAGGAAACGAGGAAGTGGCTCCGCAACGATCAAAGTAGTGCAAATGGAGACGTTTATAAATGGTGTAAGTGGATTCCTAGCAAATGCAACGTTTTTATGTGGAGGACGAGCTTAGATAGAATTCCTACGGCTTCAAATCTGATTTGTCGGAATATCAATATTGGGGATGGGTTGTGTAGATTTTGCGGAGAGGTCCCCGAAAATACAGACCATATTTTTACAGGCTGCTTGCACTCGAATGGGTTATGGAGCGGGTTGGTTTCGTGGTTGAAGATTCCCCCGATGATCATGTTCTCTATCAAAGACATTATTCTAAGTATTCAGTTATTGCCTACGTCTAGTTCCCGGAAGGAGATCATATACGGCATTGTTGTCATCATGTGTTGGAAGATATGGGCGAACCGGAACGAGATTATTTTCAGGCAAGGAAAGGCTAACGTTTCCAAAACGATTGCGGAAGTGAAGGCTATTAGTTTCTTATGGTTTAATAGTAGATCGAAAAAGGTTAAGATAGATTGGGATAAATGGTGTGTTTTTGATGTAACTTGATGTATTGGTTCGTGGTTATCTCCGACTTGGAGATAATCCGCTGTTTTTAATGAAGTTAGCCTTTCAAAAAAAAAAAAAAAAAAAAGTAATCAGTCCATTGGTTTTTAGTTAGAGTCATTCGGTTCTCTAGGAAGTCATTTGAATTGGTAAAAGTAGTTAGAGTCTTTTGTGTACTTGTAAGTTGTTAAGCCTATTTAAGGCATGTCTTAGTATTGAATAAAAGCATTGAGTTCAACAAAATCTCATATACACCTATTGCTTCTGTACTGCATATTCATAGATATAAACTTGAGTGTAATTGTGTGTGAATTGAACTTGAGTGTTAATTCCAACAAAAACACACAAGCATATCTCCTTTGTTGTAAACCTTTACCTGCTGTCCTAATGCTTGGTTTCGATTCCTTTTGGAACGGTAGAAAAGTATCAAACTCAAAGACCATATTCATGCCGGAACAGTATGATTCCCATGTAATGACTTTCAAAAACAATTCTAGTTCCCAAACTATCTGATGTTTAATATATATTCTCTAACATGGCAGTGCATTGGTAAACTTCAAAATTTGAAATTTAACCTAAAATAATTAAAATTACTTCCTAATATGAAGTTTGGCTTTTTCGCGCATTTCCCACATTCCCAATACTCCTAAATATGAGTGGATCACTTTTTAGAGAGAGCTTGTGGATTTCAATTTACAAGAGTCATGGTATTAAGTTGTTTTTTGATGCTCTTCAGAGACTTCAGCTTTAACAAGTTTAGCGGATCCATCCCTACAAGTTTCTCTAAACTACATGACACAACATATATGTAAGTAAATGCATTGTTAATCCACATATATACTTCTCATTCTAATGTATTGATATCCCACATGCTTCTTACTGAAATATATTTTGATTCTTAGCTATCTTACTGGAAATTTGCTATCTGGAAGTGTGCCTGATTGGATGCTTAGTATCGGAAGTATAATGTAAGTTTTTATGATGTGAAACGAGCTTATCTTTTTTATGAATATAAAAATTGAAGGTGCGACATGTCTCCTTGTTTGGTTGTAGAATAGACTAACGACTAATGTCTCGGATTTTCTTGCAGTGATTTGTCCTACAATAATTTTACAAATAATAACAATCACTTTTGTTATCAACGGCAGACGTAAGGCCAACCTCATCTTTCGACAAAGTGTTTTTTTTTTTTTAAACAAGTCTTGAGGTTTCTATTGTTTAATTGCAGAAACTTGTTTTCTGCGTTTTCAAATGATACCAACTCGTAAGTTTCTTTGCCTAAAGATTCAGCAACACTCATTTTTATATCACTTACGCTTTTTTTTTTTACCAGTAACAAGGTCTCATGCTTGGGTAGCAGTCGTTGTCATACAAGTAATACTAATTTACATATTACTTTTTCTTATGTTGATGAATTATTATGATGTATAATTGTACCTTTTGGATTAGATTGGTCCTCCTTGTACATCAATTGTGGCGGTGATGGATTAAGCGCTGGAAATGAGTATTATGAAAGTGACTTGGAACCACGCGGTCCTTCATTTTTCACTTCAACTGAAAGTCGATGGGGATTTAGCAACACTGGTCAATTTTTGGGTAACGGTATCAGCTTTGACAATTATACTGTGAAAACTACTTCTAGACTATTGATGAACAACCCTGAATTGTACATGAGTGCACGAGTCTCATCTTTATCTTTGACATATTATGGGTTTTGTCTGGTTAATGGAAGCTACAATGTAAGCCTTCACTTTGCCGAGATCATTTTTACCGATGATGGAACATATAAAAGCCTTGGCAGGCGTGTATTTGATATCTACATTCAGGTGAGTTTTCATAAATAAATGATGAGCTATGTTAGTTCTAGAGAGAAAAACAAGAAAGAGATAGAGAAGGTTAGACCCAAACAAAGCTACTCATATTATTGATCATCAACTGCTATATAACACCTAACAGACTCAACAGACATTCAAACTCCTTCCCGCCTAACCTGATGACCCTTATACTTTCAATTATTACAATACTTACCCTTATATTCTAATATACACACATAAGCACTATGACAATATTACAAATTGACCCTTCAACTATTGGTTACACAACAATACTCCCCTATTATAAAATCTTTGTCCTCAAAGATCAGCTGACTGGACATCTGGAAATTTTAACTGGAATTCATCTTTGTACTCCCAAGTAAGATCACTTGGAGATACCCCTGCCAATGAACCAAAACCTGCCCAGCAGCTCTATTACTCCTTTTCACAACCCTTGTTCCCAAAATAGCAGTAGGACTTAGTCTGAACCTATGACCCATAGGTAGTGGAGTCATTGAATCACCTGGACCATTGGCTTTTTTAAGCAGTGAAACATGGAATGTAGGGTGAATGTTGACGTCATCAGGTAAATCCAATCTATATGCCACAGCACCAATTCTCTCCACTATCAAATAGGGACCAAAGTACTTAGGAGATAACTTGTTGTAGGGGTGACCTCTTAGTGATCTCCGAACACAATTCTGCAAATTTAACCAAACCCAATCACCCACTGCAAAGGTCCTTTCACTCCCGTGTTTGTCTGCAAATTGCCTCATTCTGTTTTGAGCCTTGAACAAAGATTCTCTGATCATCTTGATTGTGTCCTCTCTAGCCATCATAAACTCATCTAATGTTTCCACCATAGAATCCCTATGAACATAGGGTACATGAAATGGTGGTGCATACCCATATAAGGCCTAGAAAGGTGTAGTATTGATGGCACTGTGGAAGTTGTAGGATCGACTAACGTGTCACCCGACAATCACGAGGGCTATATTCAAGGTGCGGAATCCCTTGAATATGTCTCAATAACAGAAACAAAGATGAAACAATGATAAACGAGTAATCACAACACACACACGGGTCAAAAGATTATAGATTAATCACTAAAACAGAGCTCGAGTGTTTACAGAGATCAAATCAGACCTTACAGACCATGGGAGGGTGTTTGGAGAGTGTGTGAGGCAAGAACTAAGGTCTATGGTTGAGAATGGGCCTATTTATACCTCCCGGGAACGACCAGGCCCATATAGGCGATTAGCAGACCCAATGCAGGCGATTAAGGCTAATCGCCTATACAGCCAAGCCCAATCGCATGAAGAGTACCACGATTAGGGCCCTAATCGTGTGTATACTACTGCTAATCGCATATAGCATCCCGAACCCTCCAAAACGCGTACAAACGTCTCCAAACACCCCGAAACACGTCCAAACAACTAATATACTAGCCTAGGGACATCATGTACTAACAGACTCCCCCTTGGACCAGGCTAGTATACGTACAGAAATAACCAAAAGACAACGTTTATACCAAAGGCTAACAACTTTACAGACTCGATAAGCAGAAACAAATACAACTAAACAAAATGACAAGCAGCATCTTCTGTCTTCATCTTCAGCTTGACGTTGTTTTGACTCTAGTGATTCTCGACCAATCGCATCCTGCATGAACCTTGTTGGCGTTGCAAAACTGGATCACTCTTTGAAACTTCATCGCTTGATCGGCTTCAACTGGTAAATGCATGATTGGATGTTGGTACAACGTCTCCACGTTCTTCTCTGAGCAATTTATCAACCACATAGGATCCCAGATTCTTATCTTTCTGCATGGGTTCGGACTGTTGCTCAAGACAATCACGGCTTCTGTAGTTGCTGCATCATAATGCCAGTAGTACAGCTTAGAAGAAAAATCTTGCTCAACTGGAACGATGGGAATCCTTGAGACACATTTCGGTGGCTTGATCTTGTGTTCCCAGATAGGCTTCAAAGTGAAAGGATGAATCTTGTCTGTTGGATATGATCTGGGATACTGAGGCTCGAACTCTTTCCATCCCTCTGAGCTCTCTCGCTTCAACTTTGTGTAAAAACCCTTAAGAGAAGCAGTTTTCTCTTCGTACAGCGGATAATTGAGACGAACTAAATCACGAATGTACCAGAATGGCAGGCTCAGAATGTCTCTGTACTCCTTAAAGTACAATACACCTTCTTGCCATTTTACCCCGAGCATTCTTGTCTGACTCACGTACGCCCAGCTTATCACATTGCCAGACATCTTCGACAATCTTTTCTTGAAGATGGATGCTCGCTCGACTGCCTTTTTCTTCTCTTTGGGCTTGAACCATTGGGGATACCACTCTCTGATTTTGTCATGTCGTATCTTTACTTCATCAGGAACTTCAGCAGAGTCGGATTTCAACTTCTCTTCGGCCTCACGTACCATTTCTTCATCAATGTTTGGAATTCCAACGCCCGAGCCATTTACAACGTACTCAGGAGTCGGTACGCTGGTTCCCTCTTCGAGATCCACTTCATTGTACTCTGGATGCATTTCAGGAGGAACACTTTGACTTGCATCGGAAGATTCTCTAGATGCAAAGCCATATACTTTAACCATATCCTCTGTTGTCATCTCAGGTGGAATCTCTCCTTCTTCCAGATCATATTCAGGCATGGCAGGAGGTGGGAGCAAGTTACCTTCATCATCATATGCAAAATAACAGTTTAGAGGCTCCACGTCTTCAACTAGAACTATCGCTTTCTTCTTCACTTTATCACGTAGTTCTTGAATCTTGCTCATCATAGGTGTAGGCTCCCCCTGAGCAGTAGAACCTGCTTTGGGATCATTGCCTTTGCGATCTTGACCTTTCTTTGTTCGTCTTGATGCAGAACCACCCGATGATCCGCCCCCACCTGTGGCTCCAGGATCACCACCACCACCCTTTCCAACATCATCATCACCATCTGATTCATCATCATCGTCATCCTCATCATCATCTTCTTCATCATCGTTATCCTCATCATCATCATCACCAGCACCAGCCTCTGAACTAGGACCACCGGTGAGTCTAGGTTGAGTTCCAGTCAACTCATTTATCCTAGCCCTCAGCTCGGCATTTTCTTTTTCAGCTTTCGTGATCCTTCGCTCATTGTTCACATTGATCAGGCGAAGTTCGCTATTTGAGGCCTCTACACCTGCAAGTCTCTCCAAAGTACTTTGGTTCGACTGTATCAGCTGCTGATGAGATTCCATCATGAGCCTATTCGACTCTATGACTTGCTGGTTCGATAATGTGAGCGCATCTACAGTCGTTCTCAACTCTGTGTTAGACTGGATAGATTCTTCGATCAGCTTAAGCATTGCGTTCTCATTTTCTTCTATGCTTGCATTCTTCGTTCGCAATTCTGCTATATCTCGTGCTTGCGCAGCTACTATGGCAGTTAGCTCGCTAATTTTTCTTTGAAGCTGTTCATTAGTAGCATAAGCAGACGAAGAGGTCTGATCGGATGACCCGGTAGCCGTGGGTCGGACTTTCTGTCTAATACTCCGAATCCTGTCACTAATAGGATTGGAAACAATCTGTGAGCTCGTCGCTGCCTGGGTAACTGAGACTTGCTCAGTGAAGATTACCGAAGCAGGCATTGACATGGTGACACTGGCAGGCATCGCTGCACTAACTGTAATAGGAGCCGAAGATGTCATTTCTGCTGTTGTTGTTGCTGTTGTTGTTGTTGTTTCTATTGCTGCTGTTGTTGCCGATACGGAAGAGGAAGCAGGAATGTTAAAAGTATCTGGGAGATCCAAGGTCATACGTCTTCCCCTCAATCTCTTAGGAGTCTTCTCAGCCGTAGCTGTCTTCTCTGACATCCTTTTCTGTCCTCTACCAACTTTCGTTGCTTTAGTCTTCTGTCTTTTCTGAGGAGGAGGCGTGCTAAGTTCAGCATCGATATCTGCAACAAGATCACCACTAACCGGAGTGAAAGTGGGATCTCTTGCAATCTCTCTCGCCTCGGCTGCGCGAGCTCTATCCTCTTCTAGAGTGAGTACATCGGGTGAATCATCTTCTGTAGCTTCTGAGTCGTCATCATCCTCATCAACGTCTTCTATGTTAACTGGGCCTTCATCAATCTTGCCTTTACCTTTGTCTGAACTGGATGGTGCATCTGCATCCAGAGACGTAGCATCAACCATATCATCATCTCGTCTCAGTTCAGCATCATCCGTATTGCCCGGTGCATTTGGTCCCAAAGCAACATAAGGTCTGCCAATGTTATCACCATCTTTGAACACTTGTCTGTGAATCTGAATATCATCTTCTGACTCACTGTCGTCATGCCTCCACCTATTACCTGGAGGTGCCTCATAGTTATCTCTCAACAGATATGCAAACAATTGACGACTTGGTGGATGTTCTGACTTCGGCTTTTTCTTGTATTGCAACATTCTTTTCAACTCAACTTCATCTATATTCGTTATATCAATCAACTCTTCAACCCGTTTTACCATGTTTGGGATCTGGTTGTCAAGGATCATCTGCAGAAAGCGAGGATAGACAATGAAAGTGTTCTCTGACGGTTTCCGCAGAATCACTTCCTTTAGATGATGCATGATCATTCCAGAGAAGTTGAACGGCTTGTTCAACGTCAACGCGACAATTGCTGACGCCAAAGTGTCTTTGATCGCATCGAAAGTTCCTTTGCGAGGGCCGATGCACTTTAACACAACGTGTGTTAGATATTTCATCTCTGGAGGTAGACACCCTTTCGGTTGTGCACATTCTCATTATTTCTCAACCTTTGTATTACCCTTTGAATGATTACTTGTTGTTCCCAACTCATTTTGATTTCTTTTAACAACAAAGGATCAAAAGAGCTTAAAACCATAGTGTAAAGATTAGAACTTTCTAACCTGGAAAAGAGCATCGGCAGTCACATTCTCTACCCCCTTCTTGTAATGTATCTCAAAGTCATAGCCCATATGCTTTGACAACCAAGAATGTTGTAGTGGAGTTGTAATTTTCTGGTTAACTTCTCTGGTCAGCTCTTATTATAAAAGGTTTGGTGATCAAGTAGTAATGCCATTGTTTAATTGCCATGATCACAGCTAACAATTCTTTTTCATATACTGATAGGGACATTTGTTTTAGACACAAAGCCTTACTATAGAAAGCCAAAACAGTGACTGTCTTGTAACAACACTGCCCTATACCTTTTGAGGAGGCATTAGTCTCTACTATAAATTTCTTATTCCAATCAGGTAGAGCCAAAACAGGGGCTTTAGTTAAGGCTTGTTTCAACTAGTCAAAAGCATGCTGAGTCTTTTCTAACCATACAAAGGAATCTTTCCTTGTCAATTCAGTCAAACGCTTAGCTATTATCCCAAAGGACCTTATAAACTTTCTATAATACCCAACCAACCCCAAAAACCCTCTAAGTTGTTTAACATTCAAAGGGACTGACCATTATTTAACTGCTTCTATCTTCTTTGGGTCGGTTGCCACCCCTTCTTTTGTAATAAGATGGCCTAAATATTCCACCTGTTGACCAGCAAAGCTGCACTTTGACTTTTTGGCAAATAATTTCTGTTTCTCCATTATTTGCAGAACCACTTCCAAATGACCCACATGATGATGAACATCTTTGCTGTAAACTAAGATATCATAAAAAAACACCAATACAATTTTCTTAAAAGATCTTTAAAGGTGTTGTTCATTAATGCTTGGAAAGTTGTAGGAGCATTAGTCAACCCAAAAGGCATAACTAAAAACTCAAGAAATCCTTGGTGGGTTCGAAAAAGCAGTTTTATGTATATCATCATCAAACATCCTTACTTGATGGTAGCCAGACCTTAGATCTAGCTTTGAAAATACCTCAGCCCCTTCTAATTCCTCTAATAATTCATCAATGAGTGGAACAGGAAAACTATTCTTCACTGTTGCATTATTGAGTTGCCTATAATCCACACACATCCTCCATGACCCATCTTTCTTTTTCACTAGAACTACAGGGGCTGCAAAAGCACTTGTACTGTCCCTGATCACACCACTTTGAAGTAGTTCTTCAGTCATCTTTTCAGTCACATCTTTCTGAATAGATTGATATTTGTAGGGCTTTAAGTTGATGGTAACTTCTTCATTCTTAAGAATAATCTTGTGATCACAAGTTCTTGAAGGAGGTAAACCCTTAGGCTCTTCAAAAAATTTCTTGTATCTTTCCGGTAACTCTTAAATCCTGCCATCAACCATTTCTTTTGTCACGCTTGTACTTTGACCATTCTGCCCTTCCCATGACAACAACTGCACCTCAAACATTTGTGATTGTACTAACTGATTGGGATTATTCAACACATGATCCATGGATTCTATGGAACATAAGTTGATTCCCTTGTTCCTAACTCCCTTTAAAATTTGTTTCTTACCATCCACTTGGAATTCCATAGTCAACTGCCCAAAATTCCAAATAATATCTCCCAAAGGAGATAACCATTGTATCCCTAATACCATGTCATAAATGTCTAAGGGAATTACCATCACATCAGCCTCATACCATTTGCCTTGCATCATCCATTTGAACCCTTTACACATGTTGGCACAATCAATGTGGTTGCCATTTGCCACTGATACCTTTAGTGCAGACACACTAATAATATCACATTGTAACAATTTTGCCAACCTTTTACGTATGAAATTATGGGTAGACCCTGAATCCACCAAGATGTAAATTCTTCTAGTACCAATGGATCCAACAATTTTCATTGTTGAATAAAAAGGAATTCCATTCATTGCATGGATGGAAATTTGAGGTTGTCCCAATATCTCAGCCAATTCCATTACCTCTTCCACTTCTTCTATTTTCAATTCCTCATCATCCACAATTTCTATTATAAACAATTGTCCATCTTTACATTTATGGGTAGATGAGTATTTTTCTAGACAGATTAAACACTCACCTCTAGCCCTTTTTTCATCAACATCCTTATTAGTTAGTCTTCTCATTGATTTTCCCCCAAAATTATTATTCTTAGGTGTATGTAGTAGAGGAGGATTAGCTACAGTTACATTCAAAGGTTTGGGAGATGGGTAATTGTTCTTGCCACTGTAGCTATTATTTCCATTGTTCCAGCTACTTTTCCACCAAACAGTGTTGCATGGACCTTATCTTGCTGTTTAGCCATGGCAATTGCCTCCCTAAGTGTTGTTGATTTAAAAACCTTTACCAAACACCTTATTTTAGGCTTCAAACCTCCTACAAACAGACATGCAACATACTCTTTTGACAATGACACTTTTGTCATCAAAGCATCAAAAGCATTACAGTACTCGTCCAAAGAACCAGTCTGTTGTAAATTTTTTAACTTTTCCATGGCATCTTCCCATAAATTTTCTGAGAATCTGGTAGTAATTGATGTTACATAGTCATTCCAGGGAATTTGTTTAATAGGTCTCTCTTGGCTAGACAGATACCCTTGATGCCATTTTAATGCAATTCCATCTAAATTGATAACTACATACTAAACCTTAAATTGTTCAGGAGTATGATCAACCAAAAAGAAATGATTGCATTTATAAATCCAGCCATCAAAATCTTCACCGTAGAATTTTGGGAAATCCAATTAGCCAATTCTTGATAATCTTTGATCATAGGGATTCAATTGTAGGTGATTATTATTATCATTATGAATATTATTATTATGATTATTCTGCACTTGGAGGGCTGCCAATTGTTGTTTCAGGCTATCAAACATAGTTTGAAGGTTTGGGCTTAACTGATTGATGGCTGTTCTATTATCTTCTTGCATATTCTGTGTATTTTTAGTGGATTGTGCATGTTCTTTCAGAGATTTTTCAAGTTTTTCCATTTCTTGTTGGCGAGTATTACTTGCCAAGAATGATTGGTGAACGAATGAAAATTGAATCGAATACAAAAACAAGAAGGATCTGATCACGAATTGATCAAACCCAGGAATAGATGGATCAACAATGATCAATTTGGTCTAGAAATGAAAAGAGTAATGGAAGAAAGAAATAAATCAGAGAAAGAATTCTGATCGGAGAAGACGATCCGAATTCCAACGGAATTCTATTACAACGGTTATTGTGGTGGTTATGGGTGGTCGCCGGAGCTCAGATCGAGTGAGCTCTGATATCAATTAATGAGTTGTGTTAGTTCTAGAGAGAGAAACAAGAGAGAGGGAGAAGGTTAGATCCAAACAAAGCTACTCATATTATTGATCATCAACTGCTATATAACAACTAACAGACTCAACAGACATTCAAACTTCTTCCCACCTAACCTGATGACCCTTATACTTTCAATTGTTACATTACAGACCCTTATATTCTGATACACACACATAAGCACTACGACAATATTACAGATTGACCCTTCAACTATTAGTTACACAACAATAAATATGACCTAAAGATCTGAAAAGTTGTTCTTGAACCGGATATGTTACAAATAACTAAAGACAGGTTGGGTAAGTGGTCAAAATGGCTTTTCCATATATTATGATGCATGACTAACTTAGTTCCTTCTTTATAGAGCTTAATTGATGATTTGTTGGTAATGTGTTAGAGTGAACAAGTGGAGAAAGATTTTGACATCGCTGATGAAGCAGGTGGGGTTGGAAAAGAAATTGTGAAAAGTTATACGATTAACGTTAACACTACTTTGTTTATCCGACTTAATTGGGCTGGGAAAGGAACAACCACTATACCGTCAAGAGGAGTATATGGTCCTCTTATTTCAGCTATTTCCGTGAAGCCAAGTAAGCTATTATTACATTAATTTCTATGTATTGGTAACTAATTTTACATCCATAGAAACAACTAGGTTAAAATGTAACTTTAGAGTTGGGCCCAAATAATGTAATGGCCCATAGGGCATGTTTTACAATAGGAATACTCGGTCTATATATATCACATTACGTATTGACTATGTAATGGCCCTAATGCTATCACAACCACATAACTATTTTTTTCTGAGGTTTGAGTTTAGTGTACCCATTGAGAGTGCTCGATTACCTGTTGGTTCATACAAACTCGCTGCCACCTTGTTTGGACTAAAAGACATCCAATTCGTTTATCCCGTGAACCACCACTCGCATGCCATTTTCATCCATGTCTCACTAGAGCTATGTTTTGCATCTTCTCTTCATCGCCTTTAAATTTCAACATAACTTGCTCCAATCCCAGAGACTGACAAATTCAATTACATATGTGTGTGTGTATAGCCTAAGCAGTTAAGGCTATCGTAATACTAAAACATGGGCCAAAGGAAAACATCCAAAAATAAGTTGGCTAGGTTTTGGAAATTTGCCAAAACTACCCACTTCACAATCGATGGTTAGATTTGTTCAGACCACATCATGTGATGCGTTCATTATGCGCGCATTTTAAATACAAGGACTACATTGTCATATGTCTTTTCAAGGTCAGTGAACACCGTATGTGGATCTTGTTAGGTATGGAGGATTTGACTAGAGTAGACGATTCATCATCTGGTGAGCAGAGGATTGCTTAGACCATAAGAAGTCTAACTAGAGGATATTTCTTCTCGTGAGCAGAGGATCCTTTGTCATAGTAGAGAAAAACAGAGTAGAGGATTATTTTTTTGTAGTTAAATCCATAACCCTTAATATATAGTACCCTATAAATAATCCTCATTTTGTATATGTAACAACACATTTAGAAGAGAAGCAGAAAGCCTTAAATAAAAAGAGAACTAGTTATGGAGATTGGATGTAGATCACCTTGATCAAACAACTAAGAGGGTGTTTGGGATTGCTTATTTAACTTCAAAAGTGTTTTTGGTCAGAAGTGTTTATTGACTTATGACTTTTTAAAAATGAGTTTCTAAAAAAGTGTTTGGATTAACTTTTGTGGTGGGAAAAATCAATAAGTCAATAAGTTGTTTGTTTGGTTTAGCTTATTAGTGTAAAATAACAAAAAGCCAAAAGCCTAAAACCAGGATTTCTGACTTCTTGAAAACAGCTTTTACACAAACAACTTATTGACTTAACCAATAGTGCTTTTGAAAAAAGCTAATAAGTCAATAAGTTGTTTGTAAGGGCATATTTGGATAAACTTATTTAATGTTTGGATTAACTTATGACATTTTAAAAATGAGTTTTTAGAAAAGTGTTTGGATTAGCTTTTGTGGTGTGGAAAAACAATAAGTTGATAAGTTATTTTGTAAAAAAGTGTTTGGTTTAACTTATTTATGTAAAATGGCCAAAAAGGGTATAAGGAGATTAGGTATAAGGATATAAGAAGGGTATGTAGGTGAATTAATCATCAATAAGTTATAAGGAGATTTAAAAAGTCACTCCTCCTTTATTTTTATAAAACAACTTAACAAACAAAAAGTCAAAAGATTAAGTACTTTTCCATTATCCAAACATTTTTTTAAAGTTATAATGAGGTGGAAATAAGGAGAGCCAAACATGCTCACTCAATCCCAAACACCCTCTAAGCATCTTGTGTTGTGTTCTTGTGATTTTGTGTGTGTTCGATTCACACGAACCAAGTAAAGGTTGTTAAAGAAGAAGAAGAGTACATGTGGATGAAATCAAGTTGAGGTTCATTCTTGCTTCAGATCGCGACTGGGGTTTGTTAACCCAGTAGCCGCCGGTTTTCCTCTTCTCGGCCTTGTGATTTGGGTACCGTCTAGGGCTCAAATCGAAGAAATATATAGTTGTTGTCTTGGTTTCTCTGTCGCCTGAAATCTCAACACCCTTACTTTGAATAGGCTTTTCTTGGTTGAATCGTGAACCTGGAAAATCCCATCACCGGCCATTGTTGTTTATTGCCAATTAACACATGAAACAGATAAGTGTCTTGTTTTCATTTATTGCTTCCGCCTACATAATCGCAATTTAACAGTGCAGTCCTGTTTGGTTAGTAGCAATTTTGCAATAGTTTGTTAAAATGGCAGAGGATAGTAAAATCAAGATTAATAAGTTTATGGCAGTGATTATGGGTTTTAGAGAATGCAAATTGAGGATTTGTTGTATGAGAAAAGTTTGCATTTGCCTATGTTGGGACAACAATCTGAACCAGGGGCGAAGCTTGGTTCTCGAATCGGAGGGGACCGGGCTCAATTTTTTTCGATCGATAGTGGCAAATCGGCGGGGGGTGGACTCAATTTACCTACGAAAATCGCAAATTTCCACTACTGCGCCAAAAAAAGGGGGCAGGGATAGGCATGCTTTAGGTGTGGTTAGGCTTTCTTTGGCTAAGGGTGTTACATATAACAATGTCAATGAAACAACTACATATGGTGTATTAAAAGCTTTGTCTAACATGTATGAGAAACTATCTTCATCAAACAAAGTGTTCCTTATCCGACAAGTGGTTAACACCAAGATGAAGGAAGGCATGTCGGTTACCGGTCACCTAAACGATTTCATTTTGATTATCCCTCGTTTATCCTTTATTGCAATGAAGTTTGAAGATGAAGTACAAGCGCTTTTCCTTATATCATCCTTGCCCGACAGTTGGTCAGGCATTGTCATAGATATTAGTAGTGCATCCAACACTACCAAACTTACTTTCAAGAGTATTCATGACTTAATTGTAAATGAAGATATCAGACATAGAAGCAATGGTGAGGCTTCTAGTTCTAATTCTCTATGGTCAAGGAAGATCAAAGTATATAAAAGAGGACAACCAAAGAACAGAAAAGACATTGAATGCTGGAATTGCAAAGAAAAGGGCCACGTCAGAAATTAGTGCACATTACCGGCTGTAAAGAAAGAAGCAAAACAATGTATCATCCAAAGAATTAGGCGATGCTCTCATATGTTGCATTGAAGATTCAATGGAATCCTAGATTATGGATTCATGTGCTTCTTTCTACCTTGGTAGTTGCAAAGAGTTTTACATAAGCATCACTTGGTAAGTTTTTACAGTAGGAGGCACTGCAGTAAGTTGGATGTCCACACTTCATAAAAGTGTTGCTCTTTCAGCCACAGAAGTTGAGTATACGGTAGTTTCTAAAGCAAGCAAAAAGCTTATATGTGTAGGATCGACGAACGTGTCACCTGACAATCACGAGGGTTATATTCAAGGTGCGGAATCCCTTGAATATGTCTTAATAACAGAAACAAATATGAAACAATGATAAACGAGCAATTACAACACACAAACGGGTCAAAAGATTCACGTTTATATCATTAAAACAGAGCACGAGTGTTACAATGATCAAACCAAGCAATCTCAGACCTGGGGAGGGTGTTTGGAGAGTGTGTGTGGAAAGAACTAAATATTAGGGCAATGATTGGGCCTATTTATACCTTCCGTACTCGTACAGGTCAGTATACGCGAGTAGGATGCTATAAGACATGTAACTATAGGCGATTGGGCTCTAATCGCCTATAGCAAGTCCCTACTCGCATGAACAGTGATGTGGTATAGGGGCTAATCGCCTATACACATCCACTACTCGCCATTTGCCTCCAATACTCCCAAAAACGCGTATAAACGTCTCCAAACACCCCAAAACACGTCCAAACAACATATATACTAGCCTAGGAACATCATGCACTAACAATATGGTTGAAGAATTTTCTCAAAAAACTTGGCAAGGAGCAAACTCAATGTGCATTGTTCTGTGACAATCAAAGTGCAATACAACTTTCAAGCAGCCAAGAACATGGCCTGCAATATTTAACAATTACTCGACCCGACTTATCTTATGCAGCCAACCAACTGTCTCATTTTCTCCATCATCCAACGGTTTACCACTTTCATGCGGTCAAACGTCTGATGCGGTACTGAACTTGTCTGGATAACACACTTACGCGAACTGGATGCATTACCACCGGATTACCCAACTTCACTTTGTGATAACAAAAGTGCTTTATTCACGACTCATAATCCCATTTCACATAAACGGGCAACCATATTGACCTAGATTATCACTTTATTCGTGAACACGTCAGCTCCGGGAAACTTTATTCAAAGTTTGTTCCTACCAATCTTCAAGTGATATTTTCACCAAGAACCTTTTGCGCACTTAGTGTGAGGTCCTTCGGGCGATGCTTCGTCTTGGACCGCCACCATTTCAATTGAAGGGGGCTATTAAATTAAAAATATTCTCTTTGACCATTTCTTTTATTATCGTTTATTGTAATATTTGTTTCCCTTATTGCTTGCTATCAATTCCTTAATCACAGGATTGATTGTTTTAACCTTTGTGTATATAAAGTCATATATCCCTAAATCATTTTGATGGGGTTGAATTATAAACATTATAACACCTTTTGTCATTAAAAAGAACCTCTCTTTGATAAATGTCCTTTTTAGCATTACTTTTACTTGAACGGTCCTTGACTATTGTTTCGATTCTCCTCTTAATTATTCAGATTTTTGGGTTCCACCAAAAGACGGACTTCTGCTGGGAAATGAAAATGGTGTGTCTGGAGGGACCGTGGCTGGCATTGTGGTAGGAACACTTTGCCTTATCATCTTATTTCTTGGAGCTTTATGGTGGTGGGGTTATCTAAGATGCAAAAACGCTACGGAACTAGGTACTATATGCCAACTATGTACTATGGAACTAGGACCGTTTAACCCAATTCCTTTTTGTATTTTGCTACTATAAATTTATAAATTAATAACTAAAAACACAAAGATGTGTAAAAGAAATATGTTTAAAATATTATACCTGATTACAAATTCTCTTCTAAATTTTATATTTTGTTGTATTTCGTAACCATGCAATAAAACGCAATTTTAAAAAGAACAAAAAATTAAACCAGTTAACCTACCAGGTTGACCAAAGCACAACCCATTATGCTAAACATGGTTGCAGATTTAACATGAAACTGACACAAACCTGTTTAAACTAAACCTGAACCCAAACCCATGATTTTCATGTTAGATTTGTGCCGTGTCAAACACCCCTTTTTGTTAAGGGGTGATTGGATATGCATCTTGAAATTAAATATTTGTTTGATGTACCAAGCTCACCTGAATTTAAATCTCTCCCGAGTTTTTGACATGATCACAAATTAAATTGTGGTTCAACAGAGCTTAATGGTTTAGAGCTCAACACTGGTTCCTTTACATTGAGGCAAATAAAAAATGCAACAAACAATTTTGATGTTGCTAATAAGATTGGAGAAGGTGGTTTTGGCTCCGTTTACAAGGTAATCTAGTACATACAGTAATATTTTACTACATTTAAACATGGTTTAAATTTTGCTGGAAAACTTTTTTTTTATGAAGGGAGTATTGCCAGATGGCACCTTAATAGCAGTAAAACAACTTTCTTCTAAATCAAGGCAAGGAAACAGAGAGTTTTTGAATGAGTTAGGCATGATTTCTGCTTTGCAACACCCAAATCTTGTGAAGCTCCATGGATGTTGTATTGAAGGAAACCAATTGTTGTTAGCGTATGAATACATGGAAAATAACAGTCTTGCTCGTGCTTTATTTGGTAAATGATACACCTTTTCTTCATTTCATTTGACAGGGTCAAAACTTGTAATTGTTAAAGGCATTGGGTTAGGTTGTCTTGAAACCCTTTTGTCAATAGTTTGTGATATTTACAAGTACTTAGGTCATTGAGTATGATTGAAAATTAAAATCTATAATTTGAATGTTTTTATGGAGGTTTTATGATAATATTAATATTGTATAATACACTTTTGGTCGGTTGACCCGCTCCACATTTTTCCTTGTTAATTAATTTTTTTTGTTATAGTTGTATCTTATGGATTTACTTATTATCTTTTTAAATTATTTTTGACCTTAGGGATTGAAGGGACTAAAGAATGGCAATTGGAACTTGATTGGCCAACAAGATATAGGATATGCATTGGTATAGCGAAGGGTCTTGCTTTTCTTCATGAAGAATCAAGATTAAAGATTGTACACAGAGACATTAAAGCAACTAATGTGTTGCTTGATCAGAATTTAGATGCCAAAATTTCTGATTTTGGTATGGCTAAGCTTGATGAAGAGGATAACACCCATATAAGCACCCGTGTTGCTGGAACTTAGTAAGCGATTTAGACTCAACTTTACATCATTTTTTTTAGATAAATCATTGCATTTTCAAAACCTTATTTCAGCAATCAAGCTTAAGAAGAAAAAAAAAACAATTTTCACTTTGAAATTTTCAGTGGATATATGGCTCCCGAATATGCACTACGCGGTTACCTCACAGACAAAGCAGATGTCTATAGCTATGGAATTGTCCTCTTAGAGATCGTGAGCGGGATTAGCAACATTCCTGACAGGGCAAGGGAGAATAATTTCGTTCTTCTTGATCAGGTAACTCTTTCAAAGTATGATACAGAGGATTGAAGGTTTTTGTTTTATTGCTCAAAAGTATATTTATTCTTTTTCATTACATTCAACTTATATAGATTAATATTGGATCTCCATATGGAAACTAAATAAATAGGAAAAAACAAGAATTAAGGACTAATGGTCATAAATGACCAACGGTCATAATTGACTTTTGACTCTAGTACTTCTCATTTTCTAACACTCCCCCTCAAGTTGAGTAGTGGGATCTCCAATACTTAACTTGCTAAGACAGTGACCGAATATCTTCGCATTGACGGCCTTTGTTAATATATCTGCTAATTGGTCCTCTGAATGAACAAAGGGAAGCTCTATAATTCCAGCTTCGAGTTTCTCTTTGATGAAGTGCCTATCAACTTCTACATGCTTAGTACGATCATGTTGAACAGGATTCTCTGATATTTGTACTGCAGCCTTATTATCACACATAATAGTAGTAGCTTCCGGCTGAGGAAACCCGATTTCCTTCAACAGTTTGCGTATCCAAAGTACTTCTGCTAGACCTCGTGCAATGCCTCGAAATTCAGCCTCAGCACTGGATAAGGCTACAACCTTTTGTTTTTTGCTTCTCCATGTAACAAGATTCCCACCAACCAAGGTGAAGTATCCTGATGTCGATCTTCGGTCTCCTTTGTCTCCTGCCCAGTCTGCATCTCTATACGCTTCGACTCTTAGATGTTTGTTTGTCTGGAAAAGAACCCCATGGCCTACAGTCCCTTTAAGATACCGTATGATCCTCCATACTGCATCCATGTGAGAAACTTGCGGTTTATGCATGAATTGGCTCACTACCCCAACTGCGTATGCAATATCAGGGTGAGTGTGTGAGAGGTATATAAGTTTACCCACCAACCGTTGGTACCTTTCTTTATCCGCTAATTCTGCTCCTTCTTCCATATATAGTTTCTGGTTAGACATCATTGGGGTGTCGGTTGGCTTGCAATCAATCATTCCGGTCTCGGCCAGGAGGTCAAGAATATATTTCTTTTGGCAAATAAAGATTCCTTGTTTAGACCTCAGTACCTCAATTCCAAGAAAGTACTTAAGTCTTCCCAAGTCCTTCATTTCAAACTCGTTGAACAATTTAGCCTTTAACTTCCCCATTTCTTCCTCATCGTTTCCTGTAATAATCATATCATCAACATATATAATCAAACAAGTCACAAGTTTACCTCTTCGTTTAAGGAACAATGTGTGATCGGAGTTGCTTTGTTGGAAACCATATCCCTTCATTGCAAAGGTAAATCTGCCAAACCAAGCTCGAGGGGATTGCTTAAGCCCGTAAAGAGTTCTTTTTAACCGACATACTTCCTTGGTTTTGAAATTTTCAGTGAATCCAGGAGGGGCGTCCATGTAAACTTTTTCTTTTAATTCTCCGTGGAGGAAGGCATTCTTAACATCGAATTGGTGAAGAGGCCATCCTTTATTCGCCGCAATGGAAAAAAGAACACGAATGGTGTCAATCTTAGCTATTGGGGAAAAGGTCTCTGAGTAGTCGATCCCGTATGTTTGGGTGTACCCTTTCGCTACCAATCGCGCTTTATATCTTTCAATGGAGCCATCTGGTTTGTGCTTGATTGTAAAGACCCATCGACAACCTACTGGTTTCTTTCCTGGGGGAGGACACATTTCTCCATGTATCATTCCTAACAAGTGCTTCCATTTCTGTTTCCATAGCGTCTTTTCCAATTCTTTGAATTAAAGGCTTGTTCCACTGAATTTGGTAGTTGTTCATTATACAAGGAGGAAGCAAAAGCCTTGGCTTCTCTAGATAAATTTCCTTTGGCAATGTTTGCCATGGGATATCTAGAAGACCTAGTTTCCTTCTCTGGGGAGTATCGTTTTGGTGGGACTCCTCTATTGACTCTCGGAGGAAGTTCATACCTTTTAGTTATTTCTTCTTGTATTGGTTCCTCATATTCTTCCTGCACAGTTTGTTCTATAGGAACTTCATAGTTGTTAGTTGTGTCAATATGAGACTCGTTATGTTGACTATCCTCGTGTGTTTCATTATTTTGAATATCTTCATTAAGTTGAAAGTTACTTACCTCAATAACTGGACTAGGAGGATCATGGTTAGTGGCAATGATGGCTGGTTCACCTGATTATGTGGAAGCATGTGACTCATCTTGGGTATTGTGATTAATTTCTGGTGACGATGGAAACCAATTCAACCAATTCAGTGTGTCAGCATACTCTTTCTCCCCCTCACTACTGTGTTGGGAGGTATAGAAAAATTGGGTTTCAAGGAAGTCACAGTCAAGTGTAGTGTACATATGCCGTGTTTTGGGGTTATAGCACCGGTGTCCCTTTTTTTCAATACCATAGCCCACAAATACGCATTTTTCCGCACATGGACCTAGTTTCCCACGATAAGTTTTGGGTATGTGGACAAAGACAAAGCATCCAAATACCCGAGGTTCTAGTGTAAGTGGAGGGGGGAGTTTGGTAAAATCGGAAAGAGCTTGAAGAGGAGTCTTAAGGTTGAGAGCCTTGGTTGGAAGCCTATTGATTAAATACGTGGCAGTAGCAACAACTTCAGGCCAAAAAGATTTAGGGACTCGAGATTCAATAAGGAAGGCTCGAGTTATTTCTAAAAGGATTCAATTCTTTCGTTCAACGGTACCGTTTTGTTCAGGGGTGTGTGGGCAAGTTGTTTGGTGAATAATTCCTTTATTTTGACAAAATAGTTTCATAGATTCATTAACATATTCTCCTCCATTGTCGGATCGAAGGATTTGAATGTTGGCTTTAAATTGAGTTTGAATCATTGTATAAAAAATAGTAAATTTATCAAAAACTTCAGATTTGTGTTTTAAAAAATAAGTCCATGTCATACGAGTACAATCATCAATAAAAAGCACGAAAAAACGAAAGTTTTGCCCCCCATTAATTTCTGCGGGTCCCAAACATCAGAATGAATAAGAGAGAATGGTAGCCCAACTCTTGTGTTATTTAATTTATAGGTATGTCTATGACTTTTAGCTAAAACACAAGTCTCATAATTTAAAGATTTATTGGAAGGAAATAACTTGGGAAATAAAAGATGTAAATAACCTATAGTAGGGTGCCCCAATCTCCTATGCCATAACCAAGCTTCTCTATTTGTAGTCCCATGAGCAAGCATCACACTACCCTTGATGTTCAGTGCCACGCCCAATGATCGCTCCTGTTCTTATATCTTGAAGGATACAAAATGTGGGGTGCATTAAGACAGTGCAATTTAATAGTGCTTTTGATTTCTCCTTAATGGCTTCACGAATCATTCATGCCCAGATGGCATAGTTTTGGTTGTTTAATTTGAGGGTGATTGTTAAACTGTCAAAAAATTGGTGGCTTGTGGTTTGGGTATTGAAGCTGTTTTTGAGGGTATTGGCGATTTGAGTTGATAGGCCATTATTTTCAACACAACTACCGTCGTCAGACATGGCAGTCTTGTGGATCAAATTGGGTAAATAAAAAGCAAAAGAATGTAAGGATCTCTTATGGCTCTGATACCATCTTTCAAAGTATGATACAGAGGATTGAAGGTTTTTGTTTTATTGCTCAAAAGTATATTTATTCTCTTTCATTACATTCAACTTATATAGATTAATATTGGATCTCCATATAGAAACTAAATAAATAGGAAAAAACAAGAATTAAGGACTAATGGTCATAATTCATAAATGACCAACGGTCATAATTGACTTTTGACTCTAGTACTTCTCATTTTCTAACAGTAACTAACTTTAAAACTATTTTTTTTTTATGAAAATAAGTGTTTCTTTTAAAACTTGAATATTAGATCTATAAAATACACTTTTGTTCTTCTGGATCGCCTTACCATAGGTGACTTACAAACTGTTGACCTACGACCCAAATAGACCCATGGTAAGGCTAATGAATCGCCATTGCCACCTGTGAATAACTGATAACCCTTTGTATTGCATCCATTAATCATATCCCCTTGTTTCTTTATTTCAGGCCAAATTTTTGAAAACCACGGGTAATTTGATGGAGTTAGTTGACCCAAAGCTGAACTCCAAATATAACATTCAGGAGATGATGATTGTTATAAATATAGCCATACTGTGCACTGCAATGTCTCCAATCAATAGGCCAACAATGTCATCAGTGGTTAGCATGCTCGAAGGAAGAGTAGTTCCTCAAGAATTTGCTGTTGAACAAAGTGTCTCAGTGACTGAAATAGACCGTCACAAAATGATGAAGCAACTTGAGGATACGAACGAGAGCCAGATCATAGAAATGTCAACCCCATGCACCAATTCCTCAAAATCTGCTGTTGATTTGTACCCAGTTGAAACATTTAGTGACTTCCTGGAAAACAGATCCAAGGATACAAATAAGTTATTATCTTAATGTTTTTAGTGACATTTGGTTCCATTTTGTACCTGACCATTTTTTTTTTTTTTTTTTTTTTTTTTTTTGCATGAGGTATCTTGGATTGCGAGTATTTTATTTTTGTTCTTTGTGTAATGAAAACTTTTAGTTTTCCTGGGACTATGATCATGTCTGCATGATATTTTCTTTTAAAGTTAGAAGATACTACAGTTATGACATTGTAACAACATTCTGCCTGTAACAATAATATTACGTCCGATTCTATGGCTTACACACCCAAAACAACGGTCAGCTTATATCCTATCTTTAGACCCCCGTAGTGGGGCTTGAAATATAAAGCCCCGTCTGATGTGGACTAAAATGGCGCCCCAAACACCATTACGGGGGGGCTCCATTTTTCAAAATCAAGCATGGGCTTTATATATATAGCGCTGGTTTGCTTGTCCCCCCTCCAATCAGAAGTTGACACCTCATACTATCTATTTATTATTATTATTTTATTATTTTTTAATTTAAAAGATATAATAAAATATTAATAGGGGCTTTATATATAAAGCCCCTACCACTACACCCCTTTTTCAGTTTCTCTCTCCATGCTGACTCAGCTGCCACGTGGACCAATCAGAAAGGGGGGCTTTATATATAAAGCCCCCCACTACGCATGGTCTTATAAGCAAATGATGTTATTTTCATGGGGAATGGTTGACAGTAGACTCCCACACCTTGCCAAGGAAGCTTAGATGTTTTAATATAGCCTCGGGTCAAAAGGTTAACTTCAAAAATAGCAAAGTCTTCAGTGTCGGGGTCAATTTGGATTGTGTTACATTCTACAATATTGAAATTCATCAAGTCTGAACTTGTAGCAGCAGCGGTTCAAGATGGCTTAGACTCCTATCTTGTGAAAAATAAGGTTTCTTAAGAACAAGGTCTTTTATATCCAAATCCTTTTCGGTATTAAGTTTGGTAAAGGACTGAATCAAGCAAACGCACGAGCTACTGCCTACTAGACTTGAAAGTATTTAGAATTCACTAGATTTAGGTCGTGTTGAACCAAAACTGAAAGTGTAACAACTTTGATTGATTTGAATGGAGATAATACAAGGATATATATACAAGAAGATGTACAACAATTGAGGAGACAAATCCGTCTATGAAATAATTCTATGCATAATGACATTGAATGTGTTGACTTGACTAGATGGAGAGATGTGAGACATATATTATGAATGTGTTAGACTTGTTTAGATGGAGAGATGTGAGGCATATATTATGAATGTGTTAACTTGACTAGATAGAGAGATGTGAGGCATATATTATGGGATGTCTAATACCCCCGTCAATGTGAGTCCATAGGCGGTCGAAGATGAAGCATTGTTCTGAATTTTTCGAATTGTGGCTTCGGGAGACTTTGGTGAAGATGTCAGCTACTTGTTGATCTGTTGATATAAACTTTGTGTTGAGTCGACCTACAGCCACTAACTCTCAGACAAAATGATAGTCAAGATGAATGTGTTTGGCTCTCTTCTGTGATATGAGATTTTGACTTAGAAATAGAGCACTTTTGTTGTCTCACAATAGAGTTGGTGGTCCCGGTGGCAAGGCATGTAGTTCACGTAGTAGATGAGTAATCCAAATTAGTCCCAATGTCGTATTCACCATGACCCTATACTCCGATTTACAACTTGAACGGGCCACTGTGGGTTGCTTCTTTGCGCTCCAAGATACCAAGTTTCCTCCTAAATAAATGCAATAACCGTATGTGGATCTTTGGGTGTCAATGTAACAAGCCCAATCTGCATCAGAAAAACCTAATAAAACAGTGCTATGTGGTTTAGCAACAGTTAATCCATGAGATAAATTCCCCTTGACATAGCGTAGAATGCGTTTGATGAGTTGAAAATGAGTAGTGGTAGGATTATGAAGAAATCGACTCGCTTGATTGACAGCGAAGGAAAGATCTAGACGGGTTATTGTTAAGTATTGGAAGGCAGCAACAATAGAGCGATATAGAGTCGGATCATGAAACGGATCACTAGTAGAGTTGAAAGTGTCTTTTGGTGTGAGCGGTGTGGCAATAGGTTTGGAATCGAGAAGACCGGCTCCAGAAAGTATGTCGTAGGCATACATAGATTGATTTAGAAAGAGGCCGGTTTTTGTGTGAGTGACTTCTAAACCAAGTAAGAAACTTAAGGAACCAAGATCTTTAATTTTTAATTCCTTGTGAAGTGTAAAATTGTTAATGAAGTTTTCATTGTTACCCGTGATGATTATGTCATCGACATAAACAAGGATGTAAATTAAATTACCAGATTGTTAAAAATAAACAAGGATGGATCGGCTCGATTACAAGTGAAACCAAGGATGATTAAGAATGAACTTAATCGTTGAAACCAAGCTCGTGGAGCTTGTTTGAGGCCATAATTGGCACGATTTAGTTTACAAACATGAGTCGGATGGTTTGGATCTTGGAAACTTGGTGGTTGTTCCATGAACA
Source organism: Ambrosia x helenae (assembly GCA_030844895.1). Taxonomy (NCBI): domain Eukaryota; kingdom Viridiplantae; phylum Streptophyta; class Magnoliopsida; order Asterales; family Asteraceae; genus Ambrosia; species Ambrosia x helenae. The sequence continues at coordinate 54,155,105 of CM061231.1, forward strand.
CCGCTTCTGTGCATTTGCCATTTAGGAAAGCATTGTTGACATTGAGTTGTCATAAGTTCCAATGATGAATCATGGCAAGGCTTAGGACAACTCGAATTGTTGAAGATTTGACAATGGGGCTAAAGGTGTGAGGACAATCTAGACCCAGAATTTTATTGAAACCTTGTGCCCCAAGTCGAGCTTTATAGCGATAAATAGATATGATATTTGTGGAAGTGGGACGAGGAACAAGGTGCCATTGTTGTTGGAATGTAAGGCTTGGAGTTCATCATTCATTGCACGAATCCATTTGTCATCTTTCATAGCGGTTTTTATGCCTTTGGGTATGTGTGATGATAAAAGAGAATGATGAAGTGGATGGGTGGAAAATTGAGATAATTTGGCGAAATGTTTGGGGTTTGAAAATACCATTTTTAGAGCGAGTGGTCATGGGATGATAATTAGTATTTGGAATGAGTGAGAGTGGTGGGCATTGTGGTGGGGTTAAAGAGGAGGATTGGGCTGAATCGGTGGGTTGGTTCGATGATGGGGATGGGTCGGGAGTGGGGGTGGGGGCCGAGGGTGTTTGGTATGGAGAGTAGGGGGCTGTTGATTGGATAGGGACTGTTTGGGCGAGGTGCTTGTTTCATTTGTTGAAGATTGGGCCGAAGATGGGTTTGGTGATGGATCTGGAAATGTAGTGGGTAATGAGGTTACGGGTGAGGGATTGTTGGGTGACAGGTTGGAGAATGGGACATTGAGAACACGTTTTTGATGGGGTATTAACGGTGGGTGGGGTGGTCGTGTTAGGAGTTTTATTAGGTGTTGGGGAAGGCAAAAAATCTTCAAAGTTTGTGAATGGAAGATTTGTGGTGTTGGAAGTTGTGGAGGAAGTGAGAAAAGGAAAGACTTCCTCGTCAAATTTTGCATGTCAAGTCGTATAGATTCGACCAGTCGAACGATCGAGACATCTAAAACCTTTATATCTTGGACTATAACCAATAAAAATGCAAGGAGCACTTCGTGGTAATAATTTGTTTTTGGTATAGTCACGAAGATATGGATAGACGATATACCCAAAAAAGCGAAGGTTGGAATATGATGGTGGTTGTTTAAAAATGAGTTCAAAAGGTGATTTGTTTTCAAGATGCTTTGTAGGAAGGCGATTTATGATGTAAGTGGCGGAAACGAAAGCATCAACCCATAATTATGGTGGGGCATGAGATTTGAACATCATAGCTAGACCGGTTTCGGTGAAGTGACGATGTTTGCGTTCAGCCCGACCATTTTGTTCCGGTGTATAAGGACAAGACAAGCGATGATGTATGCCATGTTCTTGAAAACAAGTTTGAACTCTATTATTTGTAAATTCGGTGCCACCATCCCTTTGAAAAACTTTGACACTTGTTGAAAATTGATTTTGGACAAAGTTTAGAAAAACGGTGAGAACATTGTAGAAATCGGATTTGCCTTTAGGGGATAAAACCATGTGAACCGAAAATAGTCATCTACGAATATCACATAATATAAATATCCATCGGTTGAGGCGATTGGTGCGGGTCCCTAAAGGTCACAATGAATTATGTCTAAAACTTGTTGGGCACATTTGTTATTTTCAATAAATGGAAGTTGTTTGGATTTAGATAATTTGCAAGAATTACGTAAACCCAGTTTGAGTAATAAAGAAGTAACAAAAACATGACCAAGTTTGTTCAAAGTCGATATAGTTTCAAAGGAAACATGTCCTAAGCGACTATACCATTTATTGAAAGAAACACGAAGTTGCGAAGTGGAGAGAGCGGCAACAAGAGACTTGTGACTTTGGGTTAGAACATAGAAGCCATTTTAGCACATGCCTCTAGAAAGGACTTCCCCCGTTTTTTGGTCCTGAATATGAAAACAATTGTTGGAAAACAAAACATCGAAGGGTGAATCATTTGTTAATTGATGTATTGTAAAATACATCTATTTCCAGTGTAAAGTTTATATAGTTTTTGAGTCATTTAGATAGTATTTTTATTAGTTTTAGGCTTGTACCGGTCTATTTTATTTAGTATAAGTTTTTATAGATTTTTATTAGTTTTGGGTCTTTTTTAGTATTTATCTATTTTATTTTATATTTTGTAGGTGTTTGTGGACGTTGGAGCGTGAACGAGTAACTTTGATCAAGTCAAGAACACCCGAGTCTAGAGCACGGAGTTATACTACTATATATATTAATAGTATATTAGATATAATAATAATAAATAAATAAATAAATAAAAAGACGAAGAACCGTGACTTATGTCACGGCCCAAGTCCACGAAGCAAAACAAGAGTTTGGGTTTTTTGGAATGGAGGTTTATAATTGGATTTTTATTCTCGATAATAAGGAGAGCCGCAAATATTCTGGAGGATATCAAGAAAGGAGCACCACTAACATAGAGAGAAGATTAATTTTAGAGGTGCGGAAGGGTTGAAGCCTAGGTGCGAGCATGGGTCGGTATTTATTATTATTCAATTCAAACCCGTTGTGAACACCATTAATATGTTTAGTTTTTATTGTTTTGATTTTATCATGACTTTTAGAGGCTAAACCTTTTTGCTACCTAGGTTAAAGATGATTGCGTTTGTTTGATTTATTTTCTTTTGGTTTTGGAACTATTGGTTGTGGGTGAATTTTAAAGTAAAGTACTTTTTATTTTCTGATTTGATGTATATGCGTATTTAGTTTTGTTTAAATAACTTTTATAAACTCCACTTGCGTTTTTGTGAATGTCTTTCATGTATGAATGCGGGTTAGGTTGCGGACTGGGTGTTAGCAACTAGTTTATGGTTAATTGTCTAGGATTATCCATAGGAGTTGTAATTGTTAGTTAGATAATTCTAAGTGTTCTACCAATTCTCAATAGCTGTAAGGTGCGAGATTGTTGGTCTGTCTAGGGTGTTAAATTGCTAGTTCTAGAGGCTTTGTGAGAAGATCTTCCTAGTTTCCCTAGCATTCCTTGTAGGCCAAGTCTTATCAGAAATATTGTAGTTACCCCTTGCACTTTAGGGTGTATTGTGACTTTCGCGCTGTGAGGTAGACTGTCTAGCGGTACTTTAAAATTCGAGTAGGTAAGCCTGTGAGGGTAACCTCTCAACTGGTGGTTTAACAGCACAACAGTATTCTAGGGTTTCCCCTTGAGAAGGGTCGAGGGTGTCTAGTTTATTCTTGATGTTTAGTATTTTAAGATCCCGGTTCCACACCAGTTCCATAGCCATTAGAAATTTATCATTCATGTGTAGGATTCTAGCCTAAGTAGTGCCTTCCCATCATCTGATCCCCGTTCTAGTTCCCACCTTGTGTCCTCAATTATTTAAGTTTTACTTATTTATTTTGCAATTAGTTTGTTAGAAAACCCCCCCTTTAAGCATAAAAACATTATTAAGTCAGTTTGTAGATAAGTAGTCGAGTTTAGTTTACGTTTTCCAATAGAGTCTCGTGGGTTCGATACTCGGACTTACTTTAGCTGTACTGCACTGACCGGTACACTTGCCGGTTGTGTGGTTTAGGTTTAGAAAGTCTTAGGATATAAATTTAAAACTTAGAGTGTCTAGTTTAGGTTAATTTAGTAGTTTTTACTAAACCACTTTGAGCACATCAAGTTTTTGATCATTAATCTACTAATTGATAGTAGATTTTTTGTAAGATTTAGAACAACAAGAACATTTTGCAAAGATATAGAATTATTTAAAGGCGTGTTTCAAATATGAGTAACAGGTAATGATTCCCCATTACCAAATGTGAGACGCATGTTAACCTTGTCTGGTTTAGAAGATTTTAGGTCAAGAATATTATTTAGCATATGGGTTGTTGCACCTGAATCGGCCGTCCAATCCGGGGTTTCGGGGGCAATGTTGCATTTTCCATTAAAAGCTTGGGCTATATTTGCATCTAGGGTGAGAGCTTTTTGCGCATAAGATGCTAGGGTGGGACAAGCACTAGCATAGTGGCCTTCTTTTCAAAAAAGTTGGCAAGTTGGAGAATGTTTGGTGTAAGAATGTCCACGGCCTTGGGAAGAGTTTGAACGGCCTCGTCCTCGGTAGGAGGAAGAGGGCCGATTGGTTTTGGAGTAGAAGGCGGCTTCGGGTGGTGTTGTCCCATGAAGTTTTTGGACAAAGAGTTCTTCATTTTCCGTATTCGCGAGTAGATCACGAAAGGGAGGTGCTGAGAATTCGTTTTTGAATCGTAAACACGAAACGTGATCTCACGAATACCAACTGTAGGGTGCGGAATCCCCTCGGTTGTGCAAAATAATTCATAAATAATCAGTAACGATCGTGATGAAAACAGATAGCGAATCACCAAGCAATTTCCCTAACTTTACTCATGTGTTAAATCAAATCAAGAATATTCCAGATCAAAAATCTAGACCTAATACAGAGAATCTCCCAAAGTGGGGAAAAACTCAAATGATAACTCTGACAACAAATGACAATATCTAGGAATAAGTTCCATGCGAATCCTTCTGGTCTTATCATTTCCATCATGTCGATTCTTCAAACAATCCCATAATTGTTTCGAAGTAGTGCAAGACCCAAAATGATGAAGAAGATCTGTGGTTAATGCTTGAGATAGTTGAGAAAATGCCTTCTTCTCAACCGCAAACTTCTTCTTTTCATCATCTTTTAAATCTTTGAGAGGAATTGGCACACTTGTATTCTCAAGCATTGGCGGATTATATACCTTCATGATCATTTGCCATGCTTCTCCACCTTCTAATCCCATACCTTCCAAATGAATCTTGAACTTCTTTTGCCATTGATAGTATTTAGACATGTCCAACAGCTTAGGAGGACGATTACCACTACCCAATGATAGGTCATTGATCAAAGTAGTAATCGCATTCGAAGTCTGATTCTGCACCGCTGCTGCTGCAACTCCCAAAAATCATGTTGTGGAGAATGAGTAACAGCTGGTGGTGTTGAACTAGTCATGGCAAGATAATTAATCGGCTGTGTCGGTTATATGTTCGTCTTTTGAGATGCAAGTGCCCAAGGATTCATAGGAACATGTTGTTGTTGTGTTGTATCTGGTCTAGGTGTCGTAGGAAATCCCCAAATGTTGTCCATAATGCTCGGAATGTCAACACTTAGAAAATCTTGAAAACAGAAATTTGGTTCGACCTAATTGAGGGTTTGAATGAACAAATCTCGTTGATTCAACCCCAATAATTGACTCGAATGAAGAACTGTAACACAAAAACTCTGATTCGACCCTAATAAAACCCTGGTTCGACCTCCCGTAAGGTCGAATGAGAAATAATGTTTCGAAGGGAAACACAACACACTCAGAAACACTTGATTCGACCAAAAAATCCTCTAATTCGACAAAAAACTCACTGATTTGACCCAAAATGTAACACCCGACCCCTCTCACCACCAATATTGTCCGCTTTGCCCATCCAGAGCTCACGGTTTGCTTTTGGTTGCCCAAGTGGAAACTTCCCATGAGGTCACCCATCCTGAAACTACTGCTCCCACCTGAGCACGCTTAACTGTGGAGTTCTCCTCTCATCCACTAACATTAAGCCCCAAAATGCGTTGGTGATTTAAGAGGCAAGACATTACTTATGAACCAAGGATCTTGTAACACCCCAACCGATGGCGGAATCATCGAGGTGCCACGTAGTGACGATTGTTCAAAAGCTCATGGTACTAAAATGTAAATATATGATTATTGAATATTGTTTTACAACATGTGAAATTAAATACAAGACAACAAAAATAATGATAATTGATTGATTTAATCTAAGTCCAAAGCCCTATGTGAAGCGTCAAGCAGCTTATCCTGAAACATGCACGAAAATAATTTTGTCAACATATGATGTTGGTGAGTACTACTTAGCTTTGTACATATAGTATAAGTTTGAAAAGGTAGTACAATTCATGTGTCTAGCATCACCAAGGCATTATGTAAACACGCAAGTAACCAAACAAGACAAAGATCAAATGTAAAGTTGATAAGTTGAAATTGATAATGAGCACCTCAACACGTGTCAAGTCTAAAAGAGCACCATAACATAAGTTATGTCTAAATGAGCACCGTAACATAAGTTACGTCTATATGTAAAAAGCACCATAACATAAGTTATGTCTAGATGTATGATGTTGTATGTAAGCTACGTTCATGTTCAAACATAAGCACAAAGATAAACAAGACACGTATATGAATTGTAAATGAATAAAATGTATGTGTAAATGAATATGAAAGTTTTGTATACTTGTGCATGAATCACCCCAAAAGTTGTAAAAGCGAAAAAGGGGATAAGTAATACTCACATTAGCAAGGTGTTAAGTCTTGTGAAATTGAATAAGTGTAATCCAACGTTGCCAAGTATCACCCTATGTATAAGGTAACAAATAAGTCTAAGTCTATCGAGTCTACAAGTATATTCTAGGGTTTCGAATTGGGATAAGTATTCGTTTGATTAATAAATTAAACGTTTAATAAATAAGAGAAATTTGATAAATAAATAAACAAAAGTCTTTTTGTAAGTTTGAAATTAAAGATGGTCACAATATAAATTTTAAGTATGAAAATAATTTTTATAAAATTATTTTCTTATAAATAGAATATTAAATCTATTTATATCAATTTGTCAAAATATAACTTTAATATCTAAAATATTAAAATTAAAGAATTTTTGAATTAAAAATTGTATTTCAGTTCTAAATCAATAGAAATAATTTATATAAAATTTTGGTGCAAAAATATTGAAAAATGAATTTATTATGATTTATTTATGATTAAAACTAACAAAAATTGATTAAAAATATTAAATAAATGATTTTTCTGAAATAAAAATTATTTCAGAAATGCTTATTGATTTATAAACTTAGAATAATTTTTGTGGAATTTTACAAAGTCGTTTTGATATTTTTTATAGAATTTTATAATTATAAATGAATAAACTTGTAATATTTATAATATATATAAAATAAATGATTTTTGAAAATCTAAAAATTGGACAGCAAAGTTTATCATTGGAATAACATAAAATAAATTTTGTAGAATTTATAAAATAGTTTTATTATTTTAAAACGATTTTTAAAAGAATAAAGAAAATATAAGTATAAAGGATAACACACAACAAAAAAAATTGTTCATGGTGGGACTCGAACCTGGCCTTAGGGCCGGTTCATTGATTTTGGCTAATCACCCCAACCACACATCAGATTTGAATAAGATTTGATTTCGAAAAGTTTTAAATAAACTTTAAGTGGTATCATCTTCCCCAATAAACCCTAGAACTCTAATCCGATCAAACACACGATCAATTCGTAATTAACCATAGGATTATCAATGAACAAGGCCGATTAACTTACTGGAACGAGGAATTGAAATCTACCAAGCTCTATGGATGTGAACAAGTCATGCGTATATATAAAAAGAAAACTCAACGATTCTGAACTTTTAAGCTTTGTTGCGTGCAATTTGTTGTGTGGGAAGAGTTTTCGGTGCATTTAGAAAGACGAGGTGGGTTCATTATATAGTATGATTTCGAATATGGAAGGTTTTTAGTGATTGGCCATACTCGGTCAAAGCTTGCTCAAAATGGTAATTTGCCTAGTTTTAAGGCGTAATTATGGACGGGTTTGAAGCGTCTTGAATTGTCAGTCAACAAGGTGCCGCGAATTATTAAGGTTTCCAAAGATAGGGGCTCAATTAGATGGTCAAAGATGGAGCTTGACTAATTGTTGATGTGGGTGTTGGCTGGCCTGCGTAACAGCAGTGAAGGGAGGAGGAATATGGGTTTAAATGGGGTTTTATATATTAATGGTTGGGTTTAATTCAAAAGTCAAGTGTAGCTCAGATGGTGGTGGCGTGTGTGTGCGTATGAACCGGCTCTCTGCCCGGGTTCGAGTCCCGGCAAGAGCAGAATCTTTTTTTTTTTTTTTTTTTTTTGAATAGAGAGGACGGGAGAGGAGCTTTGGGCTGGCTTGCTATTGGGCTGCTGGTTGGGCTTTAGGAATTGGGCTCCGAAAATTCACAAGGAAAGGGTTTGGGCTATGGTTTGGTTATGGTTTGGTTAGTATAAAGTCTACATTATTATTATTATTATTATTATTATTACTATTATTATTATTATTATTATTATTATTATTATTATTATTATTATTATTATTATTATTATTATTATTATTATTATTATTATTATAGATAAGGATAAAATGCAACGTACAAGATAGGAGGTACGAAATAAATAAATATATATATATATATATATATTTATTTATAATAATAATGATAAAAAAAATGACGGATGTCACAGATCTCTCCTGGCCACGGCCGATGTGGGATTTTCCTGGGGTGTCACATCCACCCCCTGTTAGAGTCTCATCGTCCCTGATGAGGTTAGAGTCTCATCATCCCTGATGAGGTATGAACCCACCATCCCGAACGGCACAGGAGTGGCTCTGATACCATCTGTAACACCCGACCCCTCTCTCACCACCAATATTGTCCGCTTTGCCCATCAAGAGCTCACGGATTTGCTTTTGGTTGCCCAAGTGAAAACTTCCCAGGAGATCACCCATCCTGAAACTGCTCCCACCTGAGCACGCTTAACTGTGGAGTTCTCCTCTCATCCACTAACATTAAGCCCCAAAACGCGTTGGTGATTTAAGAGGCAAGACATTACTTATGAACCAAGGATCTCTCCTGGCCACGACCGATGTGGGATTTTCCTGGGGTGTCACACAAAAACTCACTTGTTCAACCTAAAACCTTTTGATTCGACCTGACCCATTTGAAAAACGGTTATTCTTCAAAAATCAGTTATTTTGATCCAAATTTTTCAAAAGTTGATGGATTTCAATGATTTTAATCAGGTTTTGCTTCAGAATTGATGGAGATCAAGTTTTATGAAAGAAATTTGATTTTATCCGTGAAAACAACTCTAAATAAATAAATCTCCATTATCATTCACAGTTCATGCAAAACAGAAAGTTTTTAGGTATTTTTGACTCAAAATCTGTTTGAAATCTATCAATTTGCAATTGTATGATTGAGCAATGCTCTGATACCACTTGTAGAGGATCAGATTGTAAGAAATCATACAAGTGAAGTAATTTAGGTGCGGAATCCCTAAATCACATGCAAAATGATAGAAAACAAATCAGAACACGATTAGATCCTTTTCAATAAACATTTAATTGATAAAACAATTGATTACAACTCGATAAGCCTTAGTTTATCAACAAAACATACAATCAAAAGGTTCTAGACTTAACTCAGAACACACACAAAACCTAGACCAAATGACCAATTCTTACATGCAAAACAAAACACAAACTATATATAGGCAGTCCCATTCGACCCTTTGTAGAGGTCGAATGGACTACTTCGACCTATGACCAAGCTCGAACCAAAACATATAATAAACAAAGTCTTCCTTCGACCTTCCAAAACTCCCTTCGAACCCACGTTAGGTCGAATGGCTCATCAGAACTTCAAATCTTCATATATAAACGCCATTTTGTGTAAATCCAAAGCGATAGTCACATTCGTGCACCTACAGGTACGGGATGTATGGTACGTTGGGAAGTAGAAATTTTTTCAAAGGAAGCGCCTAAGCCAAAAAGAACCCAATGGTGCTTGCCTTCATCACTAATTTGGTGACCAATTGAAGCAAGTTGGTCGGATATGAGTTTGAATTTTCTACCATATTCGGCAACCGAATGGGTTCCCTTTTGAGATTTTGAAGAGAATCTTTTAGATTATGGATGCGCTCAATTGAGCAATGACTATTAGCATTTGCCAATGCTTTCCAAACCGATAGAGCGGTGGTGTGGCCTATAGTTTTGGCCATGGCCTCCTTGGTTAAAGTAGAGTTGATAAGAAGGCGGACTTTTTAATCGGTCGATTTCCATTCTGTGTAGGTGGGGTTTGGGATGGGTTGGTTGTTTGAGAGTGTGGTTTCAGATGGGTAGAGTTTGGAGCCGTCAATGTGGCCGAGTAGGTTTAGGTATGAGAGGACTGGAGTGATTTGTTTTTCCCAAGGAAGGTAATTGGTTGAGTTGAGTTTGATGTTGATAAGATGGCTAAGGGAGTGGAGAGGTATTGTGGATAAATCGGTGGTTGATGAGGCCATGGAAACAGGCTGTGATAAAAAAAAAAGGAGACACAAAAGAGACGAGTGAAAGAAGCAAAGAAGAAAGAAAAAAGCTAACAAGTCAAGGGAACTTTAGAATGGATCAAGGCTAATTCATGTACGATGAATATGTAACAACTTTGATTTATTTGAATGGAGATAATACAAGGATATATATACAAGAAGATGTACAACAATTGATGAGACAAATCTCCTATGAAATAATTCTATGCATAATGACATTGAATGTGTTAACTTGACTAGATGAAGAGTAGGACATATATTATGAATGTGTTGACTTGACTAGATAGAGATAGGGCTGAGCAAAGTCAATAGACCGGACCGAACCAGCTTGAACACGAACCGACCCGAGACCGAAATATATATAGAATCCATGACCGAGGACTGGACCGATGATCTCATATCGGTTTCGGTGCTTCGGTTAGTCGTAGATAACCGGGACCGAAATGTTGTTCAAATTTGAACTGGATTTCAAATGAGCTCAAATAAGTGGATACTAGTTACGGTAATTTGGTTGATCTACCAGAAGACTGGATTAGAACAGACTAGCATTAAAATATATGTTTGCAAGATGACCTAAAAAATTTAAAACCATAGTGATTGTTAACTTGAGCATAGCAGGGGAGATGAAGGGAGATACCAGTTTGTTGACAACTTAGACGAAGGCATGTAACGATCGAGTAAATAGGACGGTGGTGAAATGTGGGATTGTAGATCTGTGCGGTGACGGAGAAAAATGGTAGTTTGTCGTCCTCGAATTCTTGAACTCAATCGTTATTGCACCTCCTCCCATTGTTATTTTAAGGGTTTTTTTAGTGTCGAGTCATAAGACATGATATTCTACATGCTTTCCACCTAGCATTGTCTTCTCAATGCAATTTGCCTTTTCAATACATTTAGATATTTTATTGTATATATTATTGTAAAATGCATGTATAATTTTATACAATTAATAACTAGAATGACCAAATTTTAAAAGTATATAATAATAATAATAATAATAAACAGGTATAACCGGGTGAAGATCGAATACGGGTGGCACCGGTTTGATTGGCGGGCGGCAGGGTTTTACCGAGTTCTATAACACTGTCGTGCCTTCGGGCGGGTGGGGCTAGGGTTTCCACGCATCGGGAGAAGGCGGGGGCTGCTGGAGGTCGGGTAATCGATTCTTGGGCACGGCGCCCCACAAGGGTGGTTGCCACTTAGTTTTTTGCCAATAAAAAAATAACTTTAATATCATATAAATTATACAATGTATAAAAGTTTATCCTTATTGATATTTTAATTTTTAACAGCTTTAATAGTACTTGATAATATTTTGTCATTTTAGAAGTTTTAAAGTGGGGAAAAATAATTTTGCTTCTCAAACCATGGGCAGTCATCGGAAACCTATTCCGGTGGATATCCAGGCAAGGGTAACCAAGTTTTACGTGACCAATCTTCCTGATCGTTGTAGCGGGTTGGAATTGGCGTCCGAGATTCGAAGTTGTGGGATGATCTACGACATATATATTGCTCGCAAAAGGGATAAAGTGGGTAATAGATTTGGCTTTGTTTCATTCTTGGATGTGAAGGATAGAGATGGGGTGGCTAAACAGATTTCTCAGATCAGAATGGGGGACTTCCGGCTGAAGTGTAACGTTGCTAGATTCGTCCTGGAAGATGGCGAGATTGATGATAGGAAGAAGGAGAAAACCCAACCAGAGTTCAAAAAATTCCAACAGGGGCCAGAAGAGACCAAGAAGAGTGGGAGTTTTGGGATGGGAGGGAACATCTCATTCAAGGAGGCATGTACTGGGGTTAACCCTAACAGGATAGTGGAGGTTGACGATAAGGTTCAAGCGTTTGAAAGTGAGATGGGGAGATCGTTAATCATCAGGGTTGGATCTTTTGAAGTACTAAGGAATTTCCGAAGTATTTTGAAGGAGATGAGTTGTCGTCAGGGGAGATACGCTGTCTGGGTGGTTTCGTGATTATGGTCATGTTTAATAATCAAGAGCATGCTATCATGGCTAGAGATGAATTCTTGGGGCGTCCAGAGCAGTTTAAGTCTGTAGTTTTATGGGAAGGCCAGGAGATCATATATGAGAGAGTAGCCTGGTTGAAAGTGTATGGGTTGCAGCTTAATATCATGGAGAATAATGTGGTCAATAATATTGGGAGTCTATTTGGGAAGGTTGTTAGACCTGCTCATATTGATCGGAACTGTGTTGATGCTTCTTTTCAGTATGTTGGTGTTTTGGTGAATGGGTGTAAGCTTATTCAGGAGGAGATTTTTGTCAAGTGGAGGAAGAAGACATTCAAAGTTTGGGTGTTGGAAGAGTCTAAGGAGTGGTTGGCGAGTGTTTGGATATGGAGGATGACGAGGTGTGTGACCAGGAGGAAGTAGCGGGCAAGAAGATACCGGCGGAAGGGAACGGAGGCAGTCCGGACCCTAATACGGTGTCTCCGGCTCCATCTCCGGTGAATGTTAATTTTGGTATGGAGGATATTTCGGGAAATGCAGTTAATGGTGATGAGGTAATCATGGGAATTAATGATGATGGAATTGGAGAATGTGGGGTTCCCAAAAATAACCTCCATATTAATGGGGAGGAATTGAATGCAGTTGACTCTGAGGGGAATGTGGGAAACAATGATTGTGTAATAAAAGAGAAGGAGTGCATGGGGGGTTTTTCTGTTTTGGAAAGGAATAATAAAAGGAAGAAAGATGCTTTGAAAAAATCAGTGGGCTTAAGCCCAGTGAGTGGTTATGTCAGCAGTAATGATAGGCCCAGTAAAGAAGTTAAGTTTGCTGAGGAAGACCCTTTTGGACTGGACCCATTTATTAATGGGCTGGATGCGAATGTTCAGAAAAATAGAGGATTCGGAGACATTAAATTGTGCAATTCATTTGAAGGCCTTCTTGACGATCAGACTGAGGAGGAACTTTGTGATGCTGTGCAGATAAGATCCGAACCTAGGGTGACACAGGGGTTGGATGTGGAGCAAGAGGTAGCCGCTACTGTGGAGTTTGGTGAAAAATTAGGTGCTAAGCTGGATGATTTCCAGCCTCTTGTTCGTGATACTATCCAAGGAAAAGGGGTACAATCAGGTTTGAAATGAATTTCCTCTCTCTAAATGTTAGAGGAATTAGGAAGGTGGGGAAGGTTTCATGGGTTAAAGGGATGGTAAAAAAGTTTGGATTGATTTTTTATGTGTGCAAGAGTCGATGCTTGTGGATGGCTCTAATTTTGATTTTTCATATGTTTGGGGTAGTACAACTTATGGGATGGATTTTGTGGGGGCTGATGGTAGATCAGGGGGGAGTTTCAGTTTGTGGAATACTAAGAAATTCAGGAAAAAGGGGACAGTTAAAAGAAAGAATTTTATTATTACCTCGGGTTTTCTAGTTGAGGACGGGTCGGAGCTAAATGTTGTAAACGTTTATGCCCCTCAAAAACTTAAAGATAAGAAGGAAGTTTGGGATGAGCTAAATTCGTTTATGGGTGGGATGACGGGTATGTGGATATTGATTGGAGATTTTAATACGGTTCGCTGGGTGGAGGAAAGGAGAAACTCTAAGTTCAAGCTAGGAGATGCTTTGGCTTTTAACGATTTTATTGAGTCTAACAGTTTGCAGGAATACTTCATGAGGGGAAATAAGTTCACTTGTTTGACAGGTTCTGGTCAAGGAAGCAAGCTGAGTAAAATAGACAGATGTTGGTTTGTCAAGACTTTTTCAACCGGTGGCCGGGTGCTTGTTTGAGATCCCTCCCTAGGGATTTGTCTGATCACACTCCTCTTTTGTTAACTTTGGTCGACACAAACTTTGGGCCGAAACCGTTCAGATGGTTCAACTCGTGGCTTGATAGACAAGGTTGTGATAAGGTGGTTATTGATACACTTACTAGTTCTCGGTTTGAAGGACCAGCGGATCTGATTATTAAGAAAAAACTGGATGCGGTGAGGGTTGTGGTTAGTAAATGGTGGAAGGAGGTGTCATTAAAGGAGGCGGAAGATACACAAGAGCTGAAAGGGGTTATTGAGAAGCTAGAATCCGATATGGAAGGCAGGGAGTTAGAGGAGGAGGAGAGGTGGATTTGGGAAGAGAGCAAAAATGAGTTGGAAAGGCTTAGGTTGTACAAGCATCGTGACTTAGTGCAAAGATCGCGGGTTCGGTGGTCATCCCTGGGGGATGATAATACGGCGTTTTTCCATAGATGTGTTAATGGGAGAAAGGCTAATAATGCGATTCCGGGCTTGTTAGTCAATGGGGTGTGGATTTCCAAGCCTTCTTTTGTTAAAAAGGAGGTGCTCTCGTTTTTCAGAAACCATTTCCGAGAGAATCTTGCTAACAGACCTGTTTTATTCTGTCAAAATTTGAAACAGGTTCATGGTGTGGGCGCGGAGGATCTGATTAGGCCGTTCTCGAAAGAAGAGATTAGAGAGGCGGCGTTTGATTGTGGAGCTGATAGGGCTCCAGGCCCGGACGGTTTCAACTTCACTTTCATTAGGAAGTTTTGGAACCTGTTGGAAGCTGATTTTTGTTTGTTATTTGATGAGTTTTTATGAGACAGGTGTTATCAATAAAGGTTGTAGTACGTCTCACATTACCTTGATAGCGAAATCAAAGACTCCGGTGGGGTTGAAGGACTATCGGCCAATTAATTTGATAGGTGTCATTAGTAAAATCCTATCTAAGGTGTTGGCTACCAGGTTGACGAAGGTTATTGACCAAGTTATTTCAGATACTCAGTCGGCGTTTATTAAAAATAGATTCATTTTGGATGGGCCCCTAGTCCTTAATGAGGTAATTGCTTGGTTAAAGAAGAATGGGAAGCTAGCGTTCATGTTGAAGATTGACTTCGAGAAGGCGTATGATAATGTCAATTGGGAGTTCCTATTATCCATCTTGGAGCAAATGGGTTTTCCCCCTAAATGGAATTGTTGGATCAAAGGTATTCTAGCTTCGGCCCGGTCTGCAGTTTTGGTAAATGGGTCCCCTACCTTCGAGTTCCAATGCCAAAAAGGTCTTAGACAAGGGGACCCTTTATCTCCTTTTCTTTTTCTTATAGTCATGGAGGTTTTGAGTAAAATGGTGGAAAATGCTTGTGGGTTGGGTTTGATTGAAGGTATTAATATTGGTACTGATGGGCCCCCGTTATCTAATATGTTATATGCGGATGATGCGCTCATTATTGGAAGGTGGAGTAAGGATAATATAATATGCGTGGATAGGCTCCTCCGGGTGTTCCATATGTGCTCTGGGTTACAAATAAATATCCAAAAGTCTAGTCTTTTTGGGTTGGGAGTCCAAGAAGGGGAAGTGGAGAGTATGGCGCGGATCCTTGGGTGTAAAGTGGGGTGTTTGCCGTTCGATTACTTGGGAATTAAGGTAGGAGCTAACATGAATCGGGTTTCTAATTGGTGTGGTGTGGTGGAGACGATTAAGGATAGGCTTCAATTGTGGAAGGCTAAATTACTCTCTATAGGGGTAGGCTTACTTTGATTAAGGCAGTTTTATCGAGCCTTCCGGTCTACTACTTATCTTTGTACAAAGCGCCGATTAAGGTCCTTGAATTGATTGAAAAACTGATGAGACACTTTCTTTGGTGCGGTTCTAAGGATGGTCGTGGCCTTCACTGGGTGTCATGGGATGTGGTTACTATGACTAAAAAAGATGGTGGATTAGGTATTACAAAGATTGGGGACGTAAATGCATCTTTATTAGTTAAATGGGCTTGGCGTTTCAAAACTGAGGAGAATGGGCTGTGGAGAAAAATAGTTACTGCTATCCATAATGGTCGCAACAGGTGGTGTTTTCTTCCTGTCAAGCGTAGTATTACTGGTTGCTGGAATAATCTGGTGCGATTCCTTGATAGCTTGGTCCTAAACGAAAAAAGACGCAATTTTGGATTAAAGGTATTGTGGGAAATGGTGAGAAGATAAAATTCTGGAAGGACATATGGTATGGTGATGGTCCGCTGATGAGCAGGTGGCCGTGTTTATATAGTAAGGAGGTTGTTAAAAATTGCACGGTTAAAGATAGGATTGTAGAGGTTGATTCTAGTATGGAGAGAAATGATAGCTGGAGAGTTGAAGCTGATTCAGTGACTCTTATCTCCGAAAATCAAGATGTGGATAATATGCTTTCCCAGGTTAAATTTAAAGGGGGTCAAGATAATTGGTTTTGGATGGGAGATAGTAATGGTCGGTTCTCAGTCTCGAGTGTTAAAAAGCTGCTGTATGAGGGCAAGAATCAGCCTCGAAACCAGAAGATGAGATGGATTCACTGGGTGCCGCTTAAAGTTAACATTCTGGTATGGCGTATCGAGATGAACAGAGTGCCTACTAGGATGGCGTTGCTCCATAGAGGTCTGCACTTGCAGGATCAGTCCTGTCCTTTTTGCGGGGTTGATCCGGAGTCAGCTGAACATTTGTTTGTTGGATGTGGGTTCTCGGTGGACGTCTGGAATGCGGTTTGGGAATGGTGTAAGCTCACCTCGGCTCCGATCAGTTCATTTGAAGAATTACTGCAGCTCCCGAGCAGAAGTGGAAATCAGACGAAGTGGTACAAAAGGATATTGCAAGGCATCTTGATGGTTACATGTTGGGCTCTTTGGATTTCTCGAAATAAAAAAGTGTTCGATGGGTCACCGCCTAAGGAAATAGAGATAGTTGCTTTTGTGAAGTCTATGTCGTTTTCTTGGTTTAAATATCGCTCTAAATTTAGTGATTTGGAGTGGAAGGATTGGTCAAAATTCTCATTGTATATGTTGTAGTTGTTGTGGCGGGCTTCGGCTTGAGGTCCGGCCTTTTTTAATGAAAGTTTAGTTTAAAAAAAAAAAAAAAAGAAGTTTTAAAGTGGGTGTAGACATCAATGTTTTGAAAGGAAAACAGAAGTGAGTTCCAAAGTGAGGGTGACCACGAAGAGTTTTCATTTTATTCTCTGGTTCCCATTATTTTTTTAATTTTATTCTCTGGTTCCCATTATTTTTTTTTAATTTTATTCTCTGGTTCCCATTTTTTTCCTAAATTTTCTCTCATCTTTTTGTTTTCATTTTTTGAGTACTTCGGTGTAAACAAAACTCCATTATAGGCTTTGAAGAAACTCATATTATTATTTTTATTATTTGTTGTTGTTGCTTCTTCTTCTTCTTCAGGGAATATTCTTCATGGAATATGCAAGCACTATACAAATATGTAGTGGTTCATAACTTTTTTCCTTCCATTTCGACCTGTTTTTAAACCTTCACACCATCGTTCCACCTTTTCGTTCGTCCCTCTACATAATTTCATTCACCCTTTTTACCCCCTTCACCCTCTCGTTCGACCTTCTTATTTCTCATTCCCCTTTCATTCGACCCATCCTATATTTTCTTTCTAATTGGTTCATTGTTTGACCCATCCTATATTATCATTCATATAGATAACTTCTTTGAAGTGGTTACATGGTTTGACAGCCCCACAAGTTGTAGAAGTACACTTTTCCATATAATAATATAATTTATATAATTTATAGTACTAGTGCACTTTTTTCCATGGGTTTTTAATTATAATAACAATAATATTTATAATTATATTATTATTAGAGTAATAATAATAATAATATATTAATAATAAATTTAAAAAGTGAAAGTTAAAAAAAATGGAGTAAGGAGTTATGTGGGGTTCCGCTTAGAGGGTGGGCAACCTGTGGTTGCTACCCTCACCGTCTAGTAAAGGGTTTTTGCTCGCTAGTTCCCCCCCCCCCCTCCCCCAACTCATCTCGAGTTCGGCGGTTAGTATTCGCACATGGCCCCTGCTAGGAAGTCCCGGAATGTCAAGTCAGGAGGTTTTGCGCATGGCTCTGTTAGTGGTACAAGGGTCTACCCCTTTAAACATTTTCACAATTGTAAAGATGGTAAACGGGGTTTGGCGGATTTTTTCGCCTTCTTGAACACATGCAAAGCACTCACCTCAAGACAGAAAATCGAAGACTGTCTATGAAGGAGGCTATCTCGAAGGATCTAGACCTTTTTTTGGAGGTTGGGAAGTTCTCAGGGCAGGAGATAAATGGTTATGTGGGAGGTGCATGGTGATGCATGCCCTTAGTAGGGGATGCAAGCATGACGATGAGGTTGTATCGTTCGCCATGGTCTCGGGAGATGTCGAAGATTTCATTGTTGGGATACAAAAACCATGTCAAGCGGTAGACGACGCAAACCCACGTCACCCAACCGGGATGGTTGGGGATGTTGCCCTCCTCGAGCGTGTTTTTTCCCTCTCTATTCAAACTGTTAAAAGCATTCCCCTAGTTGTCATCTGATGTTGCTCAAGTGTTAACAGGTTCCTTACGCAAAGTGGTGGCGTCGCCAGACTCGGTTGACAATTGGGTCCAATTGCTATTGCTTCCGCGTTTAACCCTGATGGTGGTCAGACCGTCCTCCAGGCAAGAGCGAAGATCAGGGAACAGGAAATCTCTGCATTGTAGTAGCATCATGCAAGCGATTGCAGTATGGAAAGATGGGTCTAGGTTTGCGGTCTTGATCTCTTCCCTCTTGGATAGTGTGGGGGAGGTTGTGGTACCTAGGGGGAAGTCAGAAGGGAAGAGGACAATGAAAGGGAACCTAATATAAAGCAATGTCTTCGAAAAGTCAGGGATGGGCATTTCACGGCGACGGTTAAGGTTTTGTGCTCTAGTGGGGTCGCCCCTTTATGTGAATCGACCATGAAAGCCCTCATTGATAAACACCCAGTGGTGCCGCCTCCATCCTCTCCTTCTAATCCTATCGCACAACCCGCTCTATCTGTAGATGGGGATTGTGTGCTCAATGTATCCGATCATTCCCTAAAGAGACGTCTTGCGACAGGGACGGGATTCAGGCCCAACACCTGTTAGATGCTATTGGCGGCGAAGGCTCGGTGACTTCCTCGGGTTTGCTCGCGGCCATTACTGAAGTCATCAACTTATGGCTTGGGGGGCCTATTGCTGTGGGGGGCATTTGGCGAAGGTTGGTTTCTAAGGTGGCAATGAAGAAGGTTGGGAAAGACATTGCCCAGTACCTGGGGGACTTTCAATTTGGAGTAGGGGTACCAAATGGCGCTGAGGCGGTGCTTCACAGTGCCAACAGGTTCCTCAACTCTTTTCATGCGGATGGGTCATTGGCTCTGCTTACAGTAGACTTTTCCAATGCGTTCAACATGGTCGACCGCACAGCCTTTCTCCAAGAGGTTCACCAGCGGTGCCCGTCTATCTATCTGTGGGTCCAGTTCCTTTACGCCCAGCCTGCTAGGTTATATGTGGGTAATGATTGTATTGGGCTAGCACCGGAGTGCAACAAGGAGATCCTTTAGGGCCCCTTCTCTTTGCGCTTGCCTTACACCCCCTTATCATGCGGGTTTAGGAACATTGTAACCTCCCGTTTCATGCTTGGTATTTAGATGATGGGACGATTATAGGCAATGCAGCTGAGGTTGCTAAGGCTTTAGACATTATCAACGTGCATGGGCCATCTCAGGGGCTTCATCTCAATATTAAGAAAACAGTGGTTTTTTGGCCGACGTGTGACGGGCTGAAAGTTCAGGATGGGCTTTTCCCGAGAGGGATTGGTAGACCAGAGAGGGGGGTTAAGCTCCTTGGTGGGGCTGTTAGCCGAGATCCTATCTTTATTGGGGAGTTGGCAGGGCGGCGGGCTACGGTTGCGGTTGACCTTATGAAACTCCTACCCCCCTTAGGGATCCCCAAAGTGAACTCCTACTGCTCAGGTCATGCATGGGGGTCGCTAAGTTACTTTTTGGGTTGCGAACTTGTCAACCTCACTTGATGGTGGATGCGGTATCCCTTTTCGATGATGGCCTCCGGGAGGCTATTGAAGATATAGTTGTGTGTGGTGGCCCCTTCTTCGGGGACCTCCAGTGGCGATTGGCATCCTTGCCAATGCGTTTAGGTGGTTTAGGCCTCCTTTCAGCTCAAGATGTTGGGGTTTATGCCTTTGTGGCTTCTAGAGCTCAGTCTTGGAAACTTCAGGATCATATCCTTCAAAACAGTGGGGTCATCGGGCTAGACCCGGACTATCAACAGGCGCTCGAACGCTTAAATGTCTATCTCCCGGACTTTGATATTGGCGGTTTTTCTAATAAAGACACCGCCCCCTCAAAGCCACAAAAAACTTTGGTGAATGCTCTGTTTAGCAAAACTGCTCAGAGCCTGGGAGAAGTTTTTGAGTTGTCCTCCCGCCAGAAGGCGGTGATTGAATGCCTAAAGGGTCCTCATGCTCAGGATTTTTTGACTATTATCCCGATTGAGGGTTTGGGTCAACGCATGTTCGCAGTGGAGTACAGGGCTATACTCAAGTACCGGTTGATGATCTCTATGTATTCGGAAGATGAAAAATGCCCCATCTGTCGTAAAGCTTGCATGGATAAATATGGGGAGCACTCAGTTCATTGCAAAGAGCTCCCTGACTTTAAATATCGGCATGACTGTGTAAGGGACGTTTTGTGGGACATCCTGAGAAGAGCTGGGATTTCTGCCAAAAAGGAGGCCCCTGTAAATTTTCTCACTGACCCCGCGGAAGGGAGATCCACCCTGCGACCGGCAGATCTGCTTGTCTTTGGCGGGAGAGGGGGAAACATGCTTGCGTAGACCTCACAGGGGTATCTCCTTTGGTTGGGTTAAGGGAAACAGGGTTTGTAGCTGGGCAAGCATCGAGAAAGGCGGAATCGAAGAAAGTAGATAAGCATGCTAAAGCTTGTGTAGAGAACCAACATGTCTTTATTCCTTTGGCCTTTGATACCTTTGGCTCCCTAGCGCCAGAAGCTATTCGTTTCTTGACAAGGGTCCAACGGGTCGTCCACAGCAATAGTTCATCTCCAGGGGGCAAGGATTTGTCTTTGGTAGACTAGGGTTCGCAATTCAGAAGGGGGTGGCGGCGCAGCTTGTTGCCCGTCTACCTTCTATTATGATGTAACTCTCGTATTTTGTTTTAATGAATATGAACAAATGTTTTAATCAAAAAAAAAATCAGAAACTCTGCCATTTTTGGAACATGTTATTGATATTGTTGCTCGCCAGTGAATATTAGTCATAACATAATCATCGCACATTTGCTTGCTCGTTTACTGAATTCGGTGTGGTCTCGATTAGGTCAGTTATTCTCGGTGCCGACCCGAGAACCGACCCGAACCCAAATTCTGAAGAATATAAGGACCGAATTCCTACTTGTTTAAATTATATCGGTTTGGTTGATTTTCGGTTCGGGTCTCGGGTAATTTCGGGTCAAGCCGAATTCTGCTCACCCCTAGATAGAGATAAATGTGTTAACTTGATTAGATGGAGAGATATGAGGTATATATTATGGGATGCCTAATAAAAACCATACCAAAAGATTGTGGATTCATGTCCTAAAAGAATCAATGTTGTTAAGACTAAAAGATAGATCGAGTTGAGTAGAGGTGGCAAAAGACAGATTTTTTTAAACTAAGCTTCAAACAGTTGAGCTTGTTATTATTTATTTATTTTTTTTGTTCATTTATTTGAACTAGGATTCTGTTACCCCGCGCTTCGCGGCGGGAGCTCTGGTTGCGTTAAAAGTTTGGTGGACGTTAAAGATCACGCGTCACTGTGGAAGCTCCTATTGCTTGGAGGGTTTTGGGGACACAAAAGATAATATTAAGTGACTTTTGTTCTCACGTGGGCTTAAAAAAATACTCTCGGTACATGTTACGTGTAAAGCGCGACGGAGAAGTACACTATTTAACAAACCGTACAAAAATTACAAGTTACCTAATCTTGGGACTAAACATGCAAGCAACCCATTTAAGTCAACTACTTTATTGGGCCTAAATCAGTAAATGGGCCGTCTCATTACAACTCCAAACAGGCCCAAAATAGAAGCCAGGGCCTCATGTGCATCACCATTTTTTAGCCACCAATTTTCTAACACTGTAGAACTGTTCTAACTTTATTAGATATATATAAGGGGTAACTTTGTAAAATAGTAACCAACTTTCAAAAGTGTTCCAATTAGGTCACTCAACATTTTTTTTTTTGTCTCAATTGGGTCACTCAACATTCACTTAGTATGTAAATTAGAGGTTTTTTCATCTATTTTGTAGGTAACTATGGTAATGTGGCTTTTTGTTTATTTTTTTCCTATCTATTAATGCCGACGTTAAGTAATGATGTGGATTTATCATATTTTTTTTAATTTTTTAATATAATTAACATGTTATTTTCTTTTTTTAATACATTTACATATATTTAAAATCCTGACCCCAACATCTTCTCCTCCATGTCATTCTTGACACATACAAAATTTTACAAGACTCAATTTGAATGTTTAGTTATTTAATTGGGCCAAAAAAGGGATGAGTGACCTAATTGGAACACTTTTGAAACTTGGTTACTATTCTATGAAATATTCCCTATATATATAATTATATAATTAATTAGTTTATTAAATAAACTGATGAAGAAAAAGATGTTGAAATAATTCGTCTTTTTTTTTGTTAATTTTTTCAAATTTGTTTCTGCTACAAACCAACTAATGTGCTGCTAATTAATTATAGTACTATCTAATATTTCCAACTAGGGGCGCATGAATTAAAGGGCCAGGGGTGCCCGCCTAATATTTCCAACCAGGGGCGCATGAATTAAAGGGCCAGGGGTGCCCCGCCCCCTCCCGTTTGTTTTTTTGGTGCAGAGATAGAAATTTATGATTTACATATGTAAATTGACTTCGAATTAAGTCCAGCCCCCTCCAATTTAAGAACCAAGCCTTGCCACTTTCTCCAACTTACGAATGCATTTATGTTGGCTCCAACCCAAGAATAATTGAACCACAAAAAGAAAAAAAAAGTTCTTATGGAAACTTAGGAAAAAGAAAGGGAAAACAATTCAACCAAAATAACTTTTAATTAGTTGAACTTTGCATACAATTGAACCTATGACATGGACTTCTTAACTAGACTAAGCATCCTTATTAGACTAGACTACCTATTCTATTTTGATACTAATCTGCCACCAGCTTCTCCATACATATCCAAACTATGGGTGTACAAAAAGCTCGCAACTCGTGACTCGCTCAAAAAAAGCTTGAAAAAAATGAAGCAGCTCAGCTCGGCTCGATTGTAAACGAGCTCGAGCTAAGCCTGTCTCGGCTCGTGAGCTCGCGAGCTGGCTTGAATTATTTTATTTATATATATTAATTTTATTTTTAAATGTTTAAAATAAAAAAATATGTGAGAGGGGGTTGAATTGTTAACATTTTAAATTTAATTAATCAATAAAATATGAAAATTAATAGCAAAAAACTCAATTTATACATATAATACTTTTAGTATGCCTCACATTCTTTAAAATATTAGAAAACTAAAAAAAATATACATGTATATTTTTAATTTAATTTTATTTTTTGGTTTTTTATTTTATATTTTTTTGTAAAAAAATAATTAAAAAATAACGAGGTAGCTCGAGCTCGGCTCGAACATTTACGAGCCGAGCTTGTGCTCGGCTTTTCAGCTCGACCAAAAAAACGACCTAAATCGAGCTGGCTCGTTTAAGCTCGAGCTTAGCCTGGCTCAATTCGACTCGGCTCGTGTACAACCCTAATCTAAACAATCTAAAACTCAAAACTAAAAGATAAACATACTCTGTGATAACTATTCTTAATAATAGTTGTCTATTATAATTAAACTTAATCGTACTTGCCACTTTTAACCCTCCATCTTTCTATTAAATATGTTTTAAGATTAACTTCCAACATTCCCCCTTAATTCTAAAACCGATCTTCTGCTTTACAACAATGATTGATCTTCTTCATAAGCGAATACCGCTTCCTCTCCCTTCTGTTCTTTCTTCTTTTCCTTCCACTTGGTGCATTCATATCCAAAGTGTCCAAACTCACCACACTCAAAACACCTAAAAGTACTCTTGTCTCTAGTTCGACGACCTCTTCCAGAACTACCACCTCGACCTTGTTTTCCTTCAACTTCCAGATTTGCTACCACAGTCTTGATTCCCTTCACGACTACGTTCACTTGCAAGAAGTAATTTGTTTTGATC
The DNA here is from genome assembly GCA_030844895.1 of Ambrosia x helenae. Taxonomy (NCBI): domain Eukaryota; kingdom Viridiplantae; phylum Streptophyta; class Magnoliopsida; order Asterales; family Asteraceae; genus Ambrosia; species Ambrosia x helenae. Next base: position 54,179,252 of record CM061231.1, read on the forward strand.
ATTACTTTCATGCTCATCAAAACTCTTCAACCTTTATTCAAACGCTTTCATTCTTCCTACCGCATCTTCAAAAACCATCTTGTCGATATCAGAGTACTGTTCAACTGAGGCTATGAAGGGTAAAAACTTTCTTGGTGCCGAATTGAATACCTTTCTCACGATCACTCTATCCTTCAGAACAGAACCATGAGACCTGAACTTGGCTCTTACTCCGCTTAACTTTCCAGCAAAAGCATCTACAGTCTCATTATCTTTCATCTTTATACCTTCCAGTTCAGTTCTCAAAGTTTGCAACCGCGCCTTCTGAACCATGTATGCTCCTAGATGTAGTATTTTGATCGAATCCCACACCTCCTTTGCGGTTTCGTACTGAGCTACCTGCATCAAAACATCATTGGACAGTGTCTGAAAAATCATTGCCATTGTTGTAGCCGCCTTATTTTCAATCACTTCCACATCTTCTTCTGCAATCACTACCTCCCAGAGACCATACGCATTCAAGATCTGATCCATCAGAATTTACCACATGGTGTAGTTCGACTCGGTCAACTTCGGGCATTGAAGTGACACATTCCCTAGCTCTCGTACTTGAACCAAAGCTTGATTCGGCTCTGCATCCGCCATTCTTTCTACCTTCTCTACTTTCTTACCTTCTTACCTACTTTTTTTTTCAAGATCTGGCTCTTGACTACCTTTCAACCTTTTTTCAAGAAATGAACCTGGCAACCTTCTTTCCAAGGAACGTTCTTGTTTACCTACTTACCTACTTTCGAGTAACGTTATTGGCAACCTTCTTTCCAATAAACGTTCTTGATTGCCTTCTTGCTTTCTTTTAGTTGATCAAGAACTTATCTTGATAACCTACTCATTAGACCTTCTCTAACACGATTGCATACCATTTGTTAGCCCCAACCCAAGATTAATTAAAACACAAAAAGAAAAAAAAAGTTCATGTGGAAACTTACGAAAAAGAAAAGGAAAACAATTCAACCAAAAGTAACTTTTAATTAGTTGAACTTTGCATACAATTAAACCTATGACATGGACTTCTTAAATAGATTCAGCATCTTTATTAGACTAGACTACCTATCCTATTTTGATACAAATATGCCACCTTCTCCGTAGTTAGACTATAGGGGGCATGAAGCGCTATGTGGCACTTGTGAGGCCCATCTTTCGATTAAATATCTTTTAGGATTAACTTTCAATAATTTATACCTCATATTCATTATCCCCCTTGTTTCTTAATATTGGGCCTTTGTTTTTTAAAGCCGCGGGTAATTTGATGGATCCAAAGCTGGGTTCAAAATGTGGCATCAGAGAGATGATGGTTGTTATCAATTTGGCATGCACTGCGATCTCTCGAACCAATAGACAAACAATGTCATATGTGTTTAGAATGCTAGAAGAACGAATCGTGCTTGAAGTGTTTCCTGCTGAACAAAGTGTCTCAATGAGTGAAATGGATCCTGACAAAATGATGAAAGAACTTAAGGACCATAACGATAAGCTAATTGAGGAAGTGCCTTTGGCGTGCACCCATTCTTCAACATCTGTTGTCGATCTCTACCCAGTCGATGGTTTCAGTGAGTATTTGCAGAAGAGAGACGGTTATATAAGGAATCTGTTACCTTAATTATTTAAATGCTAATTGTTTGATATCCATTCAGTTTTATATATTTATAAAGTGGAAATTACTATGGAGTGTGTTGTGGCCCGCGAGCCACAACTTGGTCCACGTGGTTAGTGAGCACGGTAACAGTCCCATGTGATAGCTGCCGCGAGCGAGTATAGGCGAGCCAGCTCGCGTCCGTTAGCGGGGGCTCCCAAGGGCTTGAATTATAAAAAATATTAGTTTTTACCTACATTCATTTATTACCCAACAATAAATTTTACCTATATATTTAACTTCTTCTTCATGTTCTTCACAAAACCATCACAATTCTTCACCCAATTCTTCAAACCCTAAACCCTCAATCTTCAAAATTAACCTTTAATCATGGTGCAATGGACCGAGGTGGAAGAACTAGCACTGATCATCGCTTATAACCAAATGCATGGTGATGGTGCTTCAACAAGCCGGGGGTCTCGTAGCCGCAAACCGCGGTGGCATAAGGTCCTAGCGGAGTTTGGTACCCTTGTTGGGGGTACCAACCGTACTTGTGACTCCATCTCTCTAAAGTACGCGGATTTGAAGGCGAAGTCTAAAAATTTCGAAATCGCCTACAGAAAGGTGAAGAGAGATCTCCTGGGGAGAAAAGAAGACATGCTCCTCGCCTTTACGCTCGTGGAGTACCTTTCGGAGGTTGGGCATGACTTTCACTACGTTTCGGCGTAGCAAATGTTACACTCAACCTCAACCTTACGTTAGGTTTTTTTTTTTTTTAATTTAAGGGTTTTTTAAGTGTTATGTTTTTTTTTTTTTTTTTGTAATGTGTTTTTTAGTGATGCAATGTATTTTTTATTTAATGTTAATGTTTAAAAAAATGTTTGATAAATGTTTAATATAAAAAAATACCCACTCTTCTTGACTCACAACGGGATCAAGCTATCAACCCGTGGTTACGAGCCGGTGCCACATTAACGCTTATATGGCACAATATTATTTGATAAAGTGTTAGCTCACCTCTAGCCACAGCAAAAAGTCTAATAAGTAATTTTTTTCTTCAATTTATCAGTTGTATTTTATAATCGGTAGTAATGGTATTATTGAATATTTTGGAATTATCTATCTATATTATTATTACATTATAAAGGGAAAGACATGGGTAAATATGTCCATATTGTCAAAGTTAAGATGGCATATCAAGAGGCACAAGTATAATCCTCTATTTTTTTACCCTTTTTCTTTCTTTTATGCCCTTATGTACAACTTTTAATACCAATTACACAAATGACTAATGCAAGTTATTCTAGAAGACTGTTTTGAAACTGAACATTCATTCAAGCCTTTAATATAATTGTTCCATACTTCTACTCTCTGAAGTCCCTCTCTCTTTATCATCAACCTATATGGTTTCAATGACAACAACAAATGAACGATTACCTCCAAGGTGGATGGACAAACTGGTATGTAGTTTCTATATATTATTTATTCATGTATTAACAATTACCCTTGATTTCCATCTGGTTGTTCTTATGGTTGTTCTTATGGTTGTTCTTAGGTCTGGTAACTCAGACACACATCTTGTGAACTGAGTGCTCACAAAAGCTCACAAAAGCTTAATCTCTATCTATAATTACATACAATATCTTCTAAATATATGTAAATATTATTATGCTAAGATTCCCCTTAGTTTGATCGGGCGCAGAGCGGACGGTTAAACTGGACCGAAAAGACTGAAAGCGTTCGCGAGACAATCCCTTGGTGAAGATATCAGCATACTGAGAAGCGAAAGGGACATGTAATACACGTATATGACCGGTGCGGATCTTTTCGTGAACAAAGTGAATGTCAATCTCTGCATGTTTCGTCCGTTGATGTTGAACCGGATTATTTGACAAGTAAACTGCAGACACATTTTCACAATAAACCACGGATGCCCGCAAAAGAGGGACGTGCAACTCAAACAATAGATTTCGGATCCATGTTGCTTCGGCCACGGCGTTTGCAATGCCTCTGTACTCTGCTTTCGCACTTGACTGAGAAACGGTGGGTTGACGCTTCGAAGACCATGAGATTAAACTATCACCTAGAAAAACACAATAACCACCGGTGGAATGGCGTGAGTCTGGAGTTGGCATCAGAATAAGCCACAAGAGAGTTGACCGATGATTTGGTAAGCTGAATACCATAATGAATGGTCCCCTGTAAATACCGAATGATCCTCTTCATGAAAGAAAAATGTGAGTCACGAAGCTCATGCATGAAGAGGCACACCTGTTGTACTGTGTAAGAAATATCATGTCGAGTGAAAGTTAAGTATTGTAAGGCACCTGCCAAACTTCGGTACAAAGTAGGGACATGAAACAGGGGGCCGTTGGTGGCACTCAATTTAGCTGATAAGTCCACAGGTGTGGTTGTTGATGCGTTTTGCGACTAAGGATTGGATATACAATAATTAACATATGTTAGTGATGGCCGAAGGTGTATCAGACTGGGCGAATGTAATAGAATATGGGCGAAGGTGAATAGAAAGGGGCGAAGGTAGTTTTGGACTGGACGAAGGAAGAATGGATAAGATCAGAAGACACATTCGACCACTTGTAGTGGGCGAATGTGGAAAACACTCACATTCGACCAGTTGTAAGGGGCGAATGTGCAGTGCCTATATATAGATTTTGTGTTTTTGATAATGTAAGGGAGTTGTCATTTGTGTCCAGGTTCAGATCAGGTTCATAGGTGTTTTTGAGAGATTATCAGTGTGTTCTAGATTAACATAAACTCATTGTAAATGCTTTTTGAATGAAAGTTAATCTATGAAATGTTATTGAAAATGATCTTGATTGTGTCGTGATTTGTGTTTTATCAATTTGTTCAGATCTAGGGTTTCCGCACCTAGATGTGTGACTTGTATGATCGTATAATCCTATTTTAGATAAAATCCAACGCTCACAAAGTGGTATCAGAGCCTAGAGGATCATACAACAACAAATTTGATAAGATCAGAGCTGATTTGGACATGTTTTTGACATTAAATCATCTGTTTTTACATAAACATTGTTTCTAAGTGTTTTTGATCGATTTAAAGGTGAATTTGTGGTCGAATTCAAGTTTTCCAAGACTTAAAGTTGTTCCAAATCAATTCTGAAACATAACCTGATTGAGATCATTCAAATCCATGAACTTTTGAAAATCTGAGATCAGAATAACCGTTTTTTCAAACAATAACCGTTTTTCAAAAATGAGATCTGCTACTTTTGGGCGAACCTGGAACCTGGACTGAGTGTTGTGGTCGAAAGTGCAGAAAAGTAGGCGAACCTGAGTTTTTGAGTGGTCGAACCTGAAAAGTTGTTTAGAATTCTTCACATTCGGGTAGAAATTTCCACCTTCGACCGTTACTGTTTGGACGAAAGTGGAATAGTGTTTAGTCTTTGTTTACATTCTGGTCAAATTCACGTTCGGGTGTTACTGTTTGGACGAAAGTGAGATAGTTTGGACAAGAGTGTGAAATTTTGGACGAATCTAAGATTTTTTGGACGAACTTAGGATTTTCGGGCGAACCTAGAGTTTTTTGTTGAAAATTTTTCTAAGTGTTGAGATTTTCAGATTGTGATCATGTGGCGTTTTCAAACTACTCCGGGATCAGCAACAACACAACCACAACAGCAGACAATGGACCCATGGACAGTGGCAGCACAAAAGACAAACACACAATCCTCACAACCACATAACTACATGACAACAACAAACACGATGCCTCAAAATGTAGCACATCCGGCACTACAATCAGATTACTGGGGAGTAGCTGCAGCGGCGGTAAATACTCAAACCACTAATGCTATTTCTACCTTGATTAAGGATTTGTCTACAGGTAGTGGAACTCGGCCACCGAAGCTCATGGATATGCAAGAGTATAACCAGTGGCACACCATGTTCAAGATCCATCTGGAAGGCATGGGAGTAGAAGGAGCAGAGGCATGGAGCATGATTGTCAAAGGATACACAGCACCGATTCTGGAGAATACAGGTGAGTTGATTCCTCTGGAGAGCTTGACTGAGGATGAAAAGAAGAAATATGTGGTAGAGAAGAAGGCGTTTTCTCAACTGACACAGGCAATCACAAGTGACCTGTTGCATCAGTTTGGGACATGTACTACATCAAAGCAGCTTTGGGATAAGCTGAAGAGGAAGCATGATGGTAACGAGAAGACCAGGAGTCTGAGAATGGAGGAATTGGTTAAAGAGTTTGAGAATTTTTCTTTCATTAATAATGAAACTTTGAAAGAACTAACTCCGAGATATATGCATTTATTGTCTGAATTGTCTAGTTATGGTGTACAGATTCCAATGACTAAGCAGGTGGATAAGTTTGCAGATGCTTTACCACCACAATGGGATCAGCATGTGGAGGTACTCAGAGAGAAGGATGCTTATCAATTCTGGACCATTTCAGAGTTTATTGAAAAGCTGGAGAACAAAGAGTTGGAGGACAGGAGGAAAGCTAGAAGGTCACAGATTCCTCAGAATCCCAGTTTGTATTTTGGAGGTACTTCAGTTCCAGCTGGAAACTCGAGCTCTGGAAGCGTTGCACCACATGTTGCATGTATTTCCAATGTCATGGATTCATCAAAACCAACCACCAACTACACACCACCACAATACAATTCCTACTCACAACCATCATACACACCACCACAATATAGTTCCTACATTTCACCAATCTCTCCAATGCAACAAGCAAGTTTTTACACCGCTAACCAAACACAACAACCAGTAAACCAAGTTACTCAACATAAACAACAACCGGTGGTTTTGGATACATCTAACTTGGGAAATGTGACTGTGGAGGTTGCTCAGCAACACATTGCATTAGTCTCAGCAATGGTTTCATCTTACAATGGTTTGGTTGCTAGTCAGATTGGGAACAACAACTTAACCAACGAAGACTACGCACAAATAGACAAGGAAGAGATGGAACTCATTGACATTCAATGGGCTTTTGCGAGTATAATGAGGAGAGCAACAGAGTTCATCGAGAAAACTGGAAGGACTGACTTGGCAACTTCTCCCAACACAACCTATGGTTTCAACAAGGAGAAGGTTACGTGTTTTAATTGTGGAGAAAAAGGACACTTCAAAAGGGAATGCACCCAGCCACCTAAACAAGGTAATCGAAACCCTTTCAATGCAAATTACCAGAACCGTCAACAAAACCAAGTTTCTTACCAAAATAACAACAACTACCAAAACCGAAACTTTAACAACCAAAACAGACAACCAAACACTCAACACCAGATTCAAAACCAATCTCCTAATCACACAAACCGAACAGTTGTACCTATCACTACACCTAATGAGACTCAACAGAATGCGAGTCAGAACCAAGCTTTGGTGACTCAACAGGATGAGAGGTTTGACTGGTCGGGTATGCAAATAGGAGTTGAGGAAGTGACTACTGGTGGGAATGTGGCATGTGTTGCCTATCAGGTTGATATGGAAGAGTCGGTGGCAGTTGATGAGAAGAAAGAAACTGAGGAGAGTGAAAGTGATGATTCTGAGACTGAGATGGAAGCGGAGAGTGAACCTGTTGAGGTGAAGGCTGAGGAAAAGAGTTCTGGAATGGTGATTGATTCAGTTTCTGATGTTCCCGAGGAGTGTAGATCAGTTTATTCAGATTCTGAGAGCGAATCAGACACAGAGGGAAGTGTTGATTCTTTAGATGATGATATTGACCAGTTGCTGGCAGAAGCTGACTTTTTGATGACGAGGAAGTCGTGCATAGCTGATGATGCTTTCACCAAGATCGACTATTCCAAGTTTTTCACTGGAAAGGAAGCTCATTTTGCGTTGATGGCCATGACCGAACCGCCAAAACCTGTAAGTTCTGAATCTAGCACTGATGTTATGAGTGATAAATACTGTGGAACATGTGATAGATTGACTGAGGAGAATAAACAACTCCGAATTTCACGTGATAGTGCTATTCAAAATTGTCAATCTACTCGCAAAGAGTTGAATGCTTTTAACAAAGTATTAGATGGCTATAAAAAGGACATTTCCGACTTGAAAAATACTTTGTCATTGAAACAATTGGCCATAAACAACTATATCAATGAAATTGAAAACACCAAGTTGGAAATGGCAGCCATAAAATGCTTTGCTGAAAAGGTTAACAAGAAGTTGGAAAGTTATAAAAATGTTGCTTATGTCGTAGATCATATCATTGATGATAACACCACCAATTACAAGTCTGTACCATCTCCGGTTCTTTTTGAAAACCATAACTATCACCAAGTTATACCGGAGAGTTCGGTAAAATCAGACTCGTCATCGGAAAAGGAATCTAATACCTCGAGTATTGGTGATCCATATTCCGATGTGAGACCGATTTTGGGCTTGAACAATGAGGGTGTTTATGCTGAGAGTGATAGTTCAGACTCTGAAAATGATGATACTGGTAGTGATCAATCTGTTAATGAATGTGAGATTCCAAAAGAAAATCACATCATTACTACTGAACCAGTGTCACCATCTGATCATGTTCATCCGATGGCAAATGCTAATCGTGATAAAAAGTCTGAAAAGGTTGATGTTAAGAAAGATAATGTTGTTAAGAATGAGGTCAAAAAGAATGAGCTGAATGAACCAAGTGACAAACCGGTTAAAGTGTTTTATCGGATGGAAGGATCCGATAAAATCATTTCTGATGAGGAATTTCCGATTAAAAATGTTAACTATTCTAAACTTGATAAAATCTGGCAAGAAAGCACAATATGGTTTCCAAAACATGAAAGAACCAATGAAATTCCACCAGAAATCTTAAAGAAATTGTTTTCAGAAGTTCCTCAAGAACCAAAAATCCATGTCACTGAGTTCATTCGACCAAATGATAAAGCAAATGGTTTTCATGAACCTTCTTACTCGAAAGGACCACTTCCTGAGAGTTTAAGAAATCAACAGTATAATGATCAATTTCCTGTCAGATCATTTGCTTCACCAAATGCTCATTATGTGTTTGAGGAATACAGAAAATGCTTTAAATGTGGAGAACGCGGGCATTTACTTGCTCAGTGTCCATATGTAAGGCACAAAAGACATGAAGTTGAGGTTAAGAATTCCATGAAAAAGCCGATCGATCATTATGTACCACCACATAGACGAGCTGTTCCTCAACAACAACATTTTTATAATCAAAACAATTTTCAAATGAGGAACAACCGTCCATTTCAATATGATCGAAGGAATCGGATTGCAATGGAACAATCTTGGAGAAAACCTGCGGTGAACACAACAGCTGATAGACAAAAGGTTCCACAAAAACCAATTGTCAAGTCAAATGTTGGACCTAAGTCTGTTAATTCAGATAAGGTTGCTAAGAAAGTTACTTTTAGTAACAATGTTCAGAAACCTATTGAGAAACCAAAATCTCAAATTCGTATTCTCAAAAGGTCTGAACAATCTTGGACACCTAATGGTACTCCAGGAGCTTCTACTTCAAAGGTGAGTGAGAAAAATGAAAATGTTTTGAAAAATCAGAAAACGATTGATTCAAAACAGAAAGCTGTTGAAAAAGTTGTTGAGGATGTTTCTTTGAAAGCCAAAGTTCAAAGGCCCAAGACTCAGGCTTGGGTCCCCCGAAAGAACTAAATGTTTACTTTTTGTGTGTAGGGAGCTTCAGCTGGCCCTATTAGCAGTCTCTGGATTGTTGATAGTGGAGCTTCAGGCCACATGACGGGGGATTTGGCATTGCTGTTTGATGTAAAGAATATTAATGGAGGATATGTCGCGTTCGCGGGTAATAAAGGAGGATATATCACGATGGAAGGAAGCGTGAGTAATGGGATTGTGACTTTCGAGCGGATTTCTTATGTCAAGCAGATAGACTATAATCTGTTGAGCGTCAGTCAAATATGCGATAAACAATTTTCTGTGCATTTTGATGACAAATCCTGCTATATTCTCAAACCGGGCTTCAAGATTCCAAAGGAGTGGGTTATGTTGATGGCACCTCGAGTCAACAATCTTTATATTCTTGATATGTCCAAGGCAATGACATCACAGGGACAGATAACATGCTTTCTATCCAAGGCGACCGAAAAAGAATCGATAATGTGGCACCGAAGAATGGGGCACATTCATCTGAGGAAAATGAATCAGTTAGTGAGAAATGGACTTGTCGATGGAGTAAACGTAAAACATTTCCATCTAAACGACAAGTGTGTGAGCTGCATGAAAGGAAAACAACACAAACAATCCCATAAAGTGAAGAAAGTTAACTCTGTTGAGATGCCGCTTGAGCGATTGCACATGGACCTTTTTGGACCGGTCAAACGCAAAAGTCATCTTGGAGAGCTTTATTGTTTAGTTGTCACTGATGACTATTCACGATTCTCATGGGTGATGTGTTTGAAGAACAAAAGCGACACCTTTACCAACCTACAAGTTCTGTTCACTCGACTGGAGAATATCTACAATTTGAAGATAAAAAGGATCAGGAGTGACAACGGGACGGAGTTCAAAAATGCAAAGATGGATGAACTTTGTGAAAGCAAAGGGATTCATCATGAATATTCGGCTCCGTATACCCCGCAACAGAACGGTGTTGCTGAAAGAAAGAATAGGACTCTGATTGAGGCTGCTAGAACAATGCTCGCTGACTCAAATCTTCCAGTAATGTTCTGGAATGAGGTGATTTATGCAGCAAACTACACTTTAAATCGGGTTTTGACAGTGAAGAAGTTTGGAAAAACATCTTATGAGCTGTTACACCGACGAAAGCCCAATTTAGAGTATCTAGAACCATTTGGGGCACCATGTACGATGTTGAATCCAAGCGAGAAGTTTAGTCCTAAAGCTGAAGAGGGATATTTTGTTGGATATGCAACCCCGCTCAAACGGGTATTCAACAAGAGAACTCGTCAAGTGGAGGATTGGGCTAATGTGGAAGTTCAACGTTACACTCAAAATTTGCAAGGCACGGGCCCTGATTGGATGTTTGATTACAAAGATTTCTTTGAATCATTCAACCTAGATAGCCTGGTTGAAGAAGCTGTTATCAGATTACTTTACGAGTGTGAAAACGCGGCAACTTCACCGTTGATGCGTCCAATCACCGTAAACCCCCCACCAGCTTCTAATGATACCAGTGCTCCTACACAAGAAGAAGAGTTGTTTCAAGAAGCTTCAACTTCATTAGACACTTCAGAATCTGAAGATGAACAATTTGAAGAAGCTGTTCTTGAAAATGCAGAAGACTTAGAAGAGCAAACTGTGAACCCAACTCCAAATCCAGATGTTGCTTCATCATCTAACACGGGTCATGATCAGGATGTTGTAGAGAACTTGACTGCTCAGACGGGAGTGATTGTACCTGTTAATCCGGAATCTCGGATTCATCGTATTCATCCATTGGAGCAAGTTATCGGTGATCCTGGTAGTGGAGTGATGACCAGAGGGCAGCTTAAAAGCGTTAATTCGCCAGAGAGTTTTGGTGCTTTAGCATTGTATGCCAAAATTCAGAAATCTGGTAGCCAAAATGATTGGTCGTTTGCATGTTATGTGTCGCAGGTAGAGCCAAGGACATACAAAGACGCTTTGCAAGAAGATGCCTGGGTTGAGGCAATGCAGGAAGAGTTATTGCAATTCCAGAAATTGGGAGTCTGGACGCTCACAGATTTGCCGCCGGGAAGAAAGAAAATAGGCACTAAGTGGGTGTTTAAGTGCAAAAAGGATGATCGTGGAGTTATTGTACGGAACAAAGCCAGATTGGTTGTGCAGGGTTTCCATCAAATCGAAGGAATTGATTACAACGAAATCTATGCACCAGTAGCACGAATCGAAGCTATTCGGATGTTCCTTGCGTTTGCTTCGTATAAGAAATTCAAAGTCTATCAAATGGACGTCAAGAGCGCATTTTTGTACGGTAAAGTCAAGGAGGAGGTTTATGTCGGGCAGCCACCAGGCTTTGAGGACCCAATCCACCGGGACAAGGTCTACGTGCTGAACAAAGCTTTATATGGTCTGCACCAGGCTCCAAGACAGTGGTACGAGGAGCTAAGTACATACCTCATCTCCAAAGGATTCAAGCGCGGCCTCGTCGATTGCACCCTCTTTACGAAGAAGACGGGAGATGACTTGCTTCTAGTACAGATTTACGTTGATGATATTATATTTGGTTCAACTAACGAACTCTTGTGCAGGGAATTTGAAACTGTTATGCAGGAGAAGTTCGAAATGAGCGCTATGGGAGAAATGCAGTTTTTCCTCGGCTTGCAGGTGGATCAAAGACCCGACGGGATCTTCATTCACCAGACGAAATACGTAGCCGACATCTTGAGCCGATTCCAGATGGAGGACTCTAAGCCGATGGATACCCCGATTCAACCCAATCACGGGATTGGAGTGGACGCTAAGGGGGAGCTGATAGACCCATTTACATATAGAGCAATCATCGGATCTCTGATGTATTTGACAGCGTCTCGACCAGATATTATGTATGCAACGTGTCTCTGTGCTCGCTATCAATCGAAGCCGAAACAAAGTCATCTGACGGCGGTCAAGCGTATCCTTCGATATCTGAAGGGTTGTCCATCAAAAGGACTTTGGTATCCTAATGATGATGATTTTGATTTTATTGCTTTTAGTGATGCAGATTGGGGCGGCTGTGACAAAGACAGCAAATCAACAACAGCCGGTTGCCAGTTTTTAGGGAGCAGGTTAATTACCTGGCAATGCAAGAAACAGACTTCCGTCGCACTATCTACATGTGAAGCCGAGTACATTTCAGCCTCGAGTTGCTGTTCGCAAGTGCTCTGGATCCAACAACAGATGGTCGATTACGGTTTGCAGTTTCTTAAAACCCCTATACACTGTGACAACGAAGCCGCAATTGCATTAACTAAAAATACTGAAAATCATTCTAAAGCGAAACATATCCGGATTAAATATCATTTTATCCGTGATTGTTACGCTAAGGAATTGATTGACATGGTCAAAATCCATACTGACTACCAACGTGCAGATTTGTTTACAAAAGCTTTTGACAGATCCCGCTTTGAATATCTTTTGAAAGTAAACAATATAAAGGAAAAACAGGACTAATCGGCTCCTCGGTTTATCATTTTTCGTTTTTAGTTTTAGTTTTAAATCTTTGCTAATTGGGAATTTCTCTTTACTATCATAATCCTCAAAGAAGTTGATGCTTTCGATGGGGTTGTTTAATCCTCAAAGAAGTTGATGCTTTCAAGTGGATTGTTTCTTTCAAATTTTTGTTTTGTTTTTCAGAAAAATTAAAAACCCAAAAATATGTTTTTTATTTTAGGGGGAGTCATTTTATCAGAAAAACCAAAAACATTGAAAAATTTTCAAAATACCTAAAAATTAGAAAAACCCAAAATGATTTCCTGGATAACAAGAGGAAATGATAGTACATCAGTGGGGATCTGACACAGGCTAAAGAATTGTATAGTTTTAATGAGACGTATGTTGATTACGTGTGATATGCTGATAGGCTTCGTAGACTATATATTGCGTGCATTAGTGATACAAACATAACAAACTACGCGTTTGTGGATGAACACCTCATGGGCATATGGTCTTAGTACCGTAATTTCGTTTGATAGGGTGTTTGTACAAAACTCGGAGGTTTAGGGTCGTTATGTTATTAGTTGTCTGGGGATAGCCTATCTGATCTTCTGCTGTAAGTCATTACGGACCTAGATCAGACAGGATGTCTTTATAAAAAGAGCTTTATGCCAAAACCTAAAGTTACCGAATTGAGGAACTTTCCATGTTATATGATGATCAAAGATTATCTATAATATCGTATTGATCATTGATGCAAATCATGATTAATATCAGTCCTCAACCTGGTATGGTGCATATGTTACTTTGCTGCATTAATTTGCTGACCTGTATACCTCTATGCATTATATCTTGTACAATTACAGACAACGAAAGCATAATCACGCTTTACAATGAGTCTTTGTGCAGATTACTTCTTGATACGGGAGTATGTCGTGTGTGTGGGAACCACAATGTGTTAGTCTACCACATCTAATTAGTATCATTTTAAAGCATTGCGTAATTGTCTGCATGTGAGCTTATGTGGACAACAATATCAGCAATTGCCGTGTCACATATTGTTTCTAATGATAATATTGAAACAGATCAACGCTGTGTTCAGATTTCTCAGAAAACTGATATGATCCTTTTACCGGAAATCACAAAATGTTTACTGCTTTCATTTACTTTGATGCATTTTACTTTGTCACATTTTACTTTTATTGTCAAAAAGATACAAAATCCAAAAAGATTTTAGGTGTGTTTTGATATAAAGTTCAGAAAATCCAAAAGATTTGCATTTCTGCTTTATTTTTGATATCCGGGGATGCTCGATGGTCAATTTCTGAGATTTGAGAACACCATCTGGACTTTGTAACATTCAAAATGTGAAAATTTGAGTTTTGGAAGTTTAACGGATTGAAAAATGTTGAACGGGATTCGAATTCGTGATTTGGCGAAATTTTCAGATTTTTCCATTTCACATTCGCCCCTTAAATGGGTCGAATGTGGAAAAATCTTCACACTCAACCGTTTTGTTTTTGGGCGAAGGTGGATTTTTTCACTTCCGGGTGTAATTTCCACTTCCGGGTACAAGTTTCACCTTCGGGTCTTTCATTAGGGGCGAAGGTGGAGCAGTTTCACATTCGTGCCATTAAATTGGGGCGAATGTGGTCTTAACCCACATTCGTCCACTTCAAACGGGCGAATGTAGATCTCTATATATACCTTATTCCAGGTTCGAGCCCCTCATTCAAAATTTTTCAAAATTTCTGTCATACCAAGACCTTGTTGCTTGTGTTTTTACTGATTCACTAATTTGTTCCCTGATCATTACTCATCGTTTTAAGACTAATATTGCAGGTAATGGACTTCAAATCAGATCAGAATTGCTTGTTTTAAGAACACGACCTAGGGTTTCAATTCTAGGGATTTTTGATGATTTTTGATGCTTATTTTTGATAGCCGATCATTTTTCATAGGTTTTAGGGGGAGAATGTGGAAGGAATTAGGATAATAACATGTCTAGATGTTAGTTTTGATTGATTGAACACAGTTGAACCCTAATTCCACTTTAAAACCTATGTAAACTGATTAATTGACAAAATTGCTTATAAACGAGTGTTAGTCGGACATGTTAGTACGTTTTAGGATCAAAATCACAGGTTAAAATCAACAATGGCAAAATTTCAAATTTTGGGGGAAAATCTGTTTCACCTTCGGTTCAAAAACCGGGCGAAGGTGGAATCAGGTTGGACGAAGGTGGAACAATGTGGACGAATGTGATTTTTACTTAGAACTTTTTCACTTCCGACCATAATTTTCTACCTTCGACCAATTATTCTCACATTCGGCCATTTCTAAACGGGCGAACGTGCAGATTAGTTTTTGACCAGAATTTTATATTTTTGTCGTTTTTGTGTTTTGACATGTTTTTATTGATTTTCATGTGCAGATGGCTGAACAACCCGAGAATATTGAATCACCAGCAGTGAATGTTGAAACTCCAGCTGAGATCACAGTTCAAGATCCAGTACCAGTAACTGAAACATCTGTTCCTAGCAGTTGGCCTTTTGAACGATCGCACAACTGTTGCGCTTATCTAGGAGACGTTGAGAAGAACACGGAGTTTACAGGAATTATAGAGTTTCTGAAGAGGAGCAGGATTGTTCATGCCTTAGCCACACCAACCATCATATATAAAGACATCATTGAAGACTTTTATCAGAATGCGGTGTATGATTACTGGGAGAATCAGACAATCATCAAGAGCAAGATTCAGGAGATGGATATGTTCTTGACTGAAGCTGATATTCGGGAAGCTTTACAGATTAAGTTTGAAGACAGTGAAGATCCCAGGGAGTTATCATGGACTGAACAGAAGGCGTGCTTTTTAAGAATGAAATACAAAGGTCCAATCACTGACGGATCTATGTATAGGGGGAAGCTGGGAGTGCAGTACAAGTATTTTGCACATGTTCTGATTCATGTCTTTGGATGTGTGAGTGGTGGTTATGACGTGATGAGAAGGAGTTTGAGTTCATTAATGGTTGCGTTGACACTCAACAAACCATTTAATGTTTCTGGGATGATTCTTGACCATATGCTGGAGATGCTGAAGGGAATGAAGAATAAGAAGTTTATGTTGTATCCGAGGTTTCTAATGATGATATTTGACTATAAGTATCCAATGCTGAAAAAGGATCCGACAATGATCCTAGGTCAAGATCACATGAATATTAGAACCTTGATGAGGATGAAAGGTTACAAAGGTGTGCCTGATAGTGAGAAGCCACCTAACAGGAGATTATTTGGTGCTTTGGCTCGTCCGGATTACACTGATCCTGGCAAGAACAAAGCAAGACATGATGAGAGTGACTCGGATAATGATGATCCCTTAGTGTATGTTGATTCAAGCACTAAGCGGAAACGTCAAGTAGTCAATCCTGGAGCCAAAGGGAAGGGCAAGGGAAAGGCTATAGATCAGGGAAGCACTAAGCAACAGGTAGCTAGAAAGAAATCGACGGCGAAGAAAGGATCGGGTTTGGTGGATGAAGAGTCTGTAGATTCAGAAGAGACTGAAGTTGATGAGCAGTGGGATTCTGACGATGAGAACGTGAGGACCACCAAACGTAAGGCCACTATGGTTGGTGAGTCTGAATCCTTGAACCAGTCGATAGAAGAAGCTGAGAGAAGAAAGAAATCAGTTGAAGATGAAGGTTTAGGTGTTGACCTAGCTGAGCTGAGTGTTGGAGATACTGTAGTTGTGAATTTGCCCAAGAAGACAAAGAAACAAAAGACTATGGCAAAGAAATCAAGCGTAAAAGAACTGAGAGAGAAAGAATTGGCTCAGTTGTTGAAGGGAAAGAGATTACCTGATGCTGGAACACCTTCTAAGCTATCTTCACCAGTTGCCAAGAAGCAGAAGAAAGCGAAAGAGGTAGAGACTTTACCAATCGATCAGTTCAATATCGATATGGATAAAGTGCTCGATATGTTTAGAAAGCCTCAGAAAGAGAAAGTTGTTGAAGTTGAGCCATCCAGATCAAAGTCAAAGAAAGTGACTGTGGATGATGATGTTATGAAACAGGTTAATAAGAAGATGGAGGACATGATGAAGATGCTGGTTGCTCAACAAGCTGAGATTACTAAGTTCAAGCAGAATGAGGAGAAGATGCTCCAGATTGTAGTTGCTTCGAAATCTAATCAGGATGATATAAACGATAAGATTAAGTTGATTGAAGCAAAGAATGAGAAGCTTGAAAGGAAATGTGAAAGAAACAAGAGCAAAATCAAACTGATTAAGGCTGATAACAAAGAATTAAAGAAGGAAAACAAACGTCTTTGTGGCTTGATTGAAGAGCTGTATAGCAGAGCACCCCAGTTGAAAGAGGGTGAAGAAGATGAAGAAGAAGATGAACAGAAAGTTGATTATGAGTATTCTGAATCTGAGAAAGAAGAAGAGGATGATGAAGATGATGATGGATCGGATAAAAGTGATGATGATAATGATGATGATGATGACAATAATGATGATGATGATGGTGCTGAAGGAACGGGGAAAAAGCAAGGTGATGAGTTTAGCAGTGGAAGTGATCATGATGGAGGAGATGATACTTCCAGATTTAGTTATGAGAAGAGAACATCACAGAAGAAGAAAGATACTGGAGAATCGAGTTCCAAGAAGAAAGGTGGGAATGTTGATTCAGATGAAAGTATTTTCTGGAACGAGAAGGTGAGATCGTTGTCTGATGATGCTAAACAGATATATAAGAATATGTTGGAAAAGAGAGAGTGGACCATTGAGTTCACAGGATGCTTCGCTGAAATATTCCAGACTGATGATTTAAGATATGAGTTGGAATATGAAGATCCAGATCTTGAAGAAGGGGAATTACCTGCATCTGTGGCGAAAGAAATACTAGATGGTCTCGCACAGAGGGTAGGAAAGACGTTTGAGGAGTTTATGATGGATGAATCGATTCCTGATATTCCTGAAAAGGATATGGGAAGTCATTCAGATGATGTGCATACTCCAGAGAACAATGAAGTTGAAGTAGAAGATATTACTCATGAAGAGTTTCCCCAGTATTTCAGACAAGAAGATGAGAATGAAGTATTTCCTGACTTCACTGAGATACCAAATAAGTCAGCGAAACAGAAAGCAAAGAAAAGAAGTGAAGAGTTTGTTGAAAAGGTGTTTGGTACTGAAAAGAAAGATTATTCTAACCAGTCTGATGAGTTGAAGAATTATATGAAGAAGTTGAAGGAAATGGATGAGAACCGACCTAAGCATGAAGCTCAAGGTAATTTCTATCGATTTCATAATGCCAAGTTCAAAGGCAGAGCTCTCGGGTGGACTTACCTAGGCAGACTGAAGTGTATTGCTGCAAAATGGGAAACCGGAATTCTGTATTTCAACAGATTCTGTGACTTGCTTACTCTACCGTACTGGGCGGTGAGAGACTTATGCAGATTCCCAATGTCAGGTGCCGAGGTAAATGGATCACATGTCGGTTGGTGCGCAGACAAATTGGTTTGGGAAAGTCGTACTAGATGGAAGAGATTTCAGCCTCAATATCCCCGTAGAAAAGAGCATAGGGATATTGATCCACAAACCAATATGAAGCGTGTTACTTTGATTTATAAAGCACCTAATGTGATGAGGAAGATACCGTTGATGCCAATGCCACAGCATTTTAGTGCTGATTTCATCTTTTGGTATTACGATTGGAGGAAGGCAGAAGCGGTGATCGTGTTGAGGGATGGAAAGGATAAATACAAGCATGTTCATGTATTTGATCCTATGTGGCTGATTAATTGCACATTCGAAGACATCATCATGTTATTCTACAATCCGATCTACTATGAACCCAATGACTTTGCTCAAGCGAGAAAGTATACTCAAGTTGTTGGAGTGTGTTTTGCGTATGATATAAATGCAGGAAGCAACTTGGAGGGTAAACTGGGCAAGACTGTGAAGATGGCCAATGTGTCAAAGCCTGTGAAGAAAACATTCGAGCCGCCAATGACTTCTGAGCAGAAGAAGCAGCTCAGAATCAAGCTGATGAACAAGAGTATGGACCAACAGAGAAAACTATCCAATCAATAGTCGAGGGGGAGTTTGTTGATGCGTTTTGCGACTAAGGATTGGATATACAATAATTAACATATGTTAGTGATGGCCGAAGGTGTATCAGACTGGGCGAATGTAATAGAATATGGGCGAAGGTGAATAGAAAGGGGCGAAGGTAGTTTTGGACTGGACGAAGGAAGAATGGATAAGATCAGAAGACACATTCGACCACTTGTAGTGGGCGAATGTGGAAAACACTCACATTCGACCAGTTGTAAGGGGCGAATGTGCAGTGCCTATATATAGATTTTGTGTTTTTGATAATGTAAGGGAGTTGTCATTTGTGTCCAGGTTCAGATCAGGTTCATAGGTGTTTTTGAGAGATTATCAGTGTGTTCTAGATTAACATAAACTCATTGTAAATGCTTTTTGAATGAAAGTTAATCTATGAAATGTTATTGAAAATGATCTTGATTGTGTCGTGATTTGTGTTTTATCAATTTGTTCAGATCTAGGGTTTCCGCACCTAGATGTGTGACTTGTATGATCGTATAATCCTATTTTAGATAAAATCCAACGCTCACAGTGGTGCAAGGCTTACATGAAGTCATTGAATCCCATTGAATAATATCTTTCGTATATTGATACTGTGATAAAAACAAGCCATTCGGCATACGAGTAACCGTAATGCCCAAAAAATGATGTAAACGGCCAAGATCCATCATAGCAAACTCTAGAGAGAGCGCCCTAATAATCTCCTGAAGAAAAGCATCTGTAGACACAGTAAGAATGATGTCGTCCACATAGAGTAACAAATAAGCGGTATGTGGCCCTTTCTTAAAAATAAATAATGAGTTGTCGCATGCGCTGCTTTGAAACCCTTGTGACGTAATGTACGTGGCAAATCGAGTATACCACACACGTGGTGCCTGCTTTGAACCGTAGAGTGATTTCTTCAGACGGAACACAAAATTCGGGAAATGTTTATCAACGAACCCCGGAGGCTGATGCATGAACACTATTTCTTGCAAATTACCATGTAAGAAGGCGTTCTTGACATCTAACTGATGGATGGG
The DNA here is from genome assembly GCA_030844895.1 of Ambrosia x helenae. Lineage (NCBI taxonomy): Eukaryota > Viridiplantae > Streptophyta > Magnoliopsida > Asterales > Asteraceae > Ambrosia > Ambrosia x helenae. The sequence continues at coordinate 54,199,068 of CM061231.1, forward strand.
CCAACAGCGCGAGACAGCCAAAGAAAAACCGTTCTAATAGTAGCCGGTTTAACAACCAGACTAAACGTGTCTTCACAATCAATCCCGACAGTTTGTGACTTACCATTAACCACCAGCAGCGCTTTATAGCGCTCCAAGGATCCATCTGGCCAAAATTTGTGGCGAAACAACCACATGCAGCAAATAACGGATCAGTCAGTAGGCCTTGGGACCAAATCCCATGTATCATTTTCCTGCAAAGCATTAAATTCGGCCTGCATAGCATGTGTCCAATGCGGGTCGGTAAAGGCTTTGGCATAGGTATTGGGGATAGGAGAGATGGTAGATGTGTGTAAATTTAATGGGGTTTGAGGTTTAAGTGGGCTAATTTTTGAGCGGGTAGTCATTGGGTGACTGTTTGTGGGTGTATGTGATTGGGCCGTAGTGGGTGGGTTGGGCCGAGGTGCAAAGCCGGGTTGGACAGTCGATGATTATGGTATGTTGGCAAAGGGTTGGGTTGGTAATGAAGGTCGAGGTCGTCTAGAGTAAGTCAAATGTGGGGCAGGGTGGGAGGTCGGTAATGGGTTTGGTGGAGGGAAGGCTAGGCCAGGAGAAGGGGTTAGGCCAGCGGTTTGTGTGGGTTTGGGTATGGTCGAGTTTTGAGAAAATGTGAAGGATGGTGGGAGGTCATCATCCAAAAATCCATAGGACGAGACGGTGTTTGGGATAGTGTATGGAAAGGAAGACTCATCAAAAGTGATATGACGAGATATGTGCACTTTGCCCATAGACGGGTCAAAGCAGCGGTAACCCCGAAAGTCTGGTGGGTACAAAAAAATGCATCTAATGGCCCGTGGGTGTAGCTTATGTAGCTGGATAGCTGAGGTGTTTGGATAACATGCGCACCCAAATACTCGTAAGTGTTCATAAGTAGGGTGGCGAAGGTATAGGGCGAAGGTGGGGGTGAAAAAGTTAAGGCATTTGGTAGGTAGGATGTTATGAAGGTATGTGGCGGTGTGGAGGGCCTCCACCCAAAAGGGAGGAGTCGGGTTAGCATGGATTAGAAGGGCTCATATGACGTTGTTTAGGCGACGAGTCATACGTTCCGCACGTCCGTTTTGAGAGGACGTTGGGGGAAGGAGAAGCGGAAAAGAAGGCCATTTTGGGTAGCAAAGTTTTTAAATGCATTATTGTCGAATTCACCCGAGGTCACATTGAAAAGTTTTGATTTGACGGTTAAATTGTGTGGCAATCAAGTGGTGAAATTTAACAATGGTTGGGAAAGCTTCGTATTTGAATTTAAGGGGGTAGACCCAAACAAAATGGGAAAAATTGTCGATTATGACCATGTAATATTTATAGCCAGATTTACTCGTGACAAGTGAGGTCCATAAATTGCAATGGACAATATCAAAAGGTGCAAAGGTATAAGAATTAGAAGCATAAAACGGTAAACGCTTGCTATTAGAAATATGACAAGAGTTGCAAAATTTAGACGCATGGTCTTTATTACATGAGAAATTAAAATTACGACTAAGAATGTCTAATACTTGAGATCCTGGATGTCCTAAACGGTCATGCCAGGGAAGAGAGACAGTGGTGAGGTAGCAAGCTTGAGGCGGAAGTTGCGGTGGTGTGACTAGATAAAGGTCCCCGGTGCTATTTTAGCGGGAAATAATTCTTCCATTGTGGAGGTCCTTCAAAGGAAAACCAAACGGATCAAATTCTATAGAGACATGATTATCACGAGTAAAACGTCTTACCGAAATAAGATTTTTAATTATTTGGAGACTATAAAGGAGGTTTGGTAAAACATAGGTTCGGTTTGGGAATGGGTAAAAACCAGTACCGGACCGAACAATTGGAATACATTGACCATTACCGACCAAAATTTTAGTGTTTGCGGTATATGACGAAGGGATTTGAATCATACCTTGATCTTGTGTAACATGTGCTTTGGACCCGGTGTTCATATAGTGTGTAGGATCCTGCGAGTTAACCTGCAAAGAGGAAAGTGCTACACCTAAATCGGATGGACAGAGGGCATTATACCCATAACCGGGAGGGGCCGAAGGCTGAGCAGAAAGATAGCCGCTATACTAGGCCTCGACGGTCTGTTGCCAGTTGTTGCTGGGCTAGGCCGGGTGATTTCATATCGGTCTTTTAAGAAAACATAACTTCTTTTCAAAAAGGGCAAAGTCGCGGGGGAGATGCCAAAAGATTTGGTGAAAAGATGAGCAACTTAGAAAACAGAAAGACACTTACATGTTTTAAATTTATAATTTAAAACGACAGTTGCTCAAAGTTCTAAACCCAGCGCAATAGGCAAGCGCACCTAACGTGTATAGTATAGAAATGTGCAAGTACCGAGTATCGAATCCGTTAACACGATTTTTACTACTCAGCTTCCTAAAATTACCTAAAAGACTTTTTAAAATGTGAAAAGAAAAGTAAAAGGAGAGATGGAAACTTTTTAAGGAAATCAATGACAAAACAATGGTGTTACTTCGGGATCAGATAGAACCTGGTATGAAAATAGCTATCTTTATTTTATAGTGGTGTGTTTGAGTGCGCACTTGTGCTTAACTTAGAATTGCAATTGCATTTTCTAGAGGTGACTGTTTTCGCAAAACTGTACGAACAACTGTGTTTTTAATGTTATTATGAGGGTCTCCCGAACCGGTAAGCTCACCTCTCAACACTAAAAAGAAAGTGACTCGAGACTGTGTCGACTCAACCCCAAATTACCCGCCTCCCGGTGTTGCGATATAGACATCAAACTACTCTAGACTTTTATGAAGAACTTGTCGGTGGTCAAAGCATGACCGAGCAAGTTACCGCTTAATATCATAGAGGAGTCGTGACTAACCAGCACACGTGCATCTCCTACTTGGTTTAATTAACTTATCAAAAAGTGACTGGTCTATCATTAACTGTGCGGTAGTATAATGATGAAATAAAATAAAGACCGTTTTATTTCAATACGATTTCATCAATACTTAACCTGCATCAAAGCTTCACACAGACCATGAAACCAAGGTGTAAGATTAAGTATTGACTTATCATTAGGACCAACTATAAAGACCCTTAATGAGATCTTGATACTAGAGGATTAAGTCTCTCAAAGTGTGTGTATGTCTACCCACAAATGGACTAATCACTACTCATGGGATTAGGTTAGCTCACAAGTGCATTGGTTTTTACACACCATGGGTCCACTCATGAGTCCTCTCACTTCCTATCAAGACACTCACAAGACTAGGCCTGTAAACGAACCAAACGAACACGAACACAGGCGGTTCGTGTTTGTTCATTTAACTTTAACCGAACACGAACACATAATCGAACACATTTTTGTGTTCGTGTTCGTTCATTAAGAAATTTGTTGTGTTCGTGTTCGTTTATGTTTGTTCATTTAAAACTTAAACGAACTGTTCATGAACATAAATGACCACAAGTGATCATATATAAATGAACATAAACAAAAACAAATTAATAATGATTCATCACAATGCAACCAAAACCAAATGACGGGGATGAGAAATACGGCAATGCTATGGTCTGTGGAGATGGGGATGGAGGAGATGGCGACGTTGTTGAGGCTGGAGAGTGGAGGTGGTCGACCGGAAGTAGAAGAAGGTAGGGTTGTGGAGTGTGGAGAAGAAAGGAGGTGTGGCTGTGAAGTATAGATAGCGTCTGATAAGTGATATGGTTAGAATATTAGGTTTAGGGTTAAGCTTTTAGAACATATGAATTAAGATACTTAACAAAAGGAAATAAATAATAAAAATAAAGTTAAGTTTAATTAAGCGAACATAAACGAACAAAAATAAACGAATGAACATAAACGAACATAAATGAACGAACAAAGCGTGTGTTCATGTTCTTTCGTTTAATTAAACGAACAAAAAATTGTGTTCGTGTTCGTTCATTTATTTAAATAAACGAACACAAACGAACTTCCCGCCGAACAGTTCATGAACGTTTGGTTCGTTTACAGGCCTACACAAGACCGTAGACTAAGTGATTTGTTAATTAGACCATTAAACAAAGTTTAGAATAGTAAGAATTTTTAAGAACACAAAACACCACTTTAGAATGGTAAACTATATTAATTCATACCAAGGATCCATCATCACCAATTGAAATCTAGCCTAGCATGGTTGATACAACAAGCTCACAAGGTTGGGTTTGTGTACAAGACATGATGGAAGGTTGTATGGAGATTTCTAAGGGTTTTGGATGATTTTGAGGTATTTCTCTCTCACTCAATGTGTTTATGGAGTGATCCCACGCTCCATGGGGCACCTCTAATCCTCAAAGGGGACAAAAATTTCGTGGAGAAGTGTTGGTTTGCGAGTGGGAAGGGATGCCTCAAAATGTGGGGTGGAGGCCTTTGTTTATAGGCATTTCAGCTCCAGCACGCCCTCGAAAATGTTCTGGCACGCCCATGTTAGACAACGGGTACTGTTGCAGAGTCCTTGCATGCAGAATTGTCTGTACTTAGTGCTGGCACTCCCATGCCAGAGGAGATGGCACGCTCGTGCTTGCTGTTAATTGTAATCGTCTTGTCAGTCTTGGTCGGTTTTTGCCTTGGAGAACACGCTGGAGTAAAGCACGGACATGCCATACACCTGAGCACGCCCGTGCACTTCCTGAAACTCAGAAATTGACTTTTGTTGATTTGGAAATGTTGACTTGTTGACCCAGGAAGGTTGCACTGCCGTGAGCACAGCCGTGCCATGTCTAGCAGAGCTTCAAAGTCTTCAAATCTTCGTCTGTTTTATGTTGTTTTGTGCGGGCTTTCACTTCTTTTTATCACCGGACCTCCGAATCTGCAATTATCAACAAAGAAAGATAAATCCTGATAAAACAAAGATAAAAGCACGATTTTGAGTATAAGATACGTAATAATTATAAGTGAAAACATATCAATTTCTCGTCACATCATAACACCTTACACTTGAGCTTTTTCTTGTCCTCAAGCAAACCGAACGTTAGGCAATTCTTGTGGGATAAAAATTGTATGTTTAACTCGATGTGCCGAGCTCAACTTACCTCCTAAGAGTCTAACTTAATAAATTTTTGGGATTACGGGCATGACTTTCGGTGAGACTTATTTCAACAATTCCTAAGGTGACCCTTTTTCCTTTTTCCTTACTCCTCTCATTCGCTCGGGTTTCATTTTTTGGGTGATCACTCAGATTCTACCCGATGGATGACTAGAATCATAGGCTTGGGTGCAAATCACAACTCCACCACTTTTATTGAGGTGGAGTGTGTGCATCAGAAGGACTTTCCGAGGGTTATTTTAGTGGGATGGTGAAAAATAGGGTAGGAATGGACTCTACCACAATGATTGATTCCAGGTTTGGTGCTTGAGGTGTTTGACGGAATCTTGGTGATCTTCTCAAGTTGGATTTGCTAATCTTCTCCTTGGACTTCGCAGCTCGACTGTGGCCTTCTCTCGTGAATCTTTCGGCGCGACGGCCGCCTAATAACCTCCACTAGGTTGGGTCGATTACTTGGTCTCTTAAGACAATCTTGCAAAACTTTTCTTTTGAAGTTCCCTTGATTCTTATTATTTTTGCAACATCATTATTCACACACTTTTTTTTACAAAACACAAATTTCACATGATGCTTGCTGGGTGATTGCTGACACCTGGTACGCTCTTTTGATGGCTTTCTCTTGTAGCCTCTTCACGATCTCGATTCATGATTTTTCATGTGCGACTTATGCTTCAAAGTCCCAAAATTGCCAAAGAGATTCCTTAACACCTCCCTAATTTCATGATGGCAGGGGCTAAACGTAAGGAAATGAAAAGGCTAAGGCTCAAAGATGGGTGGATAGGGTTGGAAATTTTATGGAAGGCTAATGATAACTGAATGAATAAGTCCTACTTGCCTAGATCATTTTCACACACTCTCCTCTGAAGTGGTCTTGCAGCGCATAAGTCACACAAGATCTAACCGCGCCATGCCAATCGGGGAATGTCTCTCAAGTCAAATAAGCGAGCATGTGCAGTATATATATGAAATGGTGTGCTCGATGAGGCTCAATAATACTCACATGTAAGGGTAGGGGTTGTTTAAGGAATCGGGAACACCCTAAGCTGTTCTTTTGAATACCAAAAGTTTCCCTAATCTCCCGTAAAATCGTTGGGCTGACTCAAAGGGTTTGAAAAACGTTTTTGTTGCCAAAACTCTTTTAAAAACATTGCCTTTTTAGTTACGGTCTACCGACTGCTTTGAGGTGTTTTAAATTTTACAAAAATTTTAAACACCTCACACTTAATTCTTTTACACAATTTTAAATTAATAATCGTAATATATGTGTGTGCAAAGAAAAAAAATGGGCAAGTCAAAAGGAACAAGTATCTCCCCTTTTTGTCTTCCAACGCTCTGCGTGCGGTCGATCCCTACAGCTGCCTCGTCTGCTTTCTTGAGAGAAACCACTTGGCATGAACTTCAATAATTTATTAGTAACAAAAATAAAAATAAAAACAAGCTAATGGTCCTAATGCTGAGAGGGCATACCTGAATGATAGAAAGTATCAAGAGTGAACGACCATACCTGATGGTTCTTGACTGACTCGTCTACCGTATGCACCAACCTCTCAACTTATTCATCCTAAGCTACTAATCTGGACTGCCTCCATGGTAGTGTCACGTTTCACGTCTTCGGCTACACAAAATGCGTGATGCTCAGACTTCTTCCTTTCCGGCCTCTTGGACACGGATGGTGTTTTTCTTTCGCCCATTTTTCTTTCTCCATCCAATCCTCTGACGATTGTCGCAGTATTCATCTATCCACTTGGTGTTGTCAAGCCCTACTGCTGATTCTTCCGGTGGTGCCACTGCTGTACATTTGGCTTTCTTCAGTTGATAATCTAGTTGCCTATCAATGAAGTGGGCCACGTCAACTAGGTCTTCCGCCTCGTATTCTCTTCCAAGTGTAAGAATCCCCTCACTAATATCTATTGTGGCTGTGGCGGTAGCTAACAATGGTCGGCCGAGAATAATAGGAACATTACTCTCGCCCATGTTGAGGATGACAAAGTCGACGGGGAAGACAAATTTCCCTATTTTGATGAGCAGGTTTTCGACAATCCTCTCGGGCTTCTTTATGGTACCATCCACTAACTCGATCGTAGCTATCAACGGTCACGGGTCGCTCAAATTGAATTTCCTGTAGATATAAGTGGGCATAACATTCACACTAGCACCCAGATCTGCTAAGGCATAATTTGTAGGCAAATTGCCTATAGAGCTTGGTAAAGAAAACTTCCTTGGGTCAGTCAATTTTGGAGGAAGATTTTGCAGGAGTAGTGCCGCGCACTCTAGTGCGTTTCCTTTGACCGCTGCTTCGAGATTTCTTTTGTTGCTAAAGAAGTTCTTCAAGAATTTGGAGTACTTGGGCATTTGCTGAATGACTTGTATAAAAGGCAAGTTGACATGGATTTGACTTAGGAGCTCCGTGAATTTCTGGTACTGCTCGACCGTCTTCTGTCTCATCAATCGTCTGGGATAAGGTATGTTAGGCCGATGTTCCCTCCGTACTGTCTTTGTTGGTGGTTCTGGTGGTGGAGCAACTGGAGGATTCTGGTTGATTGTGGGCCCTTCATTAACCGGCATTGGTGAACTGGCGGTTGAGTTTTTCGGTGCGGTGATATTGGGAATGGTTATGTTTTGATTGGGTTCATTTGTGAGTGGGTTGGGTGGTATAGCTTCTTCATTGGCAGATACCGCTGGTTCAGGATAAATGCGGCTGCTTTGAAGAGTTATGGCACTTACATTGGCTTTTGGGTTGGTTTCAGTGTTGCTTAGAAGGCTTCCGACGGGTCTTTCTTCAAGTGACTTGGCCATTACGCCCACCTGTACCTCCAAATTTCTGATGGTGGACTCGAGTCCTTGAAGCCTCTTGTCGGTGTTGTTGAACTTTTTATCCATTCTTGCTGCTGATCGGGCTTTGAGCTTTGCGAGTCTTTCATCTACGGACCGGTAACCATTGTTTGGTGGGCGTTTCTGGTTGTTTTGTTGACTGCATCCGGGTGGTTGCATGGTGGTAGTGTTGTTTTTCCACCCAAAATTTGGATGATCACGCCAACCAGGATAATAGGTATTGCTGTAAGGATTGTTTGGCGGGCGGTTTGTTCCAATGAAGTCAACTTGTTCCACGGTGGCCTGAGGAAGACTCCCGTCTTGTGGCTGCAACTCTGCTGCGGTGATAGCATTGACTTGTGCTTTGCTCAGTTGGTTGAGGCGAGTTGACAGTGCCTCAATTTGAGCTTGCAATGAAGTGGTGGAATCGACCTGATAGAGGCCGGTCTTTGATGGCCGGCTTCAAGGGTTGTACCACTGATAACTGTTGACTACAATTTCTTCGATGAGATCATAGGCTTCCTGCGGTCTCTTGTTCCCAAAGATACCTCCTGCGGTCATCCCAGTTGGTAATGGAACCTACGGGTTGTGAGTTTAGCCATGCTTTGGCACGATCCTTTAGTGAAAAAGGATACATGCGAAGTCGAATAGCGTCAGGAGAGACATTTTGCAACTTAAAACTATCACAAATTTTTAGGAAATTTGCGATATGAGCATGGGGACCTTCATCGGGAAGGCCATGAAAAGTGCAGTTTTGTTGTATCATGTGGATGACATGGGACTTAATTTCAAAATGGTCAGCATCAACGTTGGGTCTAGCGATGCTAGGGCCGAAGGCATTGATGGAAGGTCTAGTAAAATCGGAGATGGTTCTATCAACTTGTGCCATTTTAAATTTTTATTCTTTTCTTCCAGCTCTAAAATATCTTTCGGGTTCTTCAAGAGGAGGTGTAAGAATTGGCGAGGGACGCAAGTTCATACACTATCTAAGAACCTTTAAAATCAAACTTTTTAACAAAAACACTAAGTAAAAGAAAACGTGAGTAATTTTAAGAAAACCTTTCCATAAACCAGTCGTGTCCCCGGCAACGGCGCAAAAAACTTAATGTCGTGTGGGTGTTTTAAGAAAACTTAACTTCTTTTCAAAAAGGGCAAAGTCGCGGGGGAGATGCCAAAAGCTTTGGTGAAAAGATGAGCAAGTTAGAAATCAGAAAGACACTTACAAGTTTTAAATTTATAATTTAAAATGACAGTTGCTCAACGTTCTAAACCCAGCACAATAGGCAAGCGCACCTATCGTGTATAGTACAGAAATGTGCAAGTAACGAGTATCGAATCCGTGGACACGATTTTTACTACCTAGGTTCCTAAAATTACCTAAAAGACTTTTTAAAATGCGAGAAGAAAAGTAAAAGGAGAGATAGAAACTTTTTAAGAGAAATCAATGACAAAACAATGGTGTTGCTTCGGGGTCAGATGGAACCTGGTATGAAAATAGCTATCTTTATTTATAGTGGTGTGTTCGAGTGCGCACTTGTTCTTAACTTAGAATTTCAACTGCATTTTCTAGAGGTGGCTGTTTTCGCAAAACTATACGAACAACTGTGTTCTTAATGTTATTATGAGAGTCTCCCGAACCGGTAAGCTCACCTCTCAACACTGAAAAGAAAGTGACTCGAGACTGTGTCGACTCAACCCCGAATTACCCGCCTCCCGGTGTTGCGATATAGATATCAAGCTACTCTAGACTTTTATGAATAACTTGTTGGTGGCCGGAGCATGACCGAGCAAGTTACCACTTAATATCATAGAGGGGTCGTGACTAACCAGCACATGTGCATCCCCTACTTTGTTTAATTAACTTATGAAAAAGTGACTGGTCTATCATTAACTGTGCGGCAGTATAATGATGAAATAAAATAAAGACCGTTTTATTTCAACATGATTTAATCAATCCTTAACCTGCATCAAAGCTTCGAATAGACCATGAAACCAAGGAGCAAGATTAAGCATTGACTTATCAATATGACTGAGTATAAAGACCATACCGACCCTAAATGAGATCTTGATAGTAGAGGATTAAGTCTCAAAGTGTGTGTATTTCTACCCACAAATGGACTAATCACTACTCATGGGATTAGGTTAGCTTACAAGTGCATGGGTTTTTACACACCATGGGTACACTCATGAGTCCTCCCATTTCCTATCAAGACACTCACAAGATCGAAGACTAAGTGATTTGTTAATTAGTCCATTAAACAAAGTTTAGAATAGTAAGAATTATTAAGAAAACAAAACACCACTTTAGAATAAAAGATAAAATATATTTATTCATACCAAGGATCCCTCATCACCCTAGCAACACCAATGGAAATCTAGCCTAGCATGGTTGATACAACAAGCTCACAAGGTTGGGTTTGTGTACAAGACATGGTGGAAGGTTGTATGGAGATTTCTAAGGGTTTTGGATGATTTTGTGGTGTTTCTCTCTCACTCAAGGTGTTTATGGAGTGATCCCAGGCTCCAAGGGACACCTTTAAACCTTAAAGAGGGCAGAAACTTCGTGGAGAAGTGTTGGTTTGCGAGTGGGAAGGGATGCCTCAAAATGTGGGGTGGAGGCCTTTGTTTATAGGCATTTCAGCTCCAACACGCCATCGACAACGTTCTGGCACGCCCATGCTAGACAACAGGTACTATTGCAGAGTCCTTGCATGCAGAATTGTCTGTACTTAGGGCTGGCACGCCCGTGCCAGAGGAGATGGCACGCCCGTGCTTGCTGTTAATTGTAACCGTCTTGTCAGTCTTGGTCGGTTTTTGCCTTGGAGAACACGCTGGAGTAAAGCACGGCCGTGCCATACACCTAAGCACGCCTGTGCACTTCCTGAAACTCAGAAATTGACCTTTGTTGACTTGGAAATGTTGACTTGTTGACCCGGGAAGGTTGCACGACCGTGCCATGTCTGGAAGAGCTTCAAAGTCTTCAAATCTTCGTCTGTTTTATGCTGTTTTGTGTGGGTTTTCACTTCTTTTTATCACCGGACCTCCGAACTTGCAATTATCAACAAAGAAAGATAAATCCTGATAAAACAAAGATAAAAGCATGATTTTGTGTATAAGATAGGTAATAATTATTATGACACGCAAAAGAAAGTCATTATAGGCATGGTCATAAAATTAATATGACATGCTTTTGCGTGTCATCCTTTTATGATACGCATTAATGACACCCTTTCATGACACACGTTTATGACACGCCTTAATGACACACGCTTATGACACGCTATGCGTGTCATCTTTTATACCAAAAAAACAAAAAAAATCTATAAATTACTAATTTACCTGGATTCACATATATACACACACACTAACAAGATCATTATAGCAAAACCAATTCATTTAATAATATATATACCAAAACAATCTATTTCATAATCATAAGTCAAATATACTAACAAAATTTTAAAGTTAACAAAAAATATTGCGTCGCTACAAAATATAACCTATAAATAAAGGTTGCCCGAAACTCAACCATCTTTCGCGAATTACCCGAGTATTTGTCTTTGTCTTCCCCAATCTAAGAAAAAATATAAATAACACATTAAAATAATCAAAGGCATCCTCAAATAGAAACATCGAAACATGCTACCAAAATAATCAAAGACATCCTCAAATGACCGATACTTAACCATGCAAGTGTGTACAATGTGGGAGAAAATTATCATAGATTGTGAAGGTACCTGGACAGTTTGATCATTGGTTTTTGAATGGGTGTCAAACCATTCGAGTTTCAATCCATCAGTCCACTTCTTATGGAGATTGAACAACATCTTCTCCTCAAGTTCATTCTTCATGTAATTAATAGCTATTGAATAGTAGTGCATGTTCAACCCATGGATCAGTGCCTGCAAAATCAAGATGAAAAAAGATCACTAAATCATCCTCAATTAGCCAAAGATTTGAGTTATGCCAAGGGAAAACATCGACCACCCGAATTGTATACTCATCAACAAATTCCCCAAGCATCAATCCCATAACTTCCATAGGCACTCCAGCTCTCCCTACATCACAATACCACCATATTATATCAAACATTTAAACCCCAAATCTTATTAATCAATCAATCCCACCACTACCCACCAAACTATATACCCATATAAAAAATAAACAATTTAACAAAATTAAACACTGGAAACTGATATTTAGTTATACCCATATAATAAAAATAAAAAATTTAATAAAATAACACACTAGAAATTGGTGACTAGTTAGTTATATACCATGTTTAAGCATCTTTAATAGGGCTAAAGAAGAGATGTAAACTTGCTCTGAGGTGTCGAGAGTCGGAGAGTCCGGTGGCAGGTAGCTTAACGCGCCGCCGGCTCCGGCGAACATTCGTTGTAGGCGTTCCATCCCTGACATTCTTGATGAACAGAGTATGGAGTTTTCTTTGGTAACAAGACAAGATCTCCAAACACAAGTGCTTTCTAAGTGTTTATGTGGAAGGGGTTGTTTATATATGTGTTTATGTGTCACTTACCTCCTTTTTTATAAATTTTTTTTATTGTTTTATATTTGACACTCTGGATTGGATCCACCACCACTGCAACAACTCTTTTAGTAGAAAAACTAGTGTTCAAGAAACTTCAATCTGTCAAAGAAAACCTTCCACTAAGCCACGACCCACAAGCAAAATTGTACCTGAACTTGGCTGCGAGTTCTTCGCAAAACTCGGGCTGTTTTACTTCTTTACCCTGCTTCATATATAGAAGTTCCATTTCAAAGACCTACCCAAATAAATTTATTAAAATTGATTAAAAAAATAAAAAAAAAAACATTTATCACCAATGAATGTATGTTATCTTTGTTAACCCACTTATAAAAGGACCTCACTTAACTACTCCCTTAGTCCCACAAGCATGAAAAAGAAAACATAATCTAAGATATGTAGTTATGTACATTTCATGTGGATTTTAATTGGGCAGAATGGCTATTTAACTAATGATTTGAAGACAACAACTGACTTGATAAACTTGCAAGATTCAATAATAATGATAACCAACGGTAAAGTTGGAAAACTAGTAACTTAAAGCTATTCAACACTGAAAGTGGATGATTATTTCGAGGCAAACTAAAGTACAAAGTGACAACAAATTGGGAATGAAGTATGAACTGTGTTTGTGAGTTCAAAAAACTCCTATTTATGTAATTGTTTTTACCACTTTTCATTTATAAGTTTTCTCCTTTCCTACGTCTATCAAAGCGTTTCCTGAGTACATAAACCTACATAGCCATTAGGAACAAATTTGAGTGAATCGTGTCACAAACTTGACACCAATCCAACTCTCCAATGTAAATGTGTTACAAAGATTAGAATTAACATATGTAGAGACTTTTCTAATAGTTAAATTATTTTTTACCGGTGACAAATTAGCATAAAATTTAAGCAAAATTTATATAAGAGATACCTCAGCGAGTGTAAGTTCGGAAGCATTCTCTGTGTCTGTAGTCTCCATCGGTTCAACTGTCATCGTTGATCGGCCGTTCAGCAGCGTTTGATTGACGCTAGTTTTGAGTGGAATCACCCGTCTTGATAAAGCAATTTACCACAAATATTCAGGCATAAGTCAGACCAATTAACAAAGACTCAAAAGAATAAAGTGTAAAACATTTATTTAAAAAAAATAGAGCTTCAAAACTCTGCAAGTTGATTACTTCAAAAGTGTTAATGGCAAGTTGGCAATACCAAGAAAGTTGCATTTTGCACTTCTGACGAGATTTATAGTAGATAAATTTATGAACACACAAAAAACAACGGGTCAGTCCAACACTTGTAGCCTAGTTGGTTGAGGGCCTAAAGTTTTTTATGGGAGGCTTGGGTTCAATTCTCACTAGCTACATTTGGAGGACATTGGTGGAGGGGAAATGAGGGATGACCCGGCCATTGGCTTGGGTTCGAGTCCTGATCCCGACCGGTTTTACCGATTATTTCACTGTCGTGCCTTCGGACGGGTGAGTGGTCGGGTT